>CAWTZC010002370.1:4800000-6000000 GCA_963919715.1 Microtus obscurus
ATTCCCACCCATGGTAGTTTCTGAAACCCAGGCTCATCTACCTTCATTTTCAAATAGCATCACACCATACCTTCTGTATGTAGCCACTGAAAGCAACTAGTTTGGTGTTTTTTTATTTAGGCAACCTCTACCATAATCTAACCTTAGGGACATTTCCGTCACTCCAGGAAGAACCAGTGAGCAGTGTTGCAGAGTGCATTGAGTTGTTATCTGCCCACATCCTTACATTGGAGCCTGGGTTCCCGGTTACTTGCAGTAATCTTATTTGGAAGTTGAGTCATAGATGTATTTTGTCAAGATGAAGAGGGTGGACTCCTAAGGCCGTGTGGCCAGATTCCTTGGAGGAAGGGGAGTCGGGACACAGACATGCTCACGAAAAAATGCCATGCAAAAAACTGAGTTCCAGGGCCATAAAGCAAAACAAGGATGGGAATGCCCCCCCCCCCCCCGGCTTAATGGTAAAAGCTATTTGAGGGAACATGGGCCTTCGAACCCCAGACGATGATAATAAACTTCTGGTTTTTGAGCCACTTAATTTGTGATGCTTCACTGAGTCAGTCCTTCGTGCCGCTTTCCATGTAAGTCTATAAGTCACAGACCTCAACCTGCTCTTTCTAGATTTGCCTAATCTGGGTGATTCATATCAGATTATTAGAAAATAGGTCCTTCTCTTCCTCTCTCTTTCCCCTGCTCCTCTGGCCTGCTCTCCTCCTTCCTTTTTTCTTCCCCCCTTTCCCCCCTCCATCTATTCCCACCCATCCTGCTCCAACACAGTTTCTCATGCAGCCTGGGCTAGGCTCACTATGTAGCCAAAGCTAACCATGAACTCTGGATCTTCCTTGCCGCCACCTCCCAAGTGCTAGAACTACAAGGATGTACCATCCCATCTAGCCTCTGTGCTCTTTTCTCATTGGGTCTTACACTTAGCTTAATGTTTTTGAGGTTTATACATGGTGTGGCATGTTTTAGTGTTTTTAAAATTGATATATTTTAAAATATACATCATACACACACACACATATGCACACACACCACCTTATAAGGAATGACCCATTTATCTCTCAGTTAATTAGATTTCCCCTTTGAGCCTCGGCTAACTTTCTGCCCTTTGATGACCTTTGATTTCAGGGACTCTTGATTGAGTACCTCTGTATGTAGTCCTATGCTAGGGACTGTGAGGGACGTGAACAGATATCTTTGCTCTGTTCTCGGGGGACAATAACAAAGCAGAGTTGAGTAAAATGTTGAAAAAGCAAGAGGAGAGAGAACATTCTGTCTGTGATGGGGTCCTACGAAGCTTCCCTGAGAGGTTATTTGGAGCTCAGTCTTTGAGGATGACACAGGGAAGGGATGAATGGATGAACAAGGGAGGAATTCAGACCTAGAAGATACTGTATAAATATTTGGTCTAGATCAAGGCGAACTCAAATCTTTGTCATCTGTTTGGAATCGAGCATTCCTGAGTGGCCTCATTGTTTGAGATAGCTCATTAGTGATGTGTTAAGGTTGATCTCCTTCCACATCTAGGCTTCTAGAGGATTCCAGTGATAGACAACAGCTCAGTATTTCATTCTTCCACTTTTGCCTTTGAGTTTGGTTCTGTTGCCTCTAACAAAATATACAGCTGGGAAAGCAGCAGAGACTTCTAGGAGTATGCTTGAAGATCAATCATTTGACAGAGACTCTGCTTTGTGTTCTTTGAATGGGAAGTGCTCCCTCCCCCCCCCCCCCGCCCCCGCCGCCATCTTTGCCAAGTAAAGAGAAATGTGGATTGGTCCCAGGGTGTGGCTATGTATTCTTAGAGTCTGTGGATTATGAGGGGCTTAGCACAGGCTAAAATGGTGTCCTCCTAGCTTGGGTGGTGGGGTGCATATGGAGGTACGGGCAGAGCATTATAAGTCCCACCATCTACTTCCTTTTCTCCCACCTCCAAAAACATGGCTAAACTCAAATACCCATGCTACACTCCTTGGATATTCGAGGCTGTTTTCTCCCTTTTCGACTTTCTGGTTGGGCAGTGGATCATGACTGTTCTGGAGGGGAGCCAGAACCTAGACTGATATTGTCTGAGAATCTACATTTTATCCAGGATGTATTTTGACTTGAAGGAAGTAAGCTTCACATTTTCTGTATTTAGTGCTCAGTGTGTGTGTGTGTGTGTGTGTGTGTGTGTGTGTGTGTGAGAGAGAGAGAGAGAGAGACAGAGACAGAGACAGAGATCGAGAGAGAGATCCTGAATACTAACTAAATGGTCTCTGGGTTTGTGTGTGTGTGTGGGGGGGGGGTGCCCAAACTCATACTCAGCTAAGAGTGGATATTAGCGTAGAGACCTGTCTTTTCTAGTGGGAGTCACTAGGGGTCCAAACTGAGTGCAGACTACTAGTTGAGAATTAACCAATATCCCTGCTCCATTCCCCCCTCTGTGTGTGTTATCAATATCCCTGCTCCATTTTTCTCTCTTTCTGTGTGTGTGTGCGCATGCGTGCACACGCATGTTAGTGGATAGACTTGGCTATTGGGTCTTCAAGTGCCACCCACCTATTTGAAATTTTAATTGTTTGTGAGACAGGGGCATCTCACCATCCTGGAGTTCCCCAGGCATCTGGCCAGTGAGCCCTGGGATCTTCCTGTCTTTGCCTCCCCAGCACTGGGATTAAAGACTCAGCACCATCGCAGCCAGCTTTTTAAAGATGTGTGTTCTGGGGATGGAAGTCAGATGTTTGTGTTTGCCTGGTGACACTTTATCTCCGGAGCCATCTCCTCAGCTGTCATTAAGAATTCTTCCTTTTGTCTTGCCTTCTCTCCTGTCACTCAGCAAACCTCCTGAGTGTCAACTGTGTGATTGGTGTTCTTGGGATTAGTAGTGGCAAGAACAGTCCCTGCCACCAAGGGGCTTTGTGTCTAGTGGAGAAGAGACTTAAGCGGTTATAGTAGAACAAGGTGGACCGCTAGCGTGGAGAAAGCAGAGGGTGCGGTAGAACTGTCCTAGCTCAGGGTATTGGAGGCTTCCAGGAACGGCAAATAAAGGAGTATGGTGTGGTCTAGTCTGCTCAGTGATGGTTAAGTGTGTGCCGCTAGTCCTTGTAAGAGAAACAACGGTCCGAGGACCAGTTGGAAGATGTGAAGATAGCCTCTGTGATTAGGACAGAACAGGAGGAAGGAAAGGAAGACAGGCCCAGGGCTGGGGGTGGGGGTGGTCTAGAAATGAGTCTCTGCAGGGTCCTGCAGGCTTTTTTTATCTTGAGAGCAGTGGGAAGTGATAATAAGGAGCAGTTAGAACAACTCCAAGTAGTTTTAGGTCTGCTATGGGGACATGGAGAGAGGAGGATGGGTTGCTGAGAGATTTGTAAGGATGGAGTCATGGAGATGGGGAGAGATAACTACGGGCTGAAAGAGGACGTGGATGAATGCAAGGACCATCTCGTGATTTTCAGCTTGAGTAATAGGTAGAACAATAGTGTCATGTCCCTTGGGTTTGTGCTTAGCTTGTGACTGACCCCTGTATAGGCCATGTTCTTATTCAAATCTTGGCTTTCTCATTAGATAAAGGTAATGATCGCTAGTGACCACCACATGTCTCTGCACTCAGAGAGGCCAGAGATAGAGTTGTCTTTCTCTGTTGTTCATTGCTACCTTGCTCCTAAAGACAGGGTCTCTCCAAAAAGGGAGCTCACCGGTGGTCTAAACTGGCTGGGCCAGCAAGCTTCCATGCATCCTTCTGTGTCCTGGTCTCCCAGCAGTGGATGCTGGGGACTTGAACTCACGCCCTCAGGCTGGCACAGCAAGCCCTTTAGCTACCGTGCTGATTCCCAAATTCTAAGTACTTCACTTCTCAGGAGCAGGGGAGTCTCTGCCTCTACCTATCCAGCTGCAGAAAGTTCACTTGGGGACCTCTTGGGGTCTCAGATTAGCTTTAGTAGCAAATAATTATACCATTGAGTGGGTTGTGCTTGGCTAGGCTCTTCTCAGCTTCTTGACCAAGCTGGGTCTTTTCAGGTCTTTATGACTCAAGGACTTAAGGCTGTTTTCCAGTCGCTTGCATGTCCCCCCATGTTTTCCTGCTCCTCCCCCGAGGGGGGGGTATGTTTGTAGAAAACTGGCCTGGGCCTCATAGTCTCCTCTTGCATCAGCCTCCCTTGAGAGAGGTCCAGATGGGCCAAGTGGCTATAATGGCCGCATTATATCAAGCATGTTTTTTTTTTTTCCCCCCAAAACCTTCTTTCTGGAGAAGGGGATTCTGGGAAAAAGGATTCCTTTGGAGGGATAAAGGAAAGGGTGATCTAAGCTTGGGAGGGCTAACAGGGGCCCTGTTTCTGAAGGCCTTTATTGCTTGACTTAACCAAATCCTAGATTTAGGGTTTACACACGAATGCAAAAGTCAGCGTAGATTCTTAGGTATGTGATGTGCAAATGTGTCCAGAAGATTGGAGCCAGGGACTCCATGTTCCCAGCATCTGGGCCAGCCTTACCCTCAGCACCCCCACAATCACACACAGGAATGCACGTGCACATATATGTACTCTTCCCTGATAATTTTATGTACAGCTTATTAGAGGAAACTGGAAACTGGCAATTTTAAGAAGGAAGGAGGGTGGGTTGTGACGTGGGGACGGACCTTCTGGGGACTTACTGGTAAAACCTGCCTTCACGTGCTCCATCAGTTCTTCACAGGTTGCTAAGGGTCCTCACTCTGGTGCCTTCATGACTCACCTCCTCTGAGCTTCATCCTGGAAGAGGCAGGTCCCCATAGGGTAGGGAAATGATACCTGCCTTTGAGGACAGAGTCTCAATCCCCTAGCACAATGCCCGGCACATGACTGGCATTACACAATATTTGTGGTATGACTGGGGTTGCAGTTATAGGATCCGGAATGCAGACGAGGTCCTGGAGTACAGCCAGGCACTTAAAAGTGTGTGATGAAATCGGGACACGAGGAACACAGGCTTTCTACACCCTCTTACTCTGTCTGTGATACAGAACAGGAGCGAGACTGAGCGAACATCCTTCCTCTGCCCAATGCCTGATTTAACTACCACCAGTATTGCACATACTCTTGGGTGTCGAGACTGCTGGATTTGGAGACAAATTAGAACTGCCATGTTGATACGTTGCTTTTACCTTTTCAGACCCTTTATCTATAAAAGGGGAAGACTTGAGCAGAGAGAGTAGGATGTAAAGACTGTCCTGTCGTGGTAGATTCATTGGCTTGCATACTTATTCTGTCCCATGCAAAAGTGTGTGGAAAGGGTACAGAAAGGCTATGGTTTGGGCAGGATCAGGGATGATAGACCCTTTGGGAGCTGATGCTGGATGGGAGTACTCTGATAGATACAGGTGTCCCTTGACACGACATGTAGATGCCAGTCCTGGCTTGTGACCAAGTAAGAGCAAATGCCTTGACTGATTCCCAGTACCCCAGTCAGTAGTACAGAGAGAGAGGAGCTTCTTGCTAGAGCAAATTAGGTCACTGTCATCTCTAGAACTTGGCCCAGATGCTAGGCAGGTAGGGACAATGGTCTTCTGTGGTCCAGGAGGCCTTTCACGTTTTGATGCTATTCACTGATGTTTTGAGATGCTAAGAATCATGGGTCTAGCATACTTACAGAAGCAGCCATCTTTGAGGAGGTAAGTTTGTGGTTCTCAGATGCTGCTCTGGTGTTTTTTTTTTTTTGTTGTTGTTGTTTTTGTTTTTTTTTTTTTTTTTTTTTTTCAGGGTCAGATACACCTGGTTTTCCCTTCTGCATGTCTTCAGAAGTCTGGTGATCTCTAGAAACTGCTCTCCTCCATTCCCCTGGGGCTCATTCTGAAAGCCCTTCTTCATAGTATGGCTGTCTAGTTTGCACCCCCCCTTCTACTTCCCCCACACCCTGGTAATCCCCTCCCGGCCTCTGTGGTTTCTACTAATCTGATGAACAACGACCGTGATTATTTACTAAATACCGGTTACCATACAGGCTGCTATCAGGGAATAGTTCTTGCTGTCTAGAATTTTGTATTTCTAAGAAAATTTAATTTCCCCGAAACCATTCGTAAACAGCCAATTCCAGTAAGCGTCCAGGATGGGCTATGCAGGGTGTCTTATCGGTGAGCCATTTCCTGGGCCCCTCAGATCTCCTGCCAGCTAAACTTGCCTGATCCTGAGACAGCAGCAGCCCTGTCCTATTTGTACAGATGGATAGTTCTCATAGCCACAGCCAAGAGAGAGACAAGGAGAGGATTAAATAAAGATCCCATCAGCTGAAGGATAAATAGTGCTCACCCTGACATCCATTGAGCACAACATAGAAGCAGCACACAGGACCAAGGGCTATTGGTGTGTGTGTGTGTGTGTGTGTGTGTGTGTATGTGTATGTGTGTTCCTTAGAAACCAGAAGATACAAATGAGAAGCTGCTGATGGAGAGGAGTGCTGCTTTAATGCCTTGTTTAAAGATGTTCTTAGTAGGAAGCTAAAGGCAGAATACCCATCATTTTGGCCTTTTGAGAGCTGGGCTGGTGAGTGGCACCATCTTGCTTTTAGTGTTGCTTTGGACATTGGTCCCCTAGCCAAGGGAGCCCTTGGGTGGGTGGAGGGCTCAGCTCTTTACCATGGGAGCAGCCTTCCAGGGCCCTTCTGCTTCCCCACAAAGGAATGTCTGTGCTTGTGCGCCCCTGGACCTATCAGTGCCTTATTTGGCAGTGAGACTGCAAATCTGTTTCCATTCCTTTAGAGTCAGAGGAAGACCAAGCAGAGTGCTGGTTTGGAAAACTTGGTCCCGAAACAGCTCTAGCTATCTTTTTCTTCTTAGTTTTACCCTTCTGGAGAACCAAAATAAAAAAAAAAAATTCATGTGAATTTTTGATTTTTGTCTATTCCAACTGTGAACTAGCAGAGGCCATTCCATTAGAACAACACTTCCTGATTTTCAGCAATACTTCCAGTGCCAGGGAGTCCTGGGCATTACTGCTTCCATTTAATGGAAATCCGGAGGCTGTGGCTTAGCTTGATGGTAGAGTGCTTGCCCTATGTCTGTGAAGCCCAGGCTTTCACCCCTAGCATTGCAATCGATATATCTGCTACCTGGAACACTTCAGTCCCAAACATTTTGGATTAAAGATACTTAATGTGCCGGGCGGTGGTGGTGCAGCACTTGGGAGGCAGAGGCAGGCAGATATCTGTGAGTCTGAGGCCAGTCTGGTCTACAAGAGCTAGTTCCAGGACAGAGTTCCAAAGCCACAGAGAAACCCTTTCTCGAAAAACCAAAAAAAAAAAAAAAAAAAACCACCACCAACAACAACAAAACGCTTAATATACAGTGAAAAAGGATTGCTGAGTTGCTGGTTAAACCGTAGGGGAAACAATAGCCTTTAGTGTAATCTTTTCTATTGAATGGAAATCTTTGCAATTCTATAGCCCCTCACTAAGCCTTTATAGGAGAACATCTATTTTACGGGGTTGTGTGAGAGCTACCCTAATTCACTGTAAGTAGTATACTGAGGTTGGGACCTAGAGAAACTTGGCTGGGCCTCCTAGAGCCTGTGTCTTGACAGTCTCTTTCTTCCCTCAGAGTCCTGTGAGGTTAAAAGGACCCACAGTCATCCTTGTCTTGTTTCGTGTCTTGGAAGGACAGTCCAGTACAGTTGGCACTCAATTCAAAACATTCAGGGTGTAGATGAGGTGTGTGCAGTCATCTCCCTTCGGACCACATAGCTATGAATACAGCTGGACACACTTGTAGACAAGATCCTATTGTAGTGTCTAAAGCAGGGATACCCTTGGTTCCTTTGTCGTGGGCTGGTGTCATTGTTAGATTTTTTTTTTTAACCCACCCTTAAAACATTACCTATTTTTATGTTTTTTTTTTTTTTTTTTTTTTTTTTAGGGTTTCTCTATGTAGCCCTGGATGTCCTGGAACTCGCTCTGTAGACCAGGCTGACCTCAAACTCAGAGACCCGCCTGGCTCTGCCTTCTGAGTGCAGGGATTAAAGGCCGGCTTGTTTTTAGATTTTTGTGGTGGAGATGAATAGAAGACTAGGAAGGAAACTCAGAAAAATGTCAAAAGTTAAAGTGAACCTAACAGAGCAGGATCGTTCCCAGAGCATGAAAAAGCATCACCTGGCAAAACTATTAAAGACAGATTTCTTACTAGTCCCTTAGAGAATCTAATTCTCGGCGGGTCCCCGTGGGTTCTGGGGCTTCATATTTTCATTTTCACAGTCTTTCTTGGTGTGGTAGAGTGATTCGGCCGGATTAAGAGTGTGAGGAAAAAGAAAAGACAGCCACGTGACTAACTTGACCAGGATGAGGGCCAACCCCCACCCCAGGCCAAGCTGTAGTGGGTAGCGAGTCTGAGTGGGGAAAAGCGAATCTGCGAATCTGCGACCCCATGTGTCCAGACACTTGGATGGTCTCAGAAGGATGAAATAGACCAGGGGGTTGGGGCAGCAGTAAAAATAGCCTGGGAAGGAGCAGAGAAACGTTTGTTCGTGCTGAGCACAGGGGAAGGGGTTGTTTTTCCAAGGTAGCTTGAAGCTGTTGCCACTTTGTACCGGTTTGCTTTATCTGATGGTGGAGGAGGGTGGGCTGTGCAGAGGAAGATGCAGGGTGGTAGATTCATCTGGAGCTCCGAGCTCTTCGCTCCAGAGAGGGGGGTTTTTAGCTAAGAGAGCCATCTGAAACTCCTGTTAATATATAGTTCTGCAAGAGTGCTGGTGGGCCTTGGAAGGCCACAAACCTTAGAAAAGGCTATATGCTTTGGATCTTGGCTGCTCTAGTGGTTTTAGGTTGCCAAGGTGGATGCTGTTCTTTCCAGGAGAGTGCCTGGGAGTGATGAGGAGGGTGCAGTTTAATTTCTTAGGTTGGCTTCAGGAGATTCAGGGTGTTTTCATTTAAAAAAAAAAACAACAAAAAACTTTTTATTGATTCCTTGTGGACCTACCTCACTTTTTTAAAAAAAAAAAAGAATTATTTATTTTTCCTTGTGTGTATGAGTATTTGCCTGCATGTATTATATGTTCGCAATCTGCATGTCTGGTGCCTGGAGAGGCCAGATCAGGGTGTCTGATCCCCTGGAACTGGAGTAATGGTTGTGAGCCACCATGTGGGTCCTGAGGAACCTAGCCTGGGTCTTCTGCAAAGAGCAGGAAGTGATTTTAAGCACGGAGCCATCTCTACAGCCCCACGACAGAGGTTTTGTTTAGGGACTTCGGGGTTGAGTGACTAGGGTTTGGCCCCTGTTTAGCATATAGCAGTGCCATGTGCTATATGATGACTAAGACGTGACGGAGACCCTTCTGCTGCTCTCTGCCTACCCATAGGCTCCTTAGTGCAGAAATGGACAGGACTGGAGGCAAGAAAGTACGATAGAAATGGTGGCTCTCGCAAAGCCCTTCCGGGAGAGAGGAGGGTGGGAAGCTTGGATAGGCTCCCCCTCATCCTGGATCTCCATCACACACAAGTCGTTTCCTGAAAACTCTACCGCATGCCAGTGGTAAGAGACAGCTTCCTGCCACCATGCTGCGCCAGCCCCCCCCTCAGAGAGATGAGAGAAAGATGTAGTTCGAGAAGGGACAGCTGGCCACTTAGCATCCATGCATCTGGTCTCCTCTCTGGGAAAATAACAGCAAGTTTTGTTCTGAGCACAGTGCTGGGATCCTCCTGCCTGGGCGCATGGACATATTCAACCTTCTCTTGGGGCCAGTGGAGAGTCGTTGAAAGCAGTACTTTGCTCCCATTGGTAAAAGTGTACAGATGGTGATGAAACATGACCCCTTTGCTTCTAGAAGGAAGGACCTTCTTGATCTACATCCATAGCCCATGTAGGGGAAGGGTTATTTGGATAGAACTAGCTCAGCTTGTGCCTAGTTCACCCCATGGCTCTTCTGCAAACATTTGTATCCAAGTTGCCTTGGTCACGACACGCTATATAACCTCAGAGCCACTATCGTTATCATAACTGTTGATATACAACCTGTAGGCAGCGGTTTGGTTTTATGTTTTCATCTCAGAGGCTCAGAGCAACAGACTGCTCAAAGAGTCTGGCTCTCAGATGTGGGGTTGAAATCTAGCTTCACCAACATTGTGGTCACTTTGAGTTTCCTGGCCCCTGGTCTGCAAAGTAGGAACGGTCGGAGTCCCTACCTCTCAGGTGTGCTGTGAAGGTACAGAAACAGCAGAGCCTAGTGGTTAAGTGGGCGGGGAGTAACCTCGTCAGTTTGCATCAATCCAGGATGCGGTGGAGGCAGGAAGGAGAGGGGGCTTGGACGTTCAGATGTGTATACACATTTCTGAAGTTTTTTCAGAAACTTGTGGTTTAGGGTGTTGGTTCTAGGCTTGTTCTTGCATCGGGATCACCTGTGGGGAGGAGTTGTAAGACAGAAGGTTGGGCCCCAGCCTCAGTTTCTTTTTGACACCATAGGTCTGGGGTGTGACCCCACATTCTTTGCATTTTACATTTTGCACATGGTGGATGCTTGGGTCTTTCTCTGTTGCTTTCTGCCTTATATTTTGAGACAGGATCTCACTGAGTTTCTAGCTCACTGATTTCTGTTAGATTGGCTGGCCTGCAGATTCCAGGAATCCTGTCTCTGCCTTTGCAGCTCTGGGTTTAGCAGATATAGGCTGCTACACTGGGTTGTTCTTACTTAATTGCTGGGAATCAGGTCCTTGCCTTTATGCAGGGAGCCTGTTACCTCCTGAGCCATCTCCCTAGCTCCTAACTTGCGTTTTTTTAAGTAGACTTTGTTTAGAAATGGTGGTTAGGTAGCCATGGGAACAGGCTGTACCCTCCAGATTTGGATTCTAGAGACAGGATGAAGCCAGTAGGTGCTGGATACAGTGAGGTCATTTTAAATTCAGGGTGAGAATTTTACCTATGAGAGGACTTGAGGTCAGAGCGGGTAGCTTCAGGAGTTCCCAGTCTCTGGAAGTTTCTCTTGTTGAACGGCTATCTGGTAGATTCTTATACTAGGCAGGAGGGCCATTTGTTCGTTAATTCATTAATTTACTCACCCATTTGTTCAGGATAAATGTGTATTGCATGTTTTGGAAACTAGTTGGAGCTTTTAAAGACAACCATGGTCCCTGCTTTCAAGGGAGTATGTAGTCTGGTGAGAATCTGCTTTATATTCCCAGGTAATTTAAGTATTGAGACTCCAAGAGTCCTATGCCGAGGAGGACAACCCCCAACTAAGCTGCAGAGAAGCCATCTCCTATGAACATGTGGATACCTCAGACTCACTTTGGGTTATTCTCTTTGGCTCATCCCCCACCCTTACCCCTTTTGGCTCACTTTAATGTTGCCAGATACGTGATTTTTCCCCCCTATTAAGACACAGAATAAGCTTAGAGTGTATTTACCTCAAACACATTTCCTGTGGGAAAATTTACATCTCTCCACTGGCACCCAGGATACGCCATTAAACTCTGAACTTCTGACCAGCCCCATTATGCCGCCTGGGGAAACAACCCAGGAAATGGAGCATAGGGATGAGCTAATTGCTTTTCATCATCTCTCCTAAGTGACGTATGGAGCGAATTAATCGCTGAGGAGAGTTAGAGAAAGAAAGACACAAGAAACTCCAGTCATTCTTTCTGGGTCCTTCTATCATAAGCCTTGCTAAAAGCAATAGGGAGGCACCAGGGAATGTGGCTTAACGGCTGAGAATACTGGCCTGTCACTCATGAGGACTGGGCTCAATCCTCAGCACCTATAAATCGGGGCACGTTATCACCCATCCGCCCTGTAATTTCCAGCACTTGGGAGGTAGCGACAGGAGGATGGTAACTTCAGGGCTCATCTTTGGCTGCATAATGAGTTCCTGGCCAGCTCGGGCTACAGACGCTGTTTCCAGAAATTAGACTAAAATAAAAGCAATGATGATAATCATTGTTTTCTACCCAGCTCCACTCTGCCGTGCTTGGTGTTCAGCTTGCTACCTGTATTGTTATATGGTTTGATTGGGTAGGTTTATTGCCCTCATTCTTGGGAAGAGGAAGCGAAGGAGAGGGACCGTAAGCAGCTAGTGGTTGTAGAGACAGCAGTGGTCAGAGCTGGAATCAAGGCCTCTGTCTTTCAGATCCCAGCCCATGCCCCAAGCCCCTGGCAGGCTGAACTACTCAGAATTTTGTCCACAGTTAACTATATCGTCCATTGAGTAAACTTGCAAGTGCTGGGAAGACACAAGCTTGGGAGACTTAACTATTGAATTCCCTCCCACCGTGAATGACTCTGCTCTGAATTTTCTGGATGCTACACAGAAAATGAGCTTGAACAGTCCTCTCGGCCAGCTGAGTTTTGGGTTTTTCTGGTTTTACACATGCCGCTTGGGTTTCTCTGCTTCTCTTCAAACCTGAGTGCTAATTCTTGAGTCATCTGCCTTCTGACTGCATCCTGGGGTAGGAAGAGTCCGGCTTCGACTTTGGAGCCATGTCCCTTCCCCTGGGAAGTGTCACCTCTTCCAAAATCTAATGTCTCTGCGGATTTCATTGACTGTTCTTTTTGGCCTCAACCTGTGTTTTCTTCTAAAAGGAGTTTTGAATTAAATTTCTGTTTTCAAAATATTTGATAAGTATTTTTTTTAATTGCAGCAATATGTAACTTGTCTTGGGAAATCTGCTCTCCCCTGAGATAGTCAGCATTGACGAAGGACTCTTGGCCTTGCCGGTTGTTTTTAGTACATGCATTCGGGGTACATTTAGTTTTTCACTAAAATGGAATTAAGAAATACATATATTTCTGAAATGCCCTGTGACTTTGTAGATTTTCCACATTTGTATATAAATATGCATTTCTTTCTGTCATCTTTGAATTTGTGATGTTTTGCTTCATTAAAAATCAGAAACCACTTTGCTCCCTGACCTTGACTTTCTGGGGATCAGTTCTGTTAATTGAAACATCTGTTTGGTTCTTTTATTTTTTATTTCACTTTGAGAGAAATTCTAGGAAGCCTATTCTGTATCTCCTTTGGTTAGGAATCCTGAACTGCAGCTTCAAAGGGTCTGTGGCGAGAGAAAACAGTATCCACATTTGGAAAAGAAAAAGGGAATTTGTTGGAATGGTGACCAACAGAACGAGCAGGTCTTGGGAGATGATAAACAGCGGCCTTAGCATCTTTGTGGACAATGACTATTCCTGTCATCTGCTCAGACCTGGCACTCCATTGACTTGTCTAAAGCATAGGCCAGGACCAGGTGGACCCCCTTGATCGATAACCCCACCAAAAGCATTTTGCAGAGGTTATTCTCCTAAAGAAAACGTGAGGCCACCATGCTGAAAGTTAGTATCACAATAGGGTCCCCTGACCCTGGGATATTGTGGATGTGGTTGCATGTCCATTTTCTCAGGACTCAGGAAAACTAATCAAGATGGTTGGTTCAGTATTGTCTATTCTATCGGGCTGGAGTGATGATCTCTGGATATAAAACCAATGATAAATTTCCTCCTGGTTTTCTTTTTGTTCCTTGGTTTCTTAATGGCCACCCATTTTCTTCTAATTTGGGGCCACCTTTCCAGGTTCAGTTAAAGTCACTGGCCCCATCACCAGGAAGATGGAATCTGTCAATAAAGATGCAAATGTCTGTTGTTGTTTTGTTTTTTTTTTTTTCCCCAGACATCTTTTTGCTCCAGCCTACACAGAAACCTGCTACACTGCAAATGGCAACCCTCAAACCACCACCTTGAAGTCCGAGGTGAGTTACGCGTGTCTGTCAGCAGCTGCCGTATTTGGGTACCGCTCTTTGGGGCGGAGGAAATAAGTGAGGGAAAGCCCTTCTCTGAAGGACTTGTGTCCCCTGACTTAAGACCAAGAGCACAAACAGAGGCTAATAGTCTGTTGTTTCCTAGTTGTTTCCTGTCCTTTGTTGGCAAACATGGCAAAGCAAACAGATGGAATGTTTGAGGTTAAATTGCCTTGATTAAAATCCCTGTAAATCATGACAAAGTAAACATTATTTCTTAGGCCCGTGTTAACTAACCATTCACTAAGACTCTCTTTAAAAGGAGTAATTTACTCATTGTCCTGCCATCTCATCCAATTAGGTGCTGATTAATATTTTAAGAAAATGGAAGGTTTTGCGGAGTTTTTATCATTGTGCATACAAATTCACATTAACATCATACCTTTTTAATGCAATTGTAAACCATCAAGAATTTTTTGAGATGGGGTCTAGTTAGACCAGGCTGACTTGGGACTCATAGATCTCCTCCCCGCCCTGTCTCCTTAGTGCTGGGATTAAAGGCGTGCACTACCACTTCCAAGCTCTGTTGAGCTTTTTTTTGTTTGTTTGTTTTTCGAGACAGGGTTTCTCTGTGGCTTTGGAGCCTGTCCTGGAACTAGCTCTTGTAGACCAGGCTGGTCTCGAACTCACAGAGATCCGCCTGCCTCTGCCTCCCAAGTGCTGGGATTAAAGGCGTGCGCCACCACCGCCCGGCTCTGTTGAGCTTTGTAAACGTTGCTGTTGTCTTAATACTGAACATTTCCCCTTCAGAATTGTTTTTAGTGGGAAAGTTTTGCATATGATCGAAGAGTCATCATTTTGAAAATGGTTTTGCATCTTAAATTATTTCACTTAGCCGGGCAGTGGTGGCGCATGCCTTTAATCCCAGCACTCGGGAGGCAGAGGTGGATCACTGTGAGTTCGAGACCAGCCTGGTCTACAAGAGCTAGTTCCAGGACAGGCTCCAAAAACCACAGAGAAACCCTGTCTCGAAAAACCAAAAAAAAAAAAAAAAAAAAAAAAAAAAATTTCACTTAATTTATACCCTACTGGTGGATGTTTAAGATAGTAAATTCTGTGTGTCATGATTTGCTGGCTCTTCCCATGGCGATTTCTGTTAGAGTTCACAGGCCCAGAGCATTGGATCTCAAGCAGAAGCAGCGATTCTTTTTTTCTCCTGCAAGGCACACTTGCACATGCTTGCTGTTGGTTAGATGTCATTAGCATCCCACGGGCAGAAGCCAGGGACTCTGTGAAGCATCCTACTGGACACAGAGCAGGGCCTCATGGTAGATTTATCCCGCCATCGTCCACCCAGTGGTGCCTCAGGGGAGAAGCCCTGGACCAGACCCAGGCTTCTGAGCCTGGGATCATGAGATGTGATGGGAAGGGGAAGAGGCTACACAAAAGGCTACACTGACCTTTTGTGTTTGGGGTTTCTGAGGCAAGAGACGTGATGTATGACGTGGATGGAGGAGAACAGGAGAGGTTCCTCTGCTTGGGATCCTCTGACAGAATTCATAGAAATAGATTCTCATGCAACTCCTTTTTCAAATATCTCTGCCCGTGTACGGATGTCTAACCAGATAGCAATTGGCAGTTACTAGCAGGTTAGCTTAGTTTATTGAACTCCCTGGAATGGGAAAGGATGGGTCCCTTTAAGGTTGGACTTGTCTAAGTACATCTAAGCTACTACAGTAGAGTAGCTGGATTGCTGGAGAAGATGTGAAGGTCAATGGGACGTCTTCCCAAGACTCTCCTAGGTGGGAAAAGAAGTTGGGAGTGTGGCCAGTGACAGCAGCGGGCAGACTGGGCCTTCTCAGGGAAGCTGTCCAGCTGTGACCCACACCTCCGCAGAGCCCCTTGGCCCAAGCTTTTCTCTTCTTCAGACTTCTGTTCTCTGCTTCCAGGAATAGGAACGGGCAAAGGGCTGGGTAAGCGCCATGTGGAGAAAGCCCACAGCCATTTCAATTTCACAAAAACTCCCTCCTCTGAGTCCAGCCCCTCCCACCTCCATAGCCATCAGTCAAGAATGGGTCTCAGGGCACAAGTTTGCCATGAGCTCATGCTTCCTGCTGTGAAAGCCCCCCCGGGGTGGCCCCCTCAGCCCCAAGAGCTGCGGAATGCAATGACTTCATGGCCGCTCTGACTTGCTCTTTGTGCTCCTACGTGGTGCACCAAGCAGAGATGTGTTAAGGGTCTTTCAGAGAAGAGCAGGGGGAGAGGGTGTCCTCGGGTCCCCTGATTCCCCCTCCTTCCTGAAGGCCCTGCTGGCTGAAGCAGATCCTGACTGAACCATGGGCCAAGATCATGGTTTTCTTCCATCCACCACTGCTAGATTCTTGTGAAGTCCCCACCCAGGCCCAGGGGGCTCCCAGTCAGCCTTCTCATTTGGAAACTAAGAAACCAAGGAGAAACGGGACCGGAGTGAATCCATAGCCTCTCTTGGCCTAAATGCTGAGGGCTGTGCTGGGCCTTCAAACTTAATAGTCGTTCTGGGAATCTTATCGAGACTCATTAGCCAGCCCTGTAGGATACAGCCCTGATCTAGGTCAGGTTACTGGGGGAACAGGTCTGGGGATGTGTTCCAACAGCCAGACTTACAGGCGTTGGGATCTGAAGCCAGGGCTGCGGTCTTGGCTTTCACTAGCTGTGTGGCCTTAATCAACCCTTTGGACTGTACTGAGTCCTTTTGTTATTTTCAATCGCAGAAATTAGTTGTGCTGGTAACTGACACTCAGTGCTCTGGAAGGGTGAGATGAGTCACTGATTTTTATGGGGATTTATAACTATTATTTCTAACTCCGTGTTTTATAGTTGAGGGGATTGAGAAGAGGAAAAGTAACTTGGCTATGCTTAAAAGGGGCAAGACCCCTTTCTAGAGAGTAGAACAGCTTTGGCAAGAGAATCCAGTCAGGTGCTGATTCTGCATTGGCTGGGAATGGTAGCGGACTGGATTCAGGGCCAAGTTGTTGGGGTTCAGGTTTTCACATCTACTGATCTTAGCCCGGAAGCTGGGAACCCTTAAGCTAACCTTCAGTTTCCCCCTTAAACTCCTGGGAATAATATCTGCCTCATAGAGCTGGGATCAGAATTAAAGTACAGATAAGCAACTGTTATCAAGCGGTAGGAGCCTGCTGGCTGTTAGCACCTGCAGTTACTAAGAGTGAGTGACAGGTACTCTGTCACATGTGTTTGTGCCCTCTGTACATTATAGATAACACATGACAGTTGTAGAACATGCCATTGCAGAGAGCTCAGGGAATGTGCACACTGCAGCCATCAACCAGAGCGCCGAAGAGGGCCAATTCTTACTTAGCTATGTCTGGATCAAAGTTCTCACTACTTGTGAAGGAACCAGCAGGGACAGTGTTCCAGCCTTCATTTTTGAATGTTTGACTCTCAGTCATTTCACTGTCTATGAGCCCTCCCAGGGAGAACTGACCGTTCTTCTCAATTCTACACATTGGGTTTGTGGCCTCACTATTGAGTTTTAAGGACCAGGTCTAGTACTTGATTGTTGATAGTCTGCCTTCAGTTCCCCTAGCCCAGATAGGGGACAGACAGGGAAGCCATGTGACAGGTTGGCAGTGGGACCCTTGGCTAGAGATCAGGCTGTGTATATGTCTCCTGCCCTCCTAGGTGTTAGGGGATGACAAGCAAAGGAAAACCCATCACAGTGGTTTTCTTCTGTGCTCACATGAAGGTCAGAATCTGACTTGGTAAAGTTCATCAGTCTCTGATGCCAAGAGGAGGCTGCTATTGTCCCTCCTCCTGGCTATGTGTCAGTATGAATGGGCAGGTAACCAGTGCTGCCAGACAGTGGATCACTGGTAGATGAAATGGTACCTGCGATCCAGAGAAAGAGCCCAAGAGGACTGTGGGCTTGGCGTGTTCTTCCTGACTTAGCTGTATGGCTCAGATGAACAGGATGTAGAATAGAAATAGTAAAGGTTGTGGGTGTGGGTCAGCCCTTTCAGTGGCCTTTTGAGTCCCCTGAGGCCATGTTTTATCTTTAGTGAAAGAATTGAATGAAAACCTGGCTACTAATGTTCGCTGTCTATCTTTGGGCTAGGGAGCAGTCCAGCCAGCTCCTTTGTATAGTGGACTCTCATGACCCTCCTGAGGTTGGAGGCTAAGGACGTGGGAGGCCAGAGGAGTCATTTCCACCGCTGGTCCATGTGGGTGCCTGGATGTATGGCTGGTTTGGCTGTGCCAAACGGCTTCAGTTTAATTATGGAGCTCTTTTCAGGGCTAGAGGTGGGAGGGAAGCGAACTCAGATATGTGGGTTTGCCTTCTGGATGCCCCCACAAGGAAACAACTGCAAACAGCACATTGTGGAGATGAGACCCTTGGGTTGTTTGTTATACAGGGCTAACCTGGGAATTTGTGACTGCTGCTTAGTCTCAGGGTATTGGGGAAAGCCCTTTTAAGAATCTGGCTTTATTCCCAGTTTTACCTCTCTCTGTTCTGGCTGACTTATCTGTTCCGACCCCTATTGCTGACCACCTGGTTTGGGGAGGGGGACAGTCTGGTATAGCACATGGGCACAAGGCACTCTTAGAAGTGCTCTTTCCTGGTTGCTGCTACCACAAACTTTTATCAGTAGCTGTGTGCATTTGACATCTGTATCACTTGCTTTTTGTTCCTGGGATAAAACACCCTGGCTAGAAGGAACTTACAGAAGGAGAAGTTTATTCGGGTTTAAGGATCCAGAAGGCTAGTCCATAATTATACAGCAGCAGGCAGCCAGAGCAGGAGGCTGAAAGATCACATCTTCAGCCACAAACATGAAGCAGAGAGAGCAAGCTGGGGGTGGGGAGGCTATAAAACCCCAAATCCCGTCCTCCAGTGATATACCTCCTCCATCAAGGCTGTACTACCTACCCAAGTAGCATCCCCAAGTGTTCAAATACTTGAACTGTGGCGGGGGTAGAGGAGGTACATTTCTCATTCACCACAGCTTCCTAATTAGCAATGACTTGCTTCCACAAGGCTATAAACCCCGGGACTAGAGCTGTGTGTCCATTTTCTCACTGCATCTCTGAAGCCTTGCCCAGGGCCTGCATGTGGTGGTTCTCGGTGTTTATAAAGATGGAAAGCTCCAGCTGGCTTTTGGGGACCAGACGCCTGTGAGGCATCATGACGAGAGAGAATAGCGTCAGGCGTCATGGAGCTAGGTTCCCAGGAAGGAGAGTCCGGAGAGTCCAGGTGTGGAGGATTCAGGGGAGGAGAAGCATCTTGAGCTGTGTTCAGATCTTGAGGCTGCTCTAACAAAGTACTGTGAATGGGGAGGTTAAAACAAGAGAAATTGGTTCTCTCTCCATTTTGCAGGCTAACGGTCCAACAGCAAGTTGTTGGAAGGGGTTGTGTTGTAAGGCCCCCAGGGAAGAGTCCTCCCTTTCTTCCTCTAACTCTGTAGTGCTCCTTGGCCTGTGATACATCACGTCTGTCTTTGCTTCTGTCTTCAGGTGGCTTCTCCCCTTATATATCTTTTGTGTCCTTTTATCTGATAGGTAGATGAGGCCATTAGATTTAATGACCTAGTCTCATCGATTGTGACCACATTTTAATTTAATGACATGATCAAAACCCTACTTACAAATGAAGTTAGATTCTGGGTGGGCATAAGAATTTTAGGAGGACACTATCCAACCCACAACAGTGAGCTACAAAGGCGACATCAGTGAGAAACTGGATCTTCCAGAAGACTGTTCCCTGAGGCTGACATGTCAGATCTGAAACTGGGTTCTTCAACCTGTGAGCCTCGACATTTCCGTCTACTCAGTAGGACCGGAGATGTCTGTCCTGTGCTATCTCTTAGGCTCCTATAAGAACCAAACAGAGTTCATTTGGAAGCTTTTTGTAGGTTATAAGATCCTGCAAGGTTGCAAGATCAGGCTTGGTAAGGAACTAAGCCGTCACCTGTCGTTCATGAGACGTTAACATCGTCATGTTTATCGGCTTCATTTGACATGAGCACTTTCTATTTGCCAGGATCACTGCTTTTACCACGGGACTGTGAGAGAAGCAGAAGAATCCAGCGTCACGCTCAGCACCTGCCGGGGAATTAGGTAAGAGACCCCGAAGCTGCTGCGAATGAATGGTACACTCCCCACGAAGATGGGCAGGGTTAACCCAGGGCAAGGGCCTTGGACAGGAGGCCCCTGGGCATGTGTCTACACTCTGACAGGAGCCAAGCTTGTGAGCTGTCACACAGACACTGGGTTTGGGTTTCCCTTTCATGACGAGTTTGATGTGCTAAGATCTGAGTTCTCTTATTTATGGATGGTACCGCTAACGAGTCAAGAGACAACAATAAAGAGCTGTCTGTCGGGTGTAACCGGCAGGCAGTAAGTCACAGTAGAAAGAGGTGTGCTAATCCAATGGGGGGGAGGCGTGGGAAAGCCCAGGAGTGTGAGGAGACAGAAGGCTGGGGGTGGAATGGGTTAGTGCAGGGAAGGAGTGGATGAGCTTGGCGGGCAAGGCTGAGGGAGTGGCCGCTTTGTGTAACTTCAGTAGCTCTGGGACATGGGGTCCATGAAGTCGTTTGGTACCCAACCCCATGGGTAGGTGGATCATGACCCAGAGTGAGAGAAACCAAGGCAAGATGGTAGCTGGGCCCTGGGCTATTGGTTGGCTTATACTGAAAGGCACTGTAGCTGGTGAAAATGTCTCTCTAGGAGTTGGGTAACCATGAGGGGACAGTTCCTCCAGGGTCAGTGAGATCCTAGAAATGAAAGCAAAGAGAGACAGAAAACAAACGTGATAGATGTTGGTAGACTTGAAGCTGACGTTCCTCATTCCTCCCACATGTTCACTCCATGGTAGAAGAACTTTCAGGTTGGGTAGCCAGAATCGGGACATCAGGGAAGAGGTTAGCAAGGAAGGAGAGGAAATTTTCGAGACAGAAAATCAACTGGAGAGTTCCAACTAGATGAACCAAACCACCTGTGTTTGAGTCAAGAGCAGCACGTGTCTGGTGGGAGGTGGGAGAGGGCATCACATCCCATGGAGGCAGAGCCACAGAGGGTTGTAAGCTACCATGGGGATGCTGGGAACGCAACCTGGGTCTTCTGCAACTGCTGAGCCATCTCCTTAGCCCCATGCTATATCTTTCTTTGCTTGTTTGAAAGATCTGGGCTCTTATCTACACAAATGGCCTGCACTGCATGGAACTTGAACTCAGGGTGCTAACTCCAGGAATACCAGAAATCCTTGGTTGGTGGTAGCCAACTATATGCCGTGGGCAAGGCTTTCACTACTGATAAACTACCTACTCAGTGTTATGACCAAAGGCAGAATTGGGAATATGAGCGGGCTCACTGGTGGCTCTCAGGAGCTGGTAGGAGGTGGTTTCTTCCCCTTCTTTGAATCAGTGACTGCTTCTGTCATTTGTTAATGTATGCCATGTCCTACACTGGCAGATGGCGGTGTTATAATTTTGTGTCCTCAGGGCACCAGAGATAGGTATGGTGGAGACTACATGTTTCATTGATTTTGCAGCACTTCCCAAGATGAGTTCCAGGACTTAGCTTTTCCCTGCCCCCAGATATAACCGAGGGCCCTTTTGGCCGCAGGTCTCATGTCTGTTTATGAGTTGGTTCACATTTGTGTGGCGCGTTGCCCGAGGGAATTAGGCAGGAAATCGGGTTTGGCTGGGAGGTGATTAACAGTGGTCTCATATCCTCCACTCAAGTGGCCTCCTCCAGCCAAGCCAACTGGCTTCTCAGTGGTGTTTATAGGCTCAGCCCCTGCCACCTGCAGCCCGCAAGTAAACAACCCCTGTCCCAGGAAGGAGGAAAGGGAACCAGCAGGTGTGACCTGCTTCTCTCTGCCTCTTCCTTTGTCCCTTCTGGGACTGGAGCAGTGGGAATGCTCTTGGCTTGGCCTCTTGTAAGTCATTCCAGCAGTCGGGATGATGGGGAAGCTCCCCGAGCTGCCCATGTGGTTCTGTTTTGCAGGCTTCCATCTGGTGGGGTCTACATGCCGTTCTTTCCCAGCCCTGTCCTCCTTCCACAGGCTAAGAGAACAAGGTTAAATTATGAGCCAGAGACTTGCAAGGCGGCCACACTGGGTCCCTGGAGCAGAGGCAGGAATGACAGCAGTGTTTAAATCCAAATAGCTTTCTAAGGCTCCAGAAGCCTGATATCGCCATGGGGAGTTTCCATAGCAACCATTCATCTTTCCTGGTAGTGTACTCCTGTGTCTGGAGAAAATGGATAGTACATATGCTAGGCAGGCTCTTCAGGCGGAAAATGAAAGGAGCCAGTACAGCCTAGACCAGCGGTTCATAACTTTCCTCACACTGTGACCCTTTAATACATCTCCTCATGCTGTGGTGACCCCCAGCCATACAATTATTTTTGCTGCTACTTCGTAATTGTGATTTTGTTACTGTTATGAACCGGAATGTGAATATCTGTTATGGGATTCCTGTAAAAGGATTGTTCAACCAAAGGAGTCGCGACCCACAGGTTGAGAACCACTGCCCGATGGTTACTGGAGCCTTGTCTCTCTTGAGTACTCTGTAAGTCAGTTTATCATTAAAGAAAAATACCCAATCACAGTAAAATAAATCCAAATGTTAAAGACCATTTGAGGATATAATGAGAGGCAGCACTCTTTCTCACCTCTTTCCCAACTGTTTCTCATAACTTACCTCACAAATCACCAGTTTCTTATGCATTCTTTTGGAAATACTCTCTGCAAGAGGAAACTTGCTATATAATAGAAAATGTTTTATAACTTTGTTTGGACCCCAGTCACCTTGGGAATTGGGTTAATCAGTGGCTGTGGATCTCATCAAAGACGCAGCAAACCATCTGTGTTAGTCCACTCATGACTAAGTGTTTAAACAGTTTAAACGGGAGATTTGCTCAGGAGATTCGCTTTGGCTCAGGGTTTCGGAGAGCTCGGCGCTTCTCTGCTGGCTCTGGAGTCCGTGGTGAGGCAGAACAGTCTTAGTTGGAAAGACAGTAGTCCAAAGAACTTGCCCTCCCAGAGATCTCCACATAGCATCTCAGCTAGGGATCATTGCTTCATTGAAGGTGTCAGGTGTCCATACCCTCGAGCCTGCCTCACACTAAAATCCTGTCTTGTAAATGTCGCCACAACACCCTGCCTGTGCAGATGCGTCTCCACATTGAACCCACAGACTAAACGGAAGGTCTGATGATCGCTTGTGGGAAAGTTTAGCCGGTACTGGGGCTGTGATGTCTTTGACTAAACCTGTATGTTTCCCGTCCATTGTTGGGGAGGTGGGTTTTTGTTGTTGTTGTTTAATTTTTTAGACAATACTCACTGAAAATTGTCATTATATAATGAGTACAGGTTTAGGGTTAAACATCCAAACCATACAGGACTGAAGCTAAAAACTAAAGTTCTGCCCTTCTCCAGCCTTCTGCCCAAACCCATTCTCGTTCACATCACTGTTCGGGTGTACATAATGGACTTGCATTGTCTACTATGTACAAGTGAGGTCATCCCAAGCACGCAGTCCAGTCTTGTGATGTTTCCGACACAGAACTAAGTCTCAGGTGCATAGGAATCTGTCCCATTACTTTAACGGGGCCATAAACTCTTATGTATTAAAGTCTGGTGAGTTGAATTATAGAGACAGCCTCTCAATGATAAACAATAAATAATCCCCCCAGATTTGCTTGATGGGTCAGCTTGATGGTCACAGCGTTTCTCTCAGCCAACATCTGGGTCCCTACCAGGCTGACCGGCTCCTGGACTCCCATCCTGTGCTCTAGGGAGAGACTCTGAGGTTGGGTGGGGCATAACTTGTCCAAATGCGCACACCATGGACTGGAATGAGTTCAGCACTGCCATTCCAGGGCCCTGAGTGTGCTCTGCCACTCCCCTTCCTGGTGGCGTGACACCCCCAAGTTCTGTCTTCCACACTTAACTTTTGCCCTTGTCTTCACCTTGGCCAGGCCGGTCCAGTCCTTCCTCTGGGCCTCACTCTATCTTAATAGCTCCCTAAGTGCTTGGGAAGGGTGTGGATCGCAGGGTTGGTGAGACCTCAGTCCAGAACCAGGACTCTGGAAATGAGCAACCTAGGATCTGCCTCAGGCGTTCTGTTAACTCACTCAGTGTCTCTTGAGCAACTTCTCCACCCACCCTGGGATTTCTTCACTTCTCAAACGCGGAGTAGACTAGATCGTAAAAGTACCTTTTACCTTGGGACGTCCTAGACTCTGAGGAGGAGGAGCAGAGTCTGGGGGCAGGAAGAAGTCCTCCCCCGACAGCCATGACTTTCCTCTGCATGATGATCACCTGCCTCATCTTGGAATAAGCCCTCGGATGATAGGACCCTTACATTGTGACAAGGTCTCCAGAGGCAGACCCTTCTGAGTCTAAAAACTGGCGACTAGGGCTAGGGAGATGGTTCAGTTGGTAAAGTACTTGTCACACAAGTCCAAAGATCCGAGTTCAATTTCCCAGCACCGACTTTTTTTTTTTTTAAAGCTGGGTATGATGATGCAAATGGCTGATCAGCTAGCATAGCTTAATTGGTGAGCACCAGACCATGGAGAGACTTAGTCTTTAAAAAATTCGGCTTCCATATGTTTCTCACATGAACACATACCTGCCAACTAACACAGTCCTTTAAAATGACTTTATTTATTATTATTGTATATGATAAGTATGTGTGTGTGGTGTGGGGAGGTGCTCATGTTGAGGTCAGAGGATAACTTCATGAAGTCTATTCTCTCCTTCCATCTTAACATGGCTTCCAAGGATTGAGCCCAGGTTTGTGTAGCTGGAGCCTTACCGTAGGCTTAGTCATTTCACCGGCCCCGGTTGATGCTGATATACTCCTGAAGTCTCAGTTTTCTGCCCTGTAAGATGGGAGCAGAGATATTGATGCCATCGGTGGGTTCACGTTAGGTGATCAGCCCCATCTCCTTGACAGCAAGATCTTTGGTTGGCTTGTGCTGTGTCCTCAGGCGCTAGAACAGTCCTGCCTCCCATCAGGTACTCCGTGCTGCACAGCTTCCCAACCAAATGTTTTGTATCTCCTTTGCACAACGCGCTTCCAGGACTCCTAGCTTTCTTGGAGAATGGTCCCTGGTTGTCAGTGAGCGCCATCTGATTCCTTTAGACTGTTAACACAGCTGCTCTGGGAGAGACAGCAGGGCCAGGATCCTAATCCAGGATGTCTCCTTCCTGACTCTGTGTTCGCTGCTGCTTGCGCTCTGCCTCTATCCCAGCAGGAACTCAGGACCAGGTGCCTCGCTTCTCTTGTGCTGCCTTGGAAGTTCTCTGCGACCTGTTAATGTGGGTGCAGGTTGGGAGAGTGATGGGCAGCAGGACCGCAAGGCTGCTGCCTCTTAGGGTCTCTCTCTATGATGGGATGTGGATGTGCAACGGTGTGTTTAATGGACAGCTTCTGGAGTGGCTCCTCTCTCCTGTCTTGAAGGATGTATTTGAGTGAGTCCTGCAGTGATTTGTGGGTTAAGCCTGAACCTATTATTTCCTGACTGGCTGGCCTGCCTGGGTTCCTCTATATGATTCTATTTTATGATTTATTTTGTTTCTCATTCTCTTAACGATGAGGAATAGTTAGAGAGTAGCATCCTGGCCCTCTGCCTTTTGGGCTCTCGGTCCCACTTTTGATCTCTGCCTCTGCCAGAGCTAACATTTAGCAAATTGAATCAGCTGAGGCTCTTAGGTTAAAAGATGGGTGACTGTGGGGGGCAGAGGAGGCATCTAGGTGACTTGTGGCTTGGTGGCAGGAGAGAGTCCCCATCAACAAGGCTGGAGTCTGCTGGACAGTGCCAGGCATGTGACACCACCTTTCCAGTTCTTAGTAATCCTACATGAAGGTCCCTGCTCCTTCCTGGGATCAGTCTCCAAGGGCTATAGTGGGGTGGGATGGGGAAGGGGTTGCTGAATCCTGTTGCTGGAAGGGATAACCTCAGCGGTTGTCCCAAGCTTGAGATGCTCAGACTTCCTACTTTTTGAGGCAGTTGCTCAAGCACCATGTCTCCTGGGATAGCTTGGGTACCTTCTATAGAGTAGTGGATAGTTTGGAAGTTCTGGTCCTGGGATCTCTGAGTGCAGGTGGAGAGCTGGTGGAGGCAGATGCATAGAGCTCAAGGGAACAGAGACTGTGTCCACAAAGTCCTTGGCCCCAGGTAAAAGCTTCCGATTTTAATTTCCTGGGTCTCAGACTCTTCATTGATAAAGTGAGATTCATGATGTTGCCAGCCTTATAACGTGGTGTGGAATGAAGAGAGATTAACATGTACAGTCGGTGGGGCATGTGGTTAGTTAGTGCACAGCAAACAGTGTCTGAGGAGGAGGGGGGACCAGTGCTTCCTGTCCTCTCCCAGGAACTGGGATTCCACAGACAAAGCCAGTTGCATTTCTGCCTGGCCTCACATCAGAGGGGAGTTGCTGGTGCCATCACCTATAGCCATATGCACGCAGGGCATGTGTGTCTCTCTGAACCATTCTCTAGGGCTCTTATGAAAGACAGTAAGAGGGGGTGAAGGTTGTGGGGCGTAGAACCAGAATGCTGAGGTTCACCCCCGTTTTAACTTTTTACTACTTGTGTGAATTTCGGTGGGTCAGTTAATCTTGAACGTAGGTTTTTTTTATTTGTACCATGGGAATAATATTTGTAAGGGTCAGAGAAGTTGGTATGAGAAATAAAACGCTCATCAGCTTGGTGCCTGGCCCATAGAGAAGCTCAAAAAGTTATAGCCACTATGATAACTATTACCCAACCTGCTGCCAAGTTCCTGTTGACCTCTGATCCTTTGGCCAAGGGCTTGTTCATATCACAGCAAATCAACATTATGCTTTGTGGCCCTGTGTTCAGACTTTCACAGATTCCTGTGGGTAACTTTCCACTCACTGGTTGTAATATTGGTGCACACGGGAGCACCAGCTGGTTTGTGGTCCACCTCATTGTATGGCCAACATTGTAGCTATTCAGAGGAAACTGAAATGATGAGAGAGGCCCTGGTCAGCTGGGATGCAGAGATAGCTGAAAACAGGATGCCTAGGGTGCCCTGGTCTCTGCCCTTTCCTGTGTGGAGTTGGGGAAGTGGCTGTGACCCTCGCTCTTTGCCCTCCATCCTCACTGTTAAGGGAACGCCTTAGGTATCTCACCATATGCCAGGTGACTGCTGCTGTGTCAGCCAGAAGGCAGTCAGGAAGTTGACAGGCTTCCTGGTACTGCCATGAGGTCAGCGAGGGATGAGGTCAGGAAAGGTCTACTGCCCACCGGAATCTGTGATGTCTTTCCTGAGAGAGTCATGAGCTCTTACTAAAGGATAGAACCTGGGTGGGCATCCATGCATCCCAGGAGGACAGAGGTGTGTGGACATTGGGAAGCCCTGCCACTCAGGTGCCAGAGCTGAGCTGAGGATGCCTTTGGTTTGGAGTACTCAAAGGGATGGGAGCCTAAATGGCATGCTGCCAGCATGCTGGGGATTCAGTCCTGGTTCATCTATCCCAGAGTCAGGAGCCCGTGACTTGGCTGTCTCACTTCTCTCTCTGGATAGAGGGTGGCGGTTTAGAGAGTAGGTTCAAAGGCCATAACACATTTACTCTTGATCATGGTTGATGATGGCCAGGAACACTCTTCAAAAGTGTGACTAGCCATGGCCCGACTGGCCTGACTGTGGCAGGATACCCTTTCCCTAGGAGATAAGATGGCAGAGAAGGCATCTGGGCCCCGTCCACCCTTAGACATGGTTTACTGAGACATAACTAGCCGTGTGACACATAATTCGCAGACCATTGCTCTTATTTCATTCCCACATCACAGTGGAGGGTTGGAGCATCATAGATCTTAACAGATGAGATAACGGAGCCTCCACTGATTGTTGTGAAGCCACGGGCAGTAAGTGCTCTCCGAATGTAGACAGCTCCAGAGGCTTCAGTAGGGCAGCCCTGGAAGCAGCTGCATCTCATCCATGGGTGTCTGCCAGGGCTGATGACAGGCCCTGAGTCACAGTGACTACTCCCTGCTCACTCTTGTTCTTCAGCAGTGCAGGCACCTTGGCTGGCTCATGTTGCCATCCTCAACAACTATCGCGGTGCCAGACGCACAGCGAGAACGGCTGTCTTTCCAACAACCATGAACACCATTGTTCCTCTTTGCCTGTGTGTTCCACTGTGTGTTGATTACCAACAGTGAATCAAATATTCTTGGAAAAAATGTTTTCTTGAACATGTATATTTTTCTTTTTTTTTTTTTCTTTTTTCTTTTTTTTTGGTTTTTCGAGACAGGGTTTCTCTGTGGCTTTGGAGCCTGTCCTGGAACTAGCTCTGTAGAGAACATGTATATTTTTCTTGTCATTATTTTCCAGACAATATGACATCTTTAACAGATTTTTTTTTATTTTAAAAGTGTTCAGCCATGCGGCAGTGGCACACTTGGTAGGCAGAGGCAGGCAGATCTCTGTGAGTCTGAGGCCAGCCTGGTCTAGAAGAGCTAGTTCCAGGACAAGGCCCCAAAGCTACAGAGAAACCCTGACTCGAAAAACCAAAAAAAAATTATTTATTTAATGTATATGTATGTGTGCCTGAGTATATGCATGTGCATCATGTGTGTGCAAGGCCTGTGGAAACCAAGAGAGAGCATCAGGTCCCCTGGATCTGGAATAATAGGCAATCTGAACTGTCTGACGTGGGTACTCGGACCAGTCAGAAAGAGAAGCAAGTGCTTTCAACTGCTGAACCATCTCTCCAGCCTCAGCATTTACATTTTATTTGGCACTATAGGAATTTAGAGGTTACAAAATATTTAGGAAGACATGAATAGGCTATGCACTAATCACATAGTATTTTATATACAGTCTGGGATGTCTGTGATTTGTTTTGTTTTCTTGAGAGTCTGGACCCTGTGAATACCAACAGCAAGAATCCTATGGTTTTAGATGATCATTGGAACACATGCAATCTCAGTGAGTGAAGAGATTAAATAACTCAGAGCACATCTTTGAGTTCCGTCCTGGGTGAAAGATTGTCACATGATCTTAGTTAAGGATATTTCCTCACCAGTGAGAGATAGCTGCCTTGTTGGCAAGGGACAGTTGGGATGGGTAGGAATGCTGGCCGTTAAGTACCACCTGGCTTCCAGGCACAAGGACACTTGTCTTTATTTAATCACTCAAGAGCTCTGATGAGTTAGTACGTTACCATTTTTACTTTAGCGATGAGGAAATGGAGGCTCAGGGTGACACAAGATGTTTCTTGGGGAGTGTGCGATTGTTGAGCCTTAGAGCTAAATCTAGAACCTCGGTTACCTCTGCCTCAGGCCTCTGTGCTTTCTCTGATCGCTTTTTCCTGGGTCTTTAAAGTGTTAACCTATGGTTGTCATATGTCATGCTAGATTTAGAGGTTTTAAGGAGCCCCAGTCTAAAGCCCCGTAATGGTTCAGGGAGGTCCAAGTGCTCTGAGATTCCGTGCCCCATTTCACACAAGTCTGTTTCTCTTTAGAGAGTCTGCGTTTGCCTCAGGCCTTCACAGAAGGGCTCATGGCCCATTATAAAGTGAAGAACCATCTAGCATATGAACCTATGCGACAGACTTTTCCAGAACCATAGGCACTGACCGGAGATCCCACTTCTCTCATCCACAGAGGTCTGGTTATAGTGAGAAGTAACCTCAGCTACATCATCGAGCCTGTCCCTGGCAACGACAGCCAGCACCGTATTTACAGATCTGAACATCTCAAGCTGCCCCCAGGGAACTGTGGGTTCGAGCACTCCGAGCCCACCGCCAAGGACTGGGCCCTTCAGTTTACACAGCAGACCAAAAAGCAACCTCGCAGAGTGAGTTTTCAGGTCCTCGCTGGAACTGGCAGACTGATCTAAGCTTGTCAAACCCTCTGTGCACCCTTACTTTGGTCCCAGAAGACTTCTAAATTGAGGGAGGATTGGTGAGAAAGAGGAAAAAGCCCCTTGCCCTTTCTTTCTTGGGATTGTTTAGTGAGACACCAACATAAGAGAACCACTGTGTACAGAATGCTCTGAGATGCTGATTTCTGAAACTGTATAAGGTTAAAAAATGTCTACTTCCGCTCTTGGAATAGCCACCTCATCAGCTGTACAGAATGGTTTTTGTTCACAGTGAAAATAGAGGCCTGTGGTCTCAAGGTTGTTTGGGAACTAAGCTGCCGGCACGTTCCCTCGTGGGTTGTTGGCCTCGATTTTGCCTGCACTAGCCAGTTTGGCTTCTTGGTTTTTGAGAAAATAAGATTAGATCCCATGGCTCAGAAAGTCCCCTAGCAATAACCAGTTGCAGATGGAGGTGGTGGGCTGCAGCCAGGACTGTTCCTAACCCTAAAGTTAAAAGAAGGTCACAGCTTGTCAACCAGCATGCTTTCTCAGCAGCTTTTTGGGATGAGCTGGAGTCAACCGTTTCTATGGCACTAACCTGCTTCTGTGTCTCCCCTAGATGAAACGGGAAGACTTACAGTCCATGAAGTACGTGGAGCTGTACCTGGTGGCTGATTACTCAGAGGTAAGGGGTTCAGCGTGGATTTCAGCAGAAAAACCTCTCTCTTGAGGCTGCTTTGCCGAGGTGTGGACGCGTTCATCTTTTTCTGGTTTATCGTATAAACTTGACCTTAAATCTGGCCAAGGGCTCTTTCAGCCATTTTAAACAGTCAGGAGAAAAGAAATCAACCATAGCCAGAAGCCGAGGAAAGCGCTTAGTGTGGACACTAAGTTAGGCGTGACTTAGAGGGGGTTCTGATATTTGTTCTTAGGATGGTCTGTAGCTCTTCAGAGAATCTTCCAGACCTCTGTCTTACAAAGGTAGCAAGTTCCCCTGTGGCTTATCAGATGCCATTTTCTCACATGTATCTATTTTCATATTCATGTTGGTGTTCCCCAAATGTCCCCAGAGCCGCAGCGTATGTGGCACCTAGGAACCGTGAGAAATGCAAATCTCTGAGCCTTGTTCCACATCCCTTCAACCCCAGATTATCAGGGCGGGACCCCACAATCCATGTTTTAATAAGACTTTGGGGGTAGTTTTAATGCATAGCAGGTGATCTTGGGAGCCACCAGCCTGATAGAGCAGGGTAGCCCCTTAATTCAGATCCCTCAAATGGGACAGGCCCTAAGGTTTCACAGACACCCACACACCTGGCTCCATCATTTGTTTCACTTTCTTGGGTGACTTCCTGATTCTTCTATGATGTTCCGGCACAGTGCTTGGCATCAGGTTACAGCCTGAGCCAGCTCCTTATTCTGGAGTTCAGAGCAGAAGCCCAAAAACCCTTGTAGTTCTAGAGCACAAGAGCCGCTGAAATGGTCCCCCGGCGATGCCTACAATGCACACAGGGGACTGGGGAGAACCTCTCTGAGGGAGGTGGCAATGTTGATGGTGACAGCTCAGATATAAAGAGAATTATCCCGAAATCAGAGGAGTACTGTTTCCTTCCAACAGCTGACATAATATGGTATAGGGACCCATATTTCCATTAACCAAGTTTTCCTTCAAGTCCCACATCATGCAGGGATACAACCACAGCCAAGCAGACTTCTGTGACCTGACTGAACACTTAACCAGAACTTTCTGTCTTCCACGAAGGCGGAGCTCATCACTCTGTCTCAGGTCCCCTCCACTTGGGACTACGGCTTTCCCAGAGGCCTCAACCTAGGTGACTTTGCCTTTTCCACAGCCCCACAGTGTGGATCAGGGGAAGTGCCGGGCTTGAGTGGGAGTGTTCAAACCCAAGTCTGAGAGCTGCCTTTGAGTGCTTAGAGGTAGGAAGAGATGGCCCCTGAGCTCCTTAAAGAAAGGGAGGAGCTTACTGGGCAGAGGTGAAGGGCTTTCAAGGGAGGGACCATTGTGGTCACTTTCAGAAGAGTTTAGCCTTTGAACTGATGTTGGCATTATTTTGTTTTTCCTCCAGCAGCTGGTGGGTGGGTCCTTGGGTTTTTGTTTCCTCTCTCCAGAGTGCTGTGTGGATGGGAATGCAGTAACAAAGGTCCCCACTCAGCCCTGTCCCACACCATCACCTTTACCACTCTGTACCCTGACAGTTGCTGGGAGAAAGCGAAGCACCTTCCCCCAGGATAGTTCTCCAGTTAAGCCTTGCATCCAGTGTCATCTGAAACAGAGGTCTTTGACCATTTTTCCCCAAAACGCAAGATCCTTTGATCAGATAAAGGTCCTGCACCTAAGAACCCCACTGTTCCAGTTAAAAAGAGGAGGATTACTCCTTTTGCCAGTGAGTCCTTGGTGCAGGGTTTTAAAAACCACTGCATGTGAGTCTCCAGCAGGCACAGAAGGTAAAGATGGTAAGCCTTCAGCCTCCTGATGTCCAGACTCACAGCAAGCCAGGGAGAAAACGTGTCTGCTAGAAGGTGCCTTCACGACCGTGGAGCCATCCAGAGAATCTTACTGTTGCAGAAGGGTGCACCTTAAGCATCAGTAGCCTAGGCATCTGTACCCCTTTGCTACAGGGCTGTGACTCTTAACTTCCTAGTAGGTGAGGGGCTCTCTCAGTTCTCAGGGTCATGAATGGCTCTCTGCCGTAGGCTTTGAATGATTCATTTTGGGGTGCAATAGGCCAGGCAAGATTAGCGAACCCCAGAATCAGCAGGCAGACATGTATTCCTGGCAGTTAATCTGAGACTATGGGAGGATAAATGACGGGAAGGATGCAGTATTTGTGATTTAGACACAGCAACCCTCTCCTCTGGGCTCTGAACTCACAGCAATGAATGGGAGTCTCTGGGTGGGAAAGCGAGTGCCGAGAATTGAGGCTGTGGTGTTCGTGTCTAGAGAGCTGTCTGCAGTAAAAGTGAGCCAGTAGCGGCTCTCTGCCTAGTTCTAGGTGGAAGCTTCTGACCGTATCCATTCCATAGGTGTGCGGAGTGTAAGAGGGCTCTTTGGGTGGTTCTGGGCATTTGCCCATTCATCAAGTGAAATAGAATGTAAGAGCAAAGAGTCTGGTTCATATCAGAGAAGGGGAAAGACGGGCTGTAGATGGAGACCTTTAAGGGACTTGGTGGTACCAGAAGGATGCGAGGCATGTGGGAAAGCTCACATACCGTCCCAGAAAGTCTAACACCGAGACACATTCTTCTCATGACCAGGGGTTGTAAACTCTAGCCATGGCCATGTGAACCTACCACATGTTTCTGTGAGTAGTATGCTGGAGGCGAGCCACAACCTTTGGTTTATGGTAGCCTGGAAGTTTCTAAGCCCCCAAGGCAGAACTGGGTGGTTGCGGTCCGCCAAGCGGAACTGGGTAGTTGTGGTCCACCAAGCAGAACTGGGTAGTTATGGTCCCCAACCAGGTGGTCCGCCATGCTGAATGAAAAATGTTTACTCTACGTTGCTTTACAGAGTAAGCTTACCAAACCCTGCTCCAGAATCTTCTGGGAAACATGATACACTGCCTTAGCTATGGTGGCCTTATTGGGCCTTACTGTTTGAGGACAGGATTAAATTATCTGGAAGCCTGAAATCTCATTGCTGTGTTCTAATAAATATTTACTAAATGAATGGAAATACTCTGCCACAGGGCCAGTTTAGCAGCCGGGAAGTCTTCCTAGTGGAAACGTCTAGATTAAACATTCCGCAAAGGTCTGTGCAATAGGGTCCTAGAATTTAACTCTGTAGGAGGTAAGGATAGCGGTGGGGTTCTCTTCTGGTGAGTGAGGGTCCCAAGGAAGTCAAGGAATAATCTAGAATCTACAAGAGAAAGGCAAGTGGTGCCTTTCTTTGGATGAGGGCTGGGACACAGCCCTTGCCCAGCAAACACTTGAGGGTTTTATTTTATTTAGCGGTTTGTTCTTTTTCTTCTTTGGGTATTCTGGTGGAGCAGGAGGGAGGAAACATGGGAGAGCTTGAGGCTGAGCATACACAGTAGCTACCTACAGTGAATCACTGGGTATCCAGACCCTGTGTAAGAACAGCAGTAGACAGGGATGTCCATCATTTGGGGTGCGGGGAGGTTACAATTTTCAATTTTTTATCTTTACAACCGTCAGAAATCTTATCTGACGATTTCCTTCATTATTGAAGGCAAAAGAGGCCCATTCTTCTTTTCAGACAGAAGTAGTAAATAGGAGGCCTCCTCTTGGGACTCAAGGCAGACATTTTAATTGAGTACAGCACAATCTTTTCTCCTGTGTTTGATTATCAATGTCTGACTTCACAGACACTACAGAAGGCACTGCCAGTTGGAATGGCATGCAAGGCAGCACCTGTCTGCTGATGCCACGTGGTCCCGTTGGCGGCACCCTCTGTGTGACATTGGCATGGCCTTCCTCCGCAGTTATTCTGTGCAAGTTCTCAGTGGGTTTCTTAGCTCTTTTCAATCGTGTACCTTGAGGATCTGTCCTTGTGTTATTTCTGGCTCTCTCCCCCATTGTAGTGGAAGCTCCTGTAGTCTTGGGGTCACCATGTAGCATTTGTATCCCCACTTTGTGCTAAGCACAACAGCATATCCGTAGTCACTCAGCAACCATTAGATCAGGGTTAACCACATGCAGGAAAGCTCTGTAAGATGTAGGAGGGTGGCGTCCTAGTGGGGTGATGAACAAAGCGAGAGACCAGTCGGTCCCTCTTCTGACTAAGCAGTTAGCCAGAGGCCTTGTAACTTAAAGCACAGGAAAACAGGACTTACTTGAAGGGCTGCAGGATGATAACTGGGTCCACCCCATGTGCTGTCTCGAGCTTGGTGATGGAGGTGCCAAGCGGGATCTCTGTTAGGTCCTATCCTTGGTGAACTGTGGGAAGGACCATTGCCTAAAAATGCTTGCACGCCAAAGACAGGAGGGTAAGAGCACATACGGGTCCCAGAATGGTCCTTGGATGAGAGTCGTGGGAGGGTCTCACCTGGTTCTGTTTGTCCTGTTTAGTTTCAGAAGAATCGGCGTGACCAGGATGCTACCAAACACAAGCTCATGGAGATCGCCAACTATGTTGATAAGGTGAGACCAGGTGTGCTTTCTGGGGAAGGTAGTGGCACCTGAGACGGTCTGCAGGACAGGAGGTCACACCTCGTTGCTGAATTGGGCACCCCAGCAGGTCCTTGAAGGGGTGCTCGGTGCCACAGCTGCCGGGGAGGGGAGCACGGCAGAACCCTGACTGGAAAGCAACTTCTTTGGGTTGAGTGTTTGGATTTTGTCGGTTTGTATGGGTGTTTGTTTTGCTTTGTTTTAATTTATAAAGTACAAGCACTGGCTTCACTCAGTGGCTGTCAGTTATTTTTATGGTTTTCTGATGGAATCTGTAAGAATGAGATCTTATGCCCCTGCCCATGGAGAGGTCAGATGGAAGCAGGCGGCAGTAAACAGCAGCCAGACCCTCAGCCCTGTCCCTCTGACCTTCCTCACATCTGAAGTGGCTCTTGAGGAACTTAGGGCGAGGAAGAGCCTAATTTAGGAAGGCTTTGAGGATGTGTGTAAGAGTTCCTTCTAGGTGAAAGCCCAGCATTCCTTTGACTTAGGAGGGGTTGAAGTGGGTCAGTCCCAGAAGGTACATAGAACCTTTAAAAGTCAGGGTGCCGTCTGTCTGGAGCCAATATGTGAAACGGTCTGAGGATCCCCTCTTCTGGGAAGACTACAAATGGCTGTTTCTGTGGTCAGGATCGTTGATAATATGCACTTAGGAAATTAGCAGAGGTTTGAGCTGCACTAAACAGACCAATCTCAGACCTGGAAGTATTCTATGTAAAAGCAAGTTCCATCCCAAAAGCACAGAGAAGGGAACATGGCCGTGAGAGCTCTTCTTCACAGGCTAACAGTGTGGACTTTAGAAGGTAGACCTCGCTGTGCACTTTGGTCACATGCCTCCTTTCGAGGGCTGGAGAGGGGGCCCGTATCGAAAATTGAACCTAGGGCTTCATGCATCTAAGGCAAGTGCTCTGCCCCTGACCTACAGTCTCAGCCCTTGGGTCACAGGTCTCTCTGAGGCTCTGGTAACCATTTCAGGACACTGTAGAACTTGAAGGCTTAAAACTCTTGGCCTGCTAGAAGTTCTGGGTCCCAGCTGCTGGCCTGGAGAGACGGCTCAGCCGTTGACCCATAAAAGTTTTAAACATTCAGGGCTGAAAAATGTAGGGAGGAGCCCTACCGATCTAGTGGGTGGGCTCAAACTGGGGCGGAGTTTGGATAGTTAAAATGAGGTGCGCAGATGCTGCGCACCCCTTGCTTGCTTCCACTCTCCTGTGCTGCGCGGGAACCCCTTGGTTACGTGAGTTAATAAAGCTGTATAATCTTATAATTATTTGTCTGACTTAATTCAAATCCGCCTTTAGAAAAATGCAAATGTGGTCACTGTGAAGTCATTAAATGGGAAGTTCTCAGCCTTGTACTCCCCCCACCCCACCCCCTCGTCCTCATCAGCTGTGGAAACAGGCCGCTGGCATGTAACAGGTGAAAGTCAAACACTGGCCTTTCCAGGGAAAGATTCTAGGGGCATAGTAGGGGCCTAGATCCAGCTCCTACGTCAGCAGCAATGGCATCTCAATGATCATACATCCAGATTAACTTCTGGGAAAGTGTGTTCTCCCCAGGAGGTGGAGGGGAGACTACAGGAAGCTGGTCATTCTGCCACCTGTGTATCAGCCATTGTCCTGGAGGCCAGGGAGCTGGAGGGCTTGGCTGGCTGGCGGGCTGGCTTTAGGAATTTTCCTCCTGTACTGGATGATGAGAACCTAACTCTAGGCACTGATGGAAAATGGAAGTGGTATGTTGGTAAACACATCAAACAAACAAATGAACCCAAAGCAGCAACAACCAAAGTGAAAGATGTACGACAGAAGGTAGCTGCAGACCGCAAGTGCTGGAGGAAGCCCAGCACCTTGCTGGATGGTCCCTGCGTAGATGCCTCTAACTTCCCTCCCAGCACACGAGGTTAATCGCTCCCAGGAGGGTGAGGCCCACGAGCAAGCAGCGCCTCTGCAACTTGCTGAGCCAGCTCCTGGGCTTGAACATCGTGGCACTAAAACTGGAAGGGAGACACCCATGTGCTGAATCAGGAGCCCAATCCTTTCCCCTGAACTGTAAGCAAAGCCAAGTTCACTCCCCTAAAACACTCCTTAGTGAAGCCAATCCAGATGCTTTGGGCTTTCTATAAGGATTGATGTGGCACATGATGCAATCAGGAGCCCATCTCGGCCCCAGTCCCTTAGGGGCAAGTGAAGGATGGAGATGTATGTGTGTGTATGTATAGGTATATTATGGTATATATAGTATATAGATCGTGTGCTATATGATCCCAGCTCTCTAGCAGCAGATGGTCACAAGGGCCCTGAAGGTATAATCTCAGTTCATCCTGGCTCCAGAGTCTTCCTGCTGAGACACTGGCCGAATTTCTTAACTTCTCTAAGCCCGAGTCCTTGCCTTGCTCATGAAAAGTGCCTGATACACAGTGGTGCCCCAGTTATTATTTTTAGCTGAGGACACCTCCCCCTTTTGATTGATGTAATCTGTCCTTTTGTGGCCTCTGTGTACATGAGAGGTTTTCCCCCCCCTGTTGTTTTTGGCGTGATATATAAAGTGCCTGCTAGGCAGGCATAAGGAGCTGCTGTCCCAGCACCCACGGTGGCATTGCGCCTGTAACCGTGTAGCTGGTGGGGGAGTTAGGGGACAGAGACAGGTCCCTCCCTGGACCTCACAAGCCAGCCAGACTGAATCAATGAGCTCCTTGTTTAGTGAGAGACCCTGTCTCAGTGATGTGGGGAGAGTAATGGCAGAAGGCCCAACACCGACCTTTGGGCTCCACGTGTACATGCGCACACACAGGACACATGTACATCCAACATACACGGTCACTGACTCAGTAGCGTCAAGGTCAGATCATTAAAGAACCCCTTGATGGGTGGGGTTTTTCCCCCTCCTTTCTCTTCTTACCTCAGTGTTTTCTAAGGCAAGATACTCCAGTTTGGGCACCAGAATGCATCTCTCTGAAGATCTTACTTGCTTCTTCCTGGAGCCAGTGGCAGGAGACTGACCCCAATGGCAGGACAGTGACCCCAGTGGCAGGAGTGACCCCAGTGGCAGCACAGTGACCCTAGTAGCTGTGCTCTGAGCTCCTACTCTGGGCAGTGAGAGGACCTGGCCCTTCTGTGTCTTGGCAGTTTTACCGATCCCTGAACATCCGGATTGCTCTCGTGGGCTTGGAGGTGTGGACGCACGGGGATAAGTGTGAAGTCTCTGAGAACCCGTACTCTACCCTCTGGTCCTTTCTTAGCTGGAGGCGCAAGCTGCTTGCCCAGAAGAGCCATGACAATGCGCAGCTCATCACGTGAGTAGGCCTTTTCTGGTGGTGGTGCATCAGCTTTGGCTGCAGACGGGTACTCTGCCGGCCATGGGGTACGGTTCACCCAGTCTTTCCCCAGGGGGAGAATCAGTTGTGCAGGAGCTCCCTTGCTCCCTGGCTAATTAACCGGGCATTTTTCAGACCCAGCACACCTTGCGAAAATGTTAAAAAGTCTAAGAATGATAATAGTCCTCTGACGTGTTTCCCACCCGTGTGAGAAAATGAGCTTCACCCATAATCAGCTGAGGCACGTGACTGTATACTAGGGCAGTGGATGACTCCTGGTCACAGCTGACAGCCTGCCACAAACGTTCTTCTAGCGAATCAGCTGCCCCTACCACCACCACTTCAGGGTGCAGGCCCCCAGCTCCTTCTCCTGCTTCTCCAAACGTCTCAGGGCTGAGTGTCTGGGGAGGGCCAAGTGGCAGCCTGTAGGACCCTCATGGGAAGGCTTGGTGGGAGGAAGCTCCGGCCAAGGGCTGTGTTGAGTTTTCAACTGCCTCCGAGAGAACAGAATACAGCCCCTCAAGGGGGGTCGGGATATACCAATGTTGGCCTTCCAGGGCAATGTGAGGTGGCCATACCAAAACGCCCGTAGATAATGAGCCTTTGCTCCTTTCCCTTGAACACAGCCGAGTCAACAGTCATTCCAACCCTGATACCTTAATTTACCCTCTCATAGCAACTGGGATTGCCAATATTTACTTGTCCCTAAAACCTGAGTGGTCACTTGAGGACCGTCCACTCACTGAGCGAGTCCTTGTTTACGGAGACATTTGGCCTGAACTCTAGAACACCTTGAATCTGTTTACAGTAGGCTTCTCCAGAACCGAGTGTTAGTTTGTAAAATGACAAGTGGGCCTTCATTCACCATCTAGTGAGTCTAGGAAGCAGGCGTTCATCAGACATCCATTTATTCCTCCTTGCCTGCTCTGCTTGGGTGCCACAGAGAGAGGGATATGTTAAACTGGGGGGGGGGGGGCGAAGCTGGCTGCTGATGTTAGGACCGTCACTGAAGAGCAGAGGCGGAAGCAGCTCAGGCCTCCCCCAGCTGTGGTTTGTGAGGCTCCCAGAGAGATGCAGCTGTTTCCTTGGCCCGTGTGTGATTTGAGGACTGAAACATTAGGTCCACAGCTGCTTCCTAACTTCCCAGCTTTTGCCCTGATGACGCATGCCGCCGGTTTCCTGGGCCCCTGGTCACCAGTGGACGTGAACGTGATTCACTGGGGCACCGCAGCCTGTGCCCCCACCCTTTCCCTGTACTCCTGCCCCTGAACCCTCTTTGTGAATCAAGAATGGGGCACAGCTGGTCAGGCCCTGCCTTCTTCCTTTCGGAGTTTTTGGGCACATTGTGAGGGCAAAGTGACCTTTCTTCTGTGCTACTGAGGGAGCGACTGAGAGGAAATAAGAGGTGTGGTACCCTAAAAGTTGTCCAGTTGGCTGGTTACCAGACTCACCCCTTTGGGAATAATCTGGTAATGTCAATGGGGTCAGTGCATAGCGGGGCAGCCTGTCCCAGGGGAACAACTCTCTCAGCCCTCACCTGAAATCCCTATCTTTTTTCCTTCCTGCAGGGGCAGGTCCTTTCAAGGTACTACCATTGGCCTGGCCCCGCTCATGGCCATGTGCTCCGTGTACCAGTCTGGAGGTGTTAGCATGGTGAGTCTCAGACCATACACTGGTACTGCACACGGGGACAGTGACTCTCAAGACAGGAGGCCAGCTTTGAAAAACCAACTAAAGTGTATTAAAAAGAGCAAATGTTTCCAATGAAGTTATCAGGTCCTAAGGATGCTAAATTTTCATTCATCCTAGATTATATTGGTTTTTAAGCAATTGTATAAACACACAGACCTCTAGATCTCTCGTGTACTATTCCACACCAGGGACTGGAGGAGTGAGGGAGTGAGAGTGGGGACCCCGGGGAAGAGGACAGAGGCGGAAGTATTTCTAGTTCGGGTCTTGAGTCCTCGGGTATTGCGTTGTGAAATGAACACCTGTCTCAAGAGTGACAGTTAGGAAATTTCTGTCTTTTGAAAGTCTGACTCAGCAAGAGAAGGGGTTTTGTTTTGCTTGTTTGGCTATATAGCTGTGGCTGGCCTGGAAGTCACTGGGTAGACCAGGCTGGCCTCAGTCTTGCTATCTATCTGAAGGTGACCTTGAAGTTCGGTTCTTCCTGATTTCCAACTCTAGGTGCTAGGACTAAAGGCCTGCACCACCTTGCCTGATATAAATACCCTTTTTGTTGCTTTTGTTCTCTTGGTTGATTTTTTGAGGTGGGCTCAAATGGTCCTCCTGCCTCAGCCTCTCTGTAGGTTTGCATCAGTGCAATAGCTCTACTTGTGTTATGCCATAGCTCTGTTCTTTATGGGTATTTTTTTAAGTTTTTTTTTTGTTTTGATGATTAAGGTCTCACACTGTGCCAGGTTGTGCATGGGGTGCTCTCAGAGAACAGTGAGCCAGGTGTCGCTACTGCTCAACTCAGGGTGCTGTTCCAGGGCTGCATCAGCAGGGCATTCACAGTCTGCGACTTAAAAGAACACAGGAAACACAGTCTTTTGAGCATGTAATTTCCTGGTGAAGACAGTGGCTTTAGACTCATTAATAGCAAGTTTTAGAGTGAGAGCCAGTGTGCTCAACATTAGGGCAATCAGTGAAGAGCTATCAGGCTCAGGTAACGAAAAGGCGTGCAAGCCAGGCAGTGGTGCACACCTTTAATCCCAGTACTTGGGAGGCAGAGGCAGGATGATCTCTGAGTTCGAGGTCAGCCTGGTCTACAGAGTGAGTGCCAGGACAGTCAGGTCTACACAGAGAAACCCTGTCTCAAAATGAAACCAAATGGGGACAGGGTAGGCAGAGCAGGAATCAAAACAAATGGGGACAGGGTAGGCAGAGCAGGAATAAAACCCCGACCTTGAACTCTTCTCTGAACAGGACCACTCCGAGAATGCCATTGGCGTGGCTTCCACGGTGGCCCATGAGATTGGCCACAACTTTGGCATGAGCCATGATTCTGCACATTGCTGTTCTGCCAGCGCAGCCGATGGTGGGTGCATCATGGCAGCTGCCACTGGGTGAGTCAACCAGAAGGGTGATGTTGGCGGGGGAAGAGTGAGATGAGAGATACCGGGTCAGTGTGACCCAAGTAGTCCTCCTAGATGGCCCCAGTGAAAATTTTAAACTGTTGAAGACATTTAGATGAAGTAGGCAAATGTGTTATGGGACACTAAGTTCCTCCAAGTAGGTTGGTACTGTTTGATCACTAGATTGAGTTAGTTTGTTGTAGTTTTCAGTTTTCAGTAATAAAATTGGCCTCAACACACCTTTTTTTTTTTTTTGCATGCACATGAGAGAGTGTCATGTCCAATCTGATCTTCAACTTGTGAATGTAAGCACTCTGCCCACCCCAGTCATCCAATGCCTGGGGCTTTATGTATGTGCTACCACACCCATATGCCCAGTTCTTCAGGAAGTGTCTTAGTTAAGGTTTTCATTGCTGTGAAGAGACACCATGACCATGGCAACTCTTAAGAAACCATTTGATTGGGGTTGGCTCAATTATAGTTTCAGAGGTTCAGTCCAGTATCTTTATGATAGGAAGCATGGTGGTGTGCAGGTAGATCATGGAGCTGAGAGTCCTACAACTTGCAACAGGAAGTGAACTGACAGTTACACTAAGGGAAGCTTGAGCAAAAGAGACCTCAAAGCCCACCCCCACAGTGACACACTTCCTTCAACAAGGCCATACCTCCTAATGGTGACACTCCTTTGGGGGCCATTTTCTTTCAAACCACCATAGGAAGCTTCATGAGACCCTATTTTGATCAGAACCACAAAGCTTGGTCCTTCCATGCCATCGTGGTCAGTGTTGCTGGATCCCAGGCCTCTTTGGGAACTCTGTATTGTACAGAACAAGAGAAGGGGGCAGCCACCCATTCCTCAGGGAACCTGTGAAGAATATGAGCAAGGCCACTGAGTCTGCAGCAGATTTACTAAACCATAGCTTCTCATGTGTGTCCTCAGCATACGCCATGGCGTTCTTCAGAACTCAGGCCACTCCCCAGAAGGCATTGCGGTAGAATTCTTATTCTCTTCCTCTATTCCAAACCACTGGGGTCTGCTTATGCTTTCTAGAGAAAGGTGGTTCAATGCAGCTTTCTTGTTTGTAGCGTTACTCCCCACTTCTTGGTTGCTGTGACTCCGGAAGGATGATGGGGACATGTGGGTTACAACTCCACGGGCATATTCAAATTCCTTTGAGTTCATCATGAAGTCCACCCCTTTCTTCGCCAATCCCAATAGAGCAGTGGCTCTCAACCTTCCTAATGCTGCGGCCCTTTAATACAGTTCCTCATGTTGTGGAAACCCTCAAACATACAATTCTTTTATTGCTACTTTATCATTGTAATGTTGATGCTGTTATGAATCATAATGTAAATATCTGATATGCAGGCTATCTGATGTCTGACTCCAAAGGGGTCACAACCTACAGAACTGCAGCAGTAGACAAATGGCTGACAGTTGTATTCATTATGACTCTCATGTGTTTTTAGGTTATTCACACATTGTAGGTTAATGATGAGTAGCGAGTTCCTTGGGGCATACTGTCGTACTGGAGGAAGCCTTCAGTGTTAACCTTTAGTTGGTGAGAATGAAGGGCAGCCTTACTGGGGTCTCTGTCCAGAGAGCCATGTGGTGACGTAGCAGTTTCTCCATATTTATATCGTGTTCTGTGTGTGCAGTTGTGTGATTTTCCTACCTATGCCTACGATGATTTTAATTTATAAAGCAGGCACTTGGTAAGAGGTTAAAACCATGAACTCAAACTAGACCATTTAAAACAGTGACAATAATAAAAGTTACTTGACACTTAGGACTAGTCCATTTCCAGAAGTTTCTGTTTAATATTTTCTGATCACTGTTGACTATGGGTAACCAAAACCATGGCCAGCAAAGCTGCAGGTAAGGGACCTGCTGTACTTTAGGTTTGTTTCCATAGCAGCAGGTGACTTGGGAGCTTTTGTACGTACTCTGGTGATGGAGAGCTCACATATATGTATTGGTCAATGGGATTTGCTTATCTGGAGAACAGATATCAGCCCTTTAGCCCATGAGTAAATGAGACCCGTGATCTCGGGCTTTCTGGTTCTGGTTTTTGTCGTGAGAAAATAGATACCCACCTGGCATTGAGCTGGCTGGTGTTCTGTTCGGCTCTCAGTATGGAAACCTGTCTTAATGTACTTATTGTCCTTTACTTACTGTAGTTCCCTGGTGGGAAGGACGGATATTGCTGTTCTGTTTCTCAACTGCCTTTTTTCATTTGTAATAAGAAAAATGTAACCACATGGCATGCTTATCATTTCATGATTCAGGATAAAAGAACTCTTAAGTTCATGAATTGACAAGTGTCCTGGGGCAGAAGGCATGGGTAGGACTTTCATTCAGGTGGAGTTAGCTACTGGAGTGGCAGAATGGCGAGCTAATGCCCCCTGTTCTCTGACAGGCACCCTTTCCCCAAAGTCTTCAGCTGGTGCAACAGGAGGGAGCTGGACAGGTACCTGCAGTCAGGAGGCGGGATGTGTCTGTCGAACATGCCAGACACCCGGACGCTGTACGGAGGCCGGCGGTGTGGCAATGGGTACCTGGAAGACGGCGAAGAGTGCGACTGTGGGGAGGAGGAGGTGAGCGTGGGGGGGCCTGGCTAGAGAGAGGGGACACCCTGAATTGTTGTCAGAGCTTCAGGCCATCGGAAGGACAGCGTGCCAGATCACTTCCTCGTTGCCAGCATTTCCTACACATGGCGACCACAGACGGTTTGTGTGTAAGATGTAGGCAGTCCCCAGGTGGATGGTCTCTCTGGCCTCTGCTGCTGTGGGCAATGGCTCAAGCCACAGACCTCCCCAGAGGAGTCCCAGGTGGTGTCCTTGGCCCTCCAGCTGCCCTGAGTTTACTCTGGAGGCCTGAATTTACACAGCCGGATGAGCGCGTGAAGCTCACACAGATGAGTGCTGCGAGAAGCCTAAAGATGCCAAGCTTGCACGGTCACGGTTTAGCCTGGGGAAGAGAAGCGGGGAAAGGGAAGCCGAGGAAGGAGAAGCAGAACTCATGGATGGGTCTTTCCTCCTCTGTCATTTTTATCAGAAACATGTTTCTCTGGAAAAAAAAAAAGCGGAACTAGATTGTTTTTTGTTTTTTTTTTTTTTTTTTTTTTTTTTGGTTTTTCGAGACAGGGTTTCTCTGTAGATACGGAGCCTGTCCTGGAACTAGCTCTTGTAGACCAGGCTGGCCTCGAACTCACAAAGATCCGCCTGTCTCTGCCTCCCGAGTGCTGGGATTAAAGGCGTGCGCCACCACCGCCCGGCTTTCGCCTCTGTTTTTTGAAGGATGAGAAAATGTTAACCCTTGCTTGACAGCTGGTGAACAGTAGGTGATGTTGTGGCTGTGATACTTGAGGTGTCAGTATGATCTCTATGTCGAGAGGTTCTTTTGGTTTTTCTACACGCATTTATTTTGTGTGTGTGCGCGCATGCGTGTGCATGCATATGTAGGTCAGAGAATAACACCAGAGAGTTGCTTTCCTTTCTCCTTTCACCATGTGGAGCCCAGGGATCAAACTCAGACTGTCAGGCTTGGCGGCGAGTGTCTTCACCCACTGGGCCATCTTCTGGCCTTGTTTTTAAAACATAACCCTGTAACTTTCAGAGTGAAGGGGCTAGTGAAAGACTGGGAAACATGAACTAAAAGCAAGGATCCACCCTGGTCCTTCAGAGGGAGCTCTGTTAGGAATGGTGCTGATGGGAGGATTTTGTGGGCTCAGTGTGACTTCATAATTAGAGGATATAATACCTACCCAGAATAGTTCCATCTACCACACAGTCCCATCTAAGCTGTGGTTTCTCTAAGGAGGCTGCACCTGTGTCTCTTCTCTGGCAAATACTCATTACCTTCATGAAAGCCTGCCAAGTGATGTTCTAGGGAGCAGAAAACAGGGCAGGGCAGGCAGACTGGGGCTGGAGGTGGCAAGGGCGCCCCCTGCTGGACTCTGACTCTTGCCCTGCTGCTGCAGAGGCCAAAAGCTATCTGTTGTTACCTCCCCAGGAATGTAAAAACCCTTGCTGCAATGCCTCCAACTGCACTCTGAAGGAAGGGGCCGAGTGTGCCCATGGGTCCTGCTGTCACCAGTGTAAGGTAAGTGCCGTCTCCCCTGCCTCGGGCTCTGAGATGACAGGCTGGTGGGTGATGACTCTGTTTCAGCCTGCATTGAAAGGTCTAGATGCAGGGATTGGGAGAATAGACCGTGGTAGAATCTGTGCTGTTGGTGTTTGTTTTTTTTTTTCCCTTCTTTTGGCTCTTGGGGGGGGGGGGCAGTGCTCTCAAATAAATACACATGGAGACTTAGTATTATTTATAAATGCCAGGCCTTAGCATGGCTTGTTTCTTGCCAGTTTTTCTTCACTAATACCATCTACCTTTTGCCTCTGGGCATTTACCTTTCTCTATAATCCATATATGTTTTCTTTCCTTCTTATTCCATGTCTGGCCGTGTGACTGGGTGCCTGGCCCATTCTTTCCTCGCTCCTTCGTCCTCTCCTCCCAGATTTCTCCTGTTTTATTCTCTCTGCCTGCCAGCTCCATCTATCCTTTCTCCTGCCCAGCTATCGGCCGTTCAGCGCTTTATTAGACCGTCAGGTGTCTTAGACAGGCAGGCAAAGTAACACAGCTTCACTAAGTTAAACAAATGTAACAGAAAAGAATACAGCACATTTTTGCATCATTAAATAATGTTCCACAGTATAAACAAATGTAACACATCTTAAAATAATATTCCTGTGCTTTCATGCTCAGGGACCTGGGTTCAACCCCAGCATTGAGAGGATGGGAAAGGAGAGAGAGAGAGAGAGAGAGAGAGAGAGAGAGAGAGAGAGAGAGAGAGAGAGAGAGTTAGGTATTTGGAACTGAGAATGTCCCTTCAACTAAACCTACTGTTTTTCCACCCTGGACCTCCTTGTGTTCAAATCACCCCAAGAAGTACATACATACATAAATACATACATACATATGTATATGTGTATTTATATAAGATTAAAATATGTATCTTTTTATTTTAAAACAAGATCTTGCTCAATTATTCAGGGTGACCTTGAACTTACTCTGGAGTCCAGGCCAGTTCTGACATCACCTCCCAGGAGGGATTGTAGGCCTCAGCTACCAGGCCCAGCTGGCTTCATTTTTATTTAAACACATTAAAAAGAAAATCGTGATTTTGATTAACATCAGTGGCCATCTTGGTAGATGTCAAGCGCCAGGCTGAGAATTTTACACAGGTTTTCTGAGTCAAATCTTCATAGATGGCCCGTGAGGCAAATTTTATTGCCTTCATTTTTAAGGGAGGAAACCAGGGTCATTAGGACATGGGTGACATAGTCAAGGGTTCCATCAGGGCGAGAACCCAGTTCTCCCTGACTTTGGAACCCACATTCCTAATATCCATGCAGAAAATAATTTATTACTGTTAATGATCACATAGTACTGAATAAGAGAACTTTTTAAATCTAAATCTGATCATTCAAAAAGTTCCGAAATGGAAAAAAAAATGATAAGTTTTAGTGACAAAATCTGACCCAAATGGATATGAGACTAATTATTGTCTTTATGAAGAAATTATTTCATAAAGTAATTATTTTAATTTCACCTTAATGTTGACAATCAAGCTTATCTTAGGCTTTGCTGGGTTATATAATACACATGTAGCAGCAGATATATTTATAATTATACACATCTATTCATATAGATCTGTACATATGCATTGTTAGACATACACACACTATTAATGATATTTGAACCTTTGAGTTCTCTTATTAACCTGAAATCTGGACTCTAGAGGAGTTTCAGAATAGAGCTGCAGCCTGTCCCGCTCTCAGATTGCCGAGTGCACATTGTGTAGTTGAGTGTGTGTATGGACTGAGGCTTCCCCTCTTTGCAGTGGCCTTCCTCACACAGGCCTGCTAGCAGAGGGGCCTGCCTGCGTTTTCTCCCGAGAAGAGCTTCTGGGTAGCATGGTCTCCTGGGATCAAGGGAGGGCTTTGCTCTGAGTCACAGGTGTCCTTGCCTGGCTCAGGGGGACTTGGACATCATCTGTTTGACCTGGCAGCCCCAGAGAGGCTGTGCTGGGTTGAGTCCTTCGAGTCTCAGATGAAGGCTGGAGAATAAGCATGAAGTGACCTTTTATCCGGCTCCCATGTGTCAGATGGAGCCTCACAAAGGCTTCCTTGACTTCCAGCCCTGCCTGTGTGAATTCTGGCACTTCACCAACCATCTGAGGTCTCAGCTGTCTGTCTGCAGGCCGGCATGAGTACTAAACACTCTGCCGGGGGAAGCCGAAGTCAAAGCTTTTAAATTTTTTTTTTTAAATTGTTTTCCCAAATGTGCTGTTGTTCGATTCTTTAATCTGCAGAAGAGGATAAGTAGCTGTATCTGTTTCGCGGATATTGTGAGGTCAGATGACCTAAGTGTTTGGACAGCACTCAGCCTCACGCTTGGCCTAGCAGCGGGATTGTATTGCTGATGAAGAGTTTGGAGTCGCAAGCTTAGTGTGGCAAGACATGTCTTAGTACTCCAGAGGCTACGGCAGGAGGATTGCCATGATGTCAAGGCCAGTCTGCGCTCAATAATGAGTTTGAGGCTAGTTTCAAGAACAAAATGTGAAGGCTGTAAATTGAAAATTCACACACATGCCAGTCTTCTGTGTGTGAGTGTGTGCGTGTGTGCGTGGGCGTATGTGCGCATATCAGGGCACAGATCTGCCACTTACCACGAGACTCTGAGCATTGTGTTTCACTTCTTTATATAGAACTGCCCCTCAAACTAAATGAAGTCCCAATGACACTTAGGTGAAGATGCATAAAGGTACTATAATTGCCCAGGCACGAAATAAACTATAAATTGTTACATACATATTATTTCTCGCCTGCTTCCTAAGACTGCTGTGAAAAGTTAGTGAGTTGCGTTTGTCTTTGTGGGTACAATTTCGAAAGTGCGCAGTCACTGTTCATACCAGAAGGCCAATAGCGGCCTGAGCTAATGAAGCCATGTGCTAATGGTGCTGTGATATCAAGGTAATGGAAAATTGTGCTCCGTGGATGAGAGGCTGATGAGCTCTTGGCTGAAAGGGTTGTGGGACAGCGAAGATATGACTACATTGCTTTTCTTGTTCTTCAACTCAGCTGGTGGCTCCTGGAACCCCGTGTCGCGAGCAGGTGCGGCAGTGTGACCTCCCCGAGTTCTGCACTGGCAAGTCTCCCCACTGCCCCACCAACTTCTACCAGATGGACGGCACCCCCTGTGAGGGCGGCCAGGCCTACTGCTACAATGGCATGTGCCTGACTTACCAGGAGCAGTGCCAGCAGCTTTGGGGACCTGGTAAGGACCCTGATGGAGAGTTTGGTGTCTTCCACCCACTGCTTCTGAGCCAGTCTCCCCCCTGGCCACTTAGCATGGCCTAGAACCTTGGCTTCAGAGCGTCTTCAAACACCACCTCTCATCCTCTTAGCTCAAGGGAGACATCCAGGGGCAGCCAGGTGACAGGATTCTTCCTAGTCCCTTGAGGCTTTCAGTTCTCACAGGGTATTGGATAGCAGTACCCTCCCTTACACACACCAATGAAGTGGAAATGGAGACTAAAAGAAAATGCAAAAGACCCTTAAGCTACAAAAGATGCTTAACCTCAGCCATATTAAAGGAAAATAAATTGTAGCTACCATTAAATGGAGTTTTTTACGTATCAGATCACAAAGACAGCAAGTGATATAATAATAGCAACACCTATCATAATATGGTATTGTGGAGGATATGAGGAAACAGACCACTGGAGAAAGCAGTTTAGAGATAGCAGAACTTTTTTTTTTTTTTTTTTTTTTTTGGTTTTTTCAAGACAGGGTTTCTCTGTTAGCTTTGGTGCCTGTCCTGGCACTAGCTCCTGTAGACCAGGCTGGCCTCGAACTCACAGAGATCCGCCTGCCTCTGCCTCCCGAGTGCTGGGATTAAAGGCGTGCGCCACCACCGCCCGGCTAGCAGAACTTTTAATGTATTTACTGGTCCCAGTAGTTATATTAGGCTTAATTTGTTTCCACTCATCCTTTTTTCTAAAAAGTTTTTACATGGCATGGAATATATGAGGATATAAAAATAGACATATACAGTAAACATTTATTGATAATAAATCATAAGAGAATTTATTATAAAATAATCTTTCACATATATTTAGTTTTGCCAGCACAAATTTACACTTTAATCAATGAGTATCCTTGTTTGCTTTTTATATAAAGAATTAAATCTTGGCTAAATAGTTGATGGTACAGGTCGTAGAGGGTCTTCAGCACTTCTTAGAGTTGATCGATATCATGATTTTACCATTGTCAGTGATAGGAACACCAACTCACATCAATATGTGGGACAAAAATTACAGAAATAAGTCTATGGTTTTACCAGAAATTGTTGAAAATTCTGTTTTAACCCCAAATCATGATTCATTTAGTAATTTTTATTTTTAGTTTTTGAGATACGGTCTCACTGTGTATTGATTGCCTGCTGGCCTAAAATGTACTGTGTAGTCTAGGTTGGCCTTCAATGCTCAGAGATCCACCTGCCTATGCCTCTCAAGTGCTGGGATTAAAGGCATGCACCACACTCGGCTAGGATTATTGTTTGATTACTTGTTTGTTTGTTTGTTTGTTTTTAAGAAACTCAAGTCTGCCACTCAAGCAGCAGTTTTACAAATCAAACCATCTAACAAAATGCAAACATTAATCTGGTGCTTAACTGCTGAGGTATAATAGTAGGGAAAACATTAAGACTTTGTTTTCCTTGATTAACCCGCTGCACAAGAGACAGCAAGCCAGCAGTACAAACACGGCCATTCATAATATAAAGTAGCCTCACATCTGAACTGAGGGATTTCAGTGCCATTCATTGGCTGTGTGCAAGTGTGTTGAGAACCATAGATGCCGTGAAGTCACATGATGTAGTATGGATAAGCTCTGCCAGAAACACCTTGGATTCGTTACACGTTCTGTTTTTAATTAATTGTGGTCACATTCAGAAACTCGTTACTGTTGCCCATTTTCTGAGCCCCTCTCCCAAGATCCAGGTATGGGACTCCATCTGCCACCATTTCCAGGAGCTGGGAGTTAATAGGACTTAGAAACAGCCTCCAATTGTGCTTGGGGATGGGTGTGAAGATGTTTTCGAAGATGTTTATTGTACTGTTGCCAGTTGTAGCAACAGTGTCCTAGGTGCCCTGTAGTACCAGCCAATTAAAAGTAGCCCAGTTGAGTCATGCAGTGAATGCCGTGCTGCTGAGTTCCGTGTCCTGAATATGATCACCCCTGCAACACACTGAGTCACAACACAAAATGCAGAACAGAAAGAGAGAAGATGCTTTCACTGTTTGTTGCATTCTCTCAAGAAGATGCCCCAGAATCGAATATAAGGGATGCAGAAGATAAAGAAGATAGCCGGGCGGTGGTGGTGGTATAACCTTTAATTCCAGCACTCGGGAGGCAGAGGCAGGCGGATCTCTGTGAGTTCGAGACCAGCCTGGTCTACAGAGCTAGTTCCAGGACAGGCTCCAAAGCCACAGAGAAACCCTGTCTCGAAAAACCAAAAAAAAAAAAAAGACCATAATTTTTTTCCTAGAAAACACACAGCTAAAGATTGTTGGTTTTCTATGATACAGGAGAGAGAAAACAGGGCAAATTATAAAGAAAAAATTCCAAAGATATGGTTTAGCTCTTTAATGTTTTGGACATGGATTATTAATCTTTTGAAGACCAGAAATAGGACAGCCCTTCTTTGTTAGCAAGAAAGCTTAACATGCAACTATTATAGGTACACGTCTTCAATGAAGTGTTAAAACCAATCTAAAATAATTTGCCTGAAACAGTCTTGATGAATATGGAAGTATCATATTACCTGAGGCTAGCCCTGCCGCTGGGAGCTTCTGGCAGGCTTGCTCACTGACAGATGTTTCTTGCACACCTAGGAGCCCGGCCTGCCCTCGATCTGTGCTTTGAGCGGGTGAATGCAGCTGGAGACACCTATGGAAACTGTGGCAAGGGCTTGAATGGCAAATACAGGAAGTGCAGCCCCAGGTGAGGACCATGGGAGAAAAGAGTGACCAAGTGATCCGAGCTCTGTTCTCTTCACTCCACCTGGCTTGGTGTGGCTGGCCCTTTTAAACAAGCCAGTGAGATACTGTATCTGTCCTCTCTCTGTTGTTTGATAATACATGGTTCAGTTGGTCCTAAGGAAGTAATAAAGAAGTGTGTGTAGCATTGCTTCTTAGGACGTTGAGCAAGGTTGCTTTGGGAACTCTCTTAGAGCAGGACAGGATAGCTGGACGTGGTGGCACAGGCCTTTAATCCCAGTATTCAGAAGCAAGTGCGGGCAAATCTCTGTGAGTTTGAGACCAGCTTAGTCTACAAAGCAAGTTCCAGGACACCCAGAGCTGTTATACAGAGAAACCCTGTCAAAAAAATAAATTAAAAAAAAAAAAAAAGGCAGGGCAGAAGATGGCCATTTTGGACCATTTTTTGCAGAGTGCTAAGATTATGGCCTGTTCTTTGATTCATCCCTAGTTCATTCATCTCTGATTCATTTATCCCAGGCACCCACTGGCCCATCTTTCACCTACTCACTTTCCCACTGCCTTTGCAGATTTATCACATGCAAAATGTATAATTGAGTGTCTAGAGCAGTGATTCTCGCCTTCCTAATGCTGCGACCTTTTAATAGTTCCTTGTGTTGTGGTGACCCCAACAAGAAAATTATTTTTGTTGCAACTTCATAACTGTAGCTTTGTGACTGTTGTGAATTGTAACGGAAATACTTGTTTTCTGATGGTCTTAGGTGATGCCTGGGAAAGGGTCATCTGACCCTCCAAAGGGGTCACGACCCACAGGTTGAAAAACACTGGTCTAGAGCATTATGATAATCAGTGTAATAGTTAATAGCTTGGGGTGGTTTCCCCAAGAAGTTCTGTAGCAGATATCTACATGAATAGGGTGAGGAGTCACACTGGTGTATAAAGAAGTGTTTTATGTAGAGAGGTTAGAGAAAAACTGACAGTTGACAAGCCGATAAATACAGTAAGCTGCAATTTGTGGGGACTAGAGGAGAGGGGCCATGAGAAATGAGCATGGCTAGAGGAAGTGGGGTGGATCTTGAGAGACTTAAAGGGGAAGTGGGGTGAATCCTGAGAGACTTAAAGGGGAAGTGGGGTGGATCCTGAGAGAGTTAAAGGCATTGCTGGAAGAGTTTGGTCTCCTCCTATGGACAGAGCAGTCAGGGGCCTCGGTGTCTGGCAGGTCAGGATAGAAAGAAGGTAGTAACAGGCATGAGTCAGGGAGACTGTAGGAGGGATGATTGACAGGGAGAGAAATGCTCGATCCCAGGAGCAATGAAGTCAGAGGGAGACCCAGCTCCTCGCTGGAGTGTCTGGGTGAGTGGTTGTGTGGTGAACATAAGGTGACAGCCATGACTCATGCCTTGCAGTTATCCTTGAAGCTAGGGCATCTCAAGTTCAGCTCTTGGCCTCGGTCTGAGAGACAAGGAGCCTGCCCCCTCTCTTGGTCTTCCTTGGGTCTCTAAACTGGTCCTTGGCCCTACCCTGCCTAACGCTGAAGCTCTGCATCCCCAGCTCCTCCCCAGTCTTTGATACTGTCTTCTCTCCCCGCCCAGGGATGCCAAGTGCGGGAAGATCCAGTGTCAGAGCACCCAGGCCCGGCCCCTGGAATCCAATGCCGTATCGATTGACACCACCATCAGCTTGAATGGGAGGCGGATCCACTGTCGGGGCACCCATGTCTACCGGGGTCCTGAGGAGGAGGAAGGGGAAGGTGACATGCTGGACCCAGGCCTGGTGATGACTGGGACCAAGTGTGGTCACAACCACGTGAGTCCCTGCCCCAGCCTCCCTCAGAAACCAAGATAGAGACAGAAATTGAGAGGTGTGGGCTTTGGAGGAAGGCACTCGGCTCCCAGAGTAATAGCATTGCACCCACAGGTGCCCGTCTAGAGGTGCCCACCCATAGACTGTGGATTAGGCATGTAAATGAACTTGCCACTGTCATCTGTATCATTAACCATCACACGAAGCAGAAGTCGTCTAAGGGCTAGGGAAACCAAGGAAAATAATGCCGCCCATCTCCTATATGTAATTGTGTTAGTGAAGTTATAAAAACAAAGGAATCCCATGGTACGATGCCCAGCACAGAGTAAGTTCTGCCACAATTATTATTTTCAGGCATAAGGCTAAAATTAGTACATGTTCATTTTTGGATAGCAGATAATCAAGATAATACCAGACTGTAAATATGTCCTAATTGTTGAATGTAACATTTTAGCAGTGTTTGCTGTCTTCTCCAATCACAAAGGTGATAGCAGAATTCAATTATGTGCTGCTCTGCCTTTTGGGGCTCTTTGTGTTTATCACTATAATATATCAGTCGAAGAGTTACCTTTTGGTAACCTCCTCAGTACAGAACTCCCATGTCCCAAGCCTTCCCCATCTCCCTGTGGCTCTACTGATGGCTGCTCTCCCTTTCTGCAGATTTGCTTCGAAGGACAGTGCAGGAACACCTCCTTCTTTGAGACCGAAGGCTGCGGGAAAAAGTGCAATGGTCACGGGGTATGTGTGCAGAAGCCTGGGTTCCTGGATGCTGATGTCGCAAGGGTGTGTTCTGTGGGAGGTCACCGCTCTCCTAGGTGCTGAACCGTCTGTGGCCCCCTCACTCTAGGTCTGCAACAACAACAAGAATTGTCACTGCTTCGCTGGCTGGGCTCCACCGTTCTGTAACACCCCAGGAGATGGCGGTAGCATTGACAGTGGTCCTTTGCCCCCCAAGAGTAAGTGAGATCAGTGGAGACTATGGAGATGGGTGATTGATGGTCAGGAGCCACCAACCCATTGGCATTGAAATATGGCATTGTTATCTACAAATGTGTTGGGCTGGAGTCGTAGGTACAGTGGAATACTGGGGGCTGTGAGCCATAGGCTGGATTTGCCTGTTGCAAAGTCCAAGTTAAGTTGGCTTCACTCTCTCCATTCTCCAGGGAGGAGCCAAGAAAAAAGAGGCTGAGTCGGAGGCTCCTGCATGGCTTGGGCTTAGCTGCCTTTTTGTCCTTTTACTGCTAGGAGGGGAAGAGAGATCAAGAGAGACTCTAGGTCTTTGGATAGTCACAGATATTTGCCTGACTAACTAGTAACTAGTCCTTTTAGGGGCACTTGAAATAATCACAGTCCTGGGGTGTACTGTATTGGGTTATTCTGCCTTTTACTAAACAAAGGCTAAGAAATGGGAAAGCAGAGAAGTTTTAAGTTTTATAGTTCTTAGGAGAAGTCTGGGGACCTCTACTCCTGTGGCTTCTAAACTTGGTCTTCGAATAATTGCAAAAGAAATTTTTAAAAAATACAAGGCTAAAACCTGGGTGTGGTAGTTTCCACCTGTCATCCCAGCACTCAAGAGGTTGAGGCAGGAGAATTGCTGCAATTGTGAGGCCAATCTGTGCTGCACAGTGAGTCCCTAGGATACACAGTGAGACCATGTCTTAAAAGACAAACAAAATAACATGTAAAATAGAGTAAAGTGGAGCTTTATTGACCCAAGTGTACTTTGTGTATTTAAACTTAATTCATGTAAACATAATTCGTGGAACTGTTGAGGTGGCTTTGGAACCGACTGTGAGGTTGAGGGTCGAGGGTGAGAGTTCTAATCCCAAGGTATCTGAGCCAGTATTTTCTGGTCACTGGCCTGCATCTGGGAAGATTGTGATGCAGGCTGACTTTATGGAAATCTATTAACTGGAAGCTAATGACAAATGACAGAGTCGGAACTGCTTTGGAGAGTTTCTCTGCCGTTGAAAGAAATGACTGTGGAGTTTTGTTTTTTGTTTTTGTTTTTGTTTTTTTTAAAGAAAAGCCAGTGGGCTTGACTCTTAAAACTAGTATTAGTGCCCCAATAGTATATGATGTATGTGTGTTTAAAATAAGTTGCACAAATGAAATGGAAACCAACTCTCTGAGGAAGAATCGAGACTGTATCGTTTTACCGTAGCCAGGACAGCCTCTAATCCCCTGGCTTGTGCTCTCTCCCGGCAGGTGTGGGCCCTGTGATAGCCGGGGTGTTTTCGGCCTTCTTCATGCTGGCTGTCCTCGTGTTGCTATGCCACTGCTATAGACAGAGCCACAAACTGGGCAAGCCCTCGGCCCTCCCTTTCAAGCTACGGCAGCAGTTCAGGTGGGATGGGCACTATGCCCGCAAGGACTTGGGGGTCCCTTCTAGTCTGCAGAACCCTAGTGGAAGAGTTGGTGGGTTGGTGGTGATGGGTCTAATTCTGGGGAGATGAATGCAGGGGACATGCCACCTTTATCCCTTCTGACCTGCTCTGTCACCATGGCAGACACTGTTAGGTAATGGCTGTAAGTGATTTCTACTGAGTGTGGTCATCACTTGTGGATTCTTCTCAATAGAAAGTACCCAGCCCATTCAAATTGGGGTATGACATAAAATCTCCTTGCCTTCCTCCACCTGGTTAATTTGTACCTCATTTTTTAAAGAGCAACAAACTGATGGACAGAGAAGGGATGGCAAGTTAAAGGCAGTCACAGGATTAGCTAGACATTAACCCGAGAAGACAAATGACTGTTTCGTTTAGATATTGATGGAGCATATTCTCAAGAGTCCTGTTAAACGTTCTTTGCTGGAAGGGATTTTTTTTTTTTTTTCTGTCCTGACACCTTCTGGGTCCATGCCTGGGGGCGGGGTTCAGTAATGACCAATGAATTTCTGTCTCCTTACCGAGGAGTAGGGGGCAAGGCTGATCCCTTCCTTGGGTTTCTCCCCTGGTCACATGTGTACCTATTTATTATTTAGGAGATAGGTTTGGGGTCACCCCAATCTCTCCAGAGGAGGGTTCATTAGGTTTGTCAGTTGGCCTGGGCCAGAGGAGCTCAGTCCACACACAACCGTGACCATCTCCCTCCTCCCTGTCCCCTCCTCTTTGTTTCCAGTTGTCCCTTCAGGGTGTCTCAGAGTGGTGGAACTGGCCATGCCAACCCAACTTTCAAGTTGCAGACGCCCCAGGGCAAGCGAAAGGTAAAGGCTTTGCACCACCGAGCTTGATTGGTTTCCTTTGATCTCTGTCAGTCTTTCTAAGAGTTCACAGGTGTCCATGGCATTGGTAATGAAAGCCATTTTATTGGTCTGGGAGACACATCAGTTGGTTCTGAAGCCTGTGATCTGATGGGCTGAATAGGTCAGCGTGTCTGTCCTGCCTTTAAGTGAGACTCTGGTCACCTCACTGAAACACACGCATAGAGAGGCTGCCTCATCTCAGCTGTCCCTTGTCTCCTTCATACAGGTGGCCAACACCCCTGAAACTCTCCGAAAGCCCTCCCATCCTCCTCCCCGGCCCCCTCCAGACTACTTGAGTGTTGAACCCTCACCTGTACCATTGCCAGTACACCTGAACCAGGCTGCCAGGAGCTCCCCGGAAACTAGGGCTCAGGTAGAAAGAAAGGAGTCCACCAGGAGGCCTCCCCCAAGCCGGCCCATGCCCCCTGCACCTAACTGCCTCCTGTCCCAGGTAAGTGAGTTCTCAGCAACCCTGTGCTGGGGACATTGCCCATAGCAGGGTGCCTGCAATGAGGGACACTGGAGCCTGAGGTGATGTACTAGTTGGATTCGATCATCTTTCCTTTGTACTGGTGAATCAGATGGATTCCAGAAGTTCAGCAGTAAGAGGAAGAAGTTTCTTCCTTGCACAGTCCCTAAACCACATGATGCCTTTTTTCCTATTTGATTCCACCCACTTTGTACCCCAAATTAGCTTCTTTCAGTTCCCTGAGCTCTTGTCCCCTCCAGATCATTGCAGATGTTGTTTTGACTCATACGTACCCATATCCCTTTGCTTGGTCAGCTCCTATTCATCCTCAGTTGTGATTGGAGATAACACTCCTCCTGAGGGGGCTTCTCTAATGCTTGTAAGGCTGAACTTAGTGCCCTGTACCTCTCTCATCGTACCCATCCCTGCAAAGTGTACCCACCAGTTAGCTCCCATTCATCAAGGAGTCTCACTAAAGGGTGCACCTGATGCCTTGCTTATCTGAGGGGGGTCTTTGGGAGGCGGCAGGTCTAGACTGGGCCCCTCATTTGTAGCTGGTAGTCACAGCTTGGAACCCTCACCCAGTGGCTTGTTTGCATAGCAGGTCTACTCTGGTCTAAGTGCCCCAGTGGAGACATGGGTATTTCTTGGGCAGTGGCCCAGCATGGTGGCTTCTAGAACTGTCTGTGTGTTTGGTGTTAGAGGATTCCTTTCTTTTGACATGGTCCAAAGGTATCCCCAGGACTGGGCTTCTCTGATCACAGCAACCACAGGGGCAGTGAGGGTTTGGTATGGTCCCTAGGGCATGCATGGTTCCATGAGGGTTTTGTATGGTCCCTAGGGCATGGGGCGGTGAGACTTTGGCAGAGCTGAGGGTGTTGGGTTGGGTTCTGTGCTGTGAAAGCTGCTGCTGCTAAGTTCCTGGGGGGTGGGGCAGGGATGTGATCTACAAATCCATGTGGGGGAGAGATTGACTTGATGCATCTCAAATTTAGCATACCCAGACTCAGGCCTACCTAATCACTTTAAACACAAATCCGTGACATCGAGATATACATGCCCCTAAATGGGCCTGCTCTGATTATTTTGTAAATTATGACCTTAAACTGAGCATGCTCAGGGATGCCCACCTTATGAATGCGAATGGACTCTTTGGATAAAGTTGCCTTGCTGCCACCTGTGGAGGGGACGTAGTTTAGCGAATCCTCACCATGCTCTCCTTGCTTGCAGCAGGTTATTGGCCTCTGCTCTGCTTCTTCCCTCACCAAGAATCAGGTTATGGCATCAGACGGGCTGCTTTGGGAGGCCCAGTGCTGGGAGACCCAGGGCAGACCTGATCAGGCTCCTGTGCAGATAACAACCACCAAGGGCTCACTTGGCAGTTTCCCAACTGGGACCTGACACCCACACCCCACTGTCTTTCCCTAAAAAGCCTGAGTTCTCTGGTGCAGTCTAGGTTCCCTCAGAAAGGGTAGAGCTGGTGTGTGAGTTTTTGGTCTCAGATATTTTTGACTTCTCTAGCTTCACTTTTTGCTCCGAGAAGTCATTCTTGTGTGGAAACCAACTCTGCAATGTGTCTGCTTCCTGTACACCTACCCCGTGCCTAGCTTGGAGTTCACTAGCGCCCCTCATAGGCAAGCTAAGGAACTGGCTTTTCTCAAATCTCATCAGCTTGGGGGCAGGCTATAGTTGTTCCTTAAAGCATTTGTTTGAAGAAATTGAGTAGTGGGGTTGGAGAGATGGCTTGTGGTTAAGAGCACTCGCTGCTCTTGTAGAGGACCTGAATTCAGTTCCCAGCACCCACATCTGTGAGTTCCAAGGGATCTTCTAGATTTTATGGGCACCTGAACACACAGGGCACACGCTCACACACGTACATAATCAAAAATAATACAAATAGCTGGGTATGGCGGTGCCTTTAATTCCAGCACTTGGAAGGCCAAGACAGGTGGATTGCTGTGAGTTCAAGGCCAACCTGATCTACACAGTGAGTTACAGGACAGCCAGGGCTATGTAGAAAGATCCTGAATCAAAATAACAACAATGATAATAGTTATTTATAGTTTAAAAACCTGAGTAGCACAGAAATGTGTATCTATTTTAGGACATTTGAATAACTCACTGATTTATGTACTTGTTGAGTTGAGGGCTTCCTGCGTACCAACCGCCCAGAAAGCCTGCAACAGCCCCATGACCTAGACAGAAAAGGTGCCCTGCCCCGCCTGCATTTTAGTCCTAGTCAGAGGTGGCTGGAGACAGAAAGTAAAAGCCTGACAAATTATTTAGGTTGGTAGGGATAAAGGCTATAAAAAGAAAGAAATGGAGTAAAATAAAATGACTTGGGGTACCACATGCTAGATAGAGATATGGTTGGGTAATAATAAGGAAAATTTTGCCATCTTGAGAAGGTTAAAAATAATCATCATGCCATGTATAGACAAAAGAAAAAATAATCTAAACAAAGTAGCAACAGTAAAAACCATGGATTCTTAAAATTTTCATTTGTCTGGGTACTGCTTGTGGGTAGGTGTACGCACATACCTCCTCTCTCTCTCTCTCTCTCTCTCTCTCTCTCTCTCTCTCACACACACACACACATACACACACACACACACGCACACACACACTCTCTCACACACTCTCACATACACTCACACACACTCTCTCACACACTCTCACATACACTCACACACACTCTCACACACACTCACACACACTCTCACACACACTCTCACATACACTCACACACTCACATACACACTCTCTCATACACACTCTCACACATACTCTCTCACACACTCACACATACACTCTCACACACATACTCTCTCACACACACACACTCTCTCACACACACACACACACACACACACTCTCTTTTTCATGCACACACACAAACACACACTCTCTCTCCCCCATATACTCTCACTCACACACTCACACCTCTCTCTCTCTCTCTCTCTCTCTCTCACACACACACACACACACACACACACACACACACACACACACACCATTCTTTCTTTTTCCCTGAACCACACCCACCCACTGAGATCCCATCCCAGAGTAGCCCTTCCTCTGTCTCAGTTTGCTCTGTCCCTTCCTGGCTGGCTGCTGTTTACCTCTGTTGGCCTTGGGCAGGGACCGTGGTAGTCTGTTTTGTACACACTCCTCTGCTGGGCCCATTTCAGCTTCTCTGGCAGATGACTGTCCTCATTAGCCCTTACCCACCTGCTTTGTTCTTTGTGCCTGCTGGAGCCCACATCCCTGGATACTTTTACATTTTTTCTCTCACTGTGGAAACTTCAGAAGTTTCTAGGTTCTCTGATGTTAGAAACAGAGGACAGGGCACATTCTTGCAGATTAACCTGGTGCACCTGTGCAAACAGTCTCTAACATGGCCAACAGGAAGTGTCACACTGGAGATGACCATTTCCATTTATTTATTTATTTGTACATTTATTTAATTATTTTAGTTTTGAGACAGGGTCTCACTACATAGCCCTGGCAGGCCCAGAACTTACTATGTCGAGTAGGCTGGCCTTGAATTCACAGAAATCCACCTGCTTCTACCTCCTGAGTGTTGGACTTAAAAGTGTACACACCATGCCCTACTCCATCTCTAAATTTAATAGATATAGCCAACTTGTTTTTCAAAAAGTTTTTATTTTTTCCTTAGTATGTAAATATACTATTCCCACCCCGCACTTACACACATGTGAGTTCTTTAAAAATGAGGCCATCTAGTATGTAAGTTATTTGGTTTTGATCCATAAAATGTTAGGCATATTTTCTTTTGAAAGGAGCTCCTCAGATGAGACTTCTTGCTTCCTCCAGGACTTCTCTAGGCCTCGGCCACCCCAGAAGGCACTCCCAGCAAACCCTGTGCCAGGCCACAGGACAGTTCCCAGGCCAGGAGGTGGCTCCCTGCTGCAGCCACCTACTGCCGGTCCTCAGCCTCCCCGGCCTCCTACAATATCTGTTCCAAAGGTGAGTTCCCAGGAGGACCCAGAAATAGCAGCGGGGGACGTGTGTGAATGAGAAAGCCATTTGCTCTCATCATCCTGGTGGAGCTTCTAGAACAGAAGCAGGAACACGGCCTTGCTTGGAGGACTACTTGACTGTACCTTACATGAGCAAAGGGTGATGCGTCTTCATTTGAGAAGCCTGAGTTCTGGTGGCTTCCAGCCACCTTGGCACCTGAACAGCTAGGCCACCTTGAGCCCTTGTCTAGATAATCAGACTTAAGATGTACCAGTAAGATGGTTCACCAGGAAAGATCATTTTTTTAAAAGTAGGGACCAGCTCCATAACATTGCTATGAAGGTCAAAGCCATTAATTTATATAAGCCTATCCACTTATGTCCCTTTCCTTAATGCTTCTCTCTGACTGCCCTGTTCTTAGCTTAGTCTGAGAAGTTGGGTCAGAAGGAATAAGGCAAGGAGGCTGGTTGCCATCCCTGAATCATTGGGAAACCGTTGTACTGAAGCCTGATGAAAGAGGAGGGGGCGACTTTTTAGCTTTGGGGCGGCACACAACTTGCTCTAACTGTGAGGGCTGTTGGTCCAGGAAAGCAGCCACAGGGACAGACTACTGAAGATCGTGCTTCTGTTCTTGACTGTCAAGAGCAGGAGGGTAGCTGCCCCTAGTCCCACTGGCCAGCACTGAGGTCACCTATTTCCCTTCCTCTTTCTTTCCAGCTTCCTGAATACAGATCACAGAGGGCTGGAGGAACAACTAGCTCCAAGATCTAGAACTGTATAGAAGTTTCTTGTTTCCCTTGAAGACTCTGGATGCCATGGAAGATCCAGAAGAAAGAAGTCTGCTCGGCCACCTTGAAGCTTTTCCAGCCTTCTGGAGCCCCCCTCATCTCCAGAATCTCCCTTCTCGCCCCAGTGCCTCCTGTTTCCTCTGAGGCCCAGAGGGACTTCTATCTGATGGCTTCTAAGTATTGTCCTGTGCAATATACAGCCCTGGCGGGAAAGGGAGGCTGATGGAAGAAGACGGGGAAGATTCTCCCTCAGCCCCCTAGCCAAGAGCTACCAATGACAGTCAGGGAAGGTCTCAAGCTGGAGATCCCTCCTTCTGTGCCCAGCTTGGAGAAGGAATCTACACAGGTCCCATGCGGGCAAGTACACAGGAGAACTTCTGTTGATTGGCCTTCTTCTGGGATCCAGGTTACAGAGAGGCGGGGCCTTGCCTGTCTCTTAGCTTTCAGGGACTGAGGAAGCCGCTGCTGCATCCCTGCCCCAGGGCTTGGTCAAGGTGCCTGTTCCTGGTCAAATGACTGCATGCGTCAAGCCATGCTCCCCCGCCGCTCCTCACGTTCCCGCTCCCATATTTACACGGGTCACTCTCTGACTCAGACAGGTACTATTTGTAGGCAGCGTCGACAGCAGTGGGGAGTGGTCAGCCTGTGTCCCCTCTGAGCCGTGATGCCAAAGGTTGTTAGGACTCTCAGAATTCTCAGTTGCCCATCCCCATTGTTTCGTGTGTCCTCTCCTCCTCTTCCAACCTCCCTATCCTATGGTGCTTTGATGGTGAAACCACAGCAGCCCTGACTTGCTGGTGACCATATGCTGATGACCGACAAATCAGGATCCTGCCTCACGGGGTAAGCACTGGACTTTCCTGCACTGGATCTCACTAGCATTGAGTTGAGTGAGGCTTGGGTGAAGGAGAAAGAAAGAGGAGCAGAGAGAGAACATGCCAGCTCTGCATGTAATTGTGGGTTTTGGCCTCAAGCAGGAAAAGGGTCCTCCCCCTATTTCTGACCTATATCCTAGGTGATATTTTTTGAGGTAGTCACAGGTATACTGAGGGGACAGGCATGTTTGAAACCCCAGTTATGAGGAAAGTATACACAGGGGCACTAGCCCCTCCCTCGTGGTCAGCTCTGAGGTGGGTCTGTTGACTCTAAAGAGATAGCTGATCTCTTTGGAAGCTGCCAGCAGCCACAGTAAACCAGATCTGGGCAGGGGGGGCCCCCAACCCTCCTCAGCCAGGGTCTTACCACGCACTTCCATTGGTTCTCTCTTAACTACTGCCTATATGTGATCCTCATGAAAAGAGCTCGGGAGGGCGTCTTGGTGCTCTGCTAGTTAGGGCAGTCCCTCCATAGTTGCTGGGCTTGGCCTCTGAGAGGCCGTCTTCCATCACCCAAAAGGTGATGGGATAGCACTCCAGAAGGTCCTCTAGGGGCCTTCCCACCACCACAGCGAGCAGTTACTAGCTCTTCGAAGCCTCCCTGAGGAGGAGACAAGCTTCTGACTCCCATTTATAGAAAACTTCCTGATAGCTCTTCACAGAGGAAACTCTCAACTCGAGCTCTTGGGATTGTAGGCAGATGGGAGATGTGGGGTGCGTGGCTGAGGGTAGAAAGATCTCAGGAAAACACCTCTCTCCTCAGGGTGACCATGTGGTTCCCACTCTGACTCCCTGAGCCGTGATGCAGAAGGTCGCACGGACCTAGGTCCATTTCCTGCCTTCTGACAGCTTTCCTTACACGTGCTATGTCAAATGCCCAGTGACTACAGCTTGGGTCCTAAAATCACCCTGCCTCTCACCACCAAGTTAGAAACACCATTTCCCTTAAACCCGACCCCGTACCTTCTAGACGTTCTTGTGGGCTGTGTGGCCTTTCTCCCTCAGCTCAGGAGGCAGGTGGCCCTGAGGGACAGTGCCACAGCGACAGCATGAGCCTTCCGAACCTCAAGCCTTCAGTCCTTTGAACCGTATCAGAAAAAGACCCATTTCCTTGCTCTTCGGTAATCGTTCCTTTTTTTCCTTTGCCATTTTCATTGCTTTGACGCCACCTCCATTCCATAAAATTATACTGTGAACAGGAAGATGGCAGAAACATTTTTAATTTGGTAGAGGTGCTGGCAGCTACTCTGTTTACAACTTCATGCCCACCTCTGTTATCCAAAGGTTAGGAAGGCTGCCACAGGTAGGGGCCCCTTCCTTTCCTTCTGCACCATGAAGTGTCCCATACAGATACATCTAGACTTCAGTGTCTGTCCCAAAGGGTTGTTTGCCACTTAGGAGAGGAAAGAGACTATTACCACAGAGAGAGGAGGGAATGATTGCGAGAGAACACTTCAGTCAACCTACCCCAAGTCTGGGCATCCAAGGCTGAAAAAACATTTTCTTGTGCATATAAAGTAAAATTTAGGCCGGGCGGTGGTGCACTTGGGAGGCAGAGGCAGGCGGATCTCTGTGAGTTTGAGGCCAATCTGGTCTACAAGAGCTAGTTCCAGGACAGACACCAAAAACTACAGAGAAACCCAGTCTCCAAAAAGTGAAATTTAAAAATGTTTGAAATATATGCCCTGGCAATGCTGGGGCATGCGTGGGCAGCCCGTATGTGGAGGTTCTGTTGAACTGTCCATATTGGGTTTCATGGTCTAAGTTGATGAGGACAACTGACCAGGTCTCTTCCACCATAGAAATAGCTGTTCCGTGCCCAGCCGCTATAGAGATGTTAGTGGACACTGAGGTAGGCCAAAGCCAAGGCTCTGATGGGCCGCGGGGAGTTCAGTTTGTAGCTGGGTGTGATGGCACATGCCTTTAGTCCCACCAGAGGCAGGCAGATCTCTGAGTTCGAGGCCAGACTGGTCTACACAGTGAGTTTCAGGACAGCCAGGGCTACACAGAGAAATCCTGCCTCCAAAACCAAAATTGTATATATATGAGACAGGATCTCATATATCCCAGGTTGGCCTTCAACTCACTGAAAAGCCAAGGACGACCTTGGAATTCCCGAGTGCTAAGGCTACAGGAGTGTGCCACCACACTTGGTTTCGTAGTCCTGGGTTCAAACCCAGATCTTCAAGTACATTAGGCGAACACTCTGCCAACTGAGATCCAACCCCAGCCCAGTCTGTAAATGTTCCGAGAAGCTAAATTAGCTGTCTGCCAACTATAGAGCCCTAAAGCCATTTCTGACCTATAAACATCAGGTCCCTAGTCCCTTCCAAATTACAACTTCCTTCTTGCTTTCTGTTCCTTTAGCCTTGGTGACTTCCACCTGTAAGAGGAAACCCCCTTTGTGACCCCTCCCCCAAGACATGTAGATTTTAAGGTCTGAAGTCCTCTGCCATGCAACCGTCCCCGTCACTCCGCAGTAAGCCTTTGCCACAGTGTCTCCCCTGGGTTCAGTTAATTTGCCTATTTGATAAAGCGGGCGTGAGACTCGTATTCTTAAAATTGGAGGCACGTGCTAAAGCTGGTCGTTTTGTCAAATGCTTGTAGTGACAGCCCCCAAAGAACTCCACACACAGGTCAGGGAACACCAACTGGAAAGGTGCCCCTTCCCTAGGGACGCCTCCTAGAGGTTCTATAGACGCCAAGCCCAATACCCGAATCATGCTCCCAGGTCCTCTTGTACGACTGTGTGTACGCCTGCATCTGGGATACAGGGCAAATGTGAATTTTCTTTTTATTTGGGAGATTGTTCACAGGAAGTAGTCCTCTCCTCTCTTGTCCTCCTATTGATTGTTTACAATATTTGTACATCTATGCAAAATACTTGAATGGGCCATGGTGCCTTGTATTGTTATTTTTTGTTTTTGTTTTATTTTTTCTCCTTGTTTGTATTTAATTAAAACAAATTGTCATTGGGAAATGCTATCTGTTTGGTCAGCTCTTTGTGTGTGTGTGTGTGCAGTTTCACTGTCCCACTGCGTGGACCATTTAAAACATGTGGCATGTACCTCTCAGAAAGAGGGCCCCTAGAGACCGCCAGTCTTCCCGCAAGGCCATGACCTGAGCCATAGTGAAGCCCCAGGTTTTCCCATGGCCAGCAGAGAGGCTTGCCTGCTGTTCCTGTGCAGAAGATGGTCTGGCTTCATTAGATCTTGGATTATCAAGGGCTTTAATGATCTTGAGATTCTAGTATGTTCTTTAGAAGGGGGCTGAGATGCTATGCTACCATCTCTCCTTACTAAGGGGCGTGTTCTAATAAAGGTGGGAGACTTGGTGAGGGTCTCTTGGGCTGCAGGGGCAGGTGCAGGAGGGCCAGGCTGTGCAGGGCATATTCCCTGGGCCTGTGTGAAAACACCATATACTACTGGTGCCTCCCCCCCATCATACTCTCTTATGCACAACCTCAGTTCTGAGGTTTTCTAAGACTAATAACCACAGGAAGAAGGAATACTCACTGAGGGATTAGCCCATGCAGGACTCTTGGCACTGTTTTTTTTTTTTCATGGGGTGGGGGGGCAGGTATTGTGGTGATCTGAATGAAAGTGATTCCCATAGGCACAGGGCATTGGAGGTGTGGCCTTATTGGAGGAAGTGTGTCACGGGGGGGGGGGGGGGGGGGGGGGGGCAGGCTTTAAGGTTGCAGCCCCAGTGGCTCACTCTCTACCTGCGGATCCAGATGTAGAACTCTTGGCTCCTTCTCCAGCATCCTGTCGGCCCGCAAGCTACCATGCTTCCCACCCTGAAGATAATAGACTAAGTCTCTGAACCTGTAAGCCAGCCCCCAATGAAATGTTTTTCTTTATAAGAGTAGCTGTGGTCGTCATGGCGTCTCTTCACGGCCACAGAAACCTTAGCTAAGGCAATGACCTCACATGAGTGCAGGGAAAGCATCCTTCATGTATCATAAACTCTTAGCTATGCCTGGAGCCGAGTAAGGGCTCAGGCATTAGCTGAGGTGTCGTCTTCAGAAGCAGCCACTCCAACGTGTCCTTCCCCACTTGAGTGAGGGCAGAAATGTAAAAAGACACGGGAGGGCTTTGCTTGGAATTTCAGAGATCAGGGATTGGCTTCCCATCACGTTAGAGGGACCAGTGGTGTGGATTTACTCTGTGCTCAAAGAAGAAGAAGACATTGTCAAGTAAACACACTCTGAAGTCTTTATTCTTGACCCCAGAGCCCAGGCTCTCAGAACCCTCAGCTGACTGCCATCCCCGAGATCCAATGTGTTGCCTGGATCTCAGTTACAGTCAGAAATCCACATTCATTAAAACACTGGGGATTTGGAGATGGAAGGAACAGGGGCCCGGAGTGTTGATCTGCCCTAAGAGCTTGTTCAAAGCTAGAAAGGGTTTGACATGGGTGTAGTTGCCCTTAGGGGATCAGGCAAACAGGCAGGGAGCTTGATCAGGACCCTATCTGCACTGAGAATCAAGTCCCCCTTCTTTCCCACACACTGGCTCCTGACTTCACCTTCTTGTGGTCCCTCCTTTCACAGCTGGAAGCAGCTGGGAAGAAAAGGATCCCAGTTCTCTCTTCAACTGCTGTCTGTGCACACCAAATAGGAGGTCACCAAAGATGGTCCCCAGAGCAAGTGATGGAGGAAGAGTCGTGGCATGCTACTTCCAGTGTGGGCAGCTAGTTTTGCCAAGAGAGATAGACTCAGACCCAGTTGGGTCACCAAGGTACACCAATCCTACACTCCCACTTGGTTACTGAGATTCAAAACCAATTCCATGAGCTATGGCTCAGAAATTTACCCACACCTTTTTTGGCCTACGTTCTCACTTGGGTCTTAGAGTCAGCCCAAAAGTTACTTCCAGGTTTCCAGAGAGCCCATAAATAACCCCATCCTTCCAACCTTGGCATTGTTCCTCATACTCTCCCCCACCTCCCCAAGTCATATTATGGTCCACTCCTTGATGCAAAGAAGTCACATTCTGCTAAATTCCAGAGTGACCGCACAATACTGTTCTATTCCCAGGGGAGGCTAGGTGAACACGGGGGTGGCCAGCAGAGCTGGGCAAGGAGACATCACTGCTCTTGTTGAGTTCTAAGGTTACAGTGTGCATGCCACAGTGACTGGTGCCTTGGGACGGACACAGAGAGGGAAGGGTGGCGGTGCCACTTGGGGCATGGACAGCAAGATACAACCTCCAGGCTGGAGTGCTTGGAGAATGGACTCGTTGGAATGTCCCTGAGACATCAGGTGGATTTCACAGTAAGACGGTCAGCTGGGGTCTTGCTTCTATTTCCAGGAAACATCAGGCTACCTGGCACCTGCTGTGCACCTTGGAATGCTGGGCCACACAGGTTGCTCTGCAGACCTCCATGAATTTCATTCTTGGGCTAAGTCCAGCTCAACAGGTCAATTGGTGTGAAGGATTTCTTGACAACCAGTATCTGAGGGCAGTTCTTGAGCTGGGCTACATTCAGCAGGTCAGATTCTCTCTTCTTCCCCAACAACACAGAGATGGTGCTGAGGAAACCAGAGGGAAGAGGCTCTGGGGACTTGCTGGCTCCAACAGAAAGTAGTGAATTTAGTAGCCAGGGCTGTATCTCTAGGAAGTCTTGCTACCCCTATCTTAGTGGGTAGGGATTTTTTTTTTCCTTCTAGAAACAGCAGTGAGGTATAAATGAATATCTCAAAAAAAAGATAGCCCTTGGCAACAGATGTGCTGAAAGTAACCTGGTAGTTTTGAACTTGAGAGGTCAGGCTGGACATAGGGCACCTCCTCTTACTCAGGTATTTCCAGGCTTTAAGAGTGGATCATAAATACTTTGGGCTTCTGTTGCGGTGATGGTGTGCTGGCAAGTTCTATGTTGTCCACAAGGACATTCTTATCTTCTAGTTTAATGACTGTGGGCTCTGGGGCGGGGGTGGGAGTTGTGCTTTTGTGCGTGTGCGGCAAGCTGATTTGGTTGATGTCCAAATCCTTGAAAGCATGGAGCATAAACACACCCAAGATGATGGTGACAAAGCCAGACAGAGTACCCACAATGTCCACAGCAGACATGGTAAACCATTCCTTGAAGAGGACGATGGAGGAGGCCACTACCACCGTGGTGAAGAAAACATAGTAAATAGGGAAGACCAGGGAGGTGTTGAAAATATCCAGTGCCCGGTTGAGGAAGTTGACCTGAATGATGATGGACAGTCCCAGGATGAGTGACAGGATGTAGGGCAGGGGATGCCGCACCACGGGTAAGCCCTGGAAGAAGTTCCTAATGGTGACACCCAGACCCTTGACCGCAGTCACGGAGAAGGATCCGATCACAGAGCAGATGATGATGTAGATGAGGATATTCCTTTGCCCATAACGCGGGGCGACAATGAAGATAAGGATGAGGCAGGACACCACCAGAAGGACGGCAAATATGATGAACCCTTCAGGAAGGAGGGACAGGAATCATTCAGTGAGGGATGCAGACAGTATCTAGGGACCCGGACTCACAGTCTGACACATGTGGGTTCTAGTCTCAGCTTCAGACCTTTGAATAACTCATGCAAGTTATTAAACTCTAAGACCTTAGTTTATTCACTTGTAAAAAGGGATCAAAAGGGGGATTTTTTTCCCTTGTACAGCTGCTTTATAAAATAATGCATATTCTTGCATAAGACGTTTCTATAATAAAAATACGTGTATTTAGAGACGTGCTTGCATATAATGAACAATATAAATGGTACATGTTTACAACACTCCAGGAAGCCTTGCTAAAGGTACTGCCCAACTTCCTTTCTGTTGCTCACCTCTTCCTCAAGAGGGCAGTACTGAGATGGACAAAGCCCAATTAGATGTTCTATATATAATTCATCCCCCGCCCCGCCCCCGCCGTGTTTTCTGCCAACCCAGTGCTTGAAACCCACCTGTGTCTTTCATCTTGGAAGCCATCTCCACAACAGTTGAGACCTTCTCCTCCTTGGGGGCATGTATGACCATCACTGTGCTGCCAGCCATGCAGATCACACAGCCCAGCTTCCCCAGTAGATTCAGGCTCTCTCCCAGGCAATAGGAGGAGAAGATGGCACTGTACAGGGGTATGGGAGAAAGGGATTGAGTGAGGATACCTGTCCCAGCCCCACAAAAGACACAAGGGGGCAAATAAAGACTTAGGGGAGACAACAGTCCAAAATTCACTCCTCTCTGTGGAGACCTTCCTAGAGTCCTTCCTTCTTACCCCGAAATTTCCAAAGCAGAAACTTATTTCTTGGGGGTTGGAATGTGTGTAGGAAGAGCAGAAACAGACACAGGTCTCTTTGATTGTGTCCTGGTTGGCTTATTGTCAACTTGAGGTAATCTAGAGTCATCTGAGAAGAGGCGACCTCAGCTGATCCAATGCCCTCATCAGACTGACCTGTTGACAAGCCTGTGGGGCATTTTCTAGATTGATGGTGGATGTGGATCAGCACAGACCCCTGGGCAGGTGGCCTGGGGCGTGTAAGAAAGCAAACTGAGCAAGCCTGGAGGAGCAAGCTCCAGTTTCTGCTTCAGTTTCTGCCTCTGAGTTCCTGTCTTGAGGTCCTGCCTTGTCCTTCCCCCATGAGGGGCGGTAATTTGTAAGCCCAATAAACACTTTTCTCCCCAAGTTGCTTTTGGTCATGGTGTCTCATCACAGCAATAGAAAGCAAACGAAGACAGGTTAAAAGAGGTTTTCAAACTACTCTTGTCTGACTCCCTACCAACTGAATGTATTGTGATGGAGGAAGGTCATTGGTTAATAAAGAAACTGCCTTGGCCCATTTGATAGGCCAGCCCTTAGGTGGGTGGAGTAGACAGAAGAGAATGCTGGGAGGAAGAGGGAAGTGAGGCAATCACCATGCCTCTCCTCTCTGGGTCAGATGTGATGAAGCTCCAGCCCAAGATGGACGTACACTAGAATCTTCCCGGTAAGACACCACTTCGTGGTGCTACACAGATTATTAAAAATGGGTTAATCAAGATATGAGAGTTAGCTAGTAAGAGGCTAGAGCTAATGGGCCAGGCAGTGTTTAAATGAATATAATTTGGTGTGTTGTTATTTCGGGTGTAAAGCTAACCATGCTGGAGCTGGGCCGCAGCCCACAGCTCCTTCTACAGTATTGTCCCATAACATTGCTAGGAGATGTTTTGCAACTATGGCTCATATGTGTCTGGTAGCTGGGAACAAGCCAAGTGAGCACATTGCAGGTTCACACTATGTAGTCACTCCAAATGCATTTTCTGGTACTTTCTATTCCTTGTCCCATTTCTGTTCCTTAGGTCATAGAGAATGAATCCATTTCTCTTCCACTTGCATATGCCAATATAAACCACCACAATGATAATTATGGATACCATGTCTTGGGGCGTGCGTTTCCTAACATGTCCCGTGTCAGAGTTAATCTGACAAATCTGTGAATTAACAGATACTGCTCCCAATTTACAGATGAAAAAGCTGAGCTCATAGAAACTGAAATGACTCAGCAAAGCCCTTTAACTGTTAAGTGGCAAAAGCAGGTTTTGAACGGACTTTGATCTTACTGCAAAGCCGACAGGTTTTCCTCTACATTAGAGAGAACCTCTATGCTTTCCGGAGTCTTTACTGAGCAAGATCCTTCCAGCTCCTTGATGATGTAATTTCTGTTCCCTTCTGATCCTCTAGATGAGGGAAGGAAAAGGGGGACTGGGCAGGCTAGAAATGAATCGTGAGCTCACTTGCTTTATGAAGGCGGCATTAGTTCACATTAAAAGTGTTTTGTGAATGATGCCCTGGGACCTAGGTAGCATCCAAAAGTCTTGGCCTGTAGGCAAGCTTGTGGGTCATTTTCTTGATTGGTGACTGCTGAGGCATGACTCAGCTCACGGTGGGTAGTGCCACACCTGGGCAGGTCGTCCTGGGGCAGATAAGAAAGCAAACTGAGCAAGCCGGGAGCTGCGAGACTCAACTATTTTACCTACAGTGTTTTTTTGAGAGATTCTGATGGCAGTTACACAGGCAGGGCCAGACAGTGGCGAATCCCGTGCCTCTCAGAACATCCCACGAGTGGGAATTTGTAAACGTATCAGATTTGGGGAGCTCTTCTACTCAGCTGTAACAGCAGCCAGGCCAGTTGTGTGCTGAGAGTGAGGAATCTCATTGTCTCACAGCTGTAAACATTGCAAAACTGTCATCAGGTGGAAAAACAAAGAGATGATAGGTTCTAGGTGTGTTTGGCCGGGATTTGTCAGGGCTCCAGAGGTAGCCCCTGAATGAGAGCATTCCTCAGATGTACCTAGTTCATAGCTTCGGGGGAATGGGAGCAATAAAAGGTGCGAACGCCTAGTATCAATTATTTTATTGTATTCTGGTTTTTGGTTGTTCGAGGAAGTTAGAAGTCAAACCCAAGCACACCAGGTCTGCGCTCTACTCCCAGCTACAGCACCAGCTCTAAGATCCTTAATTTTAAAAATCATTGTTTGCAAAGTCTTTATCAAGAGAGGCAACAGAGCACATCATGGCTGTTAACTCCTGGGTCCTGGGATTATACTGCATAGGATGGCTCCTGGCCTGACTACAGGGTCTTCATGCCGACATATACAAGTAGAAGGAGGGGGTTTGTCTACCACCCAAGGAACAGAAATAGGTCAAGAAGTAGAAACTGCTGGAAAGTTAACTTGGCCAAAGTGCTTAACCTCTCTGGGTCTTGGGAACACATATAAGAATGAAGTGAGTTAGTACACAGACTACATCCAGATGCCTTTGTGCATAGTTCCCCTCTGTCTATTGTAGCCATGGTTGCTTGGAGCTAGTTTGCTCTACATCCATTCTCTGTGTTGTCTCATCTATTTTTCCAAGTGTGTATCATTAGTATTCTATTTTGCATATGGGCGCATTGAGGCTTGGCTAAGAGACTTGCCTGTGAACCTATCACTACAAAGGTTTGCGTATGGATTACTACTTGGGTAGTGTTGTGGCTCAATTGGTAACGTGCCTTCCCTGCAAGCATGAGGGACTGAGTTCAAATCCTCTGCACCCACTTAAACGCCATGTGTGGTGATATATGCCTATAATCCTGGTCCTAGGGAGTCCAGAGACTGAAGGATTCCTGAGCTTATTGGGCAGCCAGCCTAACCAACTGGAAGCTTTAGTAAGCGAGAAACATTGATTAAAAAAATGTAGGAACTAATTAAGAAAGACAATGAACTCTAATCTCTGTCCCCCGCAGACAGCTCACACACACGTGTACACAAACGCAAATGCATCCGTATACACAACTGTACACGCTCACATATACATGTTTAAGACATACACACTAGAAACAAACGCACACCAAGGCTTGTGTTATTAATTCATCGAGAGGAACTGAGACCCGTGGCAGCCAGCAGTCCAAGAGCCGGAAGCTCTCAAGTGCATGCTCCCTTTTCTCAGGACTGATGGACTGTTTTGGGGGTTCTGGGTAGCTGCTCGCACTTTGGTAAATCTAGGTCTCAACAAAACAAAAACAGGAAAGGACCAGAGGTGGCAGAAGAGGAGACAGTGACCTGATGAGGACGCTCAGTGCTCCCAGCGGCGTGACAACTGTAGCCGGTGCAAACGCGTAGGCGCCAAAGTTGGCAACTTCTCCAGCAGACACTAGGAAATTAGAGGAGAAAAGAGGCCAGTGTGACTCCAAGGCACCACGTCCGTTCCAGAAGAATCTGGGCAGAGATGGTTTCTGTCAGTGTCAACTGTACCTAAAACCCAAGACCAGCACTCCTTAGGATCCATCCGTGTGCTGTCTCCCTGGAGATAAGGTCAGACCCAGACTCTTAAGTAAAGGTGGCAAGGCCAAAATCCTGAACTCAGTGGGGTAGAGCGATGTGGATCCTGCAAACTATTGGCCAGCCAGCCTAGCAGAAATGGTGAACCGCACTTCAGGTTTGTAAAAGACCCTGTTTCAAAAGCTAAAGTAGAAAACATAAGAGGAAGATGCCTAACATCTTCCTAACACACAACTGATAATGATGATAACAATAATAGTAAAATTTTTAAAAATTAAGCTTTGATACCCAGAAGGGTAGATGGACAGCGGGAGCAATGTATGAGCGTACAAATCTGGACAAGGCAGCAAAACAGTCATATTGTCATGGGACAGTGGAGTTGCCTAAGGTTCCCAGAGTCTACCAGATAGAGGCCAAGACTGTGACCAAGGGGCAGTGCTACCAGCGCCCTGTAATTATTTGGCAGATGAGAGAAGACACTTGTATTTATTCAAAAAAAAAAATTTGAAACAGGGTTTCTGATATCCCAGCCTGGCCTTGAACTTGCTGTGTAACTGAGGTTGACCTTGAACTTCTGCTCCTCCTGCTTCCACCTCTGGAGTGCTGTGATTATAGGCACACTCTACCATCCCTGTTCTATGGGGTGCTTGGGATTGAACCCAGGACTTTGTGCATGCTAGGCAAGTGCTCTCCCAACTGAGCTACATCCCAGGCCTGTGCACACACATCATTATCGCATTATCGTCATAGAAGAGGCCTTCCTTCCTTTGGGCTGAGAAAATGGCATCTCAGTATAAGCTGTCTACAGGGACAAGTTTCTCCCAAGCAAGTTGGCCTTGGGCTATCAGGGTTTATAATAGAGACTGGACGGTTCTATCTGCCCTTCCCTTCATCTCCATCCCACCCATCCGTAGGTCACTGTTCTTAGTAGTAAAAGAAGTCACTTACTGGTAGCAAATCCAGCCCACCACATTGGGTCCTTCAGGTAGCCATAGCCACCATTCACTGCAGAAGGAAATAGACATAAGGTTAGAAGTTAGTGCTGCTTTGTGGGGTTCTGCCGTTGTCACCGGAACTGTGCCCCAGGACTTGCTTCTTAGTTGTCCTGTTTTGTATCTGTGGCTTGGACTTGTCTTCTGAGTTCAGCTGTGCCTCTAAACTGTTCCCTTGGCATCTCTTCCATCTTTTACATGTACCCCAATCTCTGCCCTAAACATGACTCTTGACTTCCACCACAGCCCTGCAACTTGTTAAATGAAACTCGGGAAAGGACACTTCTAGAAGTCAGGGGGCCTCTGCATGTAGTCTGGATGACTGATTCTGTCACCAGAAAGTGCTGGGTATGTATCCACAGCACTGTCAGCATCCTAATCCGTCATGTCTGGCCAGGAGGATGCAACCGCTTTGTTACAGAGTTACTGTGACTTCACACTAATTCCCATAGCAAGTTGTTTCTTTCCTGGCAGCCAGTGGTTTTGGAAAAGGCAAATTAGGTTATACCTCTTTTCTATGCATAGCTACCCCAGTGTCTTCCACTTATTCCAGAGATAAAGTCCTGCTCCTTATGGGCAGGGTTGGTCCTGGCCGCCTCTGCAAACACCCCTGCCATAGTCTTCATATTCCTCAAGAACGATAAACTCTTTCTTGCACCAAGTTTCTCCCTGAGTGCAGAATGCTCTCCTCTAGTGTTTGCCTGAATCCACACCCACACTGTCGGTCTCTACTGCTTCCTTAGGTGCCCAGTCTGGCCTCCAGTTCCTGTAATTTCCCCTTGAGATGGCCAACTCCCTTCATGGTTCTTAGCACTTGTAATTACAGATGATCTGTTTATCTTCTGGCATTTTCCCTACTCTCAGTGGAAGCATTCTACCCTGGACTGTTGAACCCCTCTCCCCGTCTCTGTTTCCTATGAGGGATCTCACTGTGTAGGTAAGAGACCCCACCTGGATTTGACTATGTAACTGCAGCTGGCTTTGAACTCATGCTCCTTCTGTCTCCATCTGTGCTGGGATGGTATGCTGGTTTGTGTTTTGTCAACCTGACAGACTAAACTGGGAATAGGGACCTTCAGGAGTGGAATTGCACCCATCAGACTGGCCTGTGGGCAAGGCTATGGAGCATTTGGTTGACTGGTGCTTGATGTGGGGGCCTAGCCCAATGTAGTGATACCATCCCTGGAAAGGTAGCCCCAGGTTGTATAAAAAGGCAGAAGACTGAGCCAGCCTGGTCTACAAAGCAAGTTCCAGGGCAGCCAGGACTGCTACACAGAGAAATCTTGTCTCCACAAACCAAAAACAACAACAAAAACCAACCAACCAAACAAGCAAAAGAGCAGGCTGAGCTAGCCATGAGGAACTGGCCAGTGAGTAAGTAACCTGTCTCCAAGCCTCTGCTTCTGTTCCTGCTTTCAGGTTCCTGCCTCAACTTCCCTTCACGATGCACTCTTTCCTTCCAAAGTGTCCTAGTGTTTTATCACAGAAATGAATGAAAACTAGAACAGATGGCGTACACCACCACACATGCCAAGTTGTTACCATTCTTCGTCTGTTTTAAAAGTGAGGGAATTGGGGTAAATAAAAATGCATTTCTTGCCCAGAACCCCACTAACAACAGTTAAGCCACCAGAGTTGGAACTGTAATGGTCTGCTTCCAAAGGGCAGTGTCCCGTGGGAAAGGGATGAACAAGCAGAGAACAGGTCCAAACTTGAACAGGCCCTCATCCCAAAACCTGTTTCTCCCTCTGCATTCATTGCAGAACAGGGCACCATCCACCGGCTTCCCAGTTGCTCAAGTCAGAAACCTGAGTCATCCTAGACTACTCTCTGCCTTCCCCTGGGAGCCTGGAGAATCATCAAAGCCAGTGAGTTCCGCCCCTCCCCCCAAACTATCTCTGGAATCTGCCAAGTGTCTCCAGGCCCAGTGCCCTACTTCTGTCCTCTCAGAGTTCATTGGTTCCACTCTGGGACTCTACTCCATTCTCTACCTAGCAACAGGGACCCTTCTCAGACCATAAATGAGACTGTCACTCCCCTGCCTAAAACATCAGTCAGTCCCTTAATCACACTCCATCTCTGCAGCCCACTTTCCATGACCCTTGTTGAGCTCATCCACCCTTGCACTCTCTGGACATCCTGAACTGCCCTCAGTTCCACGTGCAGCTCAGTCTTTCCTCTGAGCCTTGGCGCTCACTGCTCCTGCCACTGAGTCATCTTCTCTCTCCCATCTCCTTGCTACCTCCTTTTCATTCAGTTCTCTGTATAAGAAACAAGTTTTCCAGAAAACTTCCTTTCTGTACCTGTATCCGAACTTTACATACTCCAAAGTATTTCCTTAGCGACCTGTATAAACTCTTCCCCTAGCAACCTGCATCTTCCCCACGAAGGCGCTCGGCACATCACAGGAGGACTTCACATTGCCTGACTCTCTCTCCCACTTGACCGGAAGTGCCACGGGGACACTGGGTCCCAGGTTTCACATTGTCCCTGGTACACAGCAGGCACGCGATAAATGATGTGGGATGTCCTTTCCCGGGAACTGTCTCAGTGAATCGCATCCAGTCTTCCAAAGGAACGAGGCTCAGTGCCTGAACCACAGTTCGCTGCATGTGCAAGACTCTCCTGTGATGTGTGTGGGCTGAGGCATTTGTGGTCCCATTTCACAGGAGAAGTTGTGACTTCTTCTGCAGGACAGGCTGGTAAGAATCCAAGCTGAGATGAAGCCTGGAGTGTCTGATTCTCCATCCCGAGGCTTTGCTGTGTCTATACCCTAGTGTGTACATCATGGAATTCTCAGGAAATACTGGACTGGAAAAGATGGCGTCCAGCTATTGGCAGTGGGGATTCTCAGCAGGGTTGACAGCAAACCTCCAGGACCCACCTGAGGTCCCTGTGAAGGGAAGTCATTCATTCCAGGCGCAGCTGCCCATATCCATTCCCACCTGCCCCAGGAGCCTACCTGCCCTGGTGGCTCCCGTGGCCACAAGTCGGATGAGGCCTTTCTTCTTAAGGATGACGCTGCCACCAATGAGCAGGCAGGAGAGGAAGGCGAGGCCCACGCCGATGTAGAAGCCATACCTCTTCCTGACCCTCTCCTGCCAGGTGATTACGGTGGCATTGTTGGGTTCTTCAGGGCTGATGCCTCTGACGATCTGACAGAGGACCTCTTGGGAAGAGCAGTAGAGACTGACTATGGAACCTAGAGGGGAACACATGTTGAGAGTTAGATTGAGGACATGGGCACGGTTCAAATACGTGAGAACCTAGTTCAAATGTGCTGGAATTGATGCTGACGTAGATGGCTCCGCCCACACATCAGATCTCAGCCAAAAAGGACTAGTCCCCATTCTCTGTGCTGTTAGCTGTCTTCTCGCTAAATAGCTCATTTGCATGGACTTATCAAATTGTAGGACCTCCTGTCCTGTAGGCAATGTCTTTAATTCTCATTCCACAAACAAGGAAATGGAGCCTGTGAGGGTGCGGTATTTGTTCAAGGACACACAGGTGTGAGGTTGGTTTTAACATCAGCTTGCTGGGAATTCGCAGCACCTGAGTAAAGAATCTCATCCGAGGACTTGTCTTGTTTGGCTTAATTGATGTGGGAAGCCCTCCCCCACTGGGAGCGGCACCTTCAGATGGAAAGAGGGTACAGCAGAAGGAAGGCTACTCCGCTTTTGCTCACTCCTCCTTCCATCTTTCCTGGAGTTGATTTACTCTGTTTCTCCTGCAGCTGATTCCTTCCCTGATGGCGGAACCAGTGTCCTAGGACTCTGCCGTCCACTGAGAACCGGGAACCTCCAGGATTTTAGCAGCAGATCCGTACTGCGCAGTCGACCAGCCTCACGAACAGAGCAGCTAGCAGGTTCTTGGGCTCCCCAGGGTGACACAGCCAGTGTAGGACTACCCCGACTTCTGAGGCATGCGGCCTGAAGGACCAAGTCAGTAACTACACAGTTCTCAACCTCTCAGGAGCAACACGACTGTTGTTACTACTGCAACATAAGCTGATGTAACAAATTCTTTTAATATATATTCATTCTGTAAGAACTGTCCCTCTAGAAAGCCTTGACCAATGGTCTGGCTTCAAAATTCCAACCTGTGGGACTGATGTCTTCCACACCAGGTAGGACGCCACCTAAGCTCTCAGCCGTCACCACATCCATCCCAGTGTCCTCCACAGGGATCCCCTCTCAGCTTCTGGGCTGTTGGCTCTCCAATAACTCATGAGCTCACTTGGGGCTTCATTTTATTGCCAACTCTAGGTGGAGTGGGAATGCCACCAGGCAGATAGCCCACCCAGGCCCGGGTCAGCCTGAAGGTAACTGAGGAGTGAGTGAGCTTCCTGTGGGAGGGAGCTCACCATTCTAGGACTTATTTCTGAGATGTGTGGTGTTTGAGTCAGGGCCTTGGGACTCTTTCTGGGCGTAGCTGGATTGGTTCTGCTGTCATCCCGGACATCTTGGTCTGGTCTGCAGTTTGACTCTTTCCTCGAGACCCGCTGCCAGCCCCCCTGACTTGTTGGTCTCCTTGGCACAGACACCAAGGACAGTCTTGGGAACAAAGGGAAGACCCTCGGTGAAACACAAAGCCACACAAGTCCAGTGAAATGCAAGAAAGCATGACCAAGCCTCAACCAGTGCTACCATGCACATGGCTCCTGTTCTAGAGTTTTCCTTAGGACTCCTAACAACCACTAAGTGAAACAGTCACAGTGACCATTTCCAGGTCCTTAGTAGAAGTCAAGTTCAGTGACCTTCTTAAAGGGATACCTGTTATAAAAATGTGTCTAGGGTCATACCACCATGAACACACCCGATCTCATCCAATAAAGAGACGTGAAGCCAAAAGTAGACCCCATGCCCATCTGATGGCTGAGTCTCTGCTCAGAATCACTACACACACTCTGATGAACAGCTTGCCCCATGGGGCAGGGATATGTGGGATCCATCTTCACTTTGTCCCAGGTTGACAAGTAAACCTGTCGCAAACAGTCAAAAATGGGGAGCTTTCCTAGGAACATTCAGACTTGGGGTTGCACTTGAAGCTTAGAAGGTCAGTTTGTCTATCCTGGAGACAGCAGCTGAATCACTCTTAGACATGCCTATGAAGTTCCTCAGTTTACCCTGCTCCCACAATTCATGTTTGGTATTGCCCTTTCCAGGTGTTTCAGCTTCTGATCTCCCTAACGCGTGTGGCAAAGGCCTAGACCCTAGTGCCAAGGACCTAAGCCCAGATCAGACCTCTCTCAGACCAAGCTGGAGTTCCTACTCTGTATCTAGATGGGTCCCAAATCCAAGGCCAGGAAGACTGAAATTTGGCATGCCTGCATCAGAGTAGCATTTGGGTGGAGCAGAGTAAGGACAAAGTTGCCCTTTCTGACATGGCCCAGAGCCGTGGGGAAGAGGTAGAAGGGCCTTTAGGAAACTCAGCTGGTCTCGGATGTAGCTCAGTAGTAGGTGTATCTCAAAAGTAGAGGATGTGCCAGGGATAAGAAAGGCTGCAGGTTCCACCCCAGGTACCAGATGGGGGACAAGGAGGCATTCATTAAAAAATAGTGAGGGGGAGGAAGGGCAGCCTAAAGTGGAGGGTGACCAAATATGAGCAAGGCACAATTGTCACAATTACATATGTGCATTAAATTGTCTTAGCAAAACCCACTATTTCGTATGCTAAGTAGAAAAAGTAACAAAACGGAAAACAACAACAAAACCTCCAACAGATGGTCTAATCCTCTTATATTCTTGGGAGAAACTGAGGTCCCATAAAGGTTTGCTGGAGTTGGGACTGAAATCCACCAGGGGGTATCTGTGTGTCTTGTGCTATGAGACCTCTGTCTTTCCACCATGGGACAATGAGACAAGAAGTCGTCATCTCGGGGCCTAACCAGACTGGTTCTGCATGCTCTCTCCTGTTCCACCAGCTCGGGGGCATCCTTGCCCAAGAGCCTCATCTGGGGAGTTCCCTGAGTCCAGGAAATGCAGGCAGTAAGCCAGAGTCTGCTCCTCACCTTTCCCCTGCTTCTTCAAGTCTCACTGCTAGTGGGTGGAGGCAGGGGGCTCATTTCAGCACCCCAGCCCCCAGTTCAGCACCTCTGATGAAGTCAAATTCTCCCAGTACCCCCATCCCAGCTCAGCACCTTTGATGAAGTCAAACTCTCCCAAGCACAGTAAAGAGATAAAGGGAGAGCTGGCGACCAAAGGGAACCCAATTCAGAGTGGGTACATATCTGAAAAAGGGGGTACTAAGCTGATAATCTATTTTTTAACTCTAGAATGTTCTAGAACTAGGAATGCCCTTTGCCTTGGGTTAAGGGGTGAAGCTCAAAATGAGACTAAGGTCAGTCAACACCAGGAGCTGGCTTTGCTGAAGAAGGGCAGAAGTTAGGGACCTCAGGACACCGCACAGGCTGCACTTCCAAGGCAGGAGGCACATGGAGAATGTTCCAGATGGAACAGAGGATGGCAGGAGTCTGAACCCAAGAAGTGGCTCACATTCCCCACTGTGTTACCTGGAGCAAACTATTAGCCCTGCCAGAGCCTCTGTTTCTGTATCTCTAGAATGGGCACAGTGACGCTTCAACAAAATGCCTGGGGATGAAGGCTAGTGTTAGCATCCCTTCCCAGCTTGTACAAGGCCCTGGATTCAATTTCCAACATTGCAAAACAGAAAAGAGAAAGAGGAAAAAAAATCCAAAGGAAAAGAACAGAAAAGCAAACAACAACAAAAAAGTTTTAAAAACTTAGGCTTAGGGCTGGGAAGATGGTTCCTTGGGTAAAGTCCTTTGATCCTGAGCCCCGGAACTTCCATAAAGGCAGGAGGAGATAATTCACTGCACAAAGCCATCCTCTGCCCTCCATATCCTCAGTATAGATAGCACTTGTGCACATAAGTACACACCATGCATCACACACATGCATGCATGCATGCATGCACGCACACACATGCGTCTGCCCATGTATGCTCAGACACACACAGGCATGCTCATATACATGCACACTAGTAATAAATTTTAAAAGAAAATCTAGGCCCAGTGGTATGCACTTGTACTCCCTGGCCGAGGTGTACTGAGACAGGAGGATCACACATTTGAAGCTATACTGGACAATTTAGCAAGACTTTGTCTAAATACAACTACAACAACAAAAACCCAGCTGCCTGCTTATTAGAGTTGCTTCTGTGATTAAATGGAATAGTTCAGGGAAGGGCCATGGTCTACATAGTTAAGAACACACTAGAAAATCAAGGTTCTTTCCTGATCATTTCTCTCCCTTTCCAAAAAGTTTTGTGTGGATTTGGAGATGGGGAATCTCTCTGTCCCTCTACTCTCTGCTTTGGGTGATGGAAAGATATGTGGGCAGGTACCTGCAGGGACCCAGCACTACCCCTGAGTCCTCTACCCCAGCCTTTCCACAGGACCACCTGCCCCATGCGCTCTGTTTTCCTCCTCTCAGCTGGCCTCAGCATCCCCGCGGCTGCCTCTGGGGAGGCGACATCTCCGCCAGACCGGATCTTCAGGACAGTTTGGGAACCGGGTGAGAATCTGACGCTGACTACCACCACCCCTAGTTAGTTTGCGGCCCCAGCAAGTGAGAAGTTGACGCGTTTGGTGGGAGCAAGGTGAGAAGCGCAGCGCCCTCCCAGGTCCCCTTACAGTCGCACGCACCGTTCTCGCAGCTGCCGTTGGTGTTGGCGACCCGCAACTCCATGGGGACCTGGGCAGATGATGCCCGAGGTCCGCGGCTCCTAAACAGGTGGCCGCGTCTTGTCCCAGCGAGGCTCAGGCGCGGGAAGCCGCTGGGGTCCGGACCCAGGGGAGGGGAGAGTGACGCGACCCAGAGGGGAGGGTCCCCGGGGAGGAGTCACCCTGCGCCTTGAGCAACACCGGGCGCTGGGGAATCAACACTGGGGTAGGGGCTCGTGCTCTTCCAGGGTGCGACCGCAGCTGGGTGCCAGCCACCGAGTCACTGGCCCGTGCCAGGGGCAGGAGAGAGGGGGCGGGTCCGCCGGGCCCGCCTTTCCGGGACAGCAGCATCCACATCTAGTTTCCTCAATGGCAGAGTTGATGTGCTCCGGGATGGTACAGAGGTCACTTTGGGCGGTGGAAGTTTTAAGGAAAGGTCTGAGAACCTAGTTACTCCCCCCCCCCCATTTCCTTTACCCTCCTCTCCTGTCTTTGCTATCGCAGAACTTACAGATCTGATCGTGCTGGGCACTGTGGCTGACGGGAGCAGAGTAGGTGCCCTTACATGTTCAGTACATATTTGTGTCCAGTGAACGGACGGCCAGGGATTGGCAGGCTGAAAGGAGGGAGGAAATGAAATGATTGGCCGGCCAGATGAATCAGGCTATTCTTTTCTTATACAGTTCTGGGAGAAACTAGTTAAGACCAATCATTTAGAAGCAGATGTTTTCCAAAATCACCAATTATAAATTTTATATGTAAGCAATCAAATTTCATAAATATGCATGTTTACATAATAAAAGTTGTGATTAAATTAATATATGTAAGAGTAATGGAGTATATGGAGATATATGTAAGAGTGATGGAATATATGGATATATACATGAAATTATGATGGAATGTATATTTGTGTACTAATACACATATATATGGGATGTATGAGTATATTAACTTGTATGGTACTCATTTCATAATATATATATATATTCATATAAAATCATCACATTTGTATGCCTTAAATACATGCAGCTTTCTTGCATTTATTGTGTGTGTGTGTGTGCATGCCCTGGCATTCATGGGGAAATCAGAGAACAGACGACTCTTGAGGATCTTTCTCTCTTTCTACCATGTCCCTAGGGATCCAACCCATGATCTCAGGTTTGTGCTTTTACCCACCGAGCCATCTCACCAGCCCTGAAGTTTTCATTTGTCAAAAATACTGCAACACAACTGCAGTAATGATGATGATGATGATGATGATGGTGATGGTGATGGTGATGATTATAAAGATAAAATCATAAAAGATAATGGCTCTGTGGGTGACAGCACAACTGGGTCAGGACGGGAGGCAGGCTGCCTTTCTAGCCCTTGTGAAGAGTGAGACAAGGACGGAGCCTACTAGGCTCCCCAGCCTGGTCCTTATAGGCACCCCTACCCTGCTGATCTTGGTGGTTTCTCCGAGCACATGGCCTCCTCTAATGTTTTGGGTTAGTCGGTTGCTTTCTGGAAGGATCAGTCCCCTGCTGCTCTAGTAACTCAGCTGCATGTTCATCCTTTCTCTGTAGATGAATTGCCCTGGGGAGATGGTGGGGATGAACAGGCAGAAGTTGGAGGAGGAAGGGCGGTCTCAAGCATTGCAGAAAGAACTGCACATGGAAGGTTCTGTGTGCTGCCTCCCACTGAGTGTGTGTGAGGCCAGAGTCCAAACAGGGTCCAGCATCTTTCAGACCAATGTGAGTCAGATCACTAAGCAAGAAACCAGAATGACTGGCCCAGGTGGGAAACTATCCATTGATCGGATCGTGCTGACCCAGCAGGAGGAGTTGATAGGAGAATGAATGTCTCTTTTCTTGTACTTCAGCATTTCTGCAGTACGGGTGGGCTAGACTGGAACGCTGGCCATGGCACAGCCCTAAAGCCTCCTCATGTTCAAACTCCATCACTTGTGTTTTAAGGACAGGGGCGAGCACACACAAATGGTTTTCCCCGGCTAGATTTTTCAATTTCTTCTAGTTGTGTTGAGATATTATTGACAAGCAACAACTTCATGTGCATGTACATGTGTATGAGCATGCATGTGTGTGTACATTCATGTGTGGGTGCTCTCACTCATGAGGATAGGGGTCAACCTTGGGGGTCCTCTTCAATCAGCCCCCACCCTCCCTTCTGGTTTTTAGCCAGAGTCTCTCCCTGACTGGGGAGCTTGCTGTTCCTGTGGAACTGACTAGCTGGCAGACTCCCAGGAATCTTCCCATCTCTGCTCGTCCCTCCTCCCACCAGTGCTGGGGTTACAGACAAGCAATGCCACACATGGCATTTGCATGCGGGTGCCGTGGCTACACACTCAAATGCTCACGCTTGAATAGAAAACAATTTACCCACCCAGACTGCTCCTTAGCCACAAATGACATGTATGTCAGGAATGCGGTGTGATGGTTTGACATATGCATACATTGTGAAAGATTACCACAACACCAAACTAATTAATATGGCCACTCTACACTGGTGTGTGTGTGTGTGTGTGTGTGTGTGTGTGTGTGTGTGTATGTATGTATGTGTGTTGGGGAAATGTTTGTTAAGAGCACAAGATCCGGCCACTTTTCTTAGTCGTCTCAAAAGAGTATTTAAATTATTCTTGCCATAGTTTATCCAGATATGAAGAAAGAGAGATTAACGTATTCGTTAATACATATAATACAATATATATATATATATGTGTATATATATATATATATATATGGATTTATCCAATATACAAATATATGGATTTGTCATCTGAGGAGCCACTGTGTTGAGGGGCCTGGCTAGATGTCCTTCTGCCTGAGGCGGAGGACAGTACTGAGTCTGTCCTGTGCTGGAACAAGGATTCCCAGTAACAGGTGAGGTTTGTATTTTAAGTTCCACTTCAAGGTAGAGAGGACTAAGACCTTCAGCAGGGCCTTCCATACCCTCTCAGGGCCTCAGGCTCCCCATCTGCTCCAGGAGGGGGCAGGGCCTCTCAAGGCTGGCATCAGGGCATCTTATCAGGGCACACATAAAGGGCCCTATTGAACTGCGGGCTCCTCGGCTGCCATCCTGACAAAGCCCTTTTCTGCTCGAGCCACAATGGCTCTGTCAGGCAGGTAGCAAGGCCTGCAGCATTGTCTTCCCCGTCAAGAACAACAAGGCTCACTGTTTGACCCAGGCTTGGTCTCCCTGGGGCGGGTGGGTGCTTTGAAAGGGTCTAACCAGCTAGGGACAGATGGGCTCTGTTCTTAGGCAGCCATGGTGGACCAGCCATAAATCTTTTGGTCATCTATTTAAGGATGAGCACAAAACTAATTTGTTAAGACTACATATCTTCTAAATCCTTGACTTTTTAAAGCCCGTGTCCCAGTATCGATACTAAAGATGTGCACAGACGGATATGGCAGCCACTGGTCACATGTACCTAATGAGCCCTTGACAAGCAGCCAATCTAAACAGAGATTTGTTGCAAGCATCAACCAGCTTCTGGCCAGCTTTTGGACCAGACCATCCTCTGATGTAGGGGTCTTTCCCATGCACTGTAAGTTGTTTAGCAAGGTCTGGCCTCTACTGTCAGGTAACCAAGCTCACCCCCATGTCTCTACCTCCTGCCCTGGGTTTTGATAACCCCGGACATCCCCAGATAAACTGCCAAAAATCGCCTTGTAATTAAGAACCACCAAGATTTCAAAGAGAAAATGAAATGATAACATGGAGGGATAGATTGAAATGAGAGAAATGAGTATTCAATTCATTTTCCTCTTGCCCTATTTCTTTTGATGTTTTGTAAAAAAAAAAATGAGGCCTACAGCTGTTTAAAGTTGCTTTGGTGGCTTACATTGGGTTTCTGTTGAACGGGGCTGTTACAGATGAGAAAACTCTGGGCCGTAGACTGAAAGTGTCCCGTGGAAGATCATGGAGAGGTAAAGCCAGGGAGGAAGCCAGCTTTCCAGATTGGCACCCCAGACCCCCCTCTACTACTCTACAGATGTTGCCATGAAAGGACATCTCCAAGCGTCCTTTGTTGGGGTGTTCCCAGTGTCATGTGGTCAAATAACACCCCAGGAGGAATAGAGACAAGGGTGCAATCGATGCTCATTGTAGGCTTGCTCTGAACCATGTGTGTGCTCCTTCAGTCTTTGCAGTGACCTGGGGAAGAGGGTTCTGGGGTTCACTCCATTTTCCAGCTAAGGAAATGGAAGTCCGTCTTGGATACATCCCTGAAGTGTATTCTTCAGTCCAATGCATAGTGCCCTACAGCTCTAGGTTCCATAACACTACATGAGATATGGGAGGGTCCCTTCTTCTTACCTTCTATCTTGGGTAAGAAATAATCTTCAGTCTTCCCCAGTTCTGCAAAACCGGTTTTCGTGGCAAGGGCTGCCACCTCCTTCAGGCCGAGTGGGAACAACGGGAATGCAGACTATTGGTACTCAGAGGCAGGCCTACAATTTTCCAGGTGTGTCTATGCATGGTTGCTGCTTTCATAAAGAACCTTATTGTCACTGGAAATATTGCCTGGAATGGACTCACGTGTGTGTGTGTGTGTGTGTGTGGTCTAGCTATAAGAAGGGCTATGTCTAACAATGGGGGCTGCATGCAATGCACCTAGCAACCAATAGTGATTGACGGACAATACTGTTACTGAACCCTTTGTCTGTGGACTAAGCCCTTGACTGACACTAGCTCATGTGGCTATGACAAGCTGAGTACCCTTCGATGCTCCATTTAGAAGGAACCGAGGTGCAGAGAGGTGGAATGACCCAGGTTACACAGTGATGGATACGGCTGGGATATTTTTCTCTCTTCCAGTAGTTCTCTCAATTAAGGCATTGGTTTGATGAGGCTAGCCCCTTCCTGGTCCTTTACTCTGGATGGCTGGGGAGGTAGGATCCACACAGAAACTCTAGTAGGAGAGCCTATGTCTTCTCATCTAACCTTATTTAGGCGCCTGAAAGGGCTCACCAAATTCCACCTCCTCAGTTTTGCAAATAGAGAAACTGAGGCAGAGAGTAATGCAAGGTCATGATCAACACCACATAGGTAACATGATCTATACTTTATCTGAAGTCACTCTAAGGCCATCCCAGGCGCTTTTGCTGCCCTCTATTCTTTCCTTTTGGAGGCAAAGGGCTAATCTGGGGTAAATCAAGAGTTAATATTTTGGGGCCATTTTCTAAGGATGAATCAGTGTGTTAAGTTTTTACTTCCATTATGCCATTTAATTGTTCCAGGTTTATGCCCTGGGCACTGCTATTAGTGCCGGGTTTAAAACGAGAAAACCGAGGCTCAGGAAGTTAAGTAACTTTTCACAATGGCACAGTGACGCTGTGATGAAACCCAGCAGAACACGTTTCTCGGACACTCCTCTCACCCTGAACACACCACTGTTCTGTCTGCCTACAGGTGGAAAGCAGGCTTTGACAGCACCGTCGAAGGCGGAGCTCACTGTGGGGCGTGCAGGAGGAAGGCAGAAGTCTGGCTTTGCTTGGCCTTGGTGGGGGTGTGAGGAGTCTGCTGCACTTAAGGTTGTAAGATTATCTATCAGGTCTTATGGGAAACCAGTTACATTGCATCACCAACATGTGTTATTGTCACATGACTCATATGTGACTGGCCTCTTCTGGGTATCACTCTAACCTTTATGTGTTCTTACACTGAGGAAATGTCACTGCATGCAAACTTCACGATGAGCTCGTGCCATGTGACTTTATGGAGGTTAGGAGTTGGTGCTCTTCATCCATTACATGGGCTCCAGGGATGGAACTCAGGGCATTGGGCTTGGCACTCAACCTGTGGGTCTCAAACCCCTTGGGGATTGTGTATCAGAGAGCCTGCGTATGAGATATATACATTACAATTCTTAACAGTAGCAAAATTATAGTTATGAAGTAGCAATAATAATTTTATGGTTGGGGCTCACCACAACATGAGGAACTGTATGAAAGGGTCGTGGCATCAGAGAGGTCATTTTTCCAGCTGATGGTAGTGAGACGCTATGAGGTCACGTGACTTCCGCAAGTGGCCACGGACAGAAGGTAGGTAAGCCCAGGTTTGGCAGGCTCTCGGGGCACCTATATTCAGTCTTTTCTCTTTCCTTTGCTTCTGAGTCATCGGAAACTTCAGGGCAGGCAATGGTGGGAATTGGTTGGAGCGCTCCCGCTTCCTGTTTGGACCTGCAGTACCTGTCATATGGGACCCAGAGAGCTCTGAGTAACTCCACAGTGGAAAACCAGCTTGACAAAGAGCAGCAAGCTTAACCCAGGCTCTGCTGCTCCCTCCCGTTTTTGTAAAAAAAAAAAAAAAAAGCAAAACAAAACAATTTATTAGCTGGACAGAAAGGAGGTTCAACCACTTTCTCAAGAAGATAAGAGACAAAAAGAATTTGACAGAAACTAAGTTCCAGCAGCTGTAAATTTGATCTTGGTTATTATTTTCCCACCGTTATTGGCTTTATTTTCCAACCATGTTTTTAATCAGCTCATTGCAGACGCTGCTGTCTGAGCGGTAGATATAAATGATATCAGGAGACATGAATTCTCCCCATTCTGCCACTAATACTTGGGACTTAAGGCAGTTTCTTCCCATTGGGTCTTGGTTTCCCATATACGTACATTAAAGATGAAGGAATAAAAACTTTCCCCACTGTTTTCTTTTTATTGAAATCAGAGTAGATGGCAAACCCTTCCCCCCTTAAGTAGAAAGTTACGTGGACAGATAACAAACAAACCTTCAAAATCAGCCTCTTTTGTTGCTTCAGTAAATGACCCTGAAGCCTCGTCCACTTTGTTGTTTCTCCACTGTCTGTCCCCCAGCAGTGACCGAACGCCCTATCCATGCTAGGACGGGGATGCTGGAAGCTCCTTGATTGACATGCCTGGGCTTGTGTGCTCTGCTGGGCATCCACCAGGGGCCACTGCTCTTGTGGGACGCCCTCTCAAGGCTAGGTTAGGGTTCGGAAAAATGGTCAAGGGCCTCCCTGCATGGAAAGGCTTATGATAATGTACTTCTAGGCTCTGAACCTTCTTGGTTCTCCAGGTCCAGTTGTCAGGGCCTTGGGACACCAGTATATGTTACTAAGTAGGTCTGAACTCTCCTGTATGAGGGCTTGGGTTTGAATCCCAAAGGAGAATTCCTGCGAATTCCAGAGTGGCACATGAGGAGGCCTGGCACAGGAAAAGCCACCTTGAGGAATTCTAAGGGAGAGTAATCTTGTGACCATGTGTGACTCTCACCTCAGCCACTCATAACAAAAACTCAGGTTGCATCTTACAGAATACAAAACCCAAAACAACCTTGGCTGAGAAATAAGAGACTGGAGAATTTTTCCAGGTTCTGACTGTTTTATCTGTACAGTGAGAAGGGAGGTGATGATTTATTAATAATTTTAATTATCATAAAATTGTCTCTTATTGGGTAGCAATGACATGTAAATTTTTTTTATGTTGCCCTTGTACTAATAACAGCAGCCCCTATGAGGTCGATGTCTCATTTTCAACCTAACAAATAAGGAAACTGAGGTATAAAGCAATTGGACACCATGCTCATGCTTCCAAAGCTACAGCTATCAGATGGCAAGCTTATTACCTGCCAAAGGCAGTATCTTCTTCTGAAACATCACAGAGAGTTCTGACTGTTAAAAACTGACTCAAAATCTGGCTTGAGGGGCTGGAGAGATGGTTCAGTGGTTAAGAGCATTGCCTGCTCTTCCAAAGGTCCTGAGTTCAATTCCTGGCAACCACATGGTGGCTCACAACCATCTGTAATGAGGTGACCTCTTCTGGCTTGCAGACATACACACGGACAGAATATTGTATACATAATAAATAAATATTTAAAAAAATAAAAAATAAAAAAAATCTGGCTTGAGATTCTAGAGCAATAATTAAAGGTAGCCAAAATCACAAGTACAAGCATCAGTAGCTGCTCGGCCTGTGAGTTTCCCTTCCTCCCCTCCATGCTAAAAGCATCAGAGGGCTCTAATAGGCCTGAAGGCGACCACAAGTGTCTACCAATTCCCCTAATCCCAGCAGGTAAAAACAGAAAAAACTATCGCATCTCAGGGGGTGGGGTGGGGAAGACAGAATCTTATGTAGCCAAGGCTAGTGTTGGACTCGTTATGTAGCCAAGAATGACACTGAACTTCCAATCCTCCAGCCTTTGCCCCCCGAGTGCTGTCATGCCCAATTTATGATTGTTTATGTGATATAGGACTACCTCCCCAGCTGAACACCTTCAGGAGTTTGGCTGTGCCTGCTTGCCAGAGAACCTCACAGCTGGGAATGCTGACGGTTGATGCTCCTTGCTGAAAAGAGGCCTTGGAAGGCCCAAGGGGCCCTCACCTGAGTATCCAGCCAGCCCTCTCAACCAGGTGTATGCAATTCTGCCCCACTGTAGTGGCCTCGTGATCCCCGGGAAGGCTGGAGTATATAGGTGGGGGAAGAATGAAGAGGAGCGGACTCCATTGTCGCAGCCGTGAGGTCTCATCGTCTGTGCCAGGTACAGGCCTTCGAACATACCATCACTCTGTAAGTAACCCTAATAAACTCATGACTGTTTCCCTAGGGTGAACGTTGAACTGCACCTTGCTTTGTTGTGGGGACCATAAGAGAGGGTAGATATTTTCATCTCCGCAAGGGAATGAATTTTAGCAATTGTTGCTGGGGGTAGAAGCCAGGACTTCGTGGTTGTTAGACAACTGAGCCAAGGGTCTTGAGTGCACCTTTCCCATCTGAGCCTCACAAACAGGAACAGAACATCGTTCTGTGTCCAGTAAAGCTTGAAAAATGTTACGCCCTCCTCCCCCATCTTAGGCCCAGGGCGCACTGATGCGTTAAAGGCATTGAACTGGCTTGCTATAAAAATCCTGGTTAATTTCACTTAATTATATCAAATCCAATTGGTCGTGAAATTCCACCCCGTGACCGCGTAGTAGTAACAGCCTGTTTGAGAGGAAGCTGATCCCTGTCCCTTTCCGTGTGTAAGGCCATTCACGCCCAGGAACCTCACATGCATTGCCCTAAGCCATCGAGCCTCCTGGTGGTGCATACTCTTGTAAAATAAAATACAATCCCAAAGTCTTCGCTGAGCCGTCGGTGGGCTAGAGGGTTACAAGCTGGACTCAGCCGCTTGCCCTCTTGCTCTTCCTCCACAGTTTCTCCAGCCAGGTACCCGTGAGCTGTTTCCTTACCGTCCCTGGGCCTCCGTTTGCTCATCAGATATATAAATGATACGGCAGGCACTTAGTAAGGCTCGTGTGCAGCTGAAGCAAGAGAAGAAATGAAATATGTAAAACAAGCTGGGCGATGGTGGCCCACGCCTTTAATCCCAGCACTCGGGAGGCAGAGGCAGGTGGATCTCTGTGAGTTCGAGGCCAGCCTGGTCTACAAGAGCTAGTTCCAGGACAGGCTCCAAAACCACATAGAAACCCTGTCTCGAAAAACAAAACAAAACAAAAAAACAAACAAAAAAAAATGTAAAACAGCACCTGGCACCACGTAAGAAGTTAATGGTCACCACGCCTCCTGGAGTTGGCCGAAAATGTAGTGAATCTGCACGTCTGTGGCACTGGAGACCAGGGCTGCTGTTTGGTTGCAAGGCCCAGTAGAGCCTTGCTGCAGGGAGGCCAGAATCCACAGGGGTAGGTCTGGGGAGGCCGGTTCTGTGGCACAGCCTCAGATGGGAATTCACCTATGCATCTTTCTCAAGTGTATCTCTCCTCTCCACCCATCTTCTAAGTTCTTAGGAATCTATAATGAAGTTGTCAGTGTACGAGACTTGAGATATTTGGGGGGAGGAGGAAGAGGGGGAGGAGAGATGGCATAGTACAAAGATATTAGTTCTTTGAACCAGAGGTCTCAGCATCAAACTCAGCCCATGGCTCTACCTGATTGCCCGATTCTGATCCAGTCATTTAATTCCTTTTAGTCTGTGTTTCTCATTTGTGACATAAAGAAGGTAATCATAGCGCCTACTTCCTGAAGCTTGCCAGGACTTGCAAAGTAATATTAGCTAGCTAGTAAGCAGTCACTCAGTGCATTATGGGTACTTTTCTAGCGACCTGGGACAGACAGTTCGTGTCACGACAGAGATGGTCCTTGCTCTCATGGATTTTATATTCTAGAAGGGGTAGAAATGCCACACAAAAACAGAAAAGCTGATTGAAAACAAAGCAAGATGTAACAATGGGACACAAAGTAAGATATGGCTCGGGAGGGGCTGAATGCAGCTCTCCGGGAAAGCCGCGCTTAACCTGAGATCTGATTGCTGAGATCCATATGCGCCCTTCTCCAGGCTTCTGCCTGCCATGTTTCCAGGGGAGAGACAGCGTGGGGCAGATGGGAATAGCTCCAGGCTGAATGGCAGCTGAGCAACTTTCTGCTCACATCATCACACCGGAAATTCAGGTTTGCATGCCGGAACGGCCTGAGAGACCCCACAGGAATCTAGAGCGTGGGCTGAGGTTTCTTCAGGGCTCGTCACCTGAGACGGTGGGGAAAACATCTCCTTTAAGGTGCAGGATCTGCCTCCTCCCATCGCTGGGGGATGCCAGGACCACAGAGTTGCCCCACAAGGGCAGTGGCACAGAGCCTCCCACCTCAGGGTTGGCTACAGGCCAAGGCTGTAGACCAATCAGAAACCACACTTTCCCCACCCTCCAGCCCATTTAAGCTCAGCTAATGATAATCATCTACATTTTGCTCTTCAACGAATGTAACTGTTTATTTGCTACTGTCCCATTAAATCTTTAGTGCTTCTGTGTCAGCTGCCTGCCACTCCCAGACTACCTGTTCTATAGAGAGGTTGAACCTAAATCCTGGAAGAGCCAGAGAAAAATGCTCTTCATCTTGGGGGAAGGTCACCCTCTTAATGTCTAGCATTTTGGAGCCCTCAGATCTCTGTAAGACAGATGGAAGTCGCCATAGCTGCCCCAGAAGGTTACTTTGCCCATGGGGGACATGAGCTCATTCAATCTCTTTGTCTTTTGGACAAAGGGAAATGGATCTTACACTTTTAAATGTGCATTCTGGAAGCAGCCCACCAGACAGCAGTGATGGGTGGTGAGTGTAAGGCTCGGTGGGTTTTCTCGAGCATAGACTGTAGCTACTAGGCAGGGAAAATTCCTGCCAGTCCTTACAGGACCTCACAAAGAACATTTGACTTCTGTCATTTGTTGGTTTGAGGCACAGTATCATTTTGCTCACTGGCTTTGGCCTCACTAAGTAGCTGAGGATGACCTTGAATTCCTGATCCTCCTGCCTCCAACTCCTAAGTGCCAAGATTACAAGGGACATGATTTTTTTTTGTTTTGTTTTTATTTTTATTCTTCAAGACAGGGTTTCTCTGTGTAGCTCTGGCTGCCCTGGAACTTGCTCTGTAGACCAGGTTGTCCTTGAACTCAGAGATCCTTTCCTCCCTAATGCTGGGATTAAAGGAGTGTGCCACCACTGCCCAGCTGTGAATCCTTTTAAAATCACCCACATCCTGGACATACAAAGTATTTGGACTTATTTTTGTGTAGTAACAACTTTTGAGGTTTTCTCTCACACTACAGAGAGGCTCCTGGGAAACTCATCCCTGCATTAACACTCAGTGAGAGGTGTGTGTTCAAAAGGATCATTTCTGGATCATGTAAGTTCTCTGAACAGATGCTATTAATAATAACTGAGCTGTATCATTCTGGTACTGGTACAATTTTAGCCATTACATGGACGTTATAAGTAAGTTATAGTTTCACCATTTTCCAGTTTGGGTTTCCTGAAGGTAATATTCTTGTCTAAGACACCAGACCTAGTCACTGATGGCCCTGAGAGGTCCTTGCAGTAATGTGTGACCACAGAGCTCTATCACTGAATGTCAACTATTCTCTTCCATTGACAGGAAGGGGCTGGGACAGGAGAAATATGTAAGGCTGAGTCGATAGAAGACTGGTCCTCCGGGACAAGCTAGCCAGCTTGACCCAGGAATCCCTGTCCTAGCCTTCAGATGACTGCCATTAACACACACACACACACACACACACATACACACACACACTATATATATATATATATATATATATATACACATATATACATATATATGTGTATATATACATATATATATATATGTGTGTATATATATGTATGTACTAAGGATCTGATCTCATGGTTGCTCATCAAGTATTGTATGCACTGAGCCATCTCTGCAGCCTCCAGGTAGTTAATCTTTATATGTGGATATAGTTATAACTGTGGAATAAATTATAGAAGTGGAATTGCTAGGTTGGAAACTATGACTATCTAAAAAGTGGATTCTTGCCAAAGGGATTGTCATTCAACAGAATGCTAACATTCCCCTCCCCCATGTCCAAATCTTAATTGCTGGGACCTGTTACCTTCCTCTGTGAAAAAGATTGGTTATGTTGAGTGTCTTTAAAATACATATTTTATTATTTGATATTGTATTATAATTAGATTACTTCCTCTTTCCCCTTTTCTCCCTCTCAACCCTCCATGTTATCCCCACTCAGTTCTCTTTTAAATTTTCTCCCCTTTTCCCCTCTCCCAAGACGGGTTTCTCTGTGGAGCTTTGACTGTCCTGGAACACACCTGTAGACAAGATTGGCCTCCAACTCAGTAATCTACCTGTCTCTGCTTCCCTAGTACTGGGATTAAAGGCGTGTACCACCACGTCCCATCTCTCATGGCCTCTTTTTAAAAAGTTGTTATATGTGTATGTTACATATATATTTGTGTGTGTTTTTATGCATCCCCTAAACATATAAATACAACCTTTTCAGCCTGTTTAATGTTACTTGCATGTATGTGGTACTTGCATGTATGTGGTTTCAGGGATGACCATTTGGGTAACCAATTGGTATTCTCTTCTCTGCGGAAGACTATTTCATCGGTTCTCAGCATTTCTGAGCTGCATGTAGTTCGTTGTCTAGGGCTGAAGCATTGTGAGCTTCCCCCTCCCACGTTGGCATGTTGGTTGGTTGGTTGGCATGTTGGTTGGTTGGTTGGCATGTTGGTTGGTTGGTTGGCATGTTGGTTGCTTGGTTGGCATGTTGGTTGCTTGGTTGGCATGTTGGTTGCTTGGTTGGCATGTTGGTTGGTTGGTTGGTTGGCATGTCGGTCGGTGTCATCCTTGTTCAGGTCTGTTTGAGCAGCCATGTTGGGGAGACTTACACTGAATATCTTGAGAAGGGCCAGTAGCCTGGGTTTTCTAGATGGCCCCAGTATAATCCCAGGGGTCCTAAAAAGGAGCAGAAGGGTCAGGGAAGGGAAGATGGAAACCTACACTAAAGCAATATGGCCATAGCCATGTAGCCTCTGTGAGCAAGAATAACTTGGGCACAGATTTTTGCCCTGATATGTCTGGAGGAAAGCAGGCTTCCTGATGTCCTGACATTAGCCCAATGGCTGTGTCAGACAGTGGGGTTTCTTTTTTTTGTTCTCCACAAGATTGTAAGTTTGTGTTGCTTCAAGGAACTTCGTTCCAAGTAACCTGATAAAACAGCTGCAGGATTAGTATAATGTTGTGCCATCTGTCATATCCCCCAGGACTAGGTGAATGCTGTTTCCTTGAGTTTTCTAAACTCTCTATGTATTCCCTCAGAGAACCTGAGGCTCTCTATGATTGTCTAAAGAAGATGCAGGCTTCCTATTTCTGAATGTTCACACATCTTAGAGGCTTGTTCAGGCCTCCTGAGGAGAGAGATTTCCTCCAGGACTCCTCACTGTACCCCGAGAGCACACACAGTCTTCACTTGGGAAATCTTGGACTGGGAGAGATCTCACAAGAACATCTGTGTTCTGATCTCCTTTGGGAGGAGAAAAAAATGAAACCTGAGATAAGGAAGTAAGAGTAGAGACTCCTGTCCCCCAGTGCTGTTGACTGCCTTGCCTGCATATCCTCCTCTGGAAGACAGAAAGTGTGGGAAAGCCAGGCCTGGGTTGAGTTGGGGTTTGGGAAATACCTCAGGTCACAAGCAAGTCCATTTTTCTTAACAAATCATCCCCAAGCAATAAAGGCCTTCCTTGGGCTTGTATTACCTGTTGGTCAGGGAAATGTACACACAAGAGGTCCAATGAGGGAATTGTGGCCCTAGATTCTAAGTATAAATTGTGGGTTCTTTTTGGGAGCCAGAGAGTATGCTAAAGAGAGTCGGGGATGGGGAAATATCCCCTCTATCTTCTACTTCTTGGAATAGCCTTTTCTGAGGTTGTCTCCTGTGGTCAGCCATTTTCCTCTCCAACTGGCTTCTTTCTCCTCCCTCCCTCCCTCCCTCCCTCCTTCCCTCCCTCCTCCTCCCTCCCTCCTCCTCCCTCCCTCCCTCCCTCCCTCCTTCCTTCCTTCCTTCCTTCCTTCCTTCCTTCCTTCCTTCCTTCCTTCCTCCTTTCTTTTTTATGCATTGGTGTTTTACCTGCATATATGTCTGTACAAGGGTGTTGGATCCTGGAGTTACAGACAGTTGTGAGCCACCATGTGGGTGTTGGGAATTGAACCCAGGTCCTCTGGAAGAACAGCTAGTGCTCTTAACTGCTGAGCCATCTTTCCAGCCATCCAACTGCTTTCTTTTTTTGACAGGCCTTTGAATTTATTGGGAAAGTTTCCGATTGATTAAAGTCTAGAGTGAGAGTTTTGAGATGAAGCTTCCCAGTGCTGTCCTTAGTGGAAACTCTGGCGGTAGAGAAAGAGATGGACCACTAAGACATGGCTGCAAAGAGAAGAGGGACTTCAGGAGGCTGACTCGCTACCACATCTGTGCCATTGAAGTCTTGTAACAACACACAGGTAGGAGTCACTACTTTGCCATTCTTTGTTGCTAAGGAAATGGATGCTTCTCAGGATCAAGAAGTTGCTAATTATGTTTTCTCAGGTTATCTTTTTAAGTTTTCCATATGTGTGCTACAACCCAAAAGCCACAGAGGGCTATATAGATCCTTGTAAGAGATCAGGAGGAAGGAAGGGATCTCCCAAGGAAGGGGAAAGAGAATGCAGCTTGATGGAGAGATGATGAAGGATAAACTGAAATGGAGGAGGGTTAAATGAGGAGGGGATTGGAGAGCAAGGTAAAGGAGGAGAATATGGGGAGGGACAGCTAGCACTGAAGGCTTTTTTTTTTAAAAAAAAATAAAAACAAAAAACAAACCATGAAAACCCACTATAGTAGAAATTTCCTGAAAAAACAGAAATCTATAAAAGGAATTTGTAAAGTAGTACCACCATGCAGTTGAGGAAACAATGATCCAACTAGACATCCTATGCCCCCAAGAAAAACCTCCAGTGCCAGGAATGGCCACATCATGTTCAGTCATTTGCCAAAGAGGACCCATGGATGCTACCAAACATAACACAGTGTCTAGAATTCCTTTTTAAGCTTTCTTAAGCTTTCTCAAGTTTTACGTGGATATAGTCGACCATGCTCCAATTTGCTGTAGGAGGTCTCTTGTTTGTTCTCTGCTGCTCAGACTCAAAAAAAAAAAACCCACTCAGAAACTATATTATTTAAATTACTGCTTGGCCAATCACTTAAGTATATTGCTAGCTAACTTATATCTTTAGTTAACCCATTTCTATTAATCTGTGTATCGCCACATGGCTGTGGCTTACCAGGTAAAGTTCTGTCTGGCATCTAGCTTCTGTTTCCAACAGGGCTCCATGGCTTCTCCTTGACTTCACCTACTCTCTTTCTATCTTTCTTTCTATCTATCTATCTATCTATCTATCTATCTATCTATCTATCTATCTATCTATCTTCCAGCCTGACTATATTCTGTTAATGCCATTGACCAAAGGCAGCTTCTTTATTCATTAACCAATAAAACCAACACATACACAGAAAGACTTCCCACCCCACCCAGATGTCTCTCTTATAGCTCCTACTTAGCTATAGGCTGTTCAGTTCTTAATTACACCAATCACAGCACAAAACACCCTCGCACAATGTACAAATACCACACAACAGTTGACAGCAAGGAAAGAGTGTCTTCAAGACACAGTAGGACTGACATGCGCAGAGAGACTGTGACAGCTCATACAAGTTCGAGTCAGGTGGGGTCCCAGGACTGAGTGGGGAAGTGGACCTGGGATTTCACCTCTAAGCTAGAAACTATTTGTAAGATACCCTTTGGCAAGAGAAATCAGTTTTTCAAATGAAATGCCACTGAGTATAGCAACCACATTCCAAAGCAGGTCTCATTCCAGGAGTACTTGGCCAACAAAAAATGAATTCTGTTTTGTTTTGTTTTGATTTTTTTATTGTTTCTTGTTTTGATTTTTTGTTTTAGTTGTAGTTGTAGAAAAAAAACATAAAGTTGGGTGAGTAAGGAGGATCTAGGAGGAATTGAGGGAGGGAGAAAAACATGATCAAAATATATTGTATAAAAATGTTTTCTAATTTAAAAATCTTACTAATTTCTGGCAACCTAGCATGTTGCTCTCTATTGCTTGTGTTCTTGGCTGAAAAGTATCTTCAAGAGAAAAAAATATGATCATCAGCAAACCTCATTTTCAACCCTTCTGTTCCATTTTTCCCCATTTATTTATTCATCTATCTATCTATCTATCTATCTATCTATCTATCTATCTATCTATCTATCTATCTCTACCTATCTATCTGCCTATCTATCATGTATCTACATATCTACCTATGTATCATCTATGTATGTATGTATCTATCATCAATCTATCATCTATCCATCTATTATCTATCTACCTATTTATCATGTATCTACCTATGTATCATCTATCTATCCTCTATCATCAATCTATCATCTGTACATCTATTATCTATCTATCATCTATGTATCTATGTATGTATCTATGTATGTATCTATGTATGTATCTATGTATGTATCTATGTATCTATGTATCTATGTATCTATCTATCTATCTATCTATCTATCTATCTATCTATCTATCTATCATTTATCTATCTATGAGGCAGGGTCTCACTCTATATCCCTGGCTGGCCTATAACTCAACTATGTAGATAACTTGCCTCTGCCTCCCAAATGCTGAGATTAAAGGCATGTGATGTCATGCCTGTATAATTTCCTTTCTCGTTTATATCTGTCCATCCTGCCTCCATCTTCCTTCTCTCAGACTGCTTTCTGCATCCCACAGTATGTATCAGATCACCCTCTCTACTCTTCCCTGTCATGCCTTCTGCTGATCTAGGCAGGTTGCCTGTTGATATCAAGTACAAGGCAAACTTTTGATTGATGGAGCGGGGCTAAGGGACACTGATTCATCAGACATAAGAGGAACATTTGTGCTATGTTACCCAGTGTTCAAGCCATGGGCATGATGATGGACAGAGGTATATGGCACTTTGGGGATCTGTATTTATTAAATGGTTGGAAATTCATACTGGCTAAGGCCAAGGATAGAGAGCTTGGAGATGCTGCTCCAGGGGAAAGGAAAGTTATTAATGGATGACAGAAAAATCTCAGTCACTCTAGACTAGGAGGGGTGAAGTGACATTTCTGGTAGACTGGGGTAGGTATGAGGGTCCAGGGAGGACAGAGGAATCTTGTGCCCTAGGAAGAACTGAGAAAGGCCAGTGGCGAGCTTGATGTGTTGTGTGTTGTGTTTGGGTCATTTTGTATAAAATGTGTCAGAGACTAGCTGTGACAAAAATACCACTTACCAGTGTAGGGGTACGGGAATTAGAAAAGCTGGTAAAGGGTATGAAGACAGGAGTGAAAATAACAAACAGAAGCATAGGATAGTACCAGGAGGGAGTTCCAGAGAGCACTGAAGTCATCCACGTTAATTTCCATTGCTTAAAATACCCTGACTCCAAAAGGTAGGAGTAAGATTTAAAAAAAAAAAACTGCATTAACATGATAAAAGAAAATGAACAGACCAGCTGAAGGCTGTGGGCTACATTCTTAGTTACCATTCTGTTGCTAGAACAAAACAAGTCACGCTCACACCCTAGACCAAAACATTCTGTAGGCAAACCACTCCGTGGGTGGAATCCTTTGTTACCTCCTTAAGGATTGTTCAAAGGATCCAATTGTTAGTTGGATCTTAAGACTTTTGTTTGAGGTAGAATCAGATCTACTTCTCTGTTCCTGAAATACAAGGTCTGGCTATTAGTCACACCTGTTGACAATAACCTTGGGAGAGCAGAGCTCTCTGGTCTAAATCTAGGTGGGACCTTTGTTTGAGGTAGAAACACAGAAACTTTGAAGGAATAGAAGTTCCAACTCTCTGACCTTTGGTCAAGGTAGAGACAGTCTCACATTTTTGAGCCTCCACAAAAATGGAGTGGTGGTGTTGGCACTGAAGGGAGGGGAGTGGATGAGAATATACGGTGGAGAGTGGTGGCCGCTCTCTGGGCTACGTTGTCATCCCTAGCACATCACTCAACTGGCTCACTTTCTTGAGTGCTCCCAGGCTCTTGGCTCCCTGCCAGAAAGTGTTTTAAGACCCACACAACTGGCTCTCTTTGATTTCTCCTTTTCCTGTTCTTCGCAAACCCCAGGAGGCAGAAACGCCTGGGTCTTATTCAGACTAATGAGGGTGGAGTTCAGGGGCTGCCTGGGTTTTTTGCTCTGATAGCACTCTGCAGTGTGTTTTCCCAGGGAAACCCTCCCCTCCTCCTAGTCTGCAGGAAGCCTGGGCCAGCTAGACAGCAGAGCATCTGGGACCCAGTGGGAATCCCACAGGAGGGAGCCTGGGTGGGGAAACCAGAATAAATCAAACCACATGGAAGAGTGGGGGCTGGCTGTGGGAGTTGGTAACTTGCCTCCTACGCGAATCAAGTTGAATGTCTTCATCTCTTTCCCATCATAGGCTCTACTCTATTTAATGTGGCGGCGTCTGGAGCAAAGGTAGCACATACCATATGTTTCTAAGCAATTAAAAGTTCCATATAACTAATAAACTTATAAAACATGCTGTCATCCAGACTTGACACTTTATTATACTAAATAAAGCAGACATAAAAATCATGATTTTAATATGACAAAGTAGGTGAAAACTCCAAGTTAATTAAATGCAATAGTTCTTAGATATTTCTGAGTTGCAGGATTTAATATATGTAGTTTATATTCTTCTATGCATGTACTCTGTTTTCTTTCTTAATTTTGGCAATTGTAATGGTTTTTTAAAAAGGATTTATTCTATGACATGTATGTGTGTTTGCATATCTAAGTGTGAGTATATATGTATGTACATTTTTACATGTGAGTGTGACTTTGGAGACCAGAAGAGTGTGTCAGATCCCCTGGAGCTGGAGTTAGGGGAGGTTGAGAGTCATTTGAGGTGGGCGCTGCAAACTGAACTTGGGTCTGTTGAAGGAACAACAAGGTCTCTTAACCATTGAGCCATCTCCCTAGCTCCTATTATATTCTCATAATTAATATTTTAAAATTGTCTATGGGCAACTTAGCGTCACTGCAGCCCTTGGACTTTAAAAAGAATTAGTTTCAGTTCCAAGAAACTCTGCTCTGATAAGGAAGCACTTCCTGTAGGAATTTAAGATGTCACACGTCAACCACACATGCGACATTGGACTGAAGTGACATGGTCATATGTAGCCATTGCTGCCACAGAAGCATGACAAAATATGTCTATTGCATTACATAACAAGCCCATGTAATTTTCAGTACTTCTTAAGATGTTTCTTGATTCATTCTTTCAAATGGTTATTTCTGGGTCAGACATTATAACATATTCTGGGAGGCAGCTTTGGGCTCAATTTTTTTCTCAATGCCTTTCAGTGGTGCAAGTGTTGGCTTACAAGATGCTAAGGCAACAATGTATGCTAGCAAGCCCTGAAGGGGAATCTTAGTTGTGTAAAACATTTTTATTTCACTGTCTTTATCTGTTTATTATTTCATTTCCTTATAGCATATCCCCGCATCCACACTTTTTCTGCAAGCTTCATACTTGCGTTCACCTAGGAGAAGTTGTTTTCTAAAATGTATATATAAAAATTGTTTAAATCCCTTCAAAGTAAATTGGGTTTTGTGCTATCAACAGAAAGTAAAAGCTATACTAAATAACCAGTACCCAACATCTCACTTTCTCTGAAGACCACACTCTTTTATGTAGTCGAGGGCATTCCGCTTCACTTAATTCTTCCAGTGCATGCTCTGTCTGGTCTAAATTTGATCCTGTTAACATTTTGTCAGCAATAGCGTTTAGCATCCGGAAGTTGTTAGAGGGTAAAATCTGATGTTTCACTAAATGTTCGATGTTTGAGCAGATCCACAACATACTAAATCTTTCTGTTTTTCACCCCTGACCCCCACCCCTCAAAAGACACAGAGGCACAGTTACGACCATGTCTCTTAGTAAATTAGAGCTGTGTGCTGTCTGTGGGCAAAAAGCGTTTCTGGGTTTGAGGTTTAAGTCAGTGCTGTGGTTGCAGGCTTACCCAGAGCATCTTGTTAGCACGACCCAGGACGTGTTCACAGGTGAAAGTTGTTTCTTTCAAACTCTTTAAGGTCAAGGATGATTTGGAATTCTGATCCTCCTGACCCCCTCCTCCATTTTCCATGATGAGAATTACAGGTTTGGTTGAGTGTTGGGGTTCAATCTTGGGGGCTTCATGCGCACTAGGTGAGCATCCTACAACGGAGCTACATCCCATTGTATATATATCTGTTTGGAGTTGGTGATCCCCACTCCCCAGTTTTGTGATGGTCAGCGGGCTCACGTCCAGAGGGCAAAAGAGCTACAGAGAGCAGATGGCGAATGGGTGTTTGCAGAGCAGATTCTACAGCAAAAAGAAAAAGACCTTCCACTCCCACTCCCTTACTCCCACCCTACCAGGGAAGCAGCAGCTAGCCTACAAAGGGAGTGGTGACAACTGACCAGACCAACTCTTTCTTACCATCCCCCCCCCCCCCAATTACCTCTGCAGAGACCTTTTAGTCACATTCAGCACCTCAGGGTTCTTTCCCTCCCCTACAGGTTTGGCAGCTCTTCCTTGATTGGTTGATTTTTTTTCACCTTATTTGCATACTCACACTCAGCCATTGGGGGCACTCTGGAACCCCATGAATTCCTGCTTATCTAAGGCTGCAAGAATTTTGAAAAGTCGTGTTCGGGGAGGGATTTGCACTACTGTTCAGTGTTGACTTTTCTCAGCTAAGCACACTTAACATTTGCTGAGTGCTTTTTAAGCATTGCCTAATTCCCGTCTTTCCCTCTTTATTTTCTTTGTGGATCTAAATGTTAAAAGTGGATTATTGCAAACCTTTACAAATACCACAGTGTTATTCTCTTCCTCCCTCAGATCCTTTAATATTTGTCTTCTCTATTTATTGCTGCTAGGTTAGATGAGTACATATTTACAATTGGCATATCCTCCTGACTTGCTGGGTCCTTCATTATTGTATGTCAATAGGCATCTCTTCAAACAGTGTGAAGTTATTTTGTCATATACAGCAACCCCGGTCTCCCCGGGGTTTTTTTTTTTTTTTGAGCCATATTTCTCCACACTTTGTGACTATATGTCTTTAAGAGCAGAATGAGTCTCTTGTACATATACATCTTTGGGCTGGTCATGTGGTGCATGCCTGCCTTTAATACCAGCTCTGTAGAGGCGGAGTCAGCCAGATCTCTTCAAGTTCAAGTCCAGCTAGGAAAACACAGTAGGGCCCTATCTCAAAAACAAAAAAACAAAATAAGATTCCATTCATTCATTGCATTTTTACTGGGGAAATTTAATCCATGTATAATCAAGACAATTATTGTTAGGGTAAGTATTCCCTACTAAAATTTTGTTAACGGTTTTCTGGTTCTTTTGTAAATTATTTATTTCTCTTTTTCTTTTGTGGTTAGATGCATTTGGTAGCTTTGAATTCTTTTTTTTTTCTGTTTCTGGTATGCATTTTTGCTTTGTGGTTACCATTTCGTGAGAATTGTTCCAAGCTGATAACAGCTTACTGCTAATTGCCTACATCTGTATCCTTTTATCTCACACTCCCACATTGTAGGCTTTGATATCAGAATTTCCTATCATCCTGTAATCTGTAGCCCTTGATAACTTTAGCTGAGTCATTATCAATTTCCCCCCTCCTTTAGACCTCAGACTAGGGTTGAAATTGCTTTGTACACCCCTTTGTACCCCATAATATTCTGAACGTGGTTCTGAATGAGTTGTAACATTGTCTTGTACTTATGTGAACTTTGAGATAAGAGGCTTTTGTTTGGGCTTAAAGTATTCCTTTATCAGTTTCTGTCATTGCCAGGGAAACTTGTGTTGGGAAGTCTTCTAGAGCTGGGCTGGAAGGGAGCCTAGACAGATACGAACACCCAGGTCCTTGAAGGTTGGCCCAGGCGGCAAGGTGACCACTGATGGTTCTGGCATACAGTTGAAGATGGTCATTAAGAAATCCGAGGCTCTGTGAAATTGACACCCTGGGTCCATGATGCTGGTTTAAAGCACATCCTTCTAATCGCTACACAATCAATATATTCTTGATGAAAGCAATGCCTTTCCAGGCATTAGTCCTGCTTGAGTCTGGGGACTTTGTAACCACAATGCTGGGCTCCCTTTGATACTAGACTGGCCAATCATATTGCTCTAGAGCTCCTGACAGAACCACTGACCAAACTTCCAAATCTAGTTTGGGGGATCTGGTCTGAGGATCAGTCCAGGTTTTGAACTCTCTTCAAATTCCAGCATTGATACTTGGTATCGAGGTGAAAATAAACACAGTCTCTTGCACTCTGTAAACGTGTGTAAAGTGTACACTACACAGTGATGGAAGATGCTTAAAAGAATGGCTAGATTTAGCACACCTATCTATATACATTAAGCTGCATTGAATATTAGTTTCCAGTTTTTCCCCCTCAAAACTACAGCTGCAAAGAGATTGTATCATTCGCAAGAGCACGTTTCCTCTACCTCGCCTAGTACAAAACCATTGTTTATTTTTTCCTTTTCCACTTTTGTGTGTGGTGTGCACGTGAACATGCATACATTGTTTCTGGACACACTCATGTGGAACAGTGTATGCATACACAGGCTAAAAGTTGATAGCAGAATCACACCCGATTGTTCTTCATCCTCATTTATTGAGCGAGGGTCTCTCTATCAAATCCAGAGCTTGGCAATCTGGCTAGTCTTGCTAGCTAACCACGCTCTGGGGGTCTGCTGCTTTGCCTTCTGAAGCTAGAATTATGGATGATAAGATCCCCCAACCAGGCATTTCTGTGGGTTTCTGGGGATCCTAACTCGAGTGTTCATACTTGATTTGGCAAATGTTTTAACTACTGAGCAATCCCCAGACCCCAAGACAGTTTTATTTCTTAAAGGTCTATTCCTTTGATGAGAAAACAAAATGACTCATTAATTTAGAGTGAATATATGTGCTATATTTTAATTTTCTTCTATTTTTTCTTTCAGGTTGTTTCTCTAGACCTAAGTTTCTCTAGATCAGGGTGGCCAAGAAATCAGGACAGAGATGCTGGCTTGACGAGTTTGGAAGCGGTTTTAATGGAGATGAAAATGTTTATCAACTAAACACAGGTACCCCCAAAATACAAATCAAAATATCATCTTCAGCTGCATAGCAAATATGATTTAAGAATTTAATATCTTTTGATCACGAGCGTAAATATAAGTTCACCATAAATAAATGTAAATTCATTGTACAAAAATCCCCAACAACTCTTAATACAAATATGGTACACACTTGACAGTTTCTGAAACAGAATTCTTTTTAAAACATTTTAAAATCTAAGCTTTTTTTTCTTGACTTTTAAATACATTTAAAAAAAAAAAGTCAAAAAGGTGGAGAGGGAGACAAGGACCACTAGAGAGAAAACATTGAAGTTGTGCGGGGTCCACAGACAAGTGTGGGGGAAATGAGAGAGAGAGCTCTGCCCTCCAAGTGAGGACCTCAATTTACTGGGATCAAATCTCTTGAGATTGTGGCTCTTCCCAGAGGGTCAACGTTTGGGGTCACGAGCGCAGGATGGGAAGGATGAGCAGCCAGAAGGGTAAACTTCTGAAGGGAACGGGCCAGATCTCTACGGAGCAGTGATGGAGCACTCAGAGTGAACTCTAGAGTATAAAACCTGTTTATCTGAGAGTCGAGTACTATTCTCAGGCAGGACTAGAAATTTGGGAGGTGGAGATATCTATGGTCCTTAAAGGAGAAAAAAGATCACACTAGGAAGAGGTGGTGCCAGGCAGGAGGACTGACCAGCTTCCATTTCAGACCACGTCCCTACACTACAAATGATGCTGGCTCTTGCTTAGAGACCCCAGAGCCTGGAGTTAGCGGCGTTGTCCTGGCTACAGCCAGGGCTCTGAATCTGGGGTGTGCAGCAGAGTAACTGCAGATGCGGATCTTCTGGCCTTATTCCCAGAGATTCAGACTTAGACGGCCTGAAGCATGCGCAGAAATGAACACTCAAGTGTATGACCCTCAAGGGCTCTGATTTATGTGACCTCACTGTGGAGTACATGGCTGCATCCGTCAAAGTGTTGGTTATACACATCTCCACTGTTCTCTGTGTGATTAAAAACGGTGATGGGTGTCAATCACCTCCCTGGAGGAGGGGCTGGCTAGTCCTCTGTCTTCTCTCTTCCTCCCTGGGCTGGAGGAGTACCTATAATCCACTTCCTACATTTTGGGGGCTCAGGACTGTGGCTTCCCTCTGCAGGTGAGAAGACCAGCTCTGTATGGAGCCATGGCCATCTCCTTAGAGATCTCCTACATGGGCAGATTCTACGGGGGCGGTTTAGGTAGTCTGGAAAAATAGAAGTTATTAATACCCCTGTGAGAGACTCTCCGCTCCAGCACTGAACGTGTGCAAAAGGAAAAGACCAGGAAGTTGAGAGCAAAAGAATAAAATGTTCCAAGAATCTTTCAGCAGCAGACATGACGAAAAGTCCAGTTTGCGTAAAGTAGGACCTCTTTTGGGGGTGGGGTGTGTCTCAGGATTGAAAGCTTGCTGACAAGCTGTCCTTTGCCTCCCTGTCTCCCAGGTGTCTGTTGAAGTCACCCCTAACGTTTTTCCTTCTTGTGGGATTTTCCTGGATGAGGATCTGTTAGGAAGTCACTAAGTGGGTCACCAGCTAGTGGTAAGTGTCGTGCTGTGACCGTCATGTCCATTACCCATGTGGTCCAGTGCTAAGCTTCTGCACGAGGAACAGGGAGGGGTATCTCATCTTCCCACTATGGCGACAAGGCCTAACAGCTCTCCTTTGGGATCTGAAGTTGGTCTGTGCTGACAGATACTTTTCCACACCATAGGCCTGGCCATTTTCTTCCTCTAGTCCCAACTTGGTGTGATACGGTTTTGAAAGCATCCTTTTTTGCCTCTCTAGGGCTGTTCTACAAAGAGGAGCTAGGGTGGTGTCTCTTAGGGAGAGTGTAAAAGGTTCTGGCCAACATCATCTATTGCCTTGACAGTCAGAAATCTCTTCGTGATTCACCAAGGGTCAAGTCTTGGTGATAGAATCTCTAACGTCTAGAGCTGGAAGCACGGAACTGGAGGGGGAAGCCACACAACACAGTAAGCTGAGGCACACAACTGAGTCAGGCTGATATCTCTGCTATGGCTACACTCTTCTTAGCCCCTAAGACTACAGTGCTGGGTCACATATGGATACTGGATAGGAAGCTTTGATGGTGGTAAGTGTCCTGGGAAGCGATCACAGATGGGATGGGAACCGTGGGATTGAAACAGTAGCTCTTAGATATTAGGTAAGGTTAAAAAAAAGAAGAAGAAGAAGAAAACACACACTGCCCTGTGTTTTTGTTGTTTTTCATTTACACTATGGAAAACCCACCATGGCGCTATCATGGGAGAACATGCAGGAGCCCAGATGTGTTGGGGGAGTTGTCTTTTCCTTCCAGGCCGGTTCCACACACTGTCAGCTGGACCTGCTGCAGGCTGACCTGTGTTCCCTCTCCTGTTTCTCCTCCTCCTCCAGGTTGAAGGTCTGTCTGCAGGACTTTCGGCCTAGCAGGTGGTGGCCAGTGACTGGTGGATTGGGGGCTGGAAGCAGCGCACGTGCTCCACGGTGGAGCTGTCTGTCTCCACGGACTTCATGTACTTGTTCAGGATGGCGAAAACCTCATTGTTCAAGATCTGGTACTTCCTGATGCGGTCAGCCATCTTCTTCAGGGGCTGTAGAAGGATGAGGATGCTTAGGTTAGGATGGGAACAAAGGGAGAGGTGAAGAGGGGCTGGATCCACGTTCTTGATGTTTCCATGGTCATATTCTCTTTTTTTAAAGATTTATTTATTTATTATGTATACAGTGCTCTGTCTGTGTGCTTGCTGGCCCGAAGATCTCATTACAGATGGCTGTGAGCCACCATGTGGTTGCTGGGAATTCAACTCAGGACCTCTGGAAGAGCAGTCAGTGCCCTTAACCTCTGAGCCATCTCTCCAGTCCATATTATCTCTTTTTAAAGAGAAAAACATATTTCTCTATGGTTCCCAAATAAAATGCTGAAGGTTACCGATAACCTTTGTAAGCTTTAAAGCTTATAATAAATTTCCATAGTCAAGACAGTGTAGAACCATCATGTAGACCAAGGAAATAGAATTGTGGGGCTAGAAACAAACTCTTGTGTGTTGGTCAAATGGCTCTGAATAGGATGACAAGACCATCTGAAGTATGGGGTACTAGGGACAACCTTTGCAACAAATGCTGGGAAAATCGGATTCCGACATGCAGAAGAATGCCGAGCCTTATTTTATAGACTGTACACAAGAATAAGTTGGAAATGGATAAAAGGCTTCAGTATGAGTCAAGCTATGACGTTCTTGCAGGAAAGCACAGGAATAACAACTCTTCATGATGCTGGGTCCACAGCCAGCGCAGAGTGAAATGGAGACTTCGGGGCATTAAAGGATATCACCAATGAAATGAGGGGATTTGTAACACAGGTAAGAAGCTGATGTTCTGAATACATAAACTGCTGTGATCCTGGGCCAGTAAGATGGCTCGATGCATAAAAGCACCTGCTGCCAAGACCTTGGTTTGATTCCTAGACCCTACATGTTGGGAGGAGAGAACTGACCCCAGTAAGCTGGCCTCAGGCCCCCATGCATGGTGTGGTGGCAGGTATGTTCCTTCAAACACACATGAATGTTTATAAAGGATGGAAAAATGCGAAAAAAAGGTAAGTTGAAACTAAAAATTGGGGAAAAGACTTAAGACATTTCTCCACGGCAGATACGCAAAGGCCCAATAATACATGGAACTTGGGGTTCTTGAGTGTTATTGTAGGACTATAAAAATGCATCCATTAGGGAAAACAGTATGGTCGTTCCTCAAGAAATTAAAAAGAATTACTAGATAGCCCGGCACTTAGACTTCATGAGTGTATATTCCAAAGAAGTGAAGGGAGAGAGACTCAGGTGGATGCCTGAGTTCACACTTGGTTATTCCCGGTCCCTAAAGGTGAACACAACACAAGGGTCCATCAGTGAGTTGTTTTGTGTGAGATAAAATACTAGTTAACCATAATGCATGGGATTCTGGTGCACTGTAACATGGAGAAGTCTCACAAAATAAGCAGATCAAAGAGGACAGAAATAAGCAGATCAAAGAGGACAGATACAGTGTCACTCAGTCCATACGGTCATAGACACAGAAGGAAAAGTGGTTCCCAGGGACTGAGGAGTGATTTAAATGGACACAGAGCTTCAACAGGAGAAATACCTGGGGCATGATGAAGTTGGTTGCAAGACACTGTGCGGCTATTTAAAGTAACACTGAACTGGGTTCTTGGAAATGGTTTGTTACGATGACCGCCACTCTTAAAAACCTTGTGTGTGTGTGTATGTGAGAGGGAGGGAGGGAGGGGGGGAGAGAGAGAGAGGCGGCTCCTACTTCCTTTCCTCACCTGGCCCCTGGCCATATCCTTTGTTCTACACACGTGTCTTCATGGCTCGGTGCTGTATGATAGTTGCTCCTCAAGTCTGGAATCTGTCCAGCCCACCTGTCCTGTGTGCTGCCGGCCATCCTACACCCGGCCCAAGCCCCAGCTCCTGGGAAGACTCTGACCTTGTCTCCATCACGACTGTCTACTTTAAGGGCTCTGTTTTCTCACAGCACCATCCTCTCCCAGTGCCTGGCATGACCCAACTGTCCAGACCCTGTGGACCAGCAGGGTCTGCCTGGGACAGGGGAGGAACACTAGAGACCAGAAGTTCAGGCTTGCCTTCAGGGTGACCCACTCTATCACAGCATGTTACGGGCAGGCCCTTTCCAAGTAGGCCCCCAACTTCTGAGCATCTGTCCATAGCCATCACCCTCCATAAGCACTTTTCCCGTTTCCCTCCTGAAGACAGCCTGCTGCCAGGCCCGGCGTCCCAGGCCAGCCATATCTGCTTACCACGTTCTTAATGATTTCATCCTTCCCGTCCTGCCGCTGCACCTTCAGCAGATGGTAGCAGAAGTCAAACAGGTCAAAGCGTCGCTGCTGGCCCAGCAAGACGATGATGGAGCAGCCTGCCCAATTTAAGCCATCACCGAAGCACTGCCTGGAGGTAGGGAAGGGGAAAGGGGAGAAGCAGAGAAGAAAGGCTGTCTCCAAAGCCAGGGGTACAGCTGTCGAGTAGGCCTGCCCTCGGGATAAGACCTTTCCTGTGTGGGTATTTGGTTGTTTCCAGGGACTTTGGTTATACAATGAGTCCTTTTAACCACAGAGGGGTGTAAAGCCCAAGGAAACAACAGTGAGCTTGGAGGAAAAGGTGACTTCACAAAGAACACACACGCACACACACACAGAGGCTAAAGGCTGCTGTCGGGTGTGGTCACTCTACCTTACTTTCTCAAACAGTCTCTCCCTAACTGTGGCTTTGCCAATGTAGTGGGAAACTAGCTGGGGGATGAGCCTCCAGGCATCCCCCTGCCTCAGCCTCAGCCTCAGCCTCAGCCTCAGCCTCTGTAATGTCAGGATTACAGGTGCATAGCACCTCATTTGGCTTTTTGACATGTGTATTTTTAAACATGTGTCTGTGCATGGATGTGCACACATGAGCGCAGGTTCCCACAGGAGGCAGAGACCAGAGTGGGGTGAGGTGGATGGTGAGGTTCCCAAGGGTGACATTCAGTTTCCTGAACTTCCCAGTCCCTTTCACAGACCCCATCCCAGATATGGCTACAGGATCAGTTCTAGTCTGTGAATTCAGGTCTGGTGTCTGCATCCTGCCCCATGTGACACCTTGGCCTCTGTGCTTCCACATTGTTTGGCCCATTCAACCTCTGGAGGCCAAGAACAGTCCGCTTTTGCCATGTCTAGCACTGGCACAATGACCAGTATGGTTAGTATTTCTGTTCATGCCCCTTCAGTCCCCGTTCTCCTTTCTGGCCAGCCCCAGGGCATCCCCAGAGATGAGAGCACTGGAGGACAGGTAGCTGGGGGATGCACTCACTCAGCTGTGAACTCGTTGGTCCCCACAGGGATGCAGTAGACAAACTGCATGGCGCTCCACAGCCGGTGGAATTCGACACATTCGTCCACATGCATGACGCCATTGGTGGGTGGTGGGCCCCTCCAGATGGGATCCTGCAGGTAGCTCCGAATTCGGGTCAGGATGACTTCGAACATGGACAGGCCGCAGCAGAGCCGCTCCTTGGTCAGCAGGTCACCTTCCCGAGCGATGGCGATTTGCTGGGATGGGAAGGGTATTTAAACATTACAACCACATCTGAGATCCCATCTGCCCCACCTCCACTAGCCACTCCTAAAGTAGAGAGTGCCTGTGCTAGCCACATCTAGAACCTGTTCACTAGGACTGGTACCCTGCCCAGAGCAGGGCACGGTGGGTAAGAACTAGAGGGCGTGGAAGCCTTATGGCTTCAAAGGCTTGTTGGGGCTGAGGAGATGGTTCAGTGCAAGTATGAGAACCCAAATTCTGTCTTCCAGAACCCAAAATAAGAAGCCAGGAATGGTACATGTGCCTGTAATTGAGGCACTGGAGAGGCTAAGATGGCTAACTGGGTACATAAGTCAGAAGTAGTCCGATTTATAACATAACACTGCTAGAGTATGTGTTTACAATGTAACACTACTGGAGAGTGTCTCTACAATGTACCGCTACTGGAGTGTGTCTAGAGTGTGTGGCTCCTGATGAGCAGTGGCTCTGTTCAATTCTGTGGGTCAGTTATTATTTCTCTTTCACAGTTGAGGAAAGCTGAGGCTTAAAGGTATAGCCAAGGAGCTGGGTGGTGGTGGCAGCACACGCCTTTAATCCCAGCACTTGGGAGGCAGAGGCAAGCGGATCTCTGTGAGTTCGAGACCAGCCTGGTCTACAAGAGCTAGTTCCAGGACAGGCTCCAAAACCACAGAGAAACCTTGTCTTGAAAAACCAAAAACAAACAAACAAACAAAAAACAAAACAAAACAAAAAAAAACCTAAAGGTATAGCCAAGGAAAGGTACAGAGCTTGGATTTTGCTTAGATCGGCAAGTTAATTTACAAAATGAATTTGGCAAGTTGGAGAAAATGACATTTACTACAATCCTATCGAACACCAGCACAACTCTATGGATGAACAGAACATGGGTGGGGTATGAGTGCACGCATAGAAAACATTTCAGGAGTCAAGTTAGTCATGGGTGCAGATGGGCTGAGGGAAATGGGTGAGCTTCTCACATTTAAAATAGTTTTGTACAGTGGAATGTGCTAGAAGGAGCGTATGCTACTGCTTTAAATTTGCCACTGACTTCAGAGTGATTTTCTCTAGTTAGAAACCCTCTTCAATGATGGCAAATGGTCTCTATTAGTAATTCAAACAGACTTCTCATCTGGTCCTGGCTACCGCATATCGAGTCCTTGGACAGGCACACAGACACATCAAACACACGGCCGCCTTGCCCAACTCTCTTTGCTGTGAGTGAAAACATCTAAGCACAAAGGTGCTGAAAGCCATCTGCAAAGCACATATTAAAAATCTAAGGTCAAACTCAGGTCTTCTCGTCTGGGAACAAAGCTAAAGAAAGCTAGCTTCTAAGACAGCCACATTCGCAGGACAGACATGGGATCAGCTCCTGGTGGGAGGAAGGATTGTGGGGGAGGATTGGAGACCACCTGGTCTCTCCCTCAATGTTCTTTCTTGGAGATCTGCCCCCACCAAAAAAAAAAAAAAAAAAAAAAGCAGCCTCTAAGTAAACCCTGGGAAGAAAATAAATTGGGAAGTATAGCCAGTGATGAATGTGGGCCATGAGTGCTGTCATGACAACTACAAAGCAAAAAGGCCTTGGAAAGAAAATGAGTTCGAGAAGAATTGGTGTATATGTGTTTGAAACACAAAGTGGGGAGGTCACCCCAATTCACGGCGAATCAACTTGATTCCACAGGCAGACCCAGGAGATCGCTCACGCTGCCACAGGTAGCTAGAAAAAGCACTGTAAGATATCATAAACCTGGTGCTTGATTCTGTTCTCGTGTTTACCCTGTTCTGCTCAGCTCTCTACATGCCAGGAACAACTGATACCCTGGAGATGCTCAGGAAACAAAGGACCTATCAGCAAATTGAGATACTTCTGCTATTATAATTAATCTGTTGTCTGTTTGATTATTTAGGCAGTGACTGAGAATCCTAGCTTGGGGGTGGGTGAGTAGAAACACTGGCCAATGGCATTGTAAAACCTGCGGTTTGACTTCCAGCTCTCCATCCACCATGGCCAATGAAAGAGGCCTTTCCCCTTTCTCTGTTCTGTGAACCATAAAAGTCATATGCATTCACTGGGTAAAATTTGGAGGAAAAATTTAAATAGCATGTAAGAAAGATAAAATTCTACTTATCCCATTACCCAGCGATAAGCTGTCTCAAAATACAGATATATGAATATTGTTTGCAGTTATGAATATGTACACATGCACGTATATACCAGATATATGAATATTGTTTGCAGTTATGAATATGTACACATGCACGTATATACCAGATCATCTCTATCATATTTTCATCTAGCACATCTCTAATTTAAAAACTCATTTCCATAATATATTCAGTGCCATGGATTTTAGAGGACTATCTAAAAACAGTCTCTGATAAATGTATTCAGTCCTCTACCCTTGTTGGTTATTTTCAGTTGTTCACAAATCTTCAGTGTTGGGGGCCATCCTAAAGCAATTGCCTGTATACATAACGTTCTGTGGGCACTGTCGCCTGTCATGCTGCTGGATGACAAGTCCCAGAATTAGAGGGGGTCAGGGCATGCAGTTACTTTAACAAGGCCTTTGTTATGTGGTAGCGAGTCTCAAGAAAGTTGCCCCGATAACTTTCCAGGTGAAACACATGCCTGTACTCCCACCGGACTAGCCAGTGTGCTCTAAAGAGACAGGCCATTAACAAATGGCGAGATGAAAGCTACCCTGACCTTGCAGGTTCTTCAAATTGCTGGTAATGTTGAACTTTTTCTGTTTGGTGGCATTTTTTTTGGTATATCATTTTGTGTGTGCATGCATGCATATGTGTGTGCAAGTGTGCTTTGCCTGCCTCTGTGTGTGTGCGCGCGCGTGTGGAGATCAGAGGTCAACTTTGGGTACATTTTTGTTAATATTTTTTCTCAAGACAGGGTTTCTCTGTGTAGCCCTGGCTTGGCTGTCCTGTCCTGGAATTTACTCTCTTGACCAGGCTGGTCTCAAACTCAGTGATCCACCTGCCTCTGCCACCCAAGTGCTGAGATTAAAGGTATGTGCCACCACTGCCTGACTGTAGTTTTGGGTATCTTTATCTGATTTATTTGCTTATTTTTTGAGATAGGATCTGTCACTGAACCAGAAGCTCACTGTATTGGCTAAACTGGCTGCCAGTAAAGCCCCTGAACTGCCTGTCCCCTCCTCTATTGCTGGGGTGATAGGTGTGTCACCACCTGTGGCTTTTATGTGGCTACTGGGAATCTGAACACAGGGTCTTCATGTTTGCCTGGAGAGCACTTCGCCCAGTAAATGTCCAGTCTACCCTCATTTTCTTTTTACACTGAAAAAAAAAAAAAAAAAAAGAATCCACCCAGTGTTTGATGCAAACGTGGCCAGTCTGGCCTGTTCTCTTGTGTGGAGAATGGTGCTTAAATTAGCTCTTACATGAAATACCCGATCACATGCATAACTTCTCAGTATTCTTTCCTTTGGCCCTTTGCATCTTTGGAATTCTGATTTATTATTTAACAGTAAAGAAATGCAGACTCTACCGCATTGTGTGTGTGCGTGTGTGTGTAAATTTGCTAACTTTTCTGCATGTATCAATGTGGTCAGGCTTTCCTGCTGTTTCCTCTGTAACACTCCAAAGACTGAACTCAAACTGCAGGAGAACTCAGAGAACAGGTATGCACAGCGACAGACCAAGTGGAATATCAGCATGGAATATCAGCAAAGGCACCTTCCTCCCCTGTGAGTGCCTCGACCCTTTGCCAACATGGAAATTATCTTCCCAGCTGCCAGTGGCATAACACAGTCTAAAAGACACTAATTTTAAAATGCAGGCCAGCTACGGAGGTGAAACAGCTACCATCCTGTTTCACAGATGGGAAAATTAAGACGGGGAAATTAAATGTTTCATGTGAGATTATGTGACAGTCCAGGGTAGAGCTAGGACAATGGTGCTGGCTGAAAACCAGGTCACCTCAGCTTGTTCAGAAACAAATGCAGACGCCACACTGCTCAGACCTCCCTGGTTTAAATCCGCCACGACCGTTTCCTGTCACTGACCCAGATACCACACAAGATCCTGGTGGCAAAGAAGACCTAGTGGCCAGCTTCAGTGTTCACAACTTGTTAGCACTTATTTTGGTCTATGGGTTGATGAAGTTGTATTTAGTATTATGTATGTATGTATACATTTGGTGTGTGTGCACATGTGTGGTTGGAACATGTATAGAGCCCAGAAGACAACTTGCATGAATCATTCATTTCTTACCTCATATCGGTCCTGGGATAAAACTCAGCCTGGCAAGCTTGGTGGCAAGCGCCTTTATCCACTGAGCATCTCACTGCCCCCAAGTTTTCCTTTTTTAATTTAGTCTTCTTCCCCACATGTTATCTACACACACATACCTAGATCCTACCCTACAATCTTTCCTCCACCCTCCTTTCCCAGTCCCTACTAACCCCCGAGGCTACATTCAGGCTGATCTGACTGTACCGCTAGAATATCCCTTGAGAAGGAGGCAACTTATCAAACTGGCATGGCCTCTCTTGCCAGCTCTTGTTTGCTAAATACTCAACACTGGATAAACTGGATTTCTGTCAGTCCCAAGAATGGCAAAGGAATTCATAGCCAAGAGTGGAAACACACGCCAAGCCCCCCGGGCTCACGAAGCTGGATTCTTGCAGGATGACACCCTGCAAGGAGCAGGCACGCCGGCATGCCACTGGCTTGGGGGATTTCTCCCTAAAAGGAAATCATCTTAGAGAATTTCCTCTGTTCAACTTCTGCTGCCAAAAAAAGTGGGAAGACACTCTCCAGTGTCCGAATTCTCTGCTGTGATCCAAAGACCCAAAACTCCTCCTAGAGTTAGTCACTGTTTCTGCTGGGAGCCTAATGTGGGTGACTTCTTAGTTTGACACCTGTGCAGATTGGGCTTGGCATTGGGAGAGTAGCTACCTCTGGCCCTCTGCCGAGAGTGTGGGTTCTTCTGACCACTTTGATATCCCAGCAGGGAACGTGAGTCTAAGGGTGACTTTAAATCCTGAACCGCTATAGTAGGCAGTGTGGCCAGCAACACAAAGCAGCTGGGCCATCCCTACGGTGTCCTGTGCCACCTCACCCCCTGCTTACCTCCCAATGGGAGGCTCACTGAAATCCACTTGAGACAGAAATGGACATTTTTGTGCCTCTTCCCCTATTTCTCATCTGTCCTGCCTCCGTACAGAATCTAAGAGCTCCGAAGGCAGGATCTTCCTTTACCCAATTCAGTGTCCACAGGAACTGGCACCATTTTTCAAAAGTTAATTTTTTACAGACTCAACATGAGCCCCTGCAGCTCTGATGATATTAGGACATTATAGATAAGACTCAAATTGTCTTTGATTCTTCATCTTCCCACCTAGTTCCTATCTCCATCTTTCTTCAGAATTTCCCGGGATGAACTGGTGTGCTGGAAGGGTTTCTGTCGACATAAGCTGAAGCCATCAGAGAGGCGGGAACCTCAGTTGAGAAAATGCCTCTCTAAGGGCATTTTCTTAGTGACTGATGGGGGAGGGCCCAGTCCATTGTGGGTTGGGCCATCCCTGGGATGGTGGTCCTGAGTTCGATAAGAAAGCAGACTGAGCAAGTCATGGGTAGCAAGCCAGTAAGCAGCACCGTCCACAGCCTCTGCATCAGCTCCTGCCTCCAGGTTCCTGCCCTGACTTCCTTTAATGATGAACAATGATGTGGAATTGTAAGCCAGATAAACCTTTCCTCCCCAACTTGCTTCTGGTCGGGGTGTTTTGTTGCAGCAATAGAAACCATAACTACAAAAATTGGGTTTAGAACATTCCAGGAGTTTTCAGGGGATATTTTTACTTACATGTTTTTGGTATGTGCAGGTTTTAAAAAAACCCTATGTGAAATGTAACTTGAATTTAAGATCTAGCCACACTGACTGATGCTTAGATTTTTCCTTTCTATTATTATGCATTTAATAATAATAATTTAATAATGCTGCATCCTCAAGTCCAGAGTGCTCACATAGAATGGCACATTCTACACGGCTTCTCATGATTTTTAGTTTCTCGAGAAAAATACCTAGATGGGAAGTGTGGACTTTAAATTTTTATACACAGTGCTGAAGAATTCTTGGAACCTGGCAGAGTTGTGAAGAATATTGCTTTAAGTATTTTTCCTTCTTTCTTAGTACAACTCATGACCCTGGGAGAAGAAAGAACTCAAGCCCGAGAGGAAACAAACCTCATCCTAGCCTGCACCAGTTTTATGATCTTGGGCATGCTCATCCCTTCTCTGTACCTTAGATTCCCTGTATGTAAAATGGGAGATTGAGCCTTAAATGTTCCATTCTTAGGGTCCTTTAGGCCCGTGATACACAGTTTGTACCTGAGGAGTTCCCAGCCGTTCTATCAGGGGGACCAGGTGAAGTGGGGCGTACTTGGCTTCCAGGCGCTTCATCCGGACTTCCAGGCGCTCCCCCTCTGCAGAAGGAGCAAAGGAACAGAAAAGGACTCTGTGACCAGGGCAGGACGACTTCTCAGAGGCCCTGATGCTGTCACTGTGTCCCCAAACTAGGATGGAGTGTGAAGCCCTTCCTCCTTGGTTCTGGAGACTGTGATGGGAGGTGATTATCCCCTGGGGCTTTGGACCAATAACAGAAGCATCTGTCTCATGACACAGTGAGCTCCCTGTCACTCAAGAAGTTTGAACCGAGGCTAGACTGAGTGACAGAGTAAGTCTAGCTTCAAAGGAGCAATGCCTGCAGTGCCATCTCTAATCCCTTAATGATTCCACAGGCATCCAAAACATTAAACTCCTTCCTGGATGACTGCAGTCTGAGTCGACCGGGATTAGGATGTGCGCACAGACAGGGCTGGGGAAGTGTGAGGACCTGAGTTCAAGTCTCCAGAACCATATAAAAGCTGTACAAAGAGGCACGCACCTGTAATCCCTGCACTCCCATAGCAAAAGGGAGGTAGAGGTAGGAGATTTCATAGATGCCCACAGGCCAGCTAGCCTGGCACACACAGTGAGACCCTGTTGCAAATGAACTGGAAGGTAAAGATGACACCTGAGGTTGTCCTAGCTTCCATGTGCATCCTATCACACACGTGTGTCCATACTTACACCGTACTGTATGTTCTTAAGTGAGTGTTAATTCAAATGCAAGAGGGCTGTCTCTGCTGGTGGTGGTTTTTTTTTTAATTAATTTATTTATTATGTATACAATATTCTTGTCTGTGTGTATGCCTGCAGACCAGAAGAGAGTGCCAGACCTCATAACAGATGGTTGTGGGCTATCATGTAGTTGCTGGGAATTGAACTCAGGACCTTTGGAAGAGCAGGCAATGCTCTTAACCATTGAGCCATTTCTCCAGCCCTGTGGTGGTGGTTTCTTACCTTTGATATAGACTCTGGGCAGGATGTTCTGGAAGGGTGCAGCATGAAGCAGATCACAGACTTCCTCCTGAGACTGCAGAGATAGAGGGGGAGAGGAAGAGAACAGTTTTCACTTAAATTAGAAGGATTTCATTCGGGAAATCTTGACCCCAGTTCTGCTGGCTCTCGTGCTCCAGCTCTGGGTGTTCCCTTTATTGGCAGTGTGACCCTGGTAACTTATTGGCTTCTCATGGTCTACTTATCTTCAAAGTGCGGATGAGATCAGATCAATGGGCTGTTGGTGAGCACCGAGAGGATTCATAAGCTATGGCCCAGTCCCAATTCATGAAAAGAGAGCTCTACGCATCTCTATTCTCATCTTAGAAGGACTTTGCTGAAGAGTTAGGGTGAATGATAGAGGGACCAGATAAAGCTGAGGGCTACCAGACTCCATCTGGTGGGTGATGAGCGCTATAGGATTAAAGAAGATAGCAAGGGCACAGTAGGGTGTGGGGTGGGAAAGACACCCAGTTGGTAAAGCGCTTGACCTGAGTTTGATTCCAGCACACACATAAAAAAGTCAAGTATAGTAGTTTGTACATAGATTCCCAGCACTGGTGAGGCAGAAATAGGCAGATCCCTGGGACTCATTGGCCAGCGAGTCAATTCCACTGAGTAAGCTAACTCATTCCCCAAATAAGGTGGACTGCTCTTGAGAGTGACATCTGAAGTTGACAGCCAGCATGCACGCGTGTGCATAGACACATGAGATACCAGGGCCAATCCTGCCATCTGTTAACCCAGAATGCCTCTGGATTCTGGGAGAAGGTCTGTGTCTGGATTAGTTTTAGTCACCTTAGCCAGCAACCAATGAGAGATGAGAAGTTAGAACCTCAGTCAGACAGGTTTTACAGGTTTTGGTGGGAACACCTAACACATTTAAAAAAAGCACATTTACAAATAAAAGGAAGCCTGTGCCACAGTGTTGGGAGGGCAAAGTTGGTCAGGACTGTTGGGAAGGCATGACCAACAGACTGAATGACTGGCCTCTGACTGCTGACTTCAGAACAATGAAGGGAGAGCCGCTACAGAGGGGCCTCTCTGCTGTGTGTCTGCTCTTCTTTTGATTGTGGGCACCACATGACATGAGATCCAGGATGAATTCAAGCTTAACTCGTAAGAGGCAGAAGAATCAGGAAACTCAAGACTAATAGGTGCTCTTGGGCTTCTGATGGGGAAGCTGCTCATTCATTCCTGGCCGCTTAGACCCAAAATAATCACTGAGAAACTGTATTATTTGCAATGCTGTAAGCATATTTCTAGCTTGCTCTTATATCCTAAACTAACTCACCTCCATTAATCTGTGTATCGCCACATGGCTGTGGCTTACTGGGTAAAGTTCCGTCTGACATCTGTATCTGGTGGGGCTACATGGCTTCTCAGTGACTCTGCCTACTCTCTGTATATATCTTTTCCAGCCTGGCTATATTCTGTTAAGCCATTGGCCAAAAGCAGCTTCTTTATTTATTAACCAACAAAAGCAATACATATACAGTAGGGAATCCCACATCACCTCCCCTTTTCTGTCTAAATGAAAAGAAAGGTTTAACTTATCAGATTAATGGAGATGGGTTAGTTTAGGATATAAGGGCTAGCTAAAAATATGCTTAAGCTATTGGCCAAACAATATTACAAATAATATAGTTTCTGTGTGTCTATTTCGGGACTGAAAAGCCAGGAATGAACAAGTGGCCTCTGCCAACAGGTTTCTGCCACCCCTGGGATGGATGGAGCTCTCCCATCCTGGGTATCCGAAGAGCAGCAGTGAGAGGGGACCCTGGAATACCTTCCTGAAAACTGTATCAGTTCACATCCATTCCATGTCCCCCTTCAGTATCCCTGCAGGTGATGCTTGTGACTAGCCCTTGAATATTGGTTTTCTCTCCATTCACTAGTTTACCTCACCTACTCCCATCGCTTGCTAATACTAAACCTGTGCTTCCATCCAGACTTGGATACTCGACCCTGGCTGGAGTCCTCACTTGGCTGCTGCCCTCCTTGCACCTCCAAGGTTGACTATCTTCCCTCGTCCTCTGCCTGGCTTCCTCCTGGAATGACGCATGGGCCTGTCTCCCTTCATGTCTTCCTCTTGAGTGTAGCTGACCTGTGTTCTGTGGACCCATGTATCTTCACTCTTTCCTCGGTGGCTACTGTAATACTATTACTCCTTCAGGGCCGTGATGGAATGTCTCTGTTTGTATCTTAGCCCCAGTGATGGCTTATGATGAAATGCTTTTATAAGATACTTTATCAGCAATCACTTCAGTGGGGTAAATGTCTGCCACTGCACATGCATAAATGAAGTCATGTGTCCACCTGATAGTAATCCAAGCATGAGAAGACTGCCGTCCATCCGCCCATTCACCCAACAGATATGTATTAAACACCAGGCACAGTTCTAGGCTATGCAGATATGATGTTGAACAAGTTAGACAAGATCTCTGTTCTCATGCTATTTAAATTCCTGCAGAGGCTTACGAACACAAAGAAAATTCTAGATAGTGATCGCCCACAAGAGGAACAGAGAAGGAGGCAAGAGTTAATTTGGGTCACTAGGCATGGGGGAAGCTAGCCACATAGGTTTAGGTAAGAGTATTCCAGTGCAGAGGCTGTGGGCAGTAAACACGCTGGAATGAGTCACAAAGATTCATGGTACACACTGTATGAGGTCCTAAAGGAGGGGGGGAATGACATCATGTGGGACCTTAAGGGCACGGTTTAAGTGCAGATTTCACTCTAAGTGTAGAGAGCAGCTATTTAAGTTATTGCAAGGACACATCACATAGTCTTGTCTTTCTTACATAAAGTTCCCTGGCCCTTCGGCATGCCTCGTTGTCAGAAAGTGGCCCACTGCCTGAACCATCAAGTTCTCTGTTCATGTGGATAAACTAATTTCGGGAGCCACCTGAGAGCTCAGAGGACAGGAAGACTCTAAAGGAGAAACATAGACACTCAGTTCATTTTACACAGTGAACTTTGACTCTTTGGGGGAGATGAAGGCATTGCCTTTTCCCTCTCCCCCAAGTTTGCAGACTAGAGGACAAGGGACTCTTGGATGTGGGTGTCCTTCTTGTATGTCTTCTCTGCAGTGCTGTGCAGGCTAGGAAGGTGAGAAAGCAAGTGGGGAGGAGACAGCCTTCTGGGAGAGGCAGGAACATCCTAGAGGAGGAACCAAATAGCCATTTGCATAACGAGGTGGCTGCACACCTTGTGTGGGAGGTACTTGTTTGCTGGTCATTAGCTGAGGTCATTGCCACAGATAGAAACAGGCATCGGGCACAGACAAAGGCCTGTGTGACGGGCAGAACAAGCTTCCATTGTGGAGCCTGGGCTGACGGCTGGTTTCCCGCTCCTCTGATTAGGATCTCAAAGCATCTAAGAGGAGCCCACCAGGCCTCTCCCCACTGGACAGAGTCCTTTCTCAACCTGTGAAGCCTGCCCTGCAGTGGGCCTGGCTCTGCAGCCCTACCTGTCCATCAGAGAAGCTCTGCTCTCTTCTCCAGCCTTCTCCTGAGCCCCCTCTCTCCTCTGACTCCTCTGCTTAGCGAATGCCCTGCCTTCAGCTTTCAGTTCCACCCCTGCCCCCCCCAAGGATACTTCTGTGAGCTCCCAACCCTCACCCCTACCATGCATGTGCCATTGTTGAACATCCTCTAAGAACCACTTTCCCCTGAGCTGTCTGTATTTTATCTTCCACGTGACTGATGCATACCTACCTCTCACTGGAACCCAACTTTCATAAAGTAGAGACAACCTCCCTTCATATATTTTAGTGTATTTTCCACTATGCCCCCAAAGACGATCACGGTGCTGGGTATACAGTAAATGATCAAGCATCACATGGAATAAAGATGAAGGTTTAGGGCCTGGGGGTATAGCTTAGGTAAGAGGGCTTTTCTAATATGCTAGTGCTTGGGAGGTGGAGGCAGGAGGATTATGGGTTTGAGGTCGTCCTTGGCTACAAGGCTAGTATGAGGCTGATCTGGACTATAGGAGACCCCATCTTAAAGAACTTTTTAAAAAAGCTGGAGGTGCAGGCATGTGAGGGATGGGAGACATATTAGAATCTCCCTGAGTCTGGGTCTTCCTATGTAGGCCTGGAAGTTTCTCTTTATTAATGATGGAAATAAATTCTTAATTATAAGTTATGGAAATAAATTCTCTTATCTGAACTACGAAATATTTTTAACAAATGCTTCATATGGTGGAGTTTCCAGGTATTTTACATTTTTTCCCTACTCGTCTTCCTTTTTTAAAAAACCTATATGTATAATCACTACATTTTCTACATCAACTATATAGTATTCTGAAAACGACATTGAAAAAGACCTCTGAAGCAACTGTTAATTTTAAAATCAACAGCCTCTGGCATCCTGCTCCTGAGAAGATGGCGGGTCCTAGGCTTGGTCTGGAAAGACGTTTGTGTAGGTGTAGAGCGAGTAGTTGATTCTGTTTTAGAATACACTTGGGGCAAATCACTGATGCAGAACAAAATATAAATGAAAAAAGGACCACACTGCTGTGGTAACACAAGTGCGCAGCTGTCAGAAGCAAGAGGCAGTGACTCTGAGGAGTGTCACCTTCCTCAGTCTCAGAGGATCCTTGGAATAGCTGTCATCCAAATCCCGCTTCTGAAAGAAGCTGCTGGAGGTTGGTACATTCACCACGATCGCAGGGAAGAGTGGGAGGGGAAGTCAGGAATGACAGCAGTGAGCTAGAACTTCATCTTTCTAACCAGACAGTCCCTAAATAGCACATTAAGTCGCTGTCAGGACTTAATATCTTCTATATAGAGAGGACAGCCGAGGTGGACATGACCGTGATTTAGGCAGGGGACTGAGCATGAGGTTGGGATAGGTGCTCGTCATCATAAATTTGTATTGTTTGATTTATCATCACATGAAATGAAGAGTGATTTAAGCAACAAGACGCAGGCGGTGTAGTCAACAGTCCCCCGAGGATATTTGGTAGAACAGGGAGCCTACAACAGTAAGATCACCTTGTTCTTCAGGGAAGTCGAGGCCATGGGAACTGACTGAATATTTACTGATGCTGACAATGTCCAGGGTCTTCCACCTGTCTTCTCCCAATACCTCTGTACAGTAGGCCTTACTGCCGCCATCCTGTGTGTGTGGGGGGACACTGGCTTCCTAGCTAGGTTTACAGAGGTATTAAGCAGTGAGGCTGGCATTAGGCCCAGGCCACCTCCCTTCATCCTCACAGCTGTGTGGCAGTCCACATACCCTCAGCTCAGGATAGCATTCTGGGCCTCCAACAGAGCCTGTGTTGAAATGTGATCATCAGTCCTCAGTTAAGGGTATGTGGAGGTGATTAGCCATTGTAGATTAATGAGCGAATCGGTCATCTAGAGAGCTTTGTTTCTTGTAGGATGTAGGGTCATAGGTCCCTTCACCATATGGGCATCTCTGTCACCTCAGAACTGCAGGGTCCTGCCGGCAGAAGACAGCAGCAGTGATGAGCCCTCTTCTGTGGACCTCCTGCCCTCCAGAAATACAAGGAGTTTAAAAACTACAAGCAAGCCTCAGATATCCAGGGGGAAACAAAAGCCTTAGATAGCCAGATGGAAGCCAAAGCCAGAGAGACCAGTCCCCATATACACACATATAAAAAGAAAATACACAAAATTATCAAAACCAGAAAACTCACTTCGAATCGAACGACCCAAGAAACATTTCAGCCTCACCCATTCCTGGGAGGAGCACACAGCTTACCAATTTGCTGGGCGTTAGTCAACTTCCTTTCAATGTACAAAGAACTATTATTTTCATCTGTAGTTTAAAGGAGAATGGGGTGGTGGCTCAGTGGGTCAAGTGCTCACTGCACGAGCATGAAAACCTGATTTTGACCCTCCGGAACCCATGTGAAGAAGCCAGGAATGGAAGTGTGCCTGCAATACTAGTTTGGAGAAGGTGGTGTCAGGAGTACGCCTGGGGCTCGCTGGACAGCCAGCCTGGTTTAGCTGGTGAGTATCAGGCTAGGGAGAGACTCTATTTAACAACAGCAAAAGCGTGGCACCTGAGGGACAATATCTAAGTTTGTCCTATGGCTTCCACGGGCATGGGCACATGAGTGCGTGCGTGTGTGTGTGTGTGTGTGTGTGTGTGTGTACCCATTCCCACACCTACCCACACAGAGAATGACAGGTCTTAAACCACCTTTTAGTCAAATAAGCAGGACCTAATATCACTCTTCCCAGAAGTCACCTCTATCCTAAGTTTGTGTAAATAACATCATGGCAAGCAACTCATTTTCACAGATCTGCTGATGCAATCCCAAAGTACTGCACCCCTTACATGGTCAGTGATCCCCCTTCCTGATGTCCACAGAGTTCTCCAGCCAATCTTATCCACCTCTCCTAAGATCCACATTCAATTTTGACCTTCTAGGAACTTCCCAACCACTCTGGTCCACACAGCATTGTCTACGGCTCCCATTTATTCAGGGCCCCTGCTGAGTTGCAGAATGAACTGTCCAGCCAGAGTCTGTACTTCTGGTGCAGAAGCCAAGCAATGATCCCTGCACACACTGACAGAGAGAGGATCCTCTCAGAGGGACCACCATGCCTGGGATTGGAATTTCGTCTGACATGAGAAATCAGTGAGAAGAATGCCAAGTACAGAAGGGCAATGCCATCTAGAGATGAAACGAGGCTCCACACACTGGCCGCTAGGATGGAGGCTGAGCAGAGATTACAGTAAGTCCTTCATCCACACAGTAGCAGTAGGTGCTGGAGACGGAGCAGGGGGTGACCCAGACCCCACACATGGTCCTTCTAAGCATGGTGGAGGACACAAGCGGGTGGGGAATTCTGTGATCCCTCCATTTGGGTGTACACGAGGGCACAGCAATCTGTGTGTGCCAACGGGGCCACTGGCGGTCAGGGCATTTCGGACCAGGAGTGAGTCACTAACAGAATTAGACACTGTGCTGCTAGTTTCTGGAAGAGATGCCCGCGGGTTGTGGTGATGGTGACAAGAGACATGATGGCAGCAGGTGGACGTCAAGGACAGTGAGATCTGACAGTGAACCTCAGTTTATCTGACCACATCTTCACCTGCAGACTCAGCCACACGGCTGGATGTGTGGTGGAGGGAGGAGGGTCATGAGGGCAGGCTGGTGGAGCAGTGGGGTTGAGGTTTCCGGGCCTGTGGATCAGAGCTGAGAGTCTGACTTTCTCTACAGTGAGAAACTCCCTGGCAGTTTTAACCTAGAGCAGATCCCTTTGGTGTCCCATGGAGAAACTGGCTGTGCCATTGTGTGCCCTAACATTCTACCTGCCAGTCACCACCCCTTCACTTTCCCTTGGTTACTGAGTCTCAAGTAGCTACCCGTGACCACATTCAACACAATGCAATACATAACCAAAGATGACCTTGAATTTTGAATTCTTCTGCAGCGGCTTCCCAAGTGCTAGGATTACAGGTGTGTGCTGCCATATCTGGCTCAGTAAAGTCCTCTTTTTAGCATGTTCCTGCCTCAGTTCTATCATGGAAAGGAGTGGCCCTCGGAGAAATTACATATGACATAAACCTCCCATACTAAGCACAGTGAGAATGCATTATATTGTTTTTTGGTTTTGGTTTTCCCCCTAAAAGTCCCTGAAATGGAAGGCAAGTCCTCTTGCCTGTGACTAGTGGGAGAAGGGAGGCCACCGAGATGCTCTCCCAGGACCACCTGTAGGTCCCACATGGTCTTTTTCTAATCTGGATTGAAGAACTTCCCATGGGCATTAGAATATTCTTCTTGAAGTGACAGTTCCCGGTGGTGAATCAAACAGGGGGCTAGGGCAGAGGTCAGCACGAGCAGAGGCCCCGATTTTATAAAAGAGATGGAAGCAGCAGCTCTGGGGCACATGTTGCCGAAGTCATCCTCCCATGCAGTGGGGAGCTGGAGAAACACACCCTTTCATAACTTTGCTTCTTCCTGTGCTGCAACGATCGTGACCGCTTTTCCTAACTGTTTTGGTCCCTGGTCAGTTTTCTTTCCCCTCCTCCAGCTTTGCATGACCGTCCTTGGAAAGTACCAGTGGCTATTTTGTCACAGTGGCCAAAACTGTTCTGAATCATCTGCAGGGACATTGATGACACTGAGAAATTTCAGCCTTAGCGGTCTAAGCATGAGGCTCCTAAGAGCGAGGTCATACGGCTGCATAATTATTGTCAATACTGAGTACTGAGAGCAGCTCACAGTACAAACTTCTCAGCAACACAGAATATGTAACCGCAGAGTCTCATTTGTCCCCAAAATAGTTTTACAGTGTTTTTAACCATGTGAACTAAAAAGTCCCTTGTGTGTGTACATGTATATTTGTGTGTGTGGATGGTATACGGGTGGAGATCAGAGGGCAGTGATGTTTGTGCACATGTGTTCCTGTGTGTGTGGATGGTGCATGGGTGGAGGTCAGAGGACAATGGTGTTTGTGCACATGTGTTCATGCGTGTGATGGTGCATGGGTGGAGGTCAGAGAACAACCTCGGATGTTGATCCTCACTCTTTAGCCTTAGACACTGACTTTTGTTGACTGCTGTACACACCAGGCTGGCTGCTCCTGTGAACTTCCAGGGATCCTCCGTCTCTACTTCCTGTCTTGTTGCAGAAGCACTGGGACTAATGGATGTGCATTACTGCATCCGGGCTCTGGGGCTAACGGATGTGCATTACTGCATCCGGGCTCTGGGGCTAACGGATGTGCATTACTGCATCCGGGCTCTGGGGCTAACGGATGTGCATTACTGCATCCGGGCTCTGGGGCTAACGGATGTGCATTACTGCATCCGGGCTCTGGGGCTAACGGATGTGCATTACTGCATCCGGGCTCTGGGGCTAACGGATGTGCATTACCGCATCCGGGCTCTGGGGATCTGAACCCAAGTCTTCACATTTATCCCACAAGAACCTGACCCAAGGACCCACTGCCCCGGCCTCCAGGATGAGTTTTCTAAAGTGAGAAGCCACTTCATCAGGAGGAAGGTTTACATTTCTTCACAAGGACCAGTGGCAACTCCTGTATATTAGAGTTGGGAAGCACGAGGAGTTTGGGAGCAGCCCTGCTCACATAGTCAAACCCTGTCTCTGAAGAAGCAGCTTCACTGCTGCCTAGCATGTATCATTCTGCTTCTGCAGAAGTTGCCTGGGGTGCAGCTGATGAGCGGAGCCGCTATTCAGTACCGTCTGCAGACCAAGAGTCATGTTAATGTTATCACTCACGTGATACCCGCTAACGCATTACAGGGAGGGAAGCAGCGGCTAGACACCTAATAGGACCCAGGCCCACGGCACGATTCTTCGTTGTCAGCAGAGCCAAGTGAAAGTGAACAGGCTTCAGGAGTGGGGATGCAAAAATGACTGACTGTAAGGAACCCACGTCAAAAGCCTCCACAGGGCCTGGCTGACAATTCTGTGCTGCTTTCTGCTTCGAACTTTCCTTTTCCTATTACACTTCATTTAAGATTGAGGGGCCGGGAGGGACTGCTGCCAAGCACCGCACCCCAGTATGTTCGCAATATGCTGAGTCTTTGAGGTGGGGGACGTGGCTTCTCTTGGCTAAAGGGTATTACAAAGATTCTCTGTGCTTACGTTGAAAAAGATCCTGCGATGCTAAGGATGACAGATTCATGGGGAAAACAGCATTTAACTCTATTAAACTCTGTTCTTGAGAGAAAAATGACCATTTTTAGCTGACCAATCTCAAAAGAGTGTTTTCTTAAGTAACATTCGGCTTTAAGGCTTAAGGCAATAAAAAGACAAATTCCACTCCTGTATTAGGTGTCTGTCTTTGTCAAGTACGCTAACAGAGCCGACTTAGCAAAGGAGGGTAAGCGCCTCCCCCCACCCCGTCTGGACTTTGGTTTTCTGGTATGAAGGGGGAAGGGGGCTCAGGGCCAGGCCTAGCCAGCAAGCACAAGCTCTAAACATTCCCTTATATGGACATGGACGTTGTTAGTGTGAGTGTTTCCTGAAGGGTCCCTGGGGCAGGCCAGAAATCAGGCTTCCCGCGCCCACCACGACCCTCGGCATGGGAAGTATCAGCCATGTTTTCAGTGCTCATCTGAGCCTGCGTCCGCAGAGCAAAGCCCACCCAGGACCTGCCACATCCGTCTCTGCTGCACAGGCTTTCTGGGACCCCGTAGCTCTCTGTAGTGCAAGCTAAATCCATCTGCATGTAATTCTTCTCCTCTCCGGGGTGGGCTGCAGCATGGGTGCTGTGTTCTCCCCCACCTCTGCTGAATTAACAGCACAGACGACACCCACCTCCCACCGCCCCCAACCTCATACATTTGCCTGTCGAGGAAATACTTGAATTATCCTGCATCAGGTCAGATTCATATCTGATCAACTGGGAAGGACCTGCAGCCAAGACAGCATGGCCTACAAAGCCAAGTTCTCATTGCTAATAGCATCAGCACTTCCCTTTTGACACCCTGCAGGGTGAAGTCTTCATCTGGAACCAGCCCGTGATGATACCTTTCTAACTTCCACGCACCTTAACTCTCCCTCTCTCTAGATAGTGTACATTTATGTGTGCAAATGTTTCCTTTTAAGGAAGACATAACTGTTGACTGCAATAAAGACACAGGACTGAGAATGTAAATAGAAGCTGGAGCCCCTCTTCTCTCACCGCCGTTCCCACCACTCTTCTGAGCTTGGCTCACCAGACTTTGAAAGCTAACAGAACAGCCAATTTTATAGAAGAAAGGCTGGCATACAAAAATCTGGAAAATATCTTTCAGAAGTGAGCAGGGGCTATCTTAACACAGCAACCGTGTGAGTTTTGCTGAGATTCTGCTATCTGGGTTTTCCGACAGAATGTACTTCAATTGTCCATTGAGGGGAAAAAAGAGAAAAGCCACTAGGAAGTAGAAGTCAGAGGCAGAGGTCAGACGTGGGCTGGGTCACTCGACTGCAGAATGCAAAGCTGTTAGCCACCCAGCTGCTATATCCCAACCGTAACCAGCTTGGCAGCACGCATGCCCTATCCTTCAGTGGGTGGCTTCTGCACTCCGAAACACATGGCTCTCAGCCCATCTCTGGTGCTAGCCGTAACCCCAGGGAAACTGGCACCCTGGAACCATAATGTTTTATCAAAAGATACCGATTCAAAAGGTCTGATTACAGAGAGGCATCGTTAACAGTACATGAAGATGTGAGGAAATCAAAAGGCCCTAACCTGGCTGAGTAAGAATAAAAATTAATCATTTTGTAAAATTGTCTGGCAATGTCTAGTTTCACCATCTGCAAAATGTGAAGTTGCTAGATGAGGGACTCTCAATAAAGTCAGGCACGATCTGGAGCCATCGGTTTATCTGAAGAGGATGCTACTGCCACCTAGTGGACAGAGTTCAGAAATGCTCTCAGCATCTTCTAAGGCCCAGAACTTGGCCAGCAGGGCTGAGGCTGAGAACCTCACCCGTGTCTGATGAGGTTTGGAATGATGCTCTCAGCAAGAGACTGTGTCTGTTGTGGCTGTGGTCAACTGCGCTGTAGAGACAGAAATAAGCAACAGATATCAGGTAGGTGGGGTGGCTGTCTCAGAGCCTGTGTGTGTGCTGGGGGAGGGAGTCTTCTTTGTTTCACATGTATGGGTGTGTGGGGGCATAACCCACAACTGGCTGATGTTTAAAAGAAACACACAGTGTGAATAAGAGCGTGGAAATCACAAAGTGGTCATGGGGGAAACAGGAATCACCAAGGCTCAGAGATGACAAAGGAAACAGATTAGATTCACCAGCTGTTAAGAGCCTACTGACCAAGTATCAGCGAGTACTTGATAGACAATCAAGTGGGGTGTGGTGACATACGCCTGTGATCTCAGCACACAGGAGGCTGAGGCAGGAGGATTTCAGGCTTTGAGACCCGAGACTGCCTCAAACGTCAACGTAAGCACTTGCCCAGCACCTAGACGGAAGACATTATTTAATCTGAAAATAAACAGAATTGAATTTCTACCTTCTACTAAACACAGTGTGAATTCCAGATAATATATTCAGAGGTTTGTTTCAGCCTGACAGACTAAACCGACCATGAAAGGGGAAACTGATGAATATATCAACCCTTAGAAACAGCTCTTCAATTACAGCCAGTTATGATATATCTACGATGCACAGATTGATATTATGTAAACAGCACCGACAAACTGATGAAGAAACCAACTAAAAAGTACACAGCTTACCAGCACTTTACCTAAGAGGGAGTCCAGATGACCAGACACACACAGCAAGGGCCTGGTCCCTTAGATCAATCAAAGCCCCAATGGAGATGCTGAAACACACCTAGAATGGCTGTGATCAAATTCAACTGTTTACTCAATGATAGCAATTCATATCAAAAGCCTCATCTAATATTCACCATATCTAACCCAGAACAGTAAGCCACTGTCTGCAGCCCAGTGCCCACTTCGTTAGTGATGAAATACCCTATGACGTAAAGGAAGGAAGGTTTCATTTGGTCCACAGTTTCAGGTCTCAGCTAATCCTGACAGGGGGTGGGGAGGCAAAGCAGAGAAGCCTGTATATGACAGAGGGCAGAGAGAGAACATGCCTGCATTGGGGCTTCTTCCTTTATTCTTAAAAAGATTTTTAAAGGGTGTGTTTACCTGCATATATGTATGTGTATTACTTGCCTGCAGTGCCTGCAAAGGCCAGAAGAGGGTGCCAGATACTTAGAACTAGAGTTATAGATAGTTCATGTGGGTGATGGGAATAAGCCTGAGTCCTCTGCAAGAACAGCAGGTGCCCTTAACTACTGAGCCATTTCTCCAACCCCACACTCCCCTCTTTATCCCCACCACCCCAGCCGATGGCACGATGCCATTTCCCCAGTCCCATTCGGGATGAGTCATTTCCTGCCGTCCCTCTAGTTAAGTCTTTTTGGAAATGTCCTTCACAGATATATCTGGAGGGTGTGCTTCATTTGCCTGCTAGGTGCTTCTAGACACAGTCGAACTTAGCTGTTAGCACTCAGTCACTCTTGAACACTATTCAGTTCACCTACAAACACAATGAGAAGCACCTACAATACAAACTGCACAGACAGCACTGGATGGTAGACATCAGACAGAACGGCAAAATAGACTGCCTAATTCTACTTAGGTGAGCTTCAGAGATAAAACCAAGCCCTGGGGTCAGCCGTCAGAATCGTGGCTGTTTTGAAGGCATGGAGAGGAGGCGCGAAGAATTCCTACAGCATGGAGACTGTTCTGCTTCTAGACTTGGTGGGATTACACCGACTCGGTGCTTGATCAAGCTATTCACTTATGATGTACACACCCGACTGCACGTGTTCCTTGAAGATACCACACAGCCACAGCCCCACAAAAAAGCAAAGCCAGGTACATCATCTTTGTGCTTATATAACGAAGAAGATCCATTTGTCCTTTTAAAGGTACATTCTCTACACCTTGACATTAGAGCCGACATTAGTCACGGCTGCCACTTCAGAAAGGCAGGCCACAGAATAAGAGAACGTACCCGGGCAGCTTCTCTATCAGTGTGAAAGTCACGAGTGAGAGCCGAAATCAATGAGGAGAAAGCAGAAGGTACAGCAGAGACACGGGAGGGGACTTCTCGTGCCCTGCAGCTGTCCCTTCCTGCTGTTTTCACCTGATCAATGCTAACACACGAGTTCCATTTCCAAGGAGGGACTGCAGCCATTCTTGGTAAGGCTCAGTGTCCCTACTGATCTCTAATCTGTGGCTCTTTCCTGAAATCTAGAGACAACGGCTGCTGATCCCTCAGCCTGATGAGTTCCTATTCATCCCTCAGTGTGTTATTAGGTAGGTTGTTTATTTCACACATGGAACGTCTCTCACCGTGCCTTGTGCTAAAGGTGAAAAACTCTTGTTTGATGGACAGTCCAGTCACAGAGCTCTTCTATGGAAGGCCTTAGCTTCCCCTCACCCCCGCCCTCCCTCTGCTTCCTTCCCCCTCCCTTCAACCCGAACTCCTTCCCTTTCTCTTTTTTCCTCCCTCCCCTTCCCCTCCTTTTCATTCCTCCACCCATCCTTTCTCTCTTTGTCTTCTTGGGAACAACGGATACATCTCTTCATATTTCATTTCCGCTTTCTAAGCTAAAAAAAAAGCTCTGGAACTCTCCTGCCCTACTTCCATCCCGGCAAGCACAGGACTGGAAAGCTGGAGAGATCCCCATTGGTCCAAGCAGAAAGCAGGGGCTGCAGCCCTGGTGAGCACGATTCCTGACTGTCAGCCCCCCTGCCCAGGACCAAGGGCAGCACACACACACACCCCTGTTTTCGTCTGCCTGGGTTGCTGACAAGTTCTCCACACTGTTGTGTGTGTGCTAGGAGAGTCAGCCAGGTGACTTCAGTCCCCGAGTGTCCTTTTGTCCTTAGTGATGGAGCTGGGGAAGCTTTTTCCTCCAAGGTTAGCCTGTCCTGATCTCACGACCTCCTGGACTGAACGGAGGCTCTCACCCACAGCTTCTCCTGAAAGAGGGGGGCTCACGTGTCCTCCCTGCCAACCCCGTCTTCGTCCCTCTCTTCATGCTCTTGAGGCCCTGAACATTTTTTTTTATTACCTATTCTTGTGACTTCTGAAGGCTATGTTGCTATAGCAACCCAGGCCCACTGAAGCGTGTAAAGGGCCTGGTATCAGGAAGAGGAGCCATTAGCTGTTTCCGGAGTCCATTTGAAAGAGAACACAATTGCTCCTCACAGAAGAGGCACCACAGGACCATTTCATAGCTTCTGCAGGCGGTGAGGGCCTGAGAGCCCCAAATGAGGACGAGGACAGACACTGTGGCTCACCAGTGAACGATCCTCTCAGCTCTCAGTCTGCAGCCCGCACAGTTAGCTCTCTCTCTTCGTTTCCGCCTTGGCTGTGTACCTCACTACCCCCACACCTCTCTCTTCTGTGGACCCAGGCTGCAAAGAGCCATGCCCTTGATCTTTTCTCTGTCCAGCTGCTTCTTCTCCCTGTGGCCAACAGGACCTTAGAAAAGGCAGGTCCTCTCTCTCCTGCCCATAAACCTCCAGCAGCTTCTGCCAGGGTATTACTGCCTGCCACTTGGCTGTCTCTCAGCCGCAGTTCCTGCCTTAGCCTTTCAATGCTTGTTCATCTTGGGTCCTTTCTGCTGCTCCTCGACACCAACTTCTCCCCCCTGAAACAGGGCATTCTCCCCAGTTCCTCAGCATACCTACTGCTGTTAGCCTGTTCACGTGCTCAGAGCAAGTGTCCCCATACGCAGCTGTCATTTTGTGAGATCTTTGCTCATCTTCCCCTCCCGAATTAAAAAAAAAAGATGCCTGTCTCTTGTTTGGGTCTCGAGCAGCGAGCCAGCTCTTAGTAACCTACACTTTGTGTGCAGATGAAGGAGATGCCCAGTGTGTTCCATTGCACCTCAAGAGTTACGTCTCCCCACATCCCTCCATCCCCCGGCTGCAGCTTTCTCTGTTTCCTTCCACTGCCCTGGTCACCACACAACTTGAGGACTGGGTTCACCACATGTGGGGAATGTGTGGGAAAGAACATGGAGAGCGTAGCCTCCAGGCATGTCACACCTGTGCAACAGGGCCAGGGATGCAGACAAACCACTCATCAGCAAAGGCTGGTCCTAGGCTTCCCGAGATGTGTCGTCTATGTAGGCAGGCATCCTTGTGTCCGCTCTCAGGATGCTACTTCTGTTTAACTCTTGCTGCCTGTACCTTGCACACACTTCTCTCTTCAGCCTTTAAGCTAGATAACGGGTCATTCCTTTGTCACCTGTCATAAGAGTTAAAGATGCAGGGCTGCCCTCTGCCTGCATTACAGTTTCTGTAATGAAGTTCTCACTCAATCTCCAGCACACTCTGCAAGGAAGCCCTGCTTTAGTCCCATGCTGCAAGGTCCAAAGGAAACTCCATTTCCCCAAATTCCAAAAGGCAGAAGGGACAACGGCTATCTGTGGTGTCTATTAGCATTCCAAAGTGTATGTTGGCGTCCAGGCTCCCCCAGAATCACAAGTACTGGTTACACATTTCAGAGTCAATCCGAACCCTTCTCACCTCCTCCCCTAACCTAAACTCCCCCGGCTGCTCATTCCCCCTTATAACCCTGTGATTTGGGCTGTGTTCTCTTTGTCTCCCTCCTTCCTGTCTCTGCTCTCCCACACTCCTCCCTACGTAGCCCCACCCTGCTCTCTTCCTGCTTCTCTCACAGTCAGGTCCAGTATGTTAGCTATGTTCAGTCTGCTACTTTCTCTGTCTGCTCTGGACTCTTCCAGACGCCTCTGGCTGTTCTCTCTCATGTCTACAATAAAACCTTCCCCTTAACCATACTGTGGAGCAGTCACGTCATCAGTTTATACACAGACCACACTGGTTCTGTTTTTTTCTCTCTCTGGACCCTGTGCTTGCCCCTCACAGCACTACTGACATTATAAATATAATTTCCATGACAACATAACAACACTAAGTCACACAGACACCTTTGGGGGCCTGCACCCTCAAAGTATTTTCTACTAAAACTTTATGGTGCAACTGAGCATTCCCAGAGGCACTTCTGTCCATTACATTAATTTTTAAAATATTCTTTACAGGGACTCGATAGATGACTCAGCAGTAGCACTGACTGCTCTTGCAGAGGACATGGGTTCAGTTCTCAGTACATACAGTGATGATCACAGTCATCCATAACTCCAGTTACAGGAGCTCTGATGCCCTCTTCTGACCTCTGAAGGTACTGCGCACATATGGTACACATACATACATACAGGCAAAACACTCATACACATTAAAACCAAAAATCCTTTACACATCTTTTAAAATTATGATCTTAAACAAACTATGTTTAGGAGCAGGGTGTGCTCCTAAGTGTGTGGCTACTGGCATGAATATGCATAGGTTCCCTGGATAAAGTCCCCATGCTTGCTTGGTTCACAGAGAAATGACCTCATGCTCTCCTTGCCTGCTGCAGTTAGCAAGCTCTTGGCACTCTTTCACACCTTGGTTGCGATTATTTTACCTTTGCATTCACCAAGATGCAAACCTGTTGCATTTGGTCACCAAGCACACACAGGATGCCAGCAACAGCTGGCTACTGCCGCTTCTTCCCCCGGCACATTGCTGGCTAGCAGTGTGCTTTCCAAAAGAAAGGACCATTAAAACTTGGCCACCTGCTCTGAGGACTGGGCTCAACCAAAGAGGGGTGGGGCCAGTGCTGGAAGCCAGGTATGAGCGTCTCCAGAGCCTCTGCCCCCTCTGGCCTTCCGACCTTCAGGAATGAAAGCATACATGTCAGGGCTGAAGCCTGGGCATCTGTTATGTGTGGAGGGAGTCCACTTGGGGACACTGTGGATTCTGTGGGTTCAGGACTTACCAGAGCTTGCTCTATGAGGAGACAGAACAGGATGGCGTTGCCCACCTCCCTTAGGCTCTGGAACACATCTGTCTTGAGTTCTGCGTACTCGATGATGTCCTTCAGCTGGTGGTGGAAGAACTCCAGGATCCCTGAGAGCACAAGGGGGAGGTCAGTGGGACAAGGGCACTGTTAACCAGGTTAACGGGACAAGCCAATTGAACCACAGCCCTAGACTTAGCAACCCTCTGCATGCCAGCTTACGGGGAGAGTCTATGTGAGGGTCAACTCTAGACAAAGCTCAGGAGGCTGGCACCAAATATCCAGAGCAAACTGAAACACATCTATAATCCCAAATGAAACAGCTGTGGCCTATCTGTCCCTCCAAAAGGGACCTTAATTCCTAACAGCAAGATTATCATTTATAGGTGTTGTCTGAGTTAGGTACATCTGTCTATAATATCCTTTTATTACTCATAATATCAACTAGGCACTATCATCTCTTTTCACATGAGGTTCAGAGCAGGTAAATGACACACCCATAGCCACACAGCCAGGAAGTGGCGCAGCTAGGCATGGACACCAGGGCCTCTGTCCTCATCCTTTTCCTGTTCGCAATCACATGCATATGGAAAATTATGTCTTAGCTTTTGGAAACAAAAAATTCAAGGCATCAAATTATAACTTCTGTCTTTTCCTATATGAGTAGTCCAAACAATAAAAGGACAACCCATTGCCTCTAAGTGGCCTCAGTTTACCTATGTCACATGGCGCCCCGCCTGGGGTACCAGCTACCTCTAAATAGGCAAACAGAAAGGCCTGCTAGGGGTGCTGCGGGCCACACATGTAAACCTTCTGTCCACTGTTTAAACGCTCTCATGCTTGCAGTGCAACTGCAGCTGCCAGAAGTCCTGTGGGCATCATCACCGCCCTGGCAGAGACGATACCACCGCACAGGGGGCTGAAACAGGTTGAAGGCTAGCCAGTCCATGGCAGGCAGACCCAGGGATGTGGGTTGCCTGGCAACTTAGAGACTGAAATCTCCTGAGGCGGCCTTGGGTGTGTAGTGCTTCCCCATCACCCACCTGGAGAGCCGTACTCGTGCCGAGGCAGACGACATATTTTAGGCATCACTTCTATCAGCGTCTTCACATACTGCAGGATGGTACCTTGGAGCTGCAAGACAATACAGATGAATGAGCAGCTATGAGCCAGCCTGCTGTTACACTCTTACCGCTGGCCCGAATGCAGGGCTGCAGTGGACCCAGGGGTTCTGCTGAGACTTGTGAGCAAAGCATTTAAAAGAGGGGACTCGCCCTCTTGTCCTTTAGAGACGGAAAACAGAGTGGACGTTATGAGGGATGTGGGGTGCTTCGGTATGGGTTGTTTTTTTTTTTTCAGGGTTGGGAACGCTTACGATATGGAGACTAAATGAAACGCAGACAGGGAACTGTGGAGATTAATGCATGCAGTCTAATTTAAGCATAGGAATTCATAGCACATTCCTCCGTGCGTGCGAGGCAAGACATCTTTAATCCATTACCTCATTTTTCTGTTCTACTCTGGGCTTGGTTCGGCAGCTCTTAATGACCTATAGCTTCTCACGGCTGCTTCTAAAGAACTAGACTGAGTGAGAGAGTCTGGTTTACCCCTTACATGGTTGGTTATAAATTATTTCTCTTCAGGAACTCAAGATTTCCAGAGAACTCGTGTTTCCGTATTTTGGCCTTGCTTCAGCTGCACTACAGGGAATTCAATGAAGCTCCAGACGACCATACTTGGGGTACACATGGAATGTTGGTAAAGGGATACAGGAGTCCCTGGAACAGTGGTAGCAGTGGTCAGCATGAACCCCCGGGGCACAGAGTATGAAGATTAGAGATGTCGGCCGTGGCCATGAGAATTTTAAAGAAGGCAGCATGTGAATTGTGGATTTGCTATGCTACAGTTTTTTGTTGCTGCTGCTGTTGTTTTGATTTTTGTTTTTAAAGGGCCTCATGTAGTCCAAGCTGGCCTCGAACTTACTATGTAGCTGAGGATGATCTTGGACCCCTGATCTTCCTGTCTCTAGTTGGTACTACCATAGCAGCCAGCTTTATGTGGGCACCAGGGACTGAACCAAGAACCTTGTACATATCAAGCACTGTGCCAACTGAGCTACACACCCAGACCATCGTCCTAAATTAGTTAGCAGAGAGCAGAGCTGGGCAGAATGAGCAGTGATCTGGCCTTGAATGCCAAAATCAGAATTTTTCAATTCAGTCAGCAAAAACAAGGAGTTCTGAGCCACAAATGGGGAGGCAAAGGTACAGGGCAAGAGATCTCTGCTGGGTTAGAGACACAGCTGGGTTAACAGCATTTGCTGCTCTGCTTGAGGACTTGGGTTTGGCTCCAAGCACCCATATTAGGTGGCTCATAATTGCTTGGAACTCCAGTTCCAGGGGATCCATCGCCCTCTTCTGGTATTTGTGGGTACTGTACACACATGACGTGCACACACAGACAAGCAGACACACATGGATAAACATAAATAAAAAGTTATATAAGAAGAGGTATAAAGAAATACACTTGAAGATGTGTAGAAAACACCAAGAAATACGGACCAAGGACTCGCAGGGTGACATTAAGTGGCAGAGCTGGCACACCTCAGATTTAGTTTTCAGCTCAGAAGAACCAATCCTGTGCACAGCTACTATGCCTGGGAACACCCACAGCAGCACCATGTGTGTCCCCTGCCCCCCCCCCTTACCAAGCTCTTGACGATTTTCAGGAGTTCCTCCATGACCACAGCAATGCCCTGGTAGCCCAGCAGTCTGCAGATGGTCTTGAAGTGAGGGGGGCCCACGAAGTTCCTGTACGAGCTATAGATGTGGCTGTAGGCAATGTTGAGAGGCTGGAAACAGAGGTTGAGGAAAGTGAGTGGAACTCCTGAATGGAAGCTGGTGGGAGTCCTGGCAGGTACTCTGTTGACAGGAGAAACGGAATCGTGCTGCTCCCAGGCCTCCCTTATTGGTCCTGGAGATGTGGCCAATGACTAGTGACGTAGCAAATGTTACTAGGCCAGAGAAGCTGTTCCCCAGTGGGAGGGGGTAAAAACACCAAGCTAAACATCAAGAATACTAGGAAACCTGTCATCTGTAATTGTCCACAGACAAATCAAGCTGTGGACTGAGAAAGCTGCCTTTCTCCTGGAGGTGGTTTTGTATCTGGAGATTAGATGTTGAGACTGGGCGGCCAACTGGCCACCATCTTCTGTGCTTGGTTGTTTTCATCTGTGATAGGAGGGGACTGGGGAAGGGCTGGCCCCAGGAGTCAGGATATTTATGTCTGAGAGCCCAGCAAGGTCAGAAGGCTTTCTGAGCCTGGTTTCCTACTCTGTGAATGATGGGTATTGGATTAAGTTAGGAGTGTCAAAACTCTGAGAGCAGAGTTCACTACAGTAAAGACACCATGGATGCTCAGATGCAGAATATACACAGTAGAGCTCCTGAACTGGGGGACCCAGAGTTCTGGACTTGGGCCACCGTCATGCTACGGACCCTGAGGGATACCCTAACTGAATGAGACAGAGTTTAAGAGACCTTTCTGAGCTGGGTGTGGTGGTGCACACCTGTAATCCTGTTACATAGGTAGTTGAGTCTGGAATTCAAGACCAACTTGAGCTACACAGTGAAATCCCATCTGCCTAGCATGCATGAGGCGCTGGGTTCTATCCATGGCACAGCTGCTGCTGAGGATGGTAGTGATACCTGTCTGTCTGAGAGCGCATGGCCTGTAGCAGGTCCTAGATCAGGCTGCTGTATTGGGAACCATTCATGCCATGCTTCGTTGGGCTTCCCTGTGCATTTTCTTTCAATGCACACAAAAACGACTGTGATTTGTAACAGTCTTAACCACGTTTCACAGATGAGGCAACCAAGGCTCTGGGTAGTCTGAACTTGGCTCCATGTCATAGAGTCCCTAGGAGAGTGAGCTCTGCTCTGGAGCAGGTATGGCTGATTCTAAGAGCTCCGCTGTTATGTCTCCCTCTATTGTAGGAGTTGAAACCATCTACCTGTGATATCCAATTGCTTAGCTAAGGTTTCACTTGATTTCTGGGCATGCTTTTCTTTCCCTGGTATTAAAATCTTGTGCAGGAACATGCCGATGTGAGCAGGCTGCACCTGCCACTCTACTAGCTGATCAGTTAGAAATTCTATGTGAATGAAACAGGACCCAGTATGCTGCATGTGGAGGCTTGCAAGGCTCTCTGTGCCCTCCCGAGTCATTGGCGAAGATTTAATTAGGTTCGGTGTGCATTCCGAGTTTAGGGTGTTTGGTTACACATGAATTATCCTAACTGCATGAAGTGAGCATCACAGTTCTAGCGTGAAGGACACGTGAAGGACAACTGGTGTCCCCGTCAGTAACTTGGATGCCTGCTAAACTGGGACACCTGTTACCTCACCAACTGAGTGTGTCTGGTGAGCTCACCCCTGCACACAGGGAGGCGTGGAGCATGGGAGTCTACACCGAGGAGCTGGAGCTGTCGAAGTTTAAGCTGCCTAAACCTAGGGAAGGGCATAGCCTTTGTCATTTTTGAATGTATGGGGTGGTTTAGGGAGGGAGGGAACTGCAGCTATTTCTGATTATGATGTCCACTAATGTCAATGTTGACTACTGAAAGCCTGTGGACTGTGGCTGCAAGAGCCCTGAAGCCAGGTCATATATGTGTGTGTTTTAATGTGCACACTAAACCTATTCTAGTGCTTCTGTAACAGGCAGCATTACCAAGTGTGAATGTGGAAAGGGGCATGAGGCTCATACACATAGGAGGTGTGATTTGGTTCAGATCCCACCCCCCACCCCCATCGTCAAAGCATTATTCTGTATTCTTCCTTCTCCTTCAGAGTGGAGGAGTCCAGGGGCCAAAGAGACCTGACTAGAAAGGGGTACAGACCGTTAAAGAGAGGTGGAACAGCTCCCCATCCTGCTTGAGTTGTCTGAGGTATTTGTCACGACTCATGAAGCCATGATCTGTGGACCTCTCAAATTTACACACTGAGATCCTAACCTGTTCCCTCCAGGTGGCAGCATGAAGAACTGGGGATGCTGGGTGGTTAGAGTCCTGGTGAATGGGGCTTGGTGTCTCCGTAAGAAAATGCATGTGAGCTTGTTCCCTCTCTGCCATATAACAGGATGCCCGTGGGCAGACCAGACCTGGATCTGCCAGCACCCAGTTCTATGATCTTGCACTAGGACTTCTAGCTCAAGAGCTCTAAGCAATAAGTATTTGTCACATCAGCCACCCATCCTATGGTACTCTTGCTACTGCAGCCCAGATAGAGCTAAGTGCATTTTACTCCATCCCAATAAGAAAGTAACCAAAACCCCTATTTTTCTATCATAGTCTAATTTACTTATTTTTCAAAGATGACAAATGCAGAACCATGCTTTGAGTTTCCTCTTGCAGCTTTACCATACTAGGAAACACTAGAGGACAAAGCTTCGGCATGGTCGTGGCCAGGGGGACACGTGACAGAGCCCTTGGCTGGTCCAAACAGCCCCCTCATATCGGGCACTCTGGGATTTTCCTGTGCTCCCAGGGAAGGAATTTCTGCTCTGCCAGCAGGGGGATTCCGGATGGATATGGGTGATGGTAGTGGTGGCAGCAATCAGCCTGTTGTCTCTTCTGAGTTTTTATTTTTAAACCTTGAAACTGCACGATTAGCTCGAGGGTAAGCACAGTCATGGTGGGTTCAAATCCCAGGGTCCTATTTTGTTCCTATTGTTTATTAGTATTTTTGTGAGGCTGACCCTCACTATGTAGCCCAGGCTGGTTTTGAAGTTATACATATTCTGCTGCAGAGCCCTAATTTACTACTTGGAGGAACTCGGGAAAATTACTTCCAGTCCTTAAGAGGATGGTACTTGAAGTTTAACAGGTAAGGTATGTAAAGCCATAAGCATGATGCCTGGCCCTAGAAGTACCTATGGAAGCACTCATTAATTTTATTTTGGCTGATAAACACCAAGAAAGTACTGTCTTGCTCAACCCCACTTCCCCCAGAAACTATGGCCACTGTGGTGATTCTCTCGATATAGGTTCAATAAAGGAGGTCTAATTTATACAACATAGTGGGATACCCACAAGGGGATGGACCAAAATCAGAGCTGGAAGCAGCTGATAAAGTAGATTTTGTTCAATATCAAAACATCACAAAAGTAAGAACTGTCCAGACATATGATCTGGGCAGCCTGCACCCCAGGAAAAAGACTGGAATAGAGGTACTCTGCCGTTCCCTTCCAAAGTGCAATCTCCACTGCTCTCTCGATGGGTGCGTGTCCATTTGAGCAGTCTCTCAAGTCTCCCTCCTCCCCCATGACTTCCCAGTGCCCAGCACCTCCTAGTAGCACAAATAAAAAAATATCTTCAGGTATATGGAGACTGTTCAGCAGGCTGTCCCAGTTTTAGGCAGAGGGGAAACACTTTGGAATTACTTTGCCAGACAAGAGTTAAAAGAATGCTCCCCTCCAAACCCACTTGGTACACTTAGGAGGTCTCTGGTGCCGATCCTGTATCAGTCTAGAAGGGAAGTTTAGGCCTCAGCAGATCTAACATGAAATTTGCAGACTTCCACTTCACCTCCTAAGTGAACAAGCTCCCTGCCCCATCCCCCAAATCCAGCACATGCATGCAACAGGAAACACACGCATGCGGAAAAAGACATGCACACACACACACCCTCCAAGGTCACCCCTCTGACCTGCTGGCTCAGCAGGAGGCTGGGCCCTATCGAGAAAATGTGGGAATAGGGGAGCCTGGGCATTTTCTGAGGTTCAGCAAAGAAAAACAGGAACTCAGTGTGACTTGGGACACTGGACATTTGCCACTCGTCTCTCACACCAAGCCATCTCCACTCATTGACTCGGGCCACACCCACTGCCTGATGGGAAACTAAGTAGATTTCCTGTAGCCCATGAGAAACCAGATTTGTTTGAAGCTAGATGACACCAAGGAGATCATCAAGAAATAAACCAACCCAACTCAGGAATTATTACTAGGCAGTCCAGGTTACAGTTTCTGAAGAAGTAAATGGCATTTTTCTTTAAATTTTATGTATTATCATTGTATGTGTATGATGTACAAACACGCAGCACAGTGAGTGTGTGGAGGTCAGAGGACAACTTCTGGGAGGCAGTTTTGAACTTAAGTCATTAGCCTTCCATGGTAGGAGCTTTCTTTCACCCACTGGGTCACAAATAAGACTTTGGGGAGAGAGAGAGAGAGAGAGAGAGAGAGAGAGAGAGAGAGAGAGAGAGAGAGAGAGAAACAATAGTAGCCAACTTCTAAAAAATAAAAAATAAAACCAAAACTGTGGGGAAAATAGACCCAATGTAACAGTTATGACTACACCAATAGTGACAGCTCAGGCCTGTGACTCCAGGGGTGTCTGGACTGTACGGGCAGCCTAGCCCCCACTCCAGACCCCAAACTAAACCGACCAAGAAAACCTAACATCTATACCATTTTAAAAGGCAGTATACAAGAACTTTTAATCTTGAAACCTCCATCTCTCACCAGACGTTAGCCCAGCCGGCCACTCCACACAATAAATTCTATTTATCTGGCTAACCCAATCTGTAAGGATTTTGCATCTCTGCTCTCTGGAATCACAAATACTGTTTCGAAGATTTCCCAAGAGGAATTAAAACCCATCCTAACTTCCTGTTTGTGTTATGGCTTCTCTAACGGATGCCGGTAGTCCACACGCAAACTCGGGCCTCTGACTGAGGCTGGGAGAGCCAGCGAGCTGTAGCTCAGCTCTCTAAAACCACTGCAGATCAGTACTGACAGGGTGCGCGAGTACCACGCCAGACCACCCTTGGCAGAAAGATGGTTCCCAGGACAGGTCTACCCAGTCGCAGTCTCAGAGCCATTGCTAGCACTTGGGCAAAGGGGCTGGCATGTCTGCCTGTCGCTTCTTGATGCTTCTGAAGCTGTGGAGACGCTGCACAAACCTCTGCCTTCCATCCTGGGGCTCTCAGTCCACAGAGTGACAGACCCAAAGGAGTTGCTGGAGAAGCCTAAAGAAATGATGCTTCCTTCTCTCTTGAGTCATGAGTCGTAAAAGTCAAAAGAAACAGAACCTCCCAGCTCCTAGAGGTCATGCCCACTCTAACACTTAGATGTTAGAATATCTGGAGAAACCAAAGCCAACTCTAACCCAAACCCCTGTCTTTATAATTGGTACTCATTTGATGACACACCACATGGACACACAGGAACGTGCTTTATCTTGATGACGGTATTGTTTTGTTTTCCAGACAAAGTCTCTCTATGTATCCCTGGCTGGCCTTGACTCTCTATGTACACCACATTGGCGTCAAAATCACTGATCTGGCCATTTCTGCCTCCTGAACGCAGGGATTAACAGCATATACCACTACGCCCAAATCTTCTACCTTTTAACTTCCAGCGTGTTTTCTGTGGCCACCGTAAGAAATTACTACAAACCTGGTACCTTGAAACATTCTGGTAGCTATGAGGAAAAAAAAAAATCACCACCACCGGTCCCACACTAAGATTTAGCTCGTCCACATTCTCTCAGAGGCTCCAGTGGAAAATCTGTTCCTTGCTCCTTCGAGCTACCAGGGGCTGCTAGCACCCCTATTTTGTGGCCGCGTCCAGTCTCTCTACTCAGCTTTTCTATCAAGTCCTCCTGCTAGGTGACCCTCTCTTCTAAGGCCACTTGTGATACTCCAGAGCTCTCCGTGACAATGCAAGTTCCTCTGCTCATTTAAAGACCTGTCGCTAATCGCAGCTGCAAAGACTGCTCTAAAAGAGGAAGAGTTTCGGGATGAGGACAGGCTGTCTGTGGGAGCCGTTATTAGCTGTGACAGCTGGCCAGGCAATGCCATCTTCACTTAGAATTGGAAACCCAAAGTCCAAATCCAACAGGGGCTGCCGTAATCGTAAAAGCTTTGGTGTGGGGAAGCCATGCTGTGGGGCCCAGGGACATGGGGACAGGTGGTGACTGTACAATTGAGAGGCTTTTTGATAGTGTCATAACCTGGACTGGTGGCAATAACTCCAGGTCAGTCAAGGTGAGATGTGTTGATACCTGGGCAGATGTTCTATAAAGATGAACCCAGTTGGTCAGAGAGGCTTGGACCCTCTGGACCATGACATAATGGGGATTGTTGGAAGAACTGGATGAAGTTTCTATAATCAAGCAATTCTTGGCTGAGACAGAAGCATTCTTTAGCTAGTGACGAGCGTGCTAACATGGAAACACCAGCATTATCTAAAGGCTGGGATGTTATTTGGAAATGACTAAAAGAATGAATACTTTGAATGAATATAGATGAATGAATACAGTTGAAATCTGTATCATTCAATGACAGCTGACGCTACTGTAGAGCACAGAGAAGCATCAGGTCATATGTTCATCTTGATGGCATCCTCCTGTGTCGCTGTTCTGAGGCAAATGCACTTGGACTCCAGGATGTTCAGAAGAGGAAAGGTTTGCTGGATGCAGCTCCCCTTCCCCGAAGTGCTGTTTCCCCCAATTCCCTCAAGTTATGTTCAGACAGCTACATGCACGTTCTCTGCAGGGTCTCTTGGTTCTTTGTTTGTATCATTCTGGAATATATTATGCCACAATCTTGTCCTTCAAGAGCTGGTAACATCAAGGCAAAGCAGGGTAGTGTAGAGGGATACAAGGAGTGCCAAAGGCCATCAGGGGACAGTCGGGAACCCAGGCTCTGTGGCTACCTGGCCTCGGTCTGAAGCACCGTTGTCATGTAATTTGGCTTTGGAAGTCTAGTCAGCTTGACTTTCCAACCCTGCTGTGTGTGGTGATGTACAGACAGAGATTGCGTACCACGTGCTTCCGGGGTGACTTCTGAGTTCTGTGACACCTTGGACCTTTCTCTACTCTTTCAGTTATACACAATATGGGCATGCACTAAAGATTTAGAACCAAGGATGCTGATGTAAGGAGAAGGAAGACAGCGCCTGCTATTGATGGTGTGAATCTTGCTTCTTGGGGCCTCAGGATGAAGCCCCAAGTGGCACTATACCAATGACCTTTTCCTAATATCAAGATTACCATTTCTAGGCCCAAGTCTTCATAGACGTGGATGAGTTTATCAATAGCATAAAGCAGGTATTTTATGCTTTATAAAAGCATTGATATCCTTACTGTAGAGTCGAGTAAGTCAAGTCAGAAGAGAGGGAGAAACTGTGTTAATGGCCACACGTCCAGAATTGGCCTCTGGGCTGGATATGCTAAAGCAGGTTCTCAACCTGTAGGTTGTGACCCCTTGGAGGGGTCGAACGATCCATTCATAGGGGTCACATATCAGATCTCCAATATATCAGATATTTACATTAATATTCATAACAGTAGCTAAATTATAGTTATGAAGTAGCAACGAAAATAATTTTGTGGTTGGGGGTCACTACTGCACAAGGAACTGTATTAGAGTCGCAGCATTAGGAAGGCTGAGGACCACTGCTCTAAGGCCTGCTGCCTGGGTATGACGCCTTTTCCAAGTACAAACACAGTATCTGAGGGATACTCTCAGGTCATTTCTTCACTGCCAGGAGGATCCAGGAACCCCTCAGCCAAGGCCGATTTCCTCTGAGAGGAATCTGCCACTGAAATATATTATCAACTGGGAAGCATCTGGCCCCACGGCCGAAGAGGCCACAGTTGTACATGCTGTGGAAAGCGGTGTCTGAGGGTAGAGAAAGAATGAGATAAACTATCTCATTGGCTCAAAGGTTCGCTGGCTCAGGGGCTGTGAACAAGAGGTAAGACCAGGAAAGCAAGATGAGAGGTGGGCTGTGTTCCCATTCTACCACTTATCAGTCATGTGACTGAGGAATGCCATCCGGCCCTTTATTTTTGAGACAGCCTCACATAGCCCAGGATGACCTGGAACTTCTGATCCTTTTGCCTCCACCTCTGGAGTGCTTTGATTTATAGGCAGGAGCCACCACACCTGGTATATGAAGGCCTGGGGACTAAACCCAGCATGCTAGGCAAGCATTCTACCAACAGAGATACAATGCTAATCCCTTTCCAATGGGACTATGAAATGAGGGGTGGCCAGGCCTCATATGCTCTGAGTCTCTTAATTCCTCACACGAAGAACCGTCCACGAGCATTAGAGACAGACTCCCACTCTGCGGAAAAGGATGGGGTTTCGCCTTGTCCCTTCTCTGGCTTACCCGGGTAATTTTATTCCCCTCAAAATAACCTTTGAAAGGACGACCTGCAAACTGTGGCGCCTGCCCTTCTGTGGAGAGAGGGCCTCTGCTCTGCGGGGCACCGCCATTAGCATTTGAGAAGAGACTTGCTGTGTGCCTGCCCACAGCAGATTTAAAGCTGGCTCCTGGGAAGACTGAATGCCAAGAGCACCTGCTGGCTCAGAACACCCTGCACCCTGGGACTCCTTGCTCCAGAGCCCCTTAGCCTGGCAGCCCAGACTCACTAGGCAGCTTCTCCTGGCTTTTTGATGTTCACTGACATGGCTCATCGGGTGACCTCCATGGCTTTACTAAGATGCTTTGTCCAAGAACCAAGAAGGAGGAAGCTGACTTTTTAAGAATATTTTTTTCCTTTAATTGATGCACAGTCATTGTATGTGTTGAAGAGATACAGCGTGACATTCAGTGCATAGAGACCACAGTGATGACTGGCATATCCATTACCTCAGACACTCATGTACTGAGGACATTCAAAATCCTTCCTCCCGTTACACTGAACTAATGAACTGCTGTCAATCATAGCTACCCTACCGTGTTGTAGAGTATTAGAAGCTATTCCTCTGATTTAACTGCACCTGGTCACTACTTTACTCCCATTTCCTAAGTCTCCAGGCTCACGTGGCCACAGTTTTCTTTTCTTTGAAATTAACTCTTTAGCTCTCCTAACTATGGAAGCACATGTACACCCTCTGAGGTCCACTGTAGTCAGGCACTAAAAGGCAAAGGAGGGGGGTGGGGAATCCAGACCTAGGGCTCTCAGGGTGAAGCATTTGCCATGCAAGCATGGAGGCTGGGTTTAGCTCCCTGGCATTCATGTAAACGCTGGGGCAGACATGGTGGCTTGCCTGGAATCCCAGCACACAGCAGGCTGGGACAGGGGATCCCTAGGCCACGCTGACCAGAACAAATAGCTAAATTGTTGAGCTCTAGGTTCAAGTAAGAGACCCTACCTTAATATAGAGGGTGGATAACAACTGAGGAAGTCAACAGACATGAGCTTCTGGCTTCTACATGGCCATACACATATTCACATGCACCTGCGCACACACACTAGAACACATGCACACACTCACATCCTGCCTACACACAGGTAAAAATGATTCTGAGTTCATTCCCACTCTCCATTTCAGACATGTTTGGGGCTCCTGTACAGATGGTGACAATATAATTTTTCAAGTCAGGGTTTCTCTTCGTAGCTTTGGAGCCTGTCTTGGAACTAGCTCTGTAGACCAGGCTGGCCTCGAACTCACAGAGCTCCACCTGTCTCTGCCTCCCGAGTGCTGGGATTAAAGGCCACCACCATGGTGATACATTCTTGTAATGTTTAGGGAAGCGGTAAGGATCTGGGATAATTGGAGACCGTGGAAGTGCAGTCAGGAGTCCTCAGAGAAAAGACATACTGGGTACCATCTGCCCTAAGAGCACTAAACTCAGAGAAAAGACATACTGGGTACCATCTGCCCTAAGAGCACTAAACTGCTGCCATTTCTCCCATCAATCCCAGGTGTCTGACTGGCAAGCAGCTGCTCGGATGTCTGTGCTGGGAGCTGCAAAGCTGACTGCTAGCCCGGCCAAAAGAGCTATGCTAAATTCCTAGAAGGCTGTGACAAAGTAGCTATCACAAACACGGTGGCTCAGAAGTGACAGAATGTATTCTCTCACAGTTCTGTAGACAAGAAGCCTGAAATCAACATGCTTGCAGGACCACGCTGCCTTCAAAATCTCCAAGGGAGGACTTATTCCTTGTTTCTGGCAGCTTCTGGTGTTCACTGCCTTACAGCTCCATCACTCACATCCATGCCTCTGTCTCAACACAGCCTCTTCCTTGTGTGTGTCTCCATGTGTGCAACCCTTCTCCTTTCTCTCGAAAAGATTCCAGTCAATAGAGTTAATCAAAGATGATTTCATCCTGAGATCCTTAACCAATTACCACCCACGAAGACTCGACTTCTAAATCAGGCGTGTTCTCAAGGAGAGGGGGGCACTATTCAATCCAGTTTGAGGGCTATAATGGTTGAGCAATCTTGACAAAGGGGACAGGTATGTGAACTATTAGTGCCTATAACTATGTCCCGCTGTGTTCATAGCTTTATAGATGGAGGAACCGGGATCCAGACCATGAAAGACTCTTGCCCAGGACCATAACAAAGGGGTAAAGCAGGAGGAAGAAGGCAGAGGATGTACAAGTGGGGAAAGAGATACAGGGGAGAGACGTGGGATGGGAGAAGATGGGGATGAGCTTACAACCTTGTGGAACAGAGAGGGGCATCTTTGCATTTGAAATCACTATCCACATAAGATCTGTCCAGAGTAAGAAAATGATAACTAGTCAGCCTGGGTCACGGTGAGCCTAAGAACCCAGGTTCAATCCCCAAGACCTGTGGAAAAATGCCAGGTATGGTGGTATACGTCTTTAATCAGAGAGCTAGTTAAATTCACTGACTGCTGGCCTTAGCCTGCTTGGTGAAAGCCCAGGCTGACAAGAGACTCTGTCTCAAATAGAAAGCAGACAGTACATGTTTGGGAAATAATATGTTAAGGAATGACACTCAAGGCTGGCCTCTGATCTCTATACAGGCATAACATATACACGTGCGCTGAACACACACACACACACAAACACAAGATAACAAGCCAACTGCAAAGAAAACACAGGAGCATCAGAAGAATCCAGTGCTGTGGGGATCGACCTGCAGAATACTGCCCATTATTTTGGCTGGAGGAACCAAAGCTCCTCTCACTGGGCAAAAGCCTTCTCTGACTGGTCCCTGAAAGCATTGTGCGTAGATGCCTGCTGGTTGCCATGGTGAATGATGCTGATCTGAAGAAATGAATAATGTGAGCGTAGGGGACGACAGTGGCATTACTCAGTGGTGAGAGAGAGATCGGGGAGAGCCTGGTGCGGAGGAGGGAGAAGCACATCGTCTCGGATTTGGTCCCCTCTCAGAGGAAGAAGCCTAGCCATACCCACTGCGAGCATCAGGTAAGAGGCATGGATGGCTGTCTTGGCAATGAAAATGGCTTTTCCTTTCACGCTGCCTGGAGAAGGGCCAGGCTGTGGGAAGGGAACAGCTAAAACCAGGAAGAGTTTAAACACAGAAGGGAGGGAGGAAGAAAATAAATATGGGAGGGGGCGTGGAGGGTGGATTTATCCCTGGAAGCTGAAGATGCTGCTGGCACCCTCAGTAGAAGATCTTAACAATGTCTGCTGCAGGGAACCCAGACTATAATAGCCAGCAGCAGAGAGGAGGCAAACAGAAGGAAAGGCATAGCGTGAGGATAGAATTCCCAATTACCCCGATGGGAGGGTTTTACAGAGCGCAGTGCTGTGTATTATAGAGTATGAATTCTGTACCATTTATGGCAGTTGGAAGCATGTTTGCTTGACGCGGGGGTCCCTGGTTGGGGAGGTGAGTATGTATGATGAGACCAGGGAGGGAGGGAGGGTAAGTCAGTCTCCTTCCTGATAGTCATTTCTGGAAGGATCTGCACACACTTGTTTCATCTTTGTTGTTTCCCATTTCCTGGGCAGAATTCCCAGGCAAATGGAAAAGAGGGATTCCCTTTCGCCCGCATTTCACTTTCTTTAAAGAGGAAAATCAAGGATGGAAAAGCTGCCTTATACTGTGGCATTCTCCCATGGTTCACCTACCCTAACAACACAAGCAAAAAAAACAGAAATCAGTTTGGCTTAGTAGTCCCTCTGGGCTATAGTCTGACCGACAATCTACAATGCAATCTGCACATCTGGCTGGAGAGGAGGGGTGGGGAACAAGGTAGGGGGAGATGGTCACCGGGACACACAGAGGTTGTTTCCCATTGACTTTAGATTTTTGATCAGGGGGAAATTGAGAGGGGCAGTTTTCTCTCTCACAGATAGAATGGAAGGAAAGCCAAACCCCCATGTCTCTCTGTCACCAAAGCAACAAGGCCGGCAAGGTGAACAGGGCTCATCTGACTTGTCCAGCCACAGCCGCCAGAGCGCTTCCACTGGCAGTCACGCTGTTTCTAAACCCAGTGGCTTTGCAAGGAAACACAGTGACTAAGTTCTCTCTCTTCCCGTTAGCTGAGATGCCAGCCTGCTCATTTGTAAGATGGGGATGGAGTCTATTATTATGTGAGAAGCCATCTACCAGAGCCTGAATTCAGCAACTATTTACTTGCTGTGAGCGGTTAGATCAGTGGTTCTCAACCTGTGGGTCATGCGACCCCTTTGGGGGTCAAAAGGCTTTCACAAGGGTCACCTAAGGCCATCGAAAAACCCAGATATTTATATTACAATTCATTGCAGTAGCAAAATTATAGCTATGAAGTAGCAACAGAAATAATTTTATGATTGGGAGGGTCACTAGGACATGAAGAACTGTATTAAAAGGGCACAGCATCAGGAAAGTTGAGAACCACGAGGTTAGATAGCCACAAAAGTCATGGTACTGGGACTATTAGAAGCTAAGCTATCTTGGGAGCTGATGACCTTGTCCTGAGAAACTGATATCTTGTTACCTTGGACTCTGACAAAACATAATACTAGAGAAACTCTGAGGTGAGATCACGATTGCGGCAGGCAGGGGCCGCAGTAAATCTCCACTAGCCACGGGAAACATAACTCAGAGTCTGAAAAAAAAAAAAAAAACCCAGCCACTGAGCAGAATGTTCTAGGTAACAGCTCAGAGAACTCACGGCAGAGTCAGGAGGCCAGGAAGAGGACTGATCTGAGAATCGTAAGGTAGGCCCTCTGAGAGTCTATGGATCTCTCGTCACAGTGCCTGTGTTTACAAGGGCTGGGATCCATGTTTTAAGTATTGATGGGTGTGGCTGGGGCCATGTGGGCACAGATTGGCCAGGCCTGAGGGCTACCAGCTTTGTCGTGAGCCAGCCCTCATTCCCACTTGTACGTCTACCACTTGTTAGCTGCCTTACGTAGCTTACCCTCTGGGCCTCCCTTTTTTTGGGTCTGTATGATGAACTCAGTGTTGGTGGCCATCCCAAATGCTCAGCCTGCAGTGGCTAGGACTATGGTAAATAAACACAGATGGAGGGGGACGTCACTCTTCGCTGTGATTTGGTTCTAGAACCGGGATGAACATTGAGGTTGGGAACGTGTCTTACACGGGAGCCATCGTCTCCTGGTCGACCTCGGAGCCCTGCTTGGAGGACTATTACCATATTATGTACAGGCCTAACTGGAACAGTATCTTCTCCAGCTACCTGCGCTACAGCTTCCACCACGAGGAGAAGGTACCTCGAACCATCACCTCCGTGGCACTGGAACACCTCGCCCCTTCCACTCTCTACTTCCTCTGTATCAGCTGCAAGAAGGCTGCCTTCCCATACAGTCACTACTGTACCATGTTCCACACCCTGGATAAGAGTCCGCTGGCTGCGGGGGGCTCCCTGGTGGACCCCCAAATTTCCCTTTGGGTGCTGATGGCCATCCTGCTGGCCTGCTTCACTGCGGTGTTGGCCTTCATCTGCCTCCAGTTCTGGTGCATCCGCTGTCATGAGCCTCGATGGTCTTACAGAGCTGGCCACATGGAGGAAGCCAATGGGTTGGTAAGATGGCCGGAGGAGGCCCCAGCCTTGGGTCAGAGGGAAGAAGACCTGCAAGGGCTCCCCCTGGTGGAACTGCCACGCAAGAACTCTGGGATGAGAGCAGAAGCTGAACGGGAAGCAGAAGCCAACCAGGATGTGTTGGGTGTGGTGGTCTTAGCTAGGGAGGGAGGTAACCAACCAGCCATACTGCCTCACTATAGAGAGTGAGCAATGGGGAGGAGATGGCCCATTTCACACAGCCTAAAAATGCTCTGTATACTGCATCCTATGTGAAAATCTGTCTATAGGCCACCCACTGCCCTCCTCTCAGATTTCAGCGCTGTATAGATCAGTGGGGTTGGATGGATGCCAAATGACAACGGTCCCCAAGCTGGAAAACACAGACCCTCCAGGTATGTCAGGGGCAAACAAGGCCTTGCTTCAGTGTCGTTCATTTGGAGGCCTAGCTAAGCACTGCAGTGCAGGCCTTGCTTCAATATTAAAATCAGCTGCAGCTATATCACACACAGAGAGCAAGTAGCCGGACCTGAATCTGACACTCTACTTGGAAGAAATGCTGAGTCAGATATGGACCCTGAGCTTTGCTTTCCGTCGTTCTTTTTAAGGATGAAGGCCTCCTTCTACTTCCGGGCAATCGCACACCACACCCTGCGTCTCCAGGTCCATTGTTTTCTAAAGCCACAGACTGGAGCATCACTGTTCACCATCAGCAGCTGACACCTTTTATTTAAACTGACCACAGCTTTAAAATGCAGACTCTTAGGAGTTATCCCATAAACAAAAACCCAGGACCCTGCTGTTATAAACAGAAGGGAACAGGTGTAAGAATAAATACAACAAAATAATACTAGATTTGATGACTCATTCTGCCTGCCAATGCCTCTGGCTTTAAGAGCATCTCTCTTGTGTTCGATCAAAGGAGAGGCCAGCCAGTGCTGAAGAGACTAGCATCTCTTACCTTTATATAGCAAAAGGTTTGGAAGAGAATTGGAAAGAGAAGCCTGTGTTTTAGTTTGTGAACCATGTCTGTGAGTAGCCTCAAATGATGTCCGCCACCACACCCTCTTTTCCTGATGTGTTTGGGGTGCAATCTCACTACATAGCCTTTGTTGACTGGAACCTGCCATGTAGACTAGTCCTTGAACTCACAGCAGTCCCTACCGCCTTGGCCTCTCCAGTGCTAGGACAGGTGAGTGCTATCACACCTGGGTTAGAAGCTTCCTTTGGTTTGAGAAAATTACCTTAAAGAGTCTGACTCCTCTGGAGAAGACACCCACCCCCGCCCCCAGCACCCCCCTCATACACTGTGAGTGGCCCATCCAGAACTTCTCTGGGTTAGCCACACTTCTAAATCTTGAAGATCTCTGGGCCTTATCCCATCGTAGTCACGTAAGCTGACCTCTGCTTACTCTGAGAATGAGATCTAAGGTGGCCATTTTTTGTTCTGTCAGCAAGAAAATCACTGGCCTTTTTTCGGTGAAAGACACGTTTCACCTTTATGGTGGCTTCCTCTATTCCTCCCACATGAGACCCTGTCATGATTAAACTGTGACAGTGGCGGGACTCGGTGAAAGCCATTCCTTATCACACATGTGGACATGAAGTTATAGGTCGGTGTAGATTATGTCTCTTCGCCCTGGGTGCATGTCTAACTCATGGCTGGCCGACAAGGGGCATATATTCAATGTCACTGAATGAATGGGCAGAAGGACCCTGTGGGGGTTATTAAAACGAGGATGTGCGCGTGTGTACACAAACCATATGAGGTAGAGCAGACCTTCTGCTCAGAGACAGCCCCAGCCATCCACAGTGGCCTACAAGCCCTGTCCGTAAACCCCTTATATTTACAGAGCCCAGAATCCCAGAATCACCAGATGTTAGGATGCATCGACCAAGAAATGGGAGGAACTGGGAAGCCGCAAGGAGAAGCCCCACAGACCCACTTACCCACAAACCTCAGCACAGCTCCCAGCCAGTTCTCCAACCCCCACAGCTTTGGTCACCCCATCCCTGCTGGCTGTGAACCAATAAAGATGGCTGTACCTGCAGTGGTTTCTGCCTGGCTCTCAATGTACTGCTTGACACTCTCTGATTCTGGGAATACCTTTCTGTCTGTTTTTCTCGCACTCTGTCACAGGTGAGACGGGGTAACTAATTAATTACCTTGGATCCATAGAGGTAATAGGGCTGCACATTGGCGGGTTTATCTCGCTGTGGTTCCTGGGTGAAAGGGATGGCAGTTCGGACGAAACTAGAAGACAAGAGACAGAGAAGCAGTTAACTGAGTCCCAGGGACACCCTTCACGGGACAGGAGACTGCCGAAGCCCCTCCCCACTGAGGCCTACAGTATGTTCTAGATGGATGCCTACAAAGGAGCTGCACTCTTTAAATTACTACGCACTTCCCTATTCTTAAACGGGGGAAACCTGGAGACCAGGAGGCACAAGAGTCAGTGTCCTAGGTCTGAACTTGGCCGTCTCTGGGGCTCCACTTTGGTTTAAAAGTTTTGCCAGTGAACTCTCTCTGTAAAGGGCCAGGCAGAAAATCCTTCAGCTCTGCAGGCCAGATGTCTTGGTCACAAGGACTCAGCTCTGCCCCCGAGCAGGAAAATACCATAAACAACAGCAGGCTAGCGAACGTGCGAACTTCCAGGAGAGTTGTGACTTTTAAATCATCTTCATAGTCACGACTATTCCTCTTTGGATTTCCCCCTAACCACCTACTAAAGATGGCAACACTGGGCTGGGGAGATAGCTCAGCCATTAAGCATGGGCACCCAAGTTGGGATCCCCTAGATCCCATGGAAAAATGCTCAGTGGGTATAGCTGCTCCCCTATAGTTTTGGCCTCGGGAGGTAGAAGGTGAACTCAGGGGATCCCTAGAGGAATGTACAAGCTAGGAACAAGCTATGGGATAATTGAGAGAGCCTGCCATAATGAATAAGGGAGAAGAGCTACCGGGGATGATTCCCGTCAGCAACTTGGGGCTTTCATGTAGGTGTGCTCATGTGCACGTGTGCACACCCACATATTGTGTGACCACACATATTCAAACATACATACATGGACACAACACATGCATACAAAAACGAAAGGAATGATGATAAAGCATCCCCAAAACAAAGACGGCAACACCATTCTTGGTACATGGACTGTTCACAGCCAGTTCCCATTCATGTATGGTTGTCATGGCTGGTGACGAGATAGGGTATATAGTTTGTGGGCAGGCTATAGTTTGCAGCCCTGACTCAAACGTGCAATAAAGTTAAATCTTTATAACATTGGCATGTCTTGGTCACTGCACAGATTCAGGTACGTCTGTGTATGAAACTGTCTTGTATCCTTCCATTCATTCAACGTGGATTCAACTGACAGCACCCTGATCCAGGCTCCTGGGGTTCAAAGACCACTAACACATTTCCACCCATCCTTTTGTTCTCGCTTGGTTTATGAATACAGGTGCGAGGCTGTGTGTACCAAGGATTAGGTCTTATCTCTACTTCAGTGCCTGCCCCAGTGCTATGTGCTCCTTCCAGGAAGCCAAGTTCCACCCCGTAAAGACGCCCGCTTTGCGCTTACATGTATATGTAAGTCCGTAGAACACACAATGTGACCGAAGCATTGTCCACTGTGCTCTCCCAGGTGATGATCCCATCCCTCCTGGCCTATGGAGTCTCTAGTCTGTCCCTACTGTATCTTTCATGGCTGCTGTAGGGGGTCCCTGCATGTGTTAAGGCCGGCGGGGAAACAATCCAGATGAGGCGAGGATGAAACTAGGGTTCGGCTGGACTTTAGTTAGCCAGCGCTGCACTGGGCCAAAACTGCTGGAGTCTGACATCGGGTGGTTTCTTTTTTACACATTTAAACAATTACCACAACAGAGCTTCAGGTGTGGCTACATCGAGACTCCTAACACCTGCGACTTTTCCCACAAGAATGGGTTCTATTGACTGAGTGAGGACCAGGGCTCAGATAAGACCTAGGGAGAATGGTTGTGAACCGCCATGTGGTTGCCGGGAATTGAACTCAGGAGGTCTGGTGCCCTCTTCTGGCCTGCAGACATACACACAGACAGAATATTGTATCCATAATGAATAAAGAAATAAATATTATAAAAAAAAGACCTAGGGAGGAGCAGTTTGTAATGAGCATAACAGCAAAGTCTTCTGCACAGTACAAGGGACCTCTTCCATGAGGATGAGTTCTACTGACCCACAGACAATGCTCAGGCGTCTGGGGCGTTTGCCAGGGCTGGCTTTAGAGACTAGTAAAGCTGACCAGGTATTAACACATTCATTCACAGCCTTCTGGATGGAAAACAGGTGTCAATTTCTTCTGCTGAAGAAAAAAGGCCTTTGTGTTTAAACAATTCTGATTTTTCTAATGCTTATCTGTGAGCTTGTGGCTACCTTTATCCTTCGTCCACCCCACCTCCCTTAGTGTTACCTTTTAGTTATGTAGAAGGTTTGCCCATAACAGATTTCTGCTGTTTGCCTTGCTGATACTTTCCAACTCACACAGTTTTGAAGGAGAAAACCTACACTGATATTTGCCTCATTCCTGAACTGGGCCAAGTCTGGTTGGAAGGCTCCGAGCAGCTGAGTGGCATTTGCTGCTCACCATGGCATTGTTACCTTCAGTACAGAGTCTACACCCAGGAGCGGCTCCGGATAAGCACTTGTCACAGGAATGAACAGAAGTGCTTGGTACAGTTTTGGAGGCAACTGACCATAATAATCTCTTCTCCTACCCTGCCCAATGGCCCCTGCACAGGGATTCCCTTACCGGTTTGTGGATCCATTATAGCAGTAGTTGGGAAGGAAGTCAAAGTTCAGCTCCCAGAAGACATGCAGGGTGATGCGGCCATAGGGGGCTGATACGTTATGATTGGCTTCTCGGAACATGGCGTCGAAGCTGTCTAGCGTCATGTGCTTACAGAGGAGTCGGTGGGTGAGCCGGTTAATCTCCAGCAGCCACTCTAGCTCCTGATGGAGAGAGAAACCGAGGCTGCTAAAGCGTTGCAGATCACACACACACACACACACACACACACTGCACACTTCTTACATCTAGGGGAGACCTCCCCAAGACAACCTCTTGACCTCCTATGTAATGACGAAAACCCCCTGTAGTGGCGCAGGACAATGTCCCCCTCTTCTGATACTCTAGGGACAGGATAGGGAGGGAAGGCTACATGTAACCTGAAGAAGATGTCTGACCACGTGCAAACACCATCTGCAGCCCTCTGGGTAGAAAGCGTGTCTGTGTGATTTCTGGTTTCCTAATTGGTGAGGAAAAGCCCGTCTCTTAGAGTCAGTGTCATAAGGGTAACAACACTGAGTAATAATCTCAGTAGAGGTTACTTCTCTGTCCTGCAGGAAGCGCTAAACAGGAACTACCACCTACTTAGGGTTAGCTATTCAGCTGAAATATGACACTTTTTAGGTTTTTAGATGAACCCTCATCAAATTTTAACAATGTTGTATGGTTTAACTTAATTAGTACATTCTTATCATATGTGTGTATGTGTGTGTGTATGCCAGTATTGCTGTAGCCCCTATACATGTGAAAACTGAGGCTTTGAGAAGACGAAGAACGTGGCTTTGGATCCAGGAACTAGGCTCCAAGGTAACATTCTTAACCATGACCAAATTACCACTGGAAGGTGGGCAGTGGTGGTGTATGCCTTTAATCCCATCACTTGGAAGGCAGAAGTATGTGGAGCTCTGTGAGTTCGAGACCAGCCTGATCAACATTGAACGTGCGTGTATGCGTGTGTATGTATGCATGTGTATATGTGTGCATATCTGTCTATGTGTGTGTGTGTGCATATATGTGCTGGGGTTAGAATGACTCTTCTTTTGGATTGCAGGTCCTGCAAGGCACCTATAGTCTGTACTCAGCCCCACTGACCAGGAACTTGTATGTGCCCCAGGCTCTCACCATTTGGAGTTCCCCCTTCAGGTAGAGGGTGAACTCAGAGTTCAGGTTTGCACAAAGTGGGATGTGTGTTTGCTGGGAAGGGAAATTTTTCTAGCTGGGTTTCATTTCTTGTTCTTCAGCTTGTCAGGCATGACTGTTCAAAAGAACAAAGTCCTGATAGCGAGAAGAAAGCTCAAGTTCTAGGCTATGCTTTAACAAAGCCAGCTTTATAGGGTGGTACCGGCTCAAAGGGCCAACAACATGCCCAAGGTCACACAAGGACTATAAAAAAAGCACTTGGGGCAGCATGCTGGGTCTTTAGATTCCAGATCATGAGTCCTTGCTTCTTTGACACAGCTGCCTGGAGAGATGCAAGCGGTTGGAGGTCCTTTGGAAGGAGAATGTGATATAAAGCCAGGCTTCATAGTCTAAAACCATACTGGGATGGCATGGGCCAGCTCTCCCAGGGAGCTCAGTGAGTCACTGGCCACAGAGACCTGGCTCCCTTCTCATCAGCCACAGAGCCCTCTGCCCCGCCCCGTGCCCCCAGGACCTGACAAGTCCACTTTAGTAGGGTCGTCATGGCCTCAGCCTCCCCTTCTGACACTGTAGCTTGTGTTCTGGAACTCAGACTGCACGGCTTTAAAGTGGGGATGCAGACAAAAACTGCAAACACTAACAGCAATGGGGCCAAGAAGGCCAAGAACGGGAGACTAACGGGAGTGGAAAAGGCCATACTAGAGGCAGAGTGGAGAAGCCCATCACCCAGGGCTGGCCCTGGTGTCATGACAACTACCTAGTTGTTGCCGTGCTACAATGGGCTAGGAGTGGCAGACCCTACATGTTCTAAAAGAATGCTAAAACTTGGATTTCGGCCGTAGAGTGGTGGCAGTTAGAAAAACGTCCCTGGTCTCTGTACCCAGAGGAAAATGAAGAACGGGGCACAGACTCAGCTCTCTGCTTCCACCTCTTGGGCTGAGCGGGCTCTGCTGTCTTTGTTCCCATTTGCCGAGGACGTGGTAAGACAGCAAACAAATTTGAACTGTAACTGGCTTCATTTCTAAGATCACTGAGCCCTCTTAGCATACTGTTTGGGGTACCTTGTTTGGGGGAAGTTAACGGGAGCTGAGGAACAAGCTTGTCCTATGGTTCTAAGATTTTAAGTTTCATAAAGTTGTGTTAGTGTTAAAGGGTAGACACGAGGAGACAGTACTCAACTCTGCTCGTGCTGGGGCTGCGACACCAAGGCAAGATGGGAAAATAAGACAGCCAGATGGGCAATTTTGAAGAACCAGCGGACAGAGAGCGGGATTGAGGAGGAGGGGCGGCTAACCACAGGAGACCACAACTCTGAGAGGTCAGGGAGGTGGCAGTAGGAATCTGGGAATTAAACACAGCAGGGGCTGGCGGGCCTATGGGGCTGACTACAAGTTCAGGAGAACTGGACCTGCTTAAATGAGTCTAGTCAGAGCCAGGCAATGGTTGCCATCTGGGAAGGCTTGTCCGGTGCTGTGAGAGGTCCTGGAATCTTACTTGAATACTTCCAAAGGTTACACAAGATGTCAAGACCACCAGCAGCCAAAAGAAAGCACAGCCCGCAGCCTGTCAGTCTGTGGCTTCAGCATCTCACTGGGACTCCCTTCTCAGCCCGCTGCATAACGAGGTGACTGACTCCCCGCGTCACTGCCATGCCTATCTTTCCACACATGGTGACTTCCACATTTTACAACCGTTTCGAAGGCGGAGGGCAAGGGCACGTTCCTCAGTTTGTTTCTGCCCTTGCCGGGAGGTGGAGGCTGAAGTCAAGGCTCACAGGAACCATGCCTACCCACAATGAGAGAGCCTCCCTAGGGGGTCCTTCCTAGGCCTCCTGGGAAGAGGATGTTCTGGGTGGGAATCACTGCCTCATCTGATTAACAAGGGCTTTCGCTGTGTGTTTTCGTTTTGTTCCAGCCAAGAGAACATTCAGTGTCTTCCAGGGAGTGGGAGGTGGCCATGGACACCGGCCCCACCCTCAGACTGCTCATGATTGGGAAACTGAAATGCTCCGATGAACAAAAGAGAAGGAACTCCAACTCCCACCTCTTGAGAGATAAGCACTGAGGATGTCCCAACATGCACAACACAAAACTGGATCTCCCAAGACAGAGGCGGCTAAGGGACTGATTTCAGGAATGTGAACTAGTCTACATTTTCCTACGTGACTCAAGACTCAGGGGAGTAACTGGGGCATGTCCTACTAAGAGATGGGGTAGATAGTCCCTCCTCCCCTGAGCCCCAGAGAACACAGCAGCCCCATTATAGTTCTTTTACTCCTTGGAAAAAAAAAGCTATTACTTATTAAGTGTTTAGCAAGAACTAGGACCCATCCCAAATTCTTTCCTGGTGGGGTCCTTCTGTGGCCTTCCAATGACTCTGAAGTTAACATCTTCACTTTAGTGGCGAGGAAACAGGCTTCGCGAAGATATATATAACCTGCCCAAGGTCACAGAGCTAGTGACTATCAGCGACAGGACTGGGATTATAATTCTGTCTGAGTCTGCTGTTCTAGTCCAGTGCCCTTTATGCTACCCTCTTGGAGGAAAACAAAGTTGACAGGGGGCAATTCCAACTACTGTTTTCTAGAAGGGGACAGGTTTATTAGGTTTATTCCTGACTGGGCAACAGGGATAGATGCAAAATCAAAACACAGGGTGGTATTTAAAGCCATTCATCATTTCATGATGGAGATGCAGCATAACAACCAAACAGCTATAGGGTCCTTCTAAGCCCTCAATTATTACATGCTCAAGTGACCTTGTGTTACTCTCTCTGGCCTGTGGGAACTCTGCTTGCTTGCTCTGCTCTGTAGAGTCTAAGGACATAGCCAAAGAGGGATGGTCATCTCTGATGGCAAGGAATCCTCCACGCCTGCATGCCTGCCAGTCCATATGGATGGTAAAATCGCTCCCAGCCTATTCACGTCTTTTTTTCCCAGTTGCTATGGCCAGGTGTGAAAGACATCCCCTGCTTCTCTTGAACTGGCCCAGAAGAGCTCCAACTCTTTCCAACTAGGCATTCTATCCGAGGCATCCCTGAGCGGAAAGCCAGCAGGTTCCCAGTGTCTTACCACAATCGAAGTCAGGTCCTCACTCTCAAAGCGGCTGATGGCCTGGTCCAACGATTTGTACATGGCAGCGGAAATCCGCTGGGTGATGAGTCTGTTCAAGTCAATGGATCGACCCAGCAGCTGAACGGCAGAGGGAGGTGGGGCGGGGGAGAGAGAGTTACTTACTAGCTACACAGATATCTGATAACTCAATACAATGTACTGGTAAGAAACTGTAATAAAGTGATAAGGGGCATCGCTGGGACAAGGGATGACTATATACAGAACATAGATGGCATCATGAAATATCTTAAAATGGTAATTCTAGTTAATGTTTAATCTCTGTGTATATTATATGTACGTGTGGTATATGTATAACGGGTAGGATGCTCGTGGGAGTGCAGACATGAGCATGCCGCTGCGTGTGTGTGTGTGTGTGTGTGTGCGTGTGCGTGTGCGTGTGCGTGTGCGTGTGTGTGTGTGTGGAGGTGAGAGGACAATCATGAGTGTTGTCCTCATCCCACACTTTGTGTCAGGGCAGGGTCTCTTGTCAGCTGCTTGAGCACGCCAGGTTCGCTGGCCCTCAGACTGCTGGAGATTTCTCCATTTCCAGTCCTATGGTGATAGTGCTGGAATTAGAGATGCTAGCTACTGTAGCTGGCTTTGCATTAGTTCTGGGGATCTGACCACAGGCCCTCACTTCTCTGAGCCATCTCCCCAACCCCTCTGTTTTGATTCTATAAGAGAAGTCCTTGCTTTTAGGTCATACCGGCTGAAGGCACTTGGTGAAGTGTCAAAACAACTGCAATTGCTCTTAAAAATGTAAGAGAAAATGTATGTATAATAACACATGTGCATTATTTATACACATGGCCACTCTAGCATATATGAGAGAAGATACATACATGAGAAAGAGAAAACGGAACTCAATATAGTGAAACACTCATCGCACGAATCCGGCTAGACTGGAGACGTGCACCTTACTATTCTGACTTCTCTGAAGGCTTCCCACAAAACCCGCTGAGGTAAAATACAACTCATTCTGTGGGGAGAGGCTTGGGGAAAGCTCCGACCTCTGGTAAATGCTTCTGTTGACACCCTAGCTTCAACCCTGAGGTTCATTTTGTGTCTTCCCTCTGTTCAATTCAGAGTTTCCAGGGAGCAGAAGCCACCTTAACAATCTGTGCCCTCGTGGGAGTGATTTTAAAAGCAAGCATATGAAGAGCTGATTAAAGGGTGGGAAAATATAGCTTAAGATAATTTCCACTGGGATCCACACGGATATTACTGCAGATGTTATAACCATTTACTGATCACCTGCTGTGTTCACTCCACTTTGCTAGGTACTAAGCGATTATTACTCTTCGAGTATTATTTATCATAGGGTAAGTTTCCTACTAACTGATTAAGGTCCCACAGGGGGAGCCTGTGGCTAATTCTGGCTGCACTGCAATTGTTGATGCTCATCTACTGAGCCTTGTTTCTCCTCTCCTGTGACTGGACACTGGCCATGGATGTCCAGGGAGTGCAACGGAGTCATGTTCATCTCAGCATCTTCTTGACCTCAGCTCTGGTCCTTCACAGAGATCAAGGACCACAAAGCAACCACACAGATGCCATGGCACACAGACTGTTCTACTACAGGCTTGGCCACCAGCAGGGAGGGCTTGGATCTGTGGTGGTCCCTGTTAGGATTTTCTAGCTCAGATTAGCATTCTTAAACAGAGCTATATGTCCTTGTCCCCAGCAGTGTTTCTTCCACATCTGGGGACAAACGTTAACAGAAGCTACTGTATAAAAACACACCAGTTTCTAACCCACATTTAGCTTGACTCACTTCATTTAAAAGGGTTGCAGCCCTCTTCACTTATTTCAAGGGTGGGTCTGCCTGTCTCTGTGAGATAGTGCTGATGAGGAAGGGGACAACTCGGGATGGCAGCCCATGGGGGGTCACTGCTTCTCAGAGGCAGGTGGAGAGGAGCCAGGAAGTCTGAAGTTGCACCAAAGGATGCTCACTACCGTTTGAAAGGATCTGAGGCTGCTATGTCTGGGTGCAGACACAAGGCAGATGGGGAAGTCCACACTATCTCCGCAGAGTCTGTTCCCCCCCCCCAGTCCTCCCCATCACGGCTTTCTCCCTCCGTACCTGGACATGTCTCTGCTTTAGCAGCGTCTCATAGCGGTTGGAAGGTGGGTACGGGATGATCACCCCATAGTTCTTACATTCAGCTCGGAAACGTTTATCCAGCAGGACACTGGAAGGGAGCAACATGAAACAGCAGCACTGAACACGGGGGCAGGTGGTTTCTCAACAGCCCGGCCACATCGATGCCAGACCACGGGGTCCACCCATGAAATGTGATCTTAAATATCTCAAATATAACTGTGTCTGCTCTGGACACGGTTCCCCACAATTCTTTCCAGCCACAGACGCTCAATGTGTGACATGGGATTTCTAAGTTAAAGATGGGCAACCCAGGGTGGAGACATTAGTCTTTCCTTCACTTATGATGAAAACAATTGAGTTCAGCCTTAGTATATCCCAGCGAAAATTCTAGGGACCAGGGATACCAAGGTCCTTCCTGTCTTCAAGGTACTAACTTCCCAGTGAAGAGATTGACAGAGCAAGCAGGGAAACAAAACAAATGGTTTGCAATAAGCATCATGTGCTCAGTGTTTCTCGTTCACCAGGCAACACAGACATACACACATACTCATGCAAACACATATACACACATCAGATACACAGCTACACACACACACTCACACAGACGTTCATGCACATGGTTACATGCCCATATATGCATACACATATGGTTATATTTAGTGTCACAGCAATCCTATATTCAGGTGTACTATTTTCATCCTCCACACTGAGGCACAGGTTGTAGTACTTTGAAAACAATAAAACAGGATCATTTGGAGTTAGCAATTATGGGAAGTCTTTGCATGGCGGTTTTGTGGGCCAGAGATTGGTTAATAACGATACGGCAAGATTATCTCACACACAGTGGTCTGTCTCAGATAAAGGGAACAAGGTTTTGGGAAAACACGTTCATTACACCAGTCTACAGGCCAGATCGTGTGGAAGCACAGGGCCCTCACAGAGAGAGGCAGGTTGGAGAGATGAGCTGGAAGCCAGTTAAGGTTTTAAGTGGGAAAGAGATGTATTTAAACTTGCACTGTCCAAAGCAGCAGCCACCAGTCCCAGTGCCTATGGAAGGCCTCAAATGAGGTGGCCTCAAACTGGGATCCATTGCCACATGCACACCAGGTTTAGGAGGCCTCGGAGAAAACAGGGAGATCTCTTTAATCATATTTACACTGACTCCACGTTAAAATTTTAGTGGCTTTGGTTTGTTGAATTAAATAAAACATATTATTAAAATGCCAGCTGTTGCTTTCCCTCATTAAAATATGGCTGCTAGACTTCGTTGACTTCCCATGAGGAATGGATAGGAGTGGGGTGGGGCGAAAGTGGGGGAAGTGGGGGTAGTAGAAGGAGGGAGAGGAACTGGAATTGGCATGTAAAATAAAAACAATTGTTTAGAAAAATAAAATAAATAAAAAATATGGCTGCTAAAACACTAAAGACAGCAGAGGTGGCTACCATCTGTGGTGGCATTTTATTTCAGGTGGACGGGATTAGCATGTTGTTACCCTTTCTGTCTAGTGCTTTCTCTGAATTTCCCAGCTCCTCTCAATTTCCACCCCTTTGAAAAGCATTCATCTTGCAGGGAAGGTTGTTGAGGACTATTTTCAAATGGGGATATATATTTAAAGACTCTCTCTTTCTTCTCTTTCTCTCTCTCTCTCTCTCTCTCTCTCTCTCTCTCTCTCTCTCTCTGTGTCTCGTGTGTGCGAGTGTGTGTGTGTATGTGTGTGTGTGTGTGTGTGTGTGTTTGCCTGTGGAGGCCAACAGGGCAATAGATGCACCTGGAGTTAGAGGTAGTGGTGATCTACTTGTTCTGGGTACTGGGAATTGAACTTGGGTCCTCTGGAAGACTACCAAGAGCCCTTAACCACTGAGCCATCTCTTCAGCTCCCAAGATGGGGAGAATTTATAACCTGAGTATAGAGCGTCCCCAGAATGTGACATTCCTGGGCTAGTTTCCACAGACAACATCAGCATACTCAGGGCCAGCACTGTCTTAGGAATGCTGCCTCCCCTGCTGTTGCTGCCTCCTACCTGATCTGCTCACACCTATTAAGCAACTACTTAGTGATGGATGTCCCTCTGTGCTTTCTATCTGCTTATCACTTAGGATTCATTCTCTTTAGTCAGTGCAGCTCTTGTGCCCATCTTCTCGTGTGCAGTGCATGTCAACTCCTATCCGAAATGTGTCAAGCCTGTCAAATCAAAATGGAGCCAGTCACTTCCGTGGGGCGGGGGGAAGAAGTAACTAAGGTGGGAACTCGCCCTTAGGATTGCTGGTTAGTCCATCTGGACTTCCATCAAGAACCACAATTCCTATATAAACATATTTTCTTTCATGATAGCACCATTGCAAAGATTTAAAAACCCATGAATTCCTTTGGGATATGGGGGTGGGGTGGGGGAGTTAAATCAGTATCATCCAGGAAATACTGATAACCCTATAAACCCAAGGCATCTCCAACTGAAACTTCTGCACACACGTCATCCTTACACACCTAAAATGCATTCTCCGTGGGCTAATATTATCAGAGTGAAGTTTAAAAATAAAGATGAAGTCAAGCCGCCACCGTGCATATGAAACCACTTTGTGGCAGTGTATTGCTCTCTGGCATCTTCAAGGTTTATGGTGCCTGGGCACGCGACGCGCCCTCTAGTGGCCTGGATATGCCACTGCATGAAGTAACTAGCTGCCGGCTGCTGGAATGTAAGCTATTATTTTTGTACTACCTCCACCAAGGCTTTGACCAGAAGTTCCCTTTGCCTGCACATTCTGGACCCGTCCTTCACCTGTTTCACTTAATTCCCTAGACACAGCTTCCTTAAGATGGCCTCAACCAGCTCAGGTTTATCTACCATATATTCATAAACGTCCCTCAGTTCTCATCACCCTCTGTCCTTCCATTGAACTGCAGACCTCATGAACTTTGTACACTATCTACCTGCTCTCCCTTACAATGTGTTTCGATGCCTGGACCCCTGGAAAGTGCTCGATCCCCCATAAGTGCTGAGCAAGGGAGAAGAAGGAATCCCGTCTTGGGCACCAGGTTGATGAAAGGGTCTACTCAGCTTACAATCCCTTACCTGCCGGCCATGGCTTTGTAGTAGGCAAAGATCTGGTCTGCCAGCTTGTAGACAAACTGATCAAAACACAGGTTCACCTGGTGAAGAGAAAGCGGGGGATCAGCAGTTCCTGTCTGGATTAACCGTGGGAAGTCGGGAGGGCACCAGGGCAGACTGAAATGCTTTCTGGGGCAGCATGGGCACTTTGACAGAGGGGATAAAGGAGTAAGCATCTGTGGCCATGCAGAAGTGAGGAGTTTGGCCCCTTGCTTTCAATGTCTTCAGTTAGTTACTGGATGAGCCAAAGTTTAAAAGGACCCTGGAACCAGCGTCCTCATTGCGTCCCCTGCTTGGTCAGGGACCACAAAGGAAAGCTCTTCCTCTCGGGCCATGAATCCCCCCAGCTGCCTGTTAACCCAAAGACTTTCTTGTCTGCTCCATGCATTTGATTTTCCTTTCTCTGCAGAGTTAATTTGGAGAATGCCCTTAGAAATAGAAAAGCCCCTTTCTTCAAGTTTTCCTTAAAATCCCTCTGGTTTTTCATGTACAAAGTCTTCCCGACTCACAGGAGACTATGAAGTCGGGAGGGAAGACAAGGTCACACCCACTGTGGAGCATCAGAGCACATGTTCCATGAATGACCAGAGAAGAAAGTGGCCAAAGTGGGACTTGAAAGAGACCGGGCTCTGGTACCAGCAGGGTGGCAGACAGAGGGAGGGGAGGGGCTTGATCTTTGATTCCTTTCTACTAAGTTTCTAAGATGATGTCTTTATCACAAGGTTTCTGTGCCTATTATTTGATACCCACTATATCACACAGAACAAAACCCACCGAGGGTTCTGTACACGATACCGGCTTTACACCCAGGGTGCTGGCTTCAACCCACAGTGCTGGCTTCAACCCACAGTGCTGGCTTCATAGTCAGATAACTGAGGCCTCCTGCCTGCGCCTCTGAACCTTATGATCCTCAGTGTACCTTCTAGCAGTGAGGGATCTAGAGGGTCAAAGTAGGAGTGCTCATTTAGACCCCACGGTCCCTTTCTAGAACCAACTCTGAATTCTCGTCCAGATATTCGCAGCCCCTCCAGAGACCCCATGGTCTTCTTCAGAGCTCATGACCAGCCTCAGGGGGAGTTTGATGACATCACTTGCAAGCCAAAGTGTATATGCACATGAAGTGCACATGAAGCCCCTCATGGTAGATACACAGACTAGGATGAGGAACAAAGGAGTGAGCCATTGTACACTATTAAATTCTATAGCCACAGCAATCATGCATATTGTTCCCTGAAGTCACTAACATTCCCCCACCCCCCATTTGTGTTTATTTCTGGAGGACTGGCCAAGTCCAGCCTCTCGGGGACTGCAGGAATGAAGGCAGCATGTCACTTGCCTCGGCTTCAATCTCATCGTAGAGGAACTGCTTTTTGAACTTGGTGAGAGCATAGTACGCGCTGTCGTTGTAGAGATCCAAGGGGTAGAGGACATACCTGGAAGGAACACAAGAAACATGGGGGGTAAGTTACACTGGCCTGGAAAACACAAGAGGTGTGGGCGGCGAGGCAGCCTGCCTGGAACGGAAGACAACCTGCCACCCTTCCCTGTGTTCCCAGTGCCTCCATTTAGGAAGGACTTGCTCTCCAGTCTGCACACAGACATTAGCAGTCCATGATGCTAATGGATCCCTGATCTGAAAACCTTAGCCTAGGAGAGAACTTCTTGGTTCCTAGAGATGGTAATTTCCCCAGTATGGCTGCTATGAGAGGGACAAAGATAGAAAAAGCAGGTAGGTGAAGGCCTCATCTCTACTCAGGAGTTTCTTCTCTAAAGCAAAGAGGTCGGTGGCAAGTCAGTCTCCCACTCAACCCTGGCCTAATCCTGCCTCTTACTCCATCATGGAAGGTTCTTTGGTTTCCAGGATATGGTCCGTGAGAATCCAGGGCATGGACATCTCAATAGGGAACTGGATGCGTCGGCCCATGGTTAACTCCAGGAAGAATTCTCGGAACCAGAGCTGGGAGAGGTCACAGCACTGCTGCAGGGCTTCTGGAAGAACAGGAGAGAGCCTCGGTTTAACAGAAAGTGCTCACACGGCACGGCATTTGCTGTGCACTGGCTGCCACTGTGACCGACATCGGCATGCCAGGTGCGCAGCAGGCATGTCCTATACAACCCTTCCCTGATCTCACTGTCTTGTGCCTGAAGCCAGCTTAGTAGCATCCATGGTGAAATAGCATCTGTCATCTTCGGAGACAGGGCAGGTTATGGGGGAAGGGGTGGTGAGGTCTCAAAACATCTGCCTTCCCACCATTTCCACTAACTCCCTCCAGAGTCATCCAAAAGAAGTGCTGATTTACATACAAACGGTGTTTTTAGAATACACAGTCAGTGCTCACTTTCAAGGAATCGTGGCCCCTCATCTCCTATATGTAATGATTCTGAAGCCCTTTGGAGGTCTTGAAAGCCCAACTCACATCATTCTTTAACGGAGAAGCACTGAGACTCCCATGTCACTGGAGTCCTACTTGTCTTTACCCTGCTCCAGTTAACCCCTCAGTGCAGAGGAAGAAGAGGACGTGGGACTGAGGTGCAGCCTGGAAGCCTCCTCAACGAGGAGCAATGGGTACAAGGAAGATTAGAACCACTCTGACCAACAGAAGGCTGATCCAGAATACATTGTGTTGCAGGCATGCGTCCCTGCATGAGTCCCCTTCCTAACCAGCCACAGGGTGTTCTGGGCTATAGACAGGCATTCCAGCGTGATTCCTGCTTTTAACTAGCCATGACTGTCTACCAGACAAATTCACTGGGTCAGAACGAGTTCAGCAGAGCCTGGCCTTTCCTACCTCCCCAAGCTGACGGAAAGGTTTTCCTTTCTGTTGTTTTTAAATTAATTCTTTTGCCCCTGGGAGCAGATTGTGCCCCCCTGTGGCTCATGATTCTATTGGTCTCCAGCTTCCTGCCCTACCGCCTTGGTTGTGGAGGAGGGTGGCTCACCGCTGATGTTGAGCAGGTGCGTGAAGAAGAAGGACTGCTTGTGGAAGTCCTCTATGGCGAGGACGATGGGCCCGTCCAGGCTGCTCCTCAGGGTCTTCTTGGAGCCGCTCTTGTCCGCGATGAGCGACTCCAGCATGGTACGGACCATGTACAGCTTGGAAAGAAGGGGACAGAAGGTCAGGTGGCCCTCCGCACTGAGGGACAGGTTGCTGTCCTTTCCTACCCTCCTGTTCTTCCTTCTGCTCTCAAAGAGAACTGTCTTAAGGAAGCACCGATTACGGCAGAGAAGCGGATTTGGAGCTATGGAAACCTGGCCTCTCCCTGCCGTTCTGGGACCCAGCACATGCCAGGCAAGCATCCATCACTGGGCTTGCCACCTGCCCTTGTGAAAACCTCCAAGAGGCAGACTGACCAGCTTTACCAAGTTCTCTGCCTAGGGCCCATAGCACCCCTAGGTGTACCGACAACGGCAGGTAGTTAAGGCCCATGAAAGGCTCCTGCCTGCCCTGTTTAGCCAAGGGCATGGACATCCATGCCACTCTACAGTCACCCTCTGATGTCCCAGATGACCACGGTAACAGCATGGATGGGGCACTGAACCAGGAACCAAGAGAGCCAGGTTCAAAGCCAAGCACTGCCATTGACTCGCTGTGTGACCTTAGACGACGAAGCCTCCACTCTGGGCTCCAGTTGCCTCATCTAACAGGAAGGATTGGACCAGACAAGTTCTCAACCCAGTCTCTTTCAGCTCTAACTTTTGGAGGAGTTACGCAATGGACAAAGCTCAAAACAGCAACCCCCCCCCACCCCTCCTGTGTTTTAAACCTGTCAGTGAATGCTGGTGCCCTCTGATGGCCTGGGCTGCACTGTACAGCCTTCCAGAGATTCTGGGTGGAATGCAAATCAACATCCATACTTACACAGGAGGCTACTAGACACCTAACCCCAGCTTACAGAGGGCCCTACATGCAAAGGGCCCAAGAGCAGCGGGGCTGTTCTCTCTGCTAATCTAGATTTTTTTTTTCCCACATCATTTGTCTTTGAGTCTGAGGATTGGAAGGGGCCTTGAGGAGCCAGGCTAGTCTGTTCCTGCTGCCTCCCGCAGTAGGCACCCAAACCAACCCAGCCAGGCGGTGTTATACCAGGGATCGGCAGCCTCTTCGGCCCTGTGTGCCACCAGTGGGGTGAAACAAAGCCCTCGGGGACCACTGGCAGGCCTAAGACACAGACAGGAGAGAAGGCAGAGGGAATGGGAGGGCAGGAGAGACAGGGAGGAGGGAGAGAGAGAAAGAGAGAGAGAGAAAAGCGAGAGGTATTGTATACAGTGGGAAAGCCACCACAACTGCAGGGGCCACACGTGACACGCTCCGACCTCCCAGCAACCACACTACTCTCTGCTGCTACTGGATGGGGCTAAGGTTCTCACCCACTGTGGGCCTGGCAGTCACAGATCCACATGTAGGGTCCCCTCTGTGGGGGAAGGAGTGACCGCTGTTGCTGGTTTTCTAGATGGCCCACCCTCTATGAACCTCTCTCTCTGAGTATCAAAGTACAATGCTAACGATGGCCTTGGAGCCCCCCAAAGAAAGGGGCTATGGAGATTGGGTTCACATCCAGTTCTAACTACTAGAAAAGTGGGTCCGTTCTGAACAGAGTCAACTCTTTAGCTAACTGTATTAATGGGCATTTACTCTACCAGGACAGGCTGCTATCCAACTCCATGAAATGCCTACACCTGCTACATTCTGAGGGCTGCCATGGAGCCCTGGGGTGGGCATCAGGAGACCTGGGTTCTTGTCTACCTGGCACTCGTCTTGTGACTTGGACAAGTCACTTCCCCTTTCTGGACCTCAGTTTCCCCGTCTGTGATAGGGGGAGGGGGAGTCTACCTCTCAGCACTCGTCCACCTCTGGGGCTATCTGGGGGTCAACTAAATGAATCTGCATCTGAGCTATCAACCTACCCCAGGGGCACCTAGGGGTGGGGTTTAGTTTTCGGCAACTGTCCTGCAGTTCTCAAATTATCCACGAAGACACATGCCCTCTCTCTTGTCTTCTCGATGTCTACAGCCCCTCCATCCTTCTCTCCTTGCTCCTCTCAGGACTTAAGAGAAATGCCTGAGAGCCATTCAGCCACACCAGGTTAGAAAGGTTCCTGGCCTTCTAATGAAGATTTCAGAACTGTCTATAAAGGCTCCTTTGGGGTGTCGCACATGCAGAAGACAGAGTGTGTGCACGCTGGCCATTGGAGACTGCAAAGCTAAGAGAAGTGATGATAACCTTGCCAAACACTCACCTGCCCCTGCTAAGCCCCAGCCCTGCCCAGACACGGACACACACAGAAGGAGGGGTCAGAAAGGGCCTCAGATGGCCCGCTTCAGGCGATCCAGAGCAGAGATGGGCTTGAAAGGTCCTATAAGGAGGAGCTTCCAGCTTGGGGCTTCTGGAGCCTGCAAGACCCTGACGGTTACAGTAAGATGCATCTGTTTTCAAATACCACAGAAAGTAGACCGGGAAATACCTTCTTCTACATCGGCAGTAAGGACTTAACTCCACGAGTCACTCCCCCACCCCCCATGTAATTTTAAGTCTGTTCTGGGTGAACACAGACATCGTCTTATTGCGGAAGTTCCAGCTGGAAACTCAAGGGTATTTCTGACAACCAGACTGTGTCTGAGGGGAGGCGGCTTGCCAAGCTTGTGGGTTGTCTTTGGAAAGGGATGGAAAAACTAGCAAAGTGTCTTGTTGTTAATGTGAGCTCATCCTAAGTTTTCATTTTTAGAAGGTAAGCAGAGCTGAGAAAGGTTAAGCTGCTTGCCCAGAAACATACAGCAAGTCAGAGGCTGAACTTGTAAGTTCCCCTGCCAGGCTGCCCCTGTAGGTAAGGGGACTGCGGTCATTAGAATACACAGACCTATGCACGTGAGCTCCATGTCAGACCCCTCCTGCACTGCAGTATGTGAGCTTTACCGGGCTAGGAGATAGCTGGGGAGGTGAATATGTGCTACCACCATTGGTCAGACTAGACAACTGAGGCCCAGAGAGACCGTGTAACATGTCCAAGGTCACACAGGTGTCTAGGACTAGAACCCAGGTCTCCTGAATCTCTGGCCAGTGGTCTTCCTTCTACATCAAACAAGACATCAGGAAAAACCCAGAGCAGCTGTTTAACCCTGCCCTTCCTCACAAGGATCCCCATCCCACTACCCCGTAGTTCTCCAGGGACCCTTTCTTGGTCCAAATGGCCTGGAGTCAGGGAGCCAGGCTGCCTGGGAACTGCTTACCTGTGTGCTGGAAGGTCCCACGGCACGACGGGGCACCTTGATGTCAAAGCCGCCTTTGGGGTCCTTTTCCCCTCTCAAGCATGGGTCATTGGGGGGCTCTCGGCCTCCCTCCCAGTCACAGATGGTCTTGCGAATCGCCTGCAGAACACTGGTGAAGGAGGGAGGGAGCTTAGCCCAGGTGTCTGCAAGGCTGTTTTCAGGCCCCAGTGGGTCTTGCTCAGCACCTCCTGCATTAGAGTTTCTGAGTGTTTGGGATGTACATTCAATCCTGGACCACTCAGGGATGCTCTTAGTGTTCAGGTGCTTTCAACAAGAGGCTCCTGTGGCTCTGGTGGCCATTGACTACCTAAGAATTCAGCTTTAAGCCACATGGGGGACAGGAGGACAGGACCTGGGGGTGGGGAGAGGAAGGGGGAGCTACAGGAACATCTCATCAGCATCACTAGCTATATGGATCAAGTTTTAGAAAGAGCTTCTATGTATAGCCCGTTCCCCCCACACCCACCATGTGTGCTGAAGTCTACACATGGATTATCTCATTTCAGCATCCCGTAGCCATGGATACGGTGGCCACCATGATCCCAATTTACAACCAAGGAACGGACACTCAGAGAACTCATTTGAATAATTCACTTTTAGACAGCAGTTGGCTTGAGTTCAAGTCCTGAGTGGAAGCCTTGGCTTAACACCAATGCCCACTACCAGAGGCTCTCTTTGTTTAAAAGCCACGCTGGAAGGCGACTGAGCTAGGAGGCCCTCCCCTTCTAGCCCTGCATCCCTCAGTTCTGCAGCACCCTGAAATGGGCCATCTGAGGACCAACCTGATAAGGACATTCTTTTTCTTGCGCACAGCTTGCCGCAAGGGCTCACGCAGTGTCACCTGGGCGAAATCCTGCAGGGCCGCATAGATAGTGTTGCGGATGGCCTGGTTGAAGACACTCTCCATCCTCCCCATGAGCACCTGCAGGCCCTTGATCATGGCGATCACCTGGTAGGCATAGAACAAGGGTCAGCTGAGCTACCATGTAGCAAGCCGTCTGCTCATTGTGCTTCTCCAGGCTGCAGGGAGCAGGCAGTGGAGATGCCTAGAGTGTGAGGTCCATGCCTCTAAAACTGTCAGGTCACGACTAGGTAAGAAATGCCTGTAATGCCAGCTCAAGGACACCTGATGCCTCTGGCCTCAGACGTTCACAAGCACATTCTCTCTCATACACAAACACATAATTAACACACTGGGATAAATGGGTGGATAAAGAAGGGTTCAGAATAATTCCAAACAGAGAGGGCAAGGCTGTTGAACCTGGGCGGGGCGTGGGGGGGGGGACCTTTGCAACTTAAGACTAGGTAAAGATTTCTATGCTAGAAACCACCATTCACATCCTGTGAAACAATAAGTTGAATAAACTGGGCTGTAGCAAACCATAAAACCAGAGTGCCTCAAAAGGCTTTGCCAAGAAAACAAAGAGGCAAAGTCACCCCATAGAGAAGCTGCTTGCAACTCATGCATGATGAAAGCCTTGTGGTGAAGATACAGAAAGGATTCTCACAACTTCATAATGAGAAGGCACAGACACAACCTTCAGAGATGGGCAAAGGCAAAGGCTTCCATAGAATCCACAGGAGGAGAGAGGAATGGCCATGATCATGTGAAAAGATACTTGGTGTCATCAGACTCCGGGAAATGAGACTCGCAAGGTTAATGAGACTCGCCTACTTGACCATTAGAATGGCCAAGATCACTAGTAAGGTGGCCACCAAAGGCCTCTGAGGGCACAGAACAATGGGACACTCAGGAGACCTGGCGACAATGTGAAATCCCCCTTGGTGTGGCTGTTGAAGGACCGTCCACACTGCGAGGGCTCTGGTAAAAAGTTAAAACTCAGCCAGGCTTCACTGGACAAGTCTGCAATGCTGAGACCTGCCTTGGATAGCAAGTGAGTTCAAGGACAACCTAAGACTCTCTCTCAACAAAAACCAACAGAAAAAAAACAAAGCAAAAGCGGGCTGAGGGTGTAGCTCAGCTAGCCTTCTGTCTCCATCCCCACAGCACTAGGATTAAGGGTACGACCATATTCTACTTGATTACGTGGGTAATGGGGATCCGAACTTGGGTCCTCAAGCATGTGTAGCCAGTGCCACCTTACCAGTCCTCCTCATATATTTTTAATTTTTTAATTACTTCTTAGAAAATGTCATACATGTATAAATTATGTACTAGCTGATTTTGTGTCAACTACATACAAGCTAGAGTCTCCAGAAAGGAAGGAACCTCAGCTGAGGAAATGCCTCCATGAGACTCAGCTGTAAGGCATTTTTTTTCAATGTCTGATATCAGTGTGGGAGGGCCCAGTCCATTATGAATGGTGCCATCCCTGGGCTGGTGGTCCTGGGTTCTATAAAAAAGCAGGCTATGTAAGCCAGGGGGAGCAAGCCAGTAAGCAGTACCCTTCCACAGCTTCTGCATCAGCTCCTGCCTCCAGATTCTGCCCCATGTGAATTCCTGTCCTGACTTCCTTTGACAATGAACAGCAATATAGAAGTGTAAGCCAAATACATCATTTTCTCCCCAACTTGCTTTGGTCATGGTGTTTCATCACAGCAACAGAAACCCTAACTGTGACACATTATATTTTGATTATATCCATTCCTATCCCATCCCAACCTTGCTCTGGCCCTACCTTCCAATTTCAGATCATTCTTTCATAAGCACTTATTTATTCATCTACTTATTATATTTTAACCCAGTGAGTCCAATCGGTGCTGCCCATACACACATGGGCATGATGTCATCCACTGGGGCTTGGGGGAACCAACCAACGGCCATGCTCCCCAAGAAAAGTGACTCTGACTACCCCAGCAACTAGCAACTGCTCCTCCACTAGGGGCAGGACCTCAGGAACAGAGTCAATGCTGGAACTTGAAACTAGCTGGATCTATCATTTCTTAGTCACTTTTGACAGAGAACAACCTAGACAGGAAAAGTCAGAAAAGGTTAGCAAGTTAAAATGACAACATTTCTGGGTGATCAAAAGAACTCAGGAACTGCAGGGAGCTGCAGTCTGGGGTAGATGGGGAGAGCAGAGCATCGGCACCCACCTCCACAAAGGCAAACTTCTCCTCGCTGGTGTAATTGTAGCGTGTGGCTCTCTCGTATTCTTCCGCTGTACCCGGGCAATCCTTGTTGCAGAATTTGTCTGTGGGGTGAACCAACTTCCAAGAGTACTGGGGCGGGGGGAGAAGAAAATCCATTGTCCATCAGTTGAGGAAAGGTAAGCAAATGGTCAAGCCATCAGCACACTGATTAGATGCAGGGTGAAAGCACTGACTTATGCAGGATAGGGGTGGACCCAGAAAACACAATGTAAAAAGCTGTATGTAAAAACCACATGCTTGGAATCTATATATGGTGACTATCTAAAGTAAGGTAATGTACAGCGACAGAAAGAATACTGAGAGCTGAAGGGGCGGGGTGACAGATGTGGGATTTTATTTTTAATGGTGTTTATGTGCATGTGTTTGTCTGTGGGATATGCATGTAAGTGTGGGTGCTCACAGAAGCCAGAGGCATCATCTCACCCGTGCTGGAGTTTACAGAGGCTGTAAGTCACCTAAGGTCAGGGCAGGGTCCTAGCCACCTCTCTGGGCCCAGGTGTGGTTTTATTTATTCATCTTTTTAAGTGATGAAAATATTAACTTAAGGTTATACAATTCCATGAATATACTTAAAATGTAGGTTTCAGTTGGGTGAGAGGCGTGGTACATGAAAGACAGAAGCCATGTGAACTAGGTCAGTAGGGGCTGAGGTCTCAGGACACCTACCACCTCCATGACATGGGCACTCCACTTGGACAGAAGTTGCAGGCCTCGAAGGGCCAGGTCAAAGAGCTCCCGGTACTCTTCATCTGACTTCTGGCTGTCCAGCCCTGAGCCTGTCACCACCTGAGGGACACAGAATTTCATACTCACTTCATGGTCCATGTGCCTGAGGCTCATGAGCATTACTTTTCAAGTTCCCCTGGAAAAACTGAGCAATTGTTATGCTCCCTTTGCTAGACAAACTTGTCTTTGACGGTTGTCTTGCTGAAGGTCATATGTCTTGTAAGTGGCTGAGGATTTTGATTCAGGAGGTGTCATTTCAGATCCCCACTCGGCCTCACCCTACAGCCTTACAGCAAAGTTTGTCTTGACTGTATTCATTATAGGAAGTGCAAACTAGTAAGTGACCTGAGATTTCACCCTTGAGGTGATATTAAATATAAGTATGTATGCTAGCAATGACTTTTATACAACACTGTGATTTCACAGGTACTGTGGGAGAATGCTTTTGTACACTGTAAAGATTTGTCAGTCATATTAATTTAACAAAATACTGATTACAGGAAGTATAGGTGGGGCAACCAGACTAAGAGAATTCTGGAAAGAGGAAAAGCAAAGATGCAGTTGCCAACCAAATGCAGAGGAAGCAAAATGAGAATGCCTCACTGAGAAAAGGTACCAAGTCACGTGGCTAAACATAGACAAGAATTATGAATTAGTTTACGTGAGCTAATAGGCCAAACAGTTTATAATTAATATAAGCCCCTGTGTGTTTCTTTGGCATTGAATGGCTGCAGGACCAGGTAGATCAGAAACTTCCATCTACAAACAACATCCAACATTCGGCAACTCCATCCACATAAACCTGAGAGAGCTTGGGAAGGGATTCTAGACACAAAAGAACAGAATTAAGTACAGTTTCTTGATAACAGCATTTTTGGGGGGTGAGCTCTGCTTGCAAGAGGCAAGCAGAGGCAGAGCTCCTTTAAGAGAGGCTTATTGACTCAGCATTAATGGCAAAAGCCTCCCAGCTCTTTTAAGAGGCTCTGTCACCACACTTAAATGGTGTTTATGAGCAGCCAGCAACATGCTTCTTGGTGGTGGCATGGATCTGGAAACTCCACAGAGTTATGGCAAGAAACATGGCTCCCACCTGTACCTCTGTCATTCTAGACTCTGAGGAAGCTAAGGAATGAGGTGGAACCCCATTTTGGTGGTGGAGTCACTAAAGCCACAGTTTTAATCCTAGCCATGTTACTTAGCAGATTAAAGACTAATGTGTTCAGAAAAAGATAAATACAATAAAGACAGATTTAGATATAAAAAAAAAACTCTAAGTGGTTTACAATCTGTTTAAAAATTAATGTAAGCTTGGGAGAGAAAAGAAAAAGGATAGGGAAAGTCCTTTAAAAAGGAGAAAGTGTAGCTGGGTGTGGCGGCACACACTTTTAATTCCTGCACTTGGGAGGCAGAGGCAGGTGGATCTCTGTAAGTTAAAGGCCAGTCTGGTCTACAGAGTAAGTTTCAGAATAGTCTAAGATACACAGAGAATCTCTGTCTCAAAACACCAAAAAATAAAAATAAAAGAAATAGAGTAAAAAAAAGCCACATAAATATGGAAAATACACAGAGAATCTGGATACTGTTATTATGCTGTCTTTGAATCGTTTGAGAAAGGAGCAACAGCTGTTAAAAGACTTTTTTTTTTATTATAAATGCTGCTGGATTAATCCAACCTAAATATTTTGAAAGTGCTTTGACTTCAAATTTTAAGTCAAAATATGCTACATTGGAGATATGTTACATTGGAGAAGAGGTTTTGCTTTTGTTTTCACAGGAAATGAGAGGCTGTAGATTCATTCTGGGTTAAGAAAAATGAGGTTTGATCAAGGAAGACCCAATGGAAATGGATGGCCCAGATGATCCAACATTTCTGAGGACCTCTGTTGCAGTTTCTTCTGAGTTCAGCATCCAGAACAGCTTCAAGGATGCTGGCTGAGATGATCTAGCCTCACAGAATACTTCAGTTAGGACTTGACCATAATCCTAAATTTACTTTGGGTTCCTATAAGTTTACCAGCACCTCCAAACAGCAGGAAGCAGCCTAGAAAACTACACCCACATTCCCCTTTGCAAAAAATTAGTTTTTGGGAATGTGGGTGTAGTTTTCTCGACTTTGTTTGGTGTATTGGTTACAAGTTGTTATGCATAATGGTCAGTAAAAAAGCTATACAAAGGAGATTAGATTCAAGGTCTTGTTTTGAGAAAAAAGGGGAACTGCTGTGGGAGAATGCTTTTGTACACTATAAAGACTTGTCACTCATATTGGTTTAATAAAACACTGATTGGCCAGTAGCCAGGCAGGAAGTATAGGTGGGGCAACCAGATTAAGAGAAATCTAGAAAGAGGAAAGGCAGAGAATCAGTCACTATCCAGATGTAGAGGAAGCAAGATGAGAATGCCCCACTGAGAAAAGGTACCAAGTTACATGGCTAGACACAGACATGACTTATGGGTTAACTTAAGTTGTAAAGGCTAGTTAATAATAAGCCTGAGCTAATAGGCCAAAGAGTTTATAATTAGAATAAGACCCTGTGCGTTTCTTTGGGACTGAACAGCTGTGAGACCAGGCAGGACAGAAACTTCTGTCTACACATAGGACTCCTGGTTTCATGTACTATTTCACATACAGTGCTAATCACAGATCACTAAAATGATGTCACAGCCCATTGACTAGCTACAATGCACTAATTAAAAAGATCTGACACAAATGTCTGTATGTGTAATAGTCCATCCACACTATAAGTCCGTAACTATGGATGTATCCACACACAAATATACACATGCACATATACATATATACAACATGAATATACGCAGGTAGTCATTAATGATGGACACTATCTCTGTAAATTTGTTTCCTCTATAATTTACCACAGTGACACTTGTAGCAATGTCTCCATCCCCTGCAGACACCTGCATGTTCCCAGCTGAGTAGAGGCCTCTGTGTTTCTGTTTTAGCTCTCACATAGCAAGTCAACATCTTCTCTGTCACCTACACAGTGTCAGGATGCCCACGTTTTTGTGCTTTTAGTTAACAATTTCAAACAAAGCTGATGTGCTGTGCTGTTGGTTCTCAACATTCCTGACACTGTGACCCTTTAATATCGTTCCTTATGTGGTGTCCCCCAACCGTAAAATTTTCATTGCTACTTCATAAATGTAATTTTGCTACTGTGTATGAATTGTAATGTAAATATCTGTTTTCTGTGTATTTTTTTTTTTTTTTGTTTTTTTTTGATGACCCTTGTGAAAGGACTGTTTGACCCCTAAAGGGGTCGTGACCCACAGGTTGAGAACCACTGTGCAATGCAGTGCTCTACATCCAGGAAAGCTGTGACAGACATGTTTAGAAACACTTCCTTCAAACAGAAGTCATGGTACTGTTGGCCCTCAGTTAAATGTCAATGAATCAACAAAAAATATCACAAAGGTATCTTTAGACAGAAATGGAGATAAAACAAGATTCCGTGCTGATTAAAAAAAAAACTGTGGCAAGAGGCTCATGGGAATTCTGAATTTCTTTGTGGGCAATGGCTCATAATTTTTGAATTCTGAGTTTGTGGCATTTTATAGACTGTTACTACTGAAAGTCATGAAAACTAATAATGCATATTCACATAGCATGTTCACTTGGCCCTATATGCCTGAGGTAGTCTGCATCCAATAGATTCACACAATGGTAGATGGGAAATATTTGGAGAAAATGCTGTATCTCTATCATATGATCTTGACATTGTCCTCTAAATACAACAAAACAACTACTTATGGTGTGATGGTTAGCCTTAACTGCCAACTTGGAATAGCCTAGAGTCACCTTGGGAGGGTATCTCAATGAGTGACAGTCTACATTTGGTCAGTCTGTAGGTACATCCTTGAGGGATCACCTTAATTACATTAATGGAAAGGGGAAGATCCAGCCTACATCGGGTGGCACCATTCCCTAAACAGGAGGTACTGAATTGTGTATGAGTGCAGAATCTGAGCTGAACATAAGCAAGCAAGCCAAAGAGCAAGCATGCGTTTTTTACTTCTTTCCACTCTAACTGTGGATATGATGTGAACACGCTTCTCCTACCCAAGACAGACGGTGGTTTAGACTCATGCCGGTAAACCACAGCCTCGTGGCAATACACATTAGTAGAAATGGGTTAATCAGGATGTGAGCATTAGCCAGTAAGAGGCTAGAGCTAATGCGCCAGGCAGTGTTTAAATGACTACAATTTGTGTGTTGTTATTTCACGTATAAAGCTAGCCATGCGGGAGCCAGGCGGGATGAAAAGCAGGCCTCATCACTACACCCTTTACTGTATTCCAGGCACAACACACACGCCGGGCACCCTAGTAGTTATTTCAGTGAACCTTACAAGAGAATGCTATCATTACCTCTACTTAAAAGATGTCTGGATTATTTTTGATTGACACCATAACTGTAGATATCTATGGGACACGGTGTGAAGATTCAACACATGTATACACTATGTGATGGACAGATGGGCTACCTGGTGTATCTATCACCTCTGATGTCATTTCTTCATGTTGAGAACTGTAATTATCACCAACCACTGTCACTCTACTGTGTGACAGAACACTGTAAGGGATTCCTCCTACTTGACTATTTTAAACCTGTATTTTTCTTAAATATTCTCTATTTAGTAAGAGTACAGATACCCCATGAAAAAGGATGGAAGGAAACTCCTTTTCTTTCCTGACTGCACCTCTGTACCTGCTAATAATCCTCTTCGTCACCATCCCTGCCACTCCCGCCCTCGTCAGGCATTACTGCATTCTTTCCATTTTGCAGATGAAGGGATAGAGGTCCAGAGTCCAAGCCTGGCTCTGAATCACTTCCAGCAAGCCCACCCTCCGCCTCTGGCTATGGCTCCCCCATCCCACACTGCCGGCTCTTCCTCAGCAGCCTCTTTGGACTCTGCTGGCCCTGGACCAGCCACAGAACTCACCTCGCTGTTACTGTAGCGAGCTAGCTCCGAGATGAAACGGATGTGGTCATCCCGGATCTGAACCATCTGCTCGCAGATGTTGTACTGGGGGCTGATGCTGCTTTGCGTGCATGTCCACCTGGGGAGAAAACCACAGGCTTTGTGTGGGTCATGGCTCCAGGCACCAGCATGGGAGAGGCTCCTTCTGCACACTAGCTGCTCCTGGTCCTCAAACAACATATCTGGCTCCCCTAGCTGGAACCAAAAGGTCAGGTGGCCGTCTAAGCCCCAGAGCCACCAACGCAGGCACCATGGTTAGAAAGGAGAGTCCTGTCTCTGCCTTCTCCAGTTCCTACCGCAGGTGTCTCTGGACACCAACACACAATACTTACCAGTTAAGTGACAGAGTGAGGGCCAAGACCACAGCCTCTCTACGGTCACAAAAGGCTAGAATCACAGACGAGCAAGACTGAGACTGGCAACCTCCCTGTCTTTCCCCAATGAATGCACCCACGGTGAGAGACCTCCTATCATTATGAGAGGTGTGGTTGGTGTCTCCTCCCCACCTCTTCTTCCTTCCTTCTCTCTTCCCATTCCCCTCCCTCCTCTCCTGTCTTCTTCTCTTCCATCCTTTTGAAAGATGTTGTTAGGAAAACCTTCCTGAATCAGAGAGGAAATAAATGAACAAAATCCCTCACTCTCTGACCCTCCTGCCCAGAACTAGAGGCCAGGAGGTAAACAAAGAGAACGGGAAGCCTCTTCTCGTTCAGGCAGGTGCAGGGTTTGGACAGAGCTTAAATTCAAAAGAAGACACAAAAGGACTCTCATAAGGAATATGAGTGGTGATGCCCTCCTCTGGCTTAGACTGCTGGTTTTTCATTTTGAGCTACTTGTAGAGGGGACACAGTCACTCAAATCTCTGACTTTCTGCCTGGTTACAAGCTTCTCCCTCTAAGATTGCCAGACATGGTCTGATTTCCCCATAAGGACTCATTTCTGGGTCTCCAGGTAGACATAGACTGTAGGTTGAGGACCCCTCTGCAGGTATCCTAAGCTTTTTTGAGACAAGGTTCCAGTGTAAGTGAGGCAGGTCTCAAGCTCCTGATCCTCCTGCCTCCACCTCCCAACTGCTGGGACTGTAAGTATTTGTACCATCCCTGGGCTCTGCTGGTATCATTTGAATCCCAGCTACTAAGAGTGGCTGAGGCAAGAGGATCACAAATACAAGGTATCCTTGGGCTACAGACTGAGACCCTAATTCCAAATAACAAGTGAAAAGATAAGGGAGGCTGTAGCCCTTTGTTAGGGTGTCTGTCCAGCACGTGCAAGTCTTCGGTTCAATCACCAGCACTGCAAAACTAAGACACCGACCAGAAGGTGACCAGCACCGATCCACACAGATAGACCACAGTCTCTTGGTTGTAGGTAATATGCACGCAGATAGACCATCCTATGTCTTCTAAGAACAGAGGAATCAAGGCTGGAGCCAGATAACAATCCTGCATCCCCAGTAATCCTTCCTGGGAGCTGACTCACTCCCAGGCCTTAAGCATCCATTTCCTTGAACTACTTTGTAGTAGATGACATAAGAGGAGGCCACCAACCCACGTCACAGCTGGAACCATACAAACCACGCTGTTAACCACGTAATTACTGCACAGCCACAGAACCTGAGCAGACCTGAACCAGGGTGATGACTGTTGCCATCAGTAGACTCCGGCCATCCCACTGAGGGGAGGGGGTTACCGCAGAACAGGACAAGGGGCGTGGCTATGCTCTAAGCCCTTTAGAGCCTGGCAGCAAAGGGCTGGTGCAAAAGGGCTCAGAGCATCCTCGCTATTCCCCTCCTGGCACCGCTGTTCTGTGGGAATCCACCTGCCCAGGGCTCTGGGGAGGGAGGAGGGACTGAAGTGGTCCCTCAGCTCCCTGCCCGGGCTGGGCATCCTCACAGGAGCCGAGAGACATTACGGCAGGCACTCACTTGGACTTGTTCTCTTCATAGTGAGCACTGGTCTTAATGTATCTGGCCAGCTCTATCTGCATGTCGCCGAAAAGGGGCACCACCTGCAGCTGCTGCAAAGGAAGCAAACAGAACGCATGAGATGCCACAGACAGGGCTGAGGCTGATGTACCGGTGGGGTGTAAGGCTTCAGTGCGCACTTGGGGCTAGAAGTTTTATTTCTTACGGTGTTACCATGGGATCCTGGCATCCAGAGGAACCCCAGCCAGCATACAGGCCCTTCCCCTGCCTCCAACCAACTGTATACTTCAAGTAATTGACACCAGAGAGGCCGAGTGGTTTGTCCAAGGTCACTCAGAACAGATGAACCAGAGGTCCAGATGGCTGGTCTCCAAGTACAGGTCCTTTCTATAGCTCAGAAGATTTCTACTGCTCCAAGCTGGACTAGGAGCAGGTGGCAGAGGGCTACTGCCTGGGAGTGGCCTTCCTGAGACTGCCCACCCAATACCTAACATTAAAGTGCAGATATCTTCTGACCAAAGCCTAGGACATGTGGAAGGGAGGTTGCTGTCTACCTACATCTGTCTTTCCTCACCAGACACAGGACCAGGCGCTTCACAAACACTATTTCAGCTGAGCCTGGCTGCATAGGCCTATAATCCCAGCTATTCCTGACACAAAGGCAAGGGGATCCTAAGCTCACAGGCTTCCTGGACAACACAGTGAGATTTTACCTTAAAATAAAAAGTAAAAAAGAAAGGTTGGGATGTGACTAGTAATAGAAGACTTATTTAGCATGGGCAAGACCCTGAATTTAATCCTAAGTACTACAAAACCCAGCTACCAACCATCCACTATCTCCATCCACACACGACCAAGTAGGGTCAGTACTGCCCCTGTCTCATTGTAATTGCATTGGGATTGACACATATGGAGAAGCTTAGTCTGCCCAGGAAGTCAGGCCAGATGGAGCAAGAGCTAAGAGAAGAACCCTCAGCCCCAGGAGGCTAGTCTGTGCCTTTTCCAAAGCTGTTCAGACAGAAGGGAGCAGAGGCAGATTAACCCCAGGTAAGCCTGGCTCTATCTGTCTTCCTGCTGGCTGAAGACATTGCAGTCTCCCAACAGGAGGCCTGTTTTTACCTGGGACAGCTCTGGAGAAAAGCTAAGAAATCAAGTCACAAGACCCCTCTGAGGACTCAAGTTTCCCCTTAAACCTCAGTATTGCTGACCTCAGTGTCTTCCACAAACAGCATCCCCCCAGGGCAGGGTTCCCATCTGTAGGACCCAGAGCTAGAGTAACTTCAGAATGAGAATCCAGTTCTAGATGTGACACGCCCTTGCTCAAACTCCAAAGTTAATATTTATCTGCAAGTTTTTCAAGACAGGGTTTCTCTGTAGCTTTTGGAGCCTGTCCTGGAACTAGCTCTGTAGACCAGGCTGGTCTCGAACTCACAAAGATCTGCCTGTCTCTGCCACCCGAGTGCTAGGATTAAAGGTTTGTGCCACCACGGCCCAGCTAATCTGTAAGTTTTTACTAGGACCTCAAAGGTTTAAATGGATTGAGCTTAAGCAGAACCCTGGTGAGTTACTGTGCCTAAACGGTGCAGCCAAGTAGCCTGTCATGGGCCCCAGAGTGGCTGCAATGGCAAACATGAAACCACTTAAAAGTTAGAGCTTAGAGAATGGAGAAATAGCCCAGCCATTAATGCACTTGCTGCTCTTTCAGAGGACCAGGGCTTGATGCCAGGTACCCACATGGCAGTTCACAACTATCTGTAACTCCAGTTCCAGGGTATCTAATGTCCTCTTCTGACCTCCATGGGCACTGCACACACATAGTGCAGACACGTATGCAGGTACAATATCCATATGCGTAAGATAAAAGTAAATCTTTAACCAAAACACTCAGCCTTTAGAACCTCCTTCCATAAGCTCTGGGATGTTATGAAAATTAACAGTTATTGCCTTCTAGGATGCAACTCTGTCTTTAGATGAAAGACTCCAGGAAAGGGAAAAGAGCATGCATGAAGACTTACAAGGCCTCCGGTGGAATCCCAGCCGAGTCTGGAGGCTGGGCATCACCCACATCTGGGCAGCAGACTGCTTTAGTGGGAGCAGTTGGAGCCTGTGCTCTTATTGTCCTTTTCTTGAGGGTCTTTAGATGCCTATGAACCATCTCCACAGCTTTCTGGCTAATCCCCTCCTTCCCCCCAGGGGATCAAGACTCTAGCCACTCTGTCCCCCTGCCCAGCCCCAGCTCCAATTACTAACCTTAAAGAACTTATCGATTTTGCTAAGGTTGATTCTCTTCTTGGCATCCAGTTTGTAAATGTTACTGACATTTCCATCCATCAGATAGAGGCCAAAACCCATCACCTAGAATGAGAAAGGCAAAACCATCACACTCCCAGAGCAGCTAACAAAACTAGAGGCCCACAGTGCACACATGCACATGTGTGTAAGCACACATAGATTCACTGGCATCTTGTAGAGACACACATGCTGCTTCAAAATCATACACACCTCCAAATTAAAACAAGAAACATGGGCCCGACTTGAACAAGAAATGTAGTATATTATTATAGTAGCCACTCTGGGCCAGGGGCTGTGGTTTAACAAGTGAGGTCTCCATTCCCACAAAACTCTTAGGTGTTTTAAACTCTTAAACATATTGTTTAAGGATGAGGAACTGGAGACAGAGAGAGGTGAGAGATCTCGCCATAGTCACACGAGGGAGCTGGCAGGGACTATCTGCAAAGAGGTTAGTTCAGGATCTGCCATTCAAATGTGTACTTACAGGTCCTACTAACACAGAAAGGACTTTGCTGTTTCCCAGAGATGCCAAGGCAAAGACACTGTGACCATAAAATTCCCCAGGCAAACAGCAATGTAAAGGCTCCTGAGGAGTCATGGGGGACACTGTTTAAGAGCAAATTTCTTCCTGAAGATGCTGAGACTCTTAATTTTTTCCTAGTCCCTTTAGATAAATGAGCAGCTGGAGGGTATGGTCAGCTGTGGAGACACAGGAAGTCATTCCTCACCGTGCCTTTATCACCTTGGCCCCTAAGGGAAGAAACAGAGAACTGTCTCTGACAGCTGCTTCCTGCTTGGCGCATTCTGTCCTGCAGCATCAGCAACAGACTAACTGTAAGGGTTTCTGATGCCCCCTGGTGGCACCTGAGCTCACTAACAAGCTGCAGAGAGCTGGGCGGCAGCACAAAACAATCCTGTTCACGTCAGCTGTGGGAGAAAAGCTGGACAGGACCTAAGCAGCCAAGGGTAGGACAGGCAACGCAACACATTTCTTCTGTAATGATACCATCTTATGGCTGCGCAACATCCAAACACATTTGATCGCATGGGGCTAGAAAGCCCAAATGCAGGCTGGTGAGAAGGCTCCGTGGGTAAAGGTGCTTGCTGCCAAGCCTGATGATCCGAGTTCAATCCCCAGGACCCACACGGTGGAAGCAAAGAGCTGCCTCCCACAAGGTGTCCTTTGACTTCCACATGAATACTGTGGTACATATGTGTTTAAATACATACATAAATAAATCTTTACAATTCTACATGTAAGGCTGGATATGCTGGCACACATCTTTAATTCTAGCACTTGGGAGGCAGTGGCAGATGGAGCTCCGTGAGTTCAAGGACAGCTTGGTCTACATATTGAGTTCCAAGCTAGCCAGGGTTAAATTTTGTTGAGACCCTGTCTCAAAAAACAAAACAAAAAAAACCCCACAAAACTTATACATTCTATGTTATTAATTTTTTTGAAAATATAGAAGCACAGAAAAAAAATGATATACACCAAAGTACTAAAAGTGTTGTCTCTGAGCTGGGAGGGGGGGGATTCCTGAATAATTTAGAGCCTCCACAATTATAACAACAACTTCGTAATAAAAACTGAAAACCACTTTTTTTTTTCCCCATTTTGACAAAACACGGAGTCTTCCTTCCCTCTAAGCTAGGAACTTCTCTTTCCGAAGCTGAGCTCTACAGATGCCATGCTCACGGTGCGGACTTCAGGGTTTTCAGTGCAGTCAAACCTTTAACCCCGGGATATGCGTGAGGAATAGCATCCCTGTAAAGTGGCTTCTTGGCGTCAACTAGTGATGGCACTGAGAAACGTGTGACGACATTGTCAATGTGTTCATGACGCACCAAAGGAAAGGGAAGATCCCAGGAAAGACTGGAGTCAGTGGTTGATAATTAAAAATATTCTTAAGAGAGGGCTGAGATGGCCCAGTCAGTCACATGTTTGTAGAACACGCATAAAACCTGAATTCAGTCTCTAGCATCCATGTAAAAACGGGCAAGCTGGTGCACATGTGAAACCCAGTGCTGGTGGGGTGGAGTCAAGCTAGTTCCTGGGATGCTGCCAGTTATCCAGGCCTAATGGGTGAGCCCAGGGTCCCAGTGAGAGACAGTATGTCAGAAAAGAATACGGGGCGAGAGCAATGGCTCAGCGATTAAGAACAGTTACTACCCTTGCAGAGAACCTGAGTCTGGTGCCCTGCACCCGTGTTGGGCAGCTCACAATAGCCCTAACTCCGGTGCCAGGATATCCAAAACCACTGGTCTTTAACGGCACCTGCACTCAAGTGCACATACCCACACAAGCATATTTAAAATAAAAGAAATAAATGTTTAGGAAAGATCCTGAGGAATGACACCTTCTTTGGTCTACACACACACACACACACACACACACACACACACGTGTGAGGTGGGGAAGCTTTACCTTGAGCAGCATGTGCTTCTCGCTCGGTGTCAGGTACATCTTATTCTCATAGTAATCCACACAGATGTTGACAATGTCTGCCAGCAGTTCCTCGTAGCCTGGAATCACTTCCAATTGCTGGTGAAGACACTAAACAACAGCGCCACCTGCTGGTCAGGCAGAGCAAGCAACCTCTGACACCACCCAGAAAGCCCAGAGCTGGGCAGGATAAATGAGCACTTTGGTCTCTGTTGAGGTCCCAGGAGGAGGGAGCCTTTGTGACAGCAGGTGCTGATACCTGACTCCCCCTTGATAGCTGGTAGTTCCTGCTCACCTTCTGCAGCTGGGAACCTAAGGCCCTGGACGCCCATGTTAACCCTGGTGGTTCGGGGGGTAGAGTGCACTCCTGGCAGCTCAACTTTAGAGCAAGCGGGCCTGCAGTAATTGCAGTTTGGTTTGGAGGGTGTGGACTTCTCTATGAGGTTTCTTCAGACAAAGGCGGGAAGAAGACCCACCCAGCGGAAGGGGTAATGGTAGGTGGGTAGGTATCTCCTTGCTGGCAGGACCCAGGAAGATCAAAACACTTCCTGTTAAGCAGGGTTTCTCTGTAGCCCTGTTAGCAGGGTTTTCTCTGGACCCCTACTGGATACTCAGTGGAGGGCATTGCTGGGATTCTCTACAGACAGTTAGGGGCTGTGACTCTACAGCTTTCTGCAGTGACCAAAAAAGGCTCTGCCACCTCCAGGCCTTTGAGATGAGGGAAACAAATCTGAGAACTCCTGGGAGCATCAGGAGCTCTGTGTTGGCCTGGGTCCTGTGGAAACTCTTGCTGGCACTGAACTGACCATGAGGCAGGTCCAGCTATGACAAGCACAACGGGAGAGAAGGGCCAGAGGGTGCACTCAGGCAAACTGGCGGCGGTGACTCTAACTGTGCTTCCCCAGGCTCTCGGTCATGTTCTGAGGGCTTTTTGGTTCATTCTTTGTTTATTTTTCAATCTAGTCCTATGAGCTATATACTCATATTAGTCCCAAGATAATATGCCCACTTTATGGATGAGTTAACTGAATCTGTGACTTTGCCTGAGGTGTGAATGAACCCAGGGTAGGCTTGTTCTCAGCCTAGAGGCTGATGTGGGGCCCACAGCCCTGCCCAGGAACCTTTCAGAGAGGTCACTGATTGTAGTTTTACTTTACTCTCATGAAGGGCAGGGAGACAAGTGCAGACAGAGTTTATGTGCTGTCCCTTGGAGCCCTCTGAGCCTCAGGCCCCACCCTTGCTTCCCTGGCATACCAGGCAAGACGAACAGGGGACCTGTCCTCACCTGGGTGATCCTGTTGTGATTGGCCAGGAACATAGACAGGTTCTGAGATTCCTGAATGGACTGGGGGTCCGCCATCTTCCTTAGGAACTGGGCCGCTCTGAAATGCAGGGAAGGAAGGGATAACCGGGTGCAGAGGAGTCTGCGCCCACTCAGCCTAAGAGGGACACCATCCCCATGCCAAGAGGCTCTGAGCACTGCAGGTGGCTCCAAGGTCAAAGGAAAGTGTGTTTGGCTGTCCTTTCTCAGGACAGCTGGTGGGAGTTAAAAGGCATGAAAAGAGAAAACACAGCTGGAATCCTGGGACAGTTCGTGGAAAGCAGGAAGGAACAATGAGACCTTGAGCCTGGCCAGGACCTCCAGGGAAGCTGCACAGTGAGTCCTGCAGAGCAACCACAGGCAGGAAGCTTCATTTTTTTTTTTTTAATGCATTCTGTTGATTATAGAAAATCTCAACATCCTATTTTCGGGTTTGTTTGCAGTACCAGGGATCGGATCTAGGGCAAGCATGGGCAAGCTGGACAAGCACTTGACCTTTGAGCGACATCCCGACCTTTCTACCATTTCTCAGTTTTGAGACAGTGTCCTGCTAAGGTTTTTCAGGCTGGTATCAAAATCACTCTATAGCCTAAACCTTGAACTGATGGAAACCATATTGTACTCCTGTGCTGCTAGGCCCAGCGGATGATTCTCCAGCCTTAGCCTTTTATGTAGCAAGGATGGAAGATCTGTCTCTACTTCAACACTCCCATGCACAGCCCTAGAGCGCAAGTGCCTCTAACCTAACCGGATGACAGACGGAAGGAGGAAGAACACATGCAGGTCTTAACCGTGTGTCCCGACTTAACCCAGCAAGGCACAACTCATGTCACAATAGCTTGTGAGAATGGCGATAACACTCCTGCCCGCTGCAGGACACAGATGTTGGCTGCGGTCACGATGGAAGTGGTGGGCCACTGCAGGAAGTGTATGGGGAAGGATGCTGCGATGGTGGTCATCTGTGGCATCTGGAGTCGGCCTTGAGATGGGTTCTAACTATTGGGCAATGCTGGTTTTACATCTGACCCAGGAGAATTGTGAAATTCAATCTGCCATATTCTTTCTCTTGTTATCTTGAAACATGAGGAGGTGTGGCTCAGAGATAGGGTCGTCCTTTGCCAGTGATATGGACAACTCTTCCAGGAGATACGTACAGATGCTGTGTCCATCATCTGAGCCTCAACCAACTCTCAGGGATCTGTTGCTTTGCAGTGCTCCCTGTCTTTGACTGGTTATATCTTAGTTTCTGGAGATGAATGACCCCCTCCCAATTCCAGTCCTTGTCAACGATGACAAGGACCCCTAACTCAGCCATTGGTTCAGTTAGCCTCCACCGCACTCAGTATCTGAGGGAGGGATCAGCAAGTTGGATTGATGGCAATCTTAGCATGGATTTTTCAAATGCAGGTAGAAAGTAAGGAGTTCCTTCCTAAAAGGCTGGGGTTGTGCCATAGGCTAGCAGGAGGTCATTGCAGGGGTCTGCCTGAGAAAGAAGCCCGGAGAGAGGCAGAGAAGTGGTGAAGAGATCTAGGCAAGCGCCGTGGCTGTTGGGGTAACTAGAGGAATGTCTGCTTGGGCTCTGTAGTTCAGGGACACAGCTGTGGCTTTCTGTCTCTCACAGAAAGTGACAATGTGATTGCTTATGCTAATCTTCCTACCACAAGACAGGCAAGCTGTTCCCCAGATGGGGAAGCAAGGACCGGATTTCATTTTGGGTGGTCAAGCCTGGCCAACATCAACTCTTCCGAAGCCGCAGCTCAAAACCATCTTTTTCAAACCACCCCGGAATGGCAGCTGGGTTTCGGGATGGCAACTCTTACCAGGGAATAAGAAGGGTTGTGAGAAGGGTTCGAGGAGCAGGGAAGGTTCCTGACCTCTTGTAGGCAGAGTGGTCGTTCTTGACGCTACACTTCATGTTCTTCAGCTCGTCCAAGACTGCGAACATGTTGATAAACTTGCCCAGGGTCAGCAGGTAGGCCTCGGAGACAAAGTCCTTCCTGCGTTCGGCATGGCACAGCCGCTTCACCTCGCTACAGAAGCGCTCGATGGCCTTGCGCTGGAGACAGAGGGGCAGTGGTGAGGATGGGGCAGGCAGGTGATGGGGAACCTCAGTGCACTCTAGGGTAGGAGCAGTTAAGGCTGCCCTAGGGTCCCCATTAGAGTCAAGGTGGAGAAAGGAGGACACATCTGCCATGCCAGGCTGTCTTGTTCAGAGATGTCCCCATTTTCAAAGCTAACTTGTAAAGGTGCTGGGACCTGTCTGAAGTGACTTTATGTGATGAATTATTCCAAAAACACATTTACCAGGAGGCATTGTGTCCCCAGTGTGTGACATGCAGGGAGAGACAGAGGTTCATCCAACAAGCAACTGATTATTGAGCATCTACTGTATACCATAGAGCCATCCTAAGGGCTGAGTTTAAGCAGAAATCAAAATGAGAACAAAAACTGCTCCAAGGATCCTACACGTCAACTAAGTAACAGAAAACAAAATAAATTCTTTGCAGCGGAATACCTGATACAGAAGGAAATGAAGACGGGATGGAGGTTGGGAAGGGCTCAAAAGGACTGTCCCTCTAGGGAGAAAAACTAAAATCTCCAAGAAGTAGCTTTTAGGGAAGTAATTTGAAAGAGAAGAAAGAGAGGAGTAAGCGAAGAAAGCATGAGCTGCAGTGCAAAGTCCTGATGCATGTCGGGAGGGCAGAAGGAAGGACAGGGCTTGGCTTGAGCTGGACTGAGTGCAGTCAAGGAGCGAAGTCAACACTAGAGAGGCCAGGCCCTCTCAGAGGCTCTTCTGAGGGCAGGGCTGGGGCTCCAGGCCCTCTCAGAGGCTCTTCTGAGGGCAGGGCTGGGGCTCCAGCAAGGTAGCATGGTGGCTGCAGAGGTGACTGCTGACTGTCGTTTTCTAAGTTGGAGTCACTAAGCGGCCCTCACTCCACTGACGGGAATCTGCTTGTCCTGGTTTGCCTTCCAAGGCTGAAATAAACACCCTGACCAAAAGCAGCGTGGGGAAGAAAAGATCTACAGCCTATACAGTCCACCCTGAAGGAAGTCAGGACAGGAACTCAAGACAAGAACCTAGAGGCAGGAACCAAAGCAGAGATACAGAGGGTCCAGAGCTTAGTCAGTGTGCTCTTCTACAAACTAGGACCCTGCCAGCCCACAGTGATCTGGGCCCTACCACAACAATCATTAATTAAGAAAATGCCCCCCCCCCCCAGACTTTCCTAAGGGTAATCAGTAGAAGAAACTCAACAGTTGAGTTTCCTTCTTTCCGTGTGACTCCAGCTCGTGTCAAGTTGACAGAACACTAACTAGCACGCTACCTAAGAGAAAAACAAGAGTCTCTAACAACGCACAAGCCTGTACACACGTGCTCAGCTTTTGTTCCTAACAGACCCTCATCTATCCCCTAGTGGATGGATGAGTAAAATACGGTGTGTGGATACAGTGACATGGTGTTCCATCATTAAAGAGAAACATAGATTCTGCCACCCGCTACAGTATAGAAACACCCCACGAGCTGCTAGGGGCCAGCCATAAAAAGACATGTCCTGTATAATTTCATTGGTAGGAAAACGTCTAAAGAGGAAGGAAATCCGCAGAGATAAGAAGCAGTTCCGTAGTTGCCTGGGGCTGAAGGAGAGGGTGTTGGGGGTAGAATGGGATGATGGCTCAAGGGGTAAACATATTCTAGAACATATTATATGATGAACACCCAACTCTGTGAAGACACTAAAGCCTGCTGGGCTGTTCACTCTACTTGGGTGAATCACTGGAGCAAATACTAGATCTCAAAAAAGTCTGTTACCAGGACAGGGAAAGGAAGCAAGAAGCTACTATAGTAATGGAGGGGTGGTGAGCAAGAGAGGAAACGGAAGAGGAGCAGGAAGGAAAAGAGAGGAGGAGGAAGAGAAGAACACTGGAAGGGAGGTGTGAAGAGAGGCAGGCGTATGTGCAGATGTGAGCCTGCTCCCCTGCCAGGAGCTGCCGTGCCCTCCTGCCAGTCCCTCTCCCTCACAGGACAGACCAGGCCAGAATCCAAGTCCAGTTGGGCTTTCCGCCATGGTGGAACTGTTCCCCACAGCAATGCTCACCATAATGGCATAGTGATGGGATTTAGACTCACCATGGAACACCTGGGCGTGTCCATGAAGGATGTGTGTTTCCAGAAAGGTCTCACTGAACAAGAAAGACTTGCCCCGAATGTGTAAGTAGTGTGGTGTGACCCCATGGACTTGGGTCCCTCCTTCCTGACCCGGGCACAACCTGACCAGTGCCTAACACGTCCTCCACCATGTTTTCACTGCCACCGTGAACTGTACCTTTAAACTGTGAGCCAAGTAAGTCTGGCCTTCCTTGAGGTTCCTGGAACTGCTTTATTAGGCACTTGACCCCAGCAGGGAAGAGAGGAACTAGCAGGGATGGCCACAAGTGCTGCTGAGTGCTTGAAGCAAGCCTTGAGTTGCTGAGGAGTTTGGATTTTAACTTATTGCTGTTTACACACGCAGTCAATGGGCACAGTGCTGGGTACGTGGCTGTGAATCATTCTAGACCCTTCTGTCCATTCACACCCCTTGTTGGGAAGTTCTTCACTTCACACCCAGTTTCTGACAGCTCTTCTCTCTTGGACCTGCTTCCCAGAGACTTTAGACTCTAGGAAGTCAGGCCATCTATGATACGAACAACAGTTACAAAGCCCTGTGAGCTGACACGGCCCTGCTGGGCACCTACAGATAGATCTCACTTATCCCTTCCATTATTCTGACAGGCTAGGCTTCACGTCCCGTGTGTGTGTGTGTGTGTGTGTGTGTGCTTCATTTTTGTGTGTACGTGTATGTCTCTGTGTATGTGTGTGTAGGCTTCATTTCTCGTTTGTGTGTGTGTATATAAGCTTCATTTTTGTGTGTGCATGTGTCTCTATATGTGTGTGTAGGCTTCATTTCTCATGTGTGCGTGCATGTGTGTGTGTGTATGTGTGTGTATTGTGTGCAGGCTTCATTTCCCCAGTGCTGGTATGGGTCACTGTGTGTAAGTGAGCATCTGTGTGTGTGTGAATGTGAGTTTGTATCTGTGTGTGTGAGTTGTATGTCTATGTGTGAGAGTGTATATGAGTTTGAGTGTGTATTTGTGTGTCTATGTGAGTGTGTGTCTATGTGTGAGTGTTGTGTGTGTGTGTCTGTGTGTATGCGTGTGTGAAGTAATTCACACACAGCCAGACAACAGCAGAGCCAGGGTCTGACCTGGAACTGTTCCTTACCTAAGCCGAGACACCTCCCCCAATGCAATCCCAGCTCTTGCCTGGATGTTGAGTACAGTGCGGATTCTAGCCAGAGTCAAGAGTCTACAAATGAAGCTTAGTCCCCCAAGTGGAACATTCATAGCGTATGGCTTGTGCAGGCTTTGTTGCCCACTGTGGGGTAAAGACTGGCTTTGAAGTGTCCGTCCTGCCACCCTCTCAGCTGCCACTGAGACCCCAGCAAGTAACAGGCTGCTCACACTTCCTGTGCTACCACCTAGCCTTTCCTCGCACCTGTTTGAACAATGGCTCTTTCAGTCTCCGGCCATCCCCATACTCCTCTTCAAAGCCTCTTCCAGTCTCCACCTCCCAGCCATCTCCTACCCAGCGGCCAGACATCCTGAAACCTCAGGTCAGGTCTCATCACCAAATCCAAACCTAAGCTCACGGTAACCCATCTCACTGAGTCCTGCCCCCTCCAGCCTCCCCTCGGAGCACTTCCTGTTTTCACAGTTTCTATAACCCACTCCCTTACTGTCCTCTATGTCATGAACACAGCCATCCCCACCGGTCTGGGGGCTCTGCTGGACCATCTTCCTGGATCCCTTTCACCGTACCACCACACTCCTGCCTCTCTTGTGACCAGGTCATAGTTCCATGCGCTGTCCCTAAAGCACCAACTATCTGTAGCGACTCCACAATCTACAACTGTTGGAAATCGTATTCACGCATGGCCCTTACCGCGTCCTAAAAAAACTACGGTGTATTTTTGAAGCTCCGTGCTCCAAGCATACACATACTCATACTCTGTGGAGGTGGGGACACCTGCTGGCCTGGCTCACCCACGGGACTCTAGGTGGCTCTTAAAAATACCAGCCGGATGAGAAAAAATGACATGGCCCCAAGGTCTAGTATGTGAACAGTAGGGGTCTTTGTGAGCCTTCTGCTGTGGACCCTCCCCCCCACATTCCGCCCCTGCTCACCTGGAAGTACATGAACTTCATGAGCTTCGTGACCTCTGGCTCCAGCACCTCCACGGTCTTCTCGTAGATCTCCACCCGGTTGGGCTGCTCATTGCACTTCACCTGTGAACGAGAGAGGCCAGCCCATCATGCAGGCTCTCAGCCGCTGTCTCAGAGCATGGCTAGCGGCTCACACACGGCACCTCGTGGTGGGTGATAACAGATATTGTCACCCTAGTGAGGGGGCTGTAGAAGACTGGCAGGCCCTAGAAGGGATCCCCGGGGACGGGCTGCTATATGAGCCAGCTGGCCCCAACATTGGGCCCTCCTGTTTCCGGCTGGTCTGCGCTCTTACAGTTAGTTATCCGGGTATCTACGGAGATCTGCAATGTCCTCTCCCCTGTCCTCATGCACAAAATGCTGAACATCTCTGCCTTCGGACAACAAGACGGCCGAGCAGTTTCCCAACCGCATCCAGGTTGATAACGGCTGACTGAAGCTGTGCTGTCCAGAGACCCATTTCCCCCTCCCAGTGTTTTTAGTCAGCGGATAACGATAGTACCGCATGGCAGATGCTCTTTGAGCACACACACCCCAAGCCTGACAATAAGATGGCTGGGCGTAGAGTGAGCGAGCACGCTATTTTCTTCCCCTTTAGACAGTGCCTCACTGTGAGCCCGCGCACACCCGAAACTCAAGGTCTTCCTGACTCCTCCTATGTGTTGGGATTCCAGGTGAGTTCCACAGGCACTGGACAAGAACTAGTCTTCATGGTTATCAATGGCTCGGGAACTGCCAGTGGGGTATTAAATGGGCAAGGGACACAGTCGTATACCACCATTACAGACATCAGAAGGACTAAGCGGGGGGAGGGGGAATCTCTGGAGCAACCATGGGAAGGTGGCCCCCCACAGCTGGCATGCAGAAAGGTTCAGTATGATTTGAGGCCAGTTTTATTTTTGTCTTTGCACTGCTGGGGAGATAACCCAAGCCTTGGACCCCAAGACCTTGGATATGTTTTAGCAGTGCTTTGCCACAGAGTGACAACTCCAGTTTGGTCCCTTTTTCCAGGAAAATGAAATTCTGAGGCCGGCCAGATGGTTCAGCAGAAAAACGCACTTCCTTTTGAGCCTTATCAGGGACGAGCCTGGATGGGGCCTGAACCAGTTCCTGCATGTTGTCCTCTGACTGCCACATGCATGCCATTGTGCACATATGCCCTCCCCAGAGAGAATAAATAAATACAATAAAAATTTTTAAGAAAATCAGTTGTCTAATAAAAACAAAATCAGGCTTAGAAAAAAATATGAAATGTAAAAAACTTGTTAATAGTTGTTTCTAACTATGAGGGTTGAAAAAGAAAATGATACCTTCTGTTTACTTTATGTATGTGGTTTACTGATTTGTTACAATTAAATAAAGATATCAATGATAATAAAAATATCCATATTTTCAACAAATCCAAGATAGTGTAACAAGTGAGAAACAATATGGTTCTGTGGTAATGATATGGTTATAAAATATGTTCCTGCCAATAAGAAGACCTAGAGCAGTCTGAAGCAGAGTGTGCGCAGCGATCATGTTGTGGACGGACAGACAGACGTCGGTTTGGGTGGAGGAGTGAGGAGAGATTGTGTGTGACTTTAGACCCTTTGCAGTGGCCTGGGTGGAAGGCGGCAGATGCTACTTATGAAATAAAATATGCTGGAAACTTTTCAAGACCCTGGGGGGGGGGGCGTGGACCTTCTAAGTAGCATTATGGGGAGCTCTTTGGGTCAGCGGCTGAGATTTACCTCCTGTCACCCAGAAAGCTTAGCCCTCTGGTTTAGGTTTGATTGGACTTGAGGGGCACTGACGCCCCCTGAAGGGCAAAAGCGGCATAGCAAGGATGGTCTCACCTGTGGGATGGCCCGGGAGCAGCTGCGCCAGGTGTACAGCATGACCGCATACTCGTGTCCCTCCTCTAGCATTTCATTCTGAAACGGCAAGGCACTTTCATCAGGGAGGAATTAACGCTAGAGCCCTCAGCTTCTCAAGGCTCTAGGGTGTGGTCTGTGGCTGGCAACAGCAGCATCAGCTGGGAGCTTGTTGACAAAGCAGGCTCTCAGGCTGGCTGAGCCTATGATTAAAAGCTATTTTCCACCGGGTGGTGATGCACACCTTTAATCCCAGCACTTGAGAGGCAGGCGGATCTCTGTGAGTATGAAGCCAGGCTGGTCTACAGAGCGAATTGCAGGATAGCCAGGACTACACAGAGAAACCCTGTCTCGAAAAACAAAACAAAAACAACAACAACAAAAAAACAAAGAAGACTTATAACCCAGTGAAGCCCCCAGGTAACGCACATGCTCCTCCCATTTAAGACTGATCTGACATGAATTTCAATGAAAGCCAGACGAAAGGCCACATATTCTGGTTCCTTTAGATGAAATATCTACAAGAGCCTTAAGTACAGACAGTGGTTGACAGGAACATGGGGAGAGAGGATCCAGGTGAGGCTGCCAACAGTCTAGGGCACATGTACGGGTGATGGAATTCGATGGCGGTGGCAGTAGTATATTGTGAAAATGATTAAAATATTCACGTATATGTTTGAAATGGCTTCCAGTTATATCAAGCATACCTCAAAAATATTAGGACAAAAAATTAATATTATGCTTCCTTTCCTTATAAATGTTTGTATTGGGAGGGAAATGAATTTTAAAATTTAAAGCCCTTTATCATATTCACTTTATAAGACATTATTAGGGAAGAATCCAATTTAATTTGGAGTTTGTTACTGAGTGTGATTCTATTCAAAAGCCATGGTTTCAATTCTTAATTTAGAACACCAGTCAGTAACATGCTGTCCCCAAGTTCAGAAACAACGATGCCCAACTGTGGGGCTCCTGCTTTCTCTTCTGCTTGGGAACACGTGTCTAAAAGAGGAACTGACAGTAACGTAGAGAACACGGGGCCCCCAAAAGCCCACAGTAGGCATAATTTCATTGGGTGAACAGAGGTTATAGTAAGTTATAGTAAGTATCTTCAGGTCTCAGGCTATGTGTGTGTGTGTGCCTGAAGCAAGATGTGCACTCTGCCCTCTGGACAGTTCAGCTAGGGTTGTTATGTAACAAGTCCAGAATACAGAGCTCAAGATGGCATGGTGGCAAGAGCCCTGAATGGGGCCTTGAGAACCTAAAGTTATTGGTTATAGGGCCATCTTTCATGTATGTATGTAATATGTGTGTATATATAAATAAATACATAATACATCTATTTATTTTAGAGATATGTATCCCAGGTTACTCCTTTCTAGGTAGCTGAGGATGACCTTGAACTTCTGATCCTCCTGTCTCTACTTTTCAAGGGCTAGGGCTCCAGATATTCACCACTACACCCCGTTTATGTGGTGTTGGGGATCAAATTTAGGGCTTCGTAAATTCTACGCACTCTATCAACTAAACCAATTATGTAATTTCTCACAGCCGCATCAGAAAACAAATATAGTCATTGTTTAGCACCAGCGTGTCTCAGACTTGCCTCTCTCAGCCTGTGACCTGGTATTTCTGGGACACCTTGGTCTGCAGGGTTCCAGTTCCCTCCGCCCCAAAGACTTTTTCTACCAGGCGGAGTTGACTTCCAGTTTCTCTCAAGAACCTGCTCATTATAGCTCCTGCCTAAGGCCACTACCCCCTCTCAGCCTTTCGTGCCTCCGGCGGCAATCATTTTCAGAAGCTCATCCAGTGTACCTGCTCCACTCGCATCTCCATGACTCATCCACGAATAGTTCACAGGTAAAGCATTGCTGAAGCGGAGTTCTGCTCCCCTCTCTCCCACGGTTGAAAACTGCCCACTGCTGTTGATTTAGTTTGTTCGCCTGTGATAGGGTCTCCAGTCCAAGCTAGCTTCAAGCTCCCCATGGAGCTGAGAAAGTGATCTTTAGCTTCTGATTATCCTGCCTCCACCTCCGCACGGCTGGATCACAAGCATTTGCCACACCATGCCCGGTTTATTTGGTGCTGGATATCAAGCAAAGGCTTTGTGTGTTCTAGGTGGCTGCTCACACAACTGAAATCGACCTACATCTCCAGCCTCTGGTCTGCATTTCATTAAATGGATGAAAGCCCTCTGTTACAGGCTCAGCTGTGCTGCTCCTACTCCCCACACACCATCCGAAAGTTCCAGTCCTAACCCTGTGCTTGAGACTGTGACTATTCCTAGTTGGTCCTTTTGAAAGGTGATGAAGCTCAGAAGACATCACGAGAGCAGACCCTCACTCAATCTGACTGTCATCCTTATAAAGTGTGTGTGTGGTGGTGGGGGGGGCTTAGGTACACACTGAGACATCAGACACGCAGGAGTTTGTATGGAAAGAGCCAGGATAGCCAAAGAGATAGCAGGAGAAATCACTCCTGCTGATCCTGGTCCAGGAGTCCCACCCTCGAGGGCTGAGGGAGGGAAACACTTATTGTTTAAGCCACCTGGTCATAGTATTTCGCTATGGGAGGCTAGGTAGCAAATATGATCTCCAAGTATAGACTCCATAAATGCTACACACACACACACACACACACACACACACACACACATTTTGGGCAGTCACTGAGAATTCTGTCTTTGCTCATGTTGATGTTCACCTGATGTCCCCTCCCCATCTCATCTCTGACTGCTACAATCCTATGGGACATAGAGAGGACCACAGAAAGAGATCAGGACTATCTCCAGGTTCACGCCAGGACTTCTGGTTGTAGGACCACGAGAAACTTGCTTATTAACTTCTTCAGACCTCAGTCTTCTTGTCTCTACAATAGGTTTAATGAGCCCTTTGCAAGCCCCAGGGTGATTATGGGGTTCTGATGGTCTCACACAGCAGACTGCCCAGCCTACATTTCAAAGAGCAGTGTGCACACACACACCATAATTACCCTCTTAGAAGGCTGTACTCAAAAGTGGCTTCCTCCAGGAAGCTTCCACCAGCCTCCTCAAGGCCCCTTCAAAAACTGAACTCCATGACGCTGAACGTTATACATTTTTATGTGCCTGCAAAGAATTGCCCAGAGCACCAAGCTTGGTCACCAGAGAATCCCAAGTTTAGAACTACCACCCCATCAGCTGTGAAACAGTCAATTTCTTAACAGGTGAGAGAGAGGCTTCAATGTTGGCCAGCTGAAATACTGGGGCTTCCAATCACCTCCCTCACAGAGTCTGTGTGAGGATTACATGAGGTGGTGACCCTGAAATAGCTGCACAGAGAACAGGTTTGGTTGGCTTGTTTCTTCCCCATTTGCCTCATTCATAAATGAGACTGCCTCATGCTAATTCTTCAATCAGCTCACAGCGGTGAATGAGTGCATTGTCCCACACAGTGAGAAGGGTCCAGAGAAGTATGCGCAGGGACCCTTGGATGTGGAATCTAGAATCTGAAAACTTTACTCTAGATAAAACGGGAGAGGAGAATTCACTGTCTTAGGATCAGACCCTAAGAAGGAAAACAAATGGCCCCATTTATGAATGATCTAGGCCAGCAACTTCCTTGAATCAACAAATGGCACTTTCCAAAGCCATGTCACTTGTCACTTTTATGAGGAACTTTAGAGAATACACAACACCCCCTTTCCTGCCAGTACTCTGTAAGGATAAGATGAAAGTAGAACCTAATCCCATGTGTACATAAAAAGCCCTGGGCTCCAGGAAGTGAACAGTGGGGTTTGGATGGGCTTATAATGAACAAGATGAGCAAGATATGGAGTTTGCCCCAAGGCACAGAGAGGAGATGGGGCTGGGTTCCAGAATGGACTTCCATAGCCCAGCTGACTAAGGCAGAGCAGAGCTGGGTAGCTGAGCACAGGCCTGGTGTGGGAGGCAGCCCATGGTTCCTCCTGCGTCAGTAGGGCGTGCATCTGTACATGTAGGTTATGGAGACTTACCATGCTGGAGTGGACCGTTGCCTGCTCAATGTACCTTGCAATGCCTGTGACAAACGCATTCCTGTCCTCGAAGTTCGTGTCAAAGTTAGCCTGTGGAGGAAGAGGACAGGAGGGGGTGTTTGGTTACTGGAAAAACACATCTAAGCTGGCTGGATGTCTAGGGAGCGAACAGCCGCCAACAAAAGCCACAGGCTTTCTGTGGAAATCTACTGCCCCACAGCTTTCGAATATTACCCATTACAGCCTCCAAACAGCTGAGGACAGATGCACAGCACCTGCTTCTCACAGGTGACGGGTTTTGCTCAACCAAGCCCCAGAAGTACATGTTTGATTTCGAACTGACACTTTCTAATTCCAGTTAGTAGGGATCCACGAATAAACTCTGCCAACTTGTTCATGTGATTAGTGCGCTACAATTAATCTGTTTTATATGCTTGTCAGGATGGATAAAAGTTCAAGCACAAGGAAGTCATACTTCCCAGCTATCTGTGCAAGTCCAAACAGTTGCTAAAAGTCAAATGGGCGTGGCTCTGATCCAGCCATTCAGACGCACATGCTGGAGGGTGCCCAGGTGTGGAGGTAGAGGTTGGGCCACCACCGCAGCTTTTACAATTAAACAGCCCCCTGGAAATGATGAAAATAGCCAGCAAAAGCTGCAGAAGATGACAGTCTCAGTACAATGGGCTGGAGAGACCATGAGCTGCTTAAACATAGGGCGGCATTACTGTATCACTGATGTCCAACAATATCCACTCAAGTTTTTGCTGTTGTGAGTTTTGAGACAGTGGTTCTCTCTGTAGCCCAGGCTAGACTCAGACTCACAGAAATCCTCTTCCCTCAGTCTCTGGGATGCTGGCATTACATCTGTGAGTCATCCTACCTGTCTCCACAAGAAATGTTAAGGAAAAGACAGTGTGTGTGTGTGTGTGTGTGTGTGTGTGTGTGTGTGTGTGTATAAAATGAATATATAATGAATTCCTGTTTTAGTAAAAAGAGGACTATATACACCAAATACATTTAATAAAACAAAATGTCTATGTACACAGAGAAGGGTATATCAGTATAAGAAATTCATTTCTATGCTATGCTTTTCCATTTTGTTAATAATAAAAATGTCTCTCTATAAAACTAAAACCAAAATATACTTGTATAATTAAAATTCTAATCTGCGTTAAAAGCTACCAATAAGTCAGATTTGGGAACTGAATCTTCAAGTATGTGAAGATTCATTTAATTACTGAGTGAAATGAAAAAATATAATTATACTTAGTCATCATTCAGCATCTAAGACTTAGCAAAAAGGTCTAACACAGCCCCAGTTTTCAAATTAACACATTCTTTCTTAACATGGCATTCAGCCTGGCGCACCCAGATGAGGGGCTTTGGCCAGGCTGCCTCCACCTGCATGAATGCCCTCCTGACTAGGCCTGCCAGCGTCATGGCTGTGTGTAACGCGATGGAGGTTTATCACAAGATCTCATTTAGGGCCAAAGCAAATAACTGTGACCCACTTCCCTGAGCCACTGGCTGCTGTGTGGACTTGCGTGAGCTCTTGTCATCCACACTCAGGAAAAGTAATTACCCAGGCAGGCTCCAGAGGCTTCTAAACGGTGATATTTAATTCATGAGATCAGGGATGCCATACGCTGGGTGGGGCATCAACAGGAGCAGCCCAGAAGGAATTTAGTTAGATCAGAGCAGATGAACAAATGCTCCCTAGGGGAGGGACATGGTCCTGACACACATTTATTAGTTAATCCATTCCCTCCACTGGGCTTCTAGAGTGCACAGGGACTCCATCAGCTCCCGACCTTTCACCTTCCAGATGCACCTCCTCTTCCCTGTACTTCAGGGCAGGTTGGTCCCCTTACAGGACCCCCAGAATCCGGGTCTCTCCACTGCACGCCGCCATTTCCATTACCTGGTACATGATGGAGGAAGGCGGGGGCTCGATGCATGGCTGCTGGTCTGGGAGGGGCAGTTCCTCCAGCAGGTCCACGTTGGACAGGGCATCTTCCAAAGTGACGTGGGTGGTCATGGCTGCGGTTTCTGTCTTCCACGCTGATGAAGAGGAGAAAAGAACAAGGGAGAATTTCAGGTCCCCCAACTATTTCCTTTGGCCTCACTTCATCCAAACCCCTTATGGAGGGTGGCGAGGGTTAGGAGTCACTGAGGCCACTCTCAAATGCCAGCGCTTCACAGATGTCTTCTACCTACATCTTTAAAATCTGAGGATCAGGGCTGGTGCGATGGCTCAGCGGGTAAAAGCACTTGAGTCTAAGTCGGACGACCTGGGTTCGATCCCTGGGACCCACATATAGTGAAAGGAGAGGACAGGTTCCCACAAGTTGTCCCCTGATCTCCACACACGCACCATGGCATGAACTGCCACACCCCCACATTGTATACACACACACAAATAATAAATTAAATAATAAATGTCGAGGATATCCTGGCTGAACCTCACCACAACCGTTGTCTACCAGCACGGAAAGGTGGATTCTGCCAACACAGGAGCAGCGAGAAAGCACAGCTCTGAGAAGTGATGTGACATTCACGTGATCAAGTAAGCAAGGGTGAAGGAGCTGGATTGATGCTGGGCATGGGGGCACGGGCCTCCTTCTCTTCACAAGGGTATTCATCAGTTCCTTTCTTGGCACAGGACAAATATCCATGACCGAAAAGCCAGGACAAAGGGCAACCAAGGAGACCTACACCTAGGTTTTTGAGGCTAGTTAAGCAGGAACTGCACAGTGGGTAACTTCTGTAAACCAGCCTTGTGTGAAGCAATGGAGAAGCTGCCATGTGTTCCTTGGTCTGGGGACATTTTATGAACCATACCAAAGCCATCAGCCCTTAATAGGTATTTCTGTGTCTTGGACCCAGGTAGAATGCAGCTGGTTGGAGGGTAACTCTGCCAGGCAGTGAGGCAGAAAGGACTGAGCAGGGCAGTTAACCAGCTCAAGCTAGCTGCTATTTTTAGAACACAGCACCGTGCAAGCAGAAGATTCATTAAAAAAAAAAAATTACACATGAAAACGGATTAAAAGCTTACACTGCATGATTTAGTGTATAAATTGGGTTCCCACCAGTAGCCTCCAAAAACAATACATTAGATCAGGTGCGGTGACACATGCACACAGTCCCAGCACTTGGGAGACCAAGGCAGGAGAATCATGAATCTGAGGCTAGTTTGGGTTATATAGCTGAAAGCCTGCTTGCTTACACAGTGAGGCTGATCTCAAACCGCATCCCCCCAGTGATACAGCACCAACACCAAGATTTACTACAGCGCCAACAGTGCAGATGAGAACCCCCAAATTCACCCCTTTGAAAACCTATAAACCCACAGAAACATATTCATAGCTATAGAGTGATTCAGATAGAAATGGTAATTACTTAGAACTGAAGGGAAGGGATAAAAGTCTTAAATGCATTTAGTTGAAGGTAAGAAAAGTGGAACATGGGTCTAGAGAGATCGCTCAGTGGACCAGGGGGCTGCTCTTTCAGAAGACCCAAGCTCTGTTCCTAGCATCCAAGTTGGGTGGCTCATATCCACCTGCAACTCCAGCTCCGGGAAATCTGGGGCCCTCTTCTGCACACATACAAATAAAAACATAACACATCTTCAAGGAAAGAAAAGTGGAACTCAATTAGCCCAATGTTGCACTGAAACACTTAAAGAGATCAAAAGCGCAAACCCAAAGAAATGGGGCTAGAGGAGTTCGTAATTACAAAGACAAATAATAATAATAATAATGATAATAATAAAAACCCAGTAGAGGTCAACAACAACAACAAAACCTAAGATGAGTCCTATAGGATCATTAGTGATAATCCAGCCAGATCTTTACTACACGAATAGGAAGAAGACACAGAGAAGGGCCACTGTGCTAGCCTAGCCCCATAGCAGGGAAATATGGTTTAGACAAGGGCTGGATTCTCTCAGTGTCAGGGACTGTGCCCTGTGTTAGAAAAACAGCATCTGTTGGCAGGCCACATGGGGACCTTTGACATGTAAATGTGGTCTGGGGGCTGCAAAGAGCTGGAGTGCATGGCTGCAAAGAGTTGTAGCTCATAACCAAGGCCACACTGCCAATTAATACCTCTCTCAGGCCCAAGGTCGGGAGGGCAGATGGAGGCTGGGCGGCTGCAGATCAGCTGACTAGAATTCACACTCCACTGAGTCCTCACACACACCTTCTGGGCATGTGCCCTGCCAATGGCACAGCCAGCCTCTGGTGAGGACACCTGGAACTCAGCGGTGACCTACCCTCTGCCTCTCTTCTCATCCCGACTCAGAATTCTAAGTATGATACTCAGGTCTACAGTAGCATGACTGTCAAGCTACACAAAGCCTCTTTTCTTCCTTGTGTTACTCTTTTTCATTTATATTTTTAAAATCATGTGTATGCACGTGTGCCTGTGTGTGGGTATGTGCACATGTGTGCAGGTGCTGGTGGAGCCCAGGAGAAATCATCAGATCCCCTGAAGCAGGAGTTAGAGCCAACTGTGAGTCTCTAGATGTGGGGGTGCTGGGAATCAAACTTGGGTCCTTTGCAAAAGCAGTATATGCTCTTGACTTCTAAGTCATCTCTCCAGCCTTTCTTACATTTCTATTAAGTCCACTTGAGGGTATATGATCTACAATTAATTACAAAGCCCAATATGTCATTATGTCAAATAATAATCATAAATCTTTCTTGATACTAGACATTGCAAGGGTTCGCCTGTTTGCACAGCCTATCAGTCATGCACCATGGGATCCTGCTTCCTAGACAAGAGCACTCAGGGTTTAGAAGCACGGCGTTAGTGGGGTTTGGCTCTACCTGTACCGAGAATCACACGAACAGCTTTATCAATACCGGCCTGGGATCCACTCCTAATACAAAGAAGACGCCATTTAAAAGCTTACTGTTTCATTTACAGTAAAAAACCCAGACTGCCATTACTGATCAAACTCTTATGACCAACATGCCACTGGCCAGCTTACAGAGAAGCTGGTCCTTGGTCACACTGTTGGTTGGGGTATAAAATATGCAATTGCAACAGACTGAAAAACGCAAACATCTATGACCGCAGGGCTGCTGAGCCCTCCACAGTGAGGACAGAGCAGCAGCAAGCCCCAGGACGCATGTGTGTGGACACGTGGTCCCATTTATCCAAGAGGAAGATGCATACACAGACACAAAGACTCAAGGATGTGCTATACAAAGGCTGTTGAGCTTTGAGGAAGGAGGAGAAAGAAGCATAAGGCCGATGAAGGAAACAGTCTAGCAATCCTGAATATACCTGGTTTTCCAGGTTTTACATGATTGCAAAATAAGCTTTAAACTTAACATGCAAACCCCTAAAAAGGAATAAATGGAAGGAAATGAATGTATATGTGAACAAATTATTGGTAGAGCCACACAGAAAGGTGCGCAGGTGTTTGTGAAGGCCTAAGGGGGATGTTGAATCTCCGACTTCCTTACTTTTTCTACACTGCCTTGAGACAGGATCTCTCATTGAACCAGTGGCTAGACTGATAGCCAATAAACCTCAGAGATTCTCCTGTTTCCACCTCCCATAGCACTGGGGTTGCAGAAATGCATGACCATGCCTGGCTTTTTACAGGGTGCTTGTGTAGCGAGTGCTCCTACCCACGGAGCCATCTTTCCAGCCTCTCATTCAATAATCCAATGGTAGATTGGGGGGGGGGGGGGGGGGACACATCCTGAGAATGACAAAAGTAAGGGATGGTGGTGCTGGCCTTTAGTCCCAGCGTTCCAGAGGCAGAGATTATCTCTGAGTTTGAGGCCAGCCTGGTCTACAGAGTGAGTTCCAGGACAGCCAGGGATACACAGACAAACCCTTTCTTAAAACAACAAAAACAAAAAACAACCTCGCTTTATTTTCAATGCCATACAGGTAAATTACTGTGACATGTTTGGATGTGTTATGAGGAAATGAGTGATTATGAGATGTGTTCCTGTTGTTGAGACAAAGGTATCCTTGATGTGACTGAAGGTACTTTATTTACAACCATAGAGAGTCATTAAAAACCAAATACCAGGGCTAGAGAGATGGCTCAGAGGTTAAGAGCATTGGCTGTTCTTCCAAAGGTCCTGAGTTCAATTCCCAGCAACCATATGGTGGATCACAACCATCTGTAATGAAATCTAGTGCCCTCTTCTGGCCTGCAAATATGTGCAGACAGAACATTGTATACATAATAAATAAATCTTAAAAAAAAAAAAAAAAAAACAAAAAACAAATACCACAGGAAACGATAGATACTGTGATGTGTTGTGATTTGAAAGAAGATGGCCCCCAAATGGAATGGTACTATTAGGAGGTGTGGCCTTGTTGGAGTAGGTGTGGTCTTGTTGGAGGAAATATGTTCACTGTGGGGTGGGTTTTGAAGTCTCTTTTGGTCACGTTTCCCTCGGTGTGACACTGACCATTTCCTGTTGCCTGCAAGGTGTAGGACTGTAAGTTACTGCTCCAGCACCATGTCTGCCTGCTCGCCACCATGTCCCACCAAGATGATAATAGACTAAACCTCTAAACTGTAAGCGAGCCACCCCAATTAAATGCTTTCCTTTACTAAGAGTGGTCATGGTGTCTCTTCACAGCAATAGAAACCCTAAGACAGGGTGGTTAGCTTTGACTGTGGGCTTGATACAACATGGAATCACCTGGGAGCAGAGCCTCAACGAGGGATGGTCTCCATCAGCTTGGCCTGTAGGCATGTTTAGGGGGGAATTGTCTTAACTGGGTTGACTGATGGGGGAGGACCCAGCTGTGGGCAGCACCGTTCCTTAGGCAGGGGGTCTCCTAAGTGAAATAACGGGGTATGTATGCATGCATTTCTCTCTGCTTCTGAGTGTGCAATGTGACAGCTGTCTTGAGGTCCTGCTGCTGTGCCATCTCTGACAAGATGACTGCGGCCTGGGGTTGTGAGCTAACATAAACCCTTTCTCCTTGGGTTGCTCTCTGTCCAGGTGTTTTATCACAACAATAGAAATGAGACCAGCACAAACATAGATACCCAGATGTGTAACACACGCACATATGTGTTTATATTTATATTTAAAATTAAAACACATTACAAGGTCCTCACTGACACAAATACACATTTATAAAGACACAAATGATATTTATACATACAGATGTTTGTATATACACCCGTGTTCCTGCCCACTGACAAGACTTAGAAACAAATCCCAGCCCACGAGCAACAGGCACCTTCAGTGCTCAGACTCCAGTCTGACTTCCTACCAAGGAATTAGGACTTATGTGAGCCCAGGCCCTGGGGTAGAAAATGGCTGGCAAGGTTAACAACTTTCTCGGCATAGCAAGGACTCTGTCTGTCTAAGATACCGGGACTGTGCGTGTAAAAGATCTAGAGGAGACCCCGAATCAAGCTCCTGCTCCCCCAGGATGGAGCATGTGTGTGCTCTTCAGGTAAGCTACAGTGGACCAGTGCAAGAGTAAACGCCTTTGCCTCAATGAGATCATAGATTTACCAAATAGAAACCTGGCTCTCATTACTTGGACGGTGCCTGTGATCCCATTTTTATGCTGAAAATGGAAAAAACGAGAAGAGGCAACTTGCCTTTCCTAAACAAAACAGACTGCTGGCTGGGAAAATCAAGTCAAAAGAAAAGATACATAATTTGTTTTCCTTTCTCAGAGACAATGCCAATGGGAACGCCTCCGATTTCAAACTGCTAACGAGTAAGTGGCTGCACTCACTGCTCATCAAGACGGCCAGCATCACTCAAGAAAAGCAGCCAGGTGAACCACGCACCTCCTGATGGACACAAACACCATCACCTGGGAAGAACGCTGGGCTCAAGAGGAACAGCAGAATCGTTTCAAGCTTTTGACTCACAGGGCATGCAGAGGCCAGAAAAACACATTATAATAGCACAGGTAAGTCAATACGGAGGATGACTCAATGTCTTCAACAAATAAGGGAAAAAGGGAAAAGAAGTGCAGGAAGGGGGCAGCTGTGAGATTTTCTACTCTGACGCGGTGTGTGTTTGGATCCTGGTTGGACTCCATTCCAAACACACCACCCTGAAAACAAAACTGTAATACTTAGTGAGAGAAAAGCAAAAATAAAAATCAAAACATAAAAAAGCTGGTAAATGAATCCTGACTGCAAGTTTGATACTATTGAAAGGCTGCTTTTTTTTTTAGTTGTAATGTAGTACGTTTTAAAACACAAGTATGTTTTAAAAGTGTTTTCTAGAAATATCTACTAAAATAGGAACAAGGTGACACAGGGATTTACTTCCTAATAAGACAAGATGGAGAAGAATAAAACAAAATCCTGGTTAAGTAAGAGGGCTGAGTAGGTAAAGGAGCTTGCAGCCAAACCTGAGGATCTGAGTTTGGTCCCTGAGTCATGCAATGTGTCTTTTAACCTTAAATATAGTTTAAACACTCAGCCAGGAGTAAGAACCATTGGTCCTCTGTGACGCTGGTGTGGGCTTTCTCCTGTTTTCCCTCTCCAGTTGTATGTCTGTCTGGCACCTTTTGCAAAGGTCTCTAGCTCAGTGTGGCAGCTCCCAGTTCACACTGGAATCCCCCTCTCCCTTCTGCCCTGACCTCCACCCTCATCTACCATGATCCTTCCTCTCACCTTTCCCCCAAAACCTGGGGTTCTTCAGGACTTCATGAGCTTCAGAAAACATTCATTTACTAGAATAATCATTAAGGCTTTTTCCTTCAAAATAGTAGCACCCCAAGGTCTCCTTGAACTAAACCAGTATGTGCCTAATAAAGCCAACAAATTAAGAGTCTTTGTTTACATAACACGGCCTTTCTTTTCTCCTTGGAAATACAGTTTCTGCAATGGCTCTGCCTCTGTAGATCATCCGCTGCCCAAGGGAGGTGGAAATCAGACATGTTCAGCTCAAGTGCTGGAAATCAGTGCCAAGCCACATCAATAAGAAAGGAGGACGTTCTAGGAACTTGAACAGAGGTATTCGTGAAAGCAAGCATGCTTTCCTGGCCTGGGAGGCCAGTGTGTTATGCAACCTTCCACGTGAGAATTATCCCATGTGTTCAGTCCGTGCACATGCGCCTGTTCTTTCATTTCGGAAAAGAGAGTAATAAATTGTTCTCAAATTCACCGTGCTCTTGAGGCCTGGTTTACCTCATGCAGCCTTAAAATGAGGAATCAGTACTGTTTTTTTTAATTCACTATCTTCATAACCAACCCAAAGTCAGCCCCCTAGCTGCTGCAAGATAAGCAGTAGCCCTGAGCTCGGGAGTAATTTGCTTCAGAGCGGGAGGCAGAGCCTCCCAGGCTGAGGTGACTGACAGACCGCAACATGACAGGGTGGGTCCCGGCACCGGTGCATGATGGTAGCTAGAACCTGGCTTTGGAAATGCAGGTTCTGCCGTTCACAGCTCGAGTAGGACCTCAAAGCCATGCTCCTTTTTACTTTCTGGAAGTAATGAGAAAGTAAGGTGGGTTTTTTTTTTTTTTCCAAGGTGGTATAACAGTGGGTGGGGTTGAGCCTTGGGGCTGAACCTGCTACTCAGCACTGAACAGCCATTGAACCACAAGCTTGTGATTTAACCCCTGGAAAAAGGACCATAATTTATAAAAGTGCCTGTCCTTTGTTCTCAGCATTTTATAAGTGACAGCATGGAGAATACTTAGCAAGGCCGTCCGGGCCAGACTAAGCATTCAGGAAATAGTGTCAGAAAATAAAAGTACAAATTAGCAGGTTACTGGGCTCTTAGTCACAACTGGTGAATTCCCAGCAGGGCCCTTCTCTAAAACAGACTGGGAACTCTGTTTACACAGGGGCAGCAGGTAAGGTAGGAGCAGAGAGATAAGACCCTGAAAAAAACACAGTGGGGCAGCAAGTTGGCTCTGCCCATAAGGTGCTTGCTGTGCAAACCTGGAGACCTGGGTTCAATTCCCAGATCCCACACAAAAGTGAAGGGAGAGAACTAATGATTTTTGCACGTCTCTCCTTGTGTGCACAGTGCACAGACACAACACATACACACACACTCTCCGAGTTTGCTCTCTGTTGCTATGAAGCACTCTGACCAAAAGCAACTTGGGGAGGAATGAGTTCATTTAAACTTACAGGTTATAGATTACCATGGAGGGAAGCCAAGGCATGCACTCAAGCAGGAACCAAAGCAGAGACCACAAGGAATGCTGCTAGTGCTGGCTTGCTTGGCTACTTTTCTTATAAGGCTCAGGCTCACCAGCCTAGGGATGGCACCACCCACAGTGGCTGGGACCTCCTACATCACCTGCCTAGGGATGGCACCACCTACAGTGGGCTGGGACTTCCTACATCACCTGCCTAGGGATGGCACCACCTACAGTGGGCTGGAACTTCCTACATCACCTGCCTAGGGATGGCACCATTCCACAGTGGTCTGGAACTTCCTACATCAGCAGAAATTAAGAAAATGTCTCACAGACATGCACAGACCAATCTGATAAGGCAATTCCTCAATTGAGGTCCTTCTTCCCAAGTGACTCTAGTTTGAATCAAGCTAACAAAGTCTCTCTCTCTCTCTCTCTCTCCCTCCCTCCCTCTCTCCCTCCCTCCCTCCCTCCCTCCCTCCCTCCCTCTCTCTCTCTCTCTCTCTCTCTCATGCATATCACTAAAGTATTTTAAAGGCTGGTTTACATCAGATTTCTTTTTGTAAAAGTTAACGCAGAAGGGCCTTCCTGATTGTGCTAACTCAGCTACACTGGGATCCTCCTGTTTTCAGAAAAATCAATAACAAACTGGCTTGTGGGAGTCTCGCCCTCCGCTCAGACTAAAGCTATGGCTTCTCACCACTCTGCACTGAAGCTCATGGTGTGTTAACCACAGAGCAGATAAACACTGCCACGACTTTCCTAGCCCTGTCCCAAAGCATCATCGCTAAGATGTTAGTTCTTTATGGCTCTTTCATCCTGATTTCCCACCACCACTGCCCCCACAAATTCAAGAGGGCAGCTACTGTCTGATGTTTTCCTCAGGAGGTCACTGTTAATAAGAAATAAATGCTTTCATCCATGTGAGTGATTGGCAGAGGCCCGGCACACGGGATATCTTTCTTTCTAGTTCAGTGTTTAGGCCATGCTTGCTTTTGGACCTTTTTGGAAAATGCTAAACTCATCACTGCCCTCCCAGTTTGGCTGCTTTTCTCTTTCTTAGGACCAAAACTCTCCCAAGTTGAAGAGATTAGGAAACTGTCATATTTGGGAGATCTACAAACACCTAGAAGCCAGAAAATATTTTCCCCGCCTGCCCAGCTACCCAGCTAGAGGATACATACGCAGATGCCCACAGACATACTTATACATATATTTATATACAGAAGGAAAATATTATGTGAATATACATTAAAATAATAAAACAAAACAATTAAAAGGGAGATTGTCCCATTAGGATAAAATGGGGTGGCATTTGAATGAGCAAAACCCAAGAGTATGCCCTGCTTTTCTATCTTGGGTATAGCAGAGTGTGGCAAAAAGCTGTGTGGGCACAGAAGGTGGCCATGGCAGGATACAGCTCCAAGGAGACTGGTACCCTGTGGATTAGAGCTCCTTCAAACCTCAGAACCAGCTGAGCAGGAAAGCAATTATTCTTGCTCATCTTACAGGTATTCCAGAGTGTGCCATCTCTGCTGAGTACACTGGGCATGGAAGATTCTGCAGGAACAGTCTACATAGACAAAGGTCAGGGTTCCCAGCTGTCAGTCTTACAGGAACCACTTGGAGCTGCTTTTAGGGGATAACCTACACTGGGGATTCTTAAACATTTTCTCCTGTGATCTCTTTCAACCCAAGAAATGTTGACCAAACTATGGGTATGTAGAGGCATAAACAGGTATGCAAATCAAACGTTTACTGGTATCTTCATGGGATCTGACACCCTCTTCTGGTTTCTGTGAACATTATCTACATGTAGTTCACATACATACATGCAGGCAAAGCACCTATATACAGAAAAATAAAAATATTTTTAAAATCACTGCAATTTATAACACATACCAGTACCAAATGTGGGCCAAGGTGGTTCGGGCAGAGTGTACCAGTGTTGTGTGTTGGGATGGCATGCGATGTGCAAAGTGTTTGTGTGTCCATAACCCAGGCTGCCAGTGGAGCTGCACAATGCAAGCTCCATGGGTGCTCCAGAAACACCTCAGACTCATTATGTTTAATTTTGACCGCAGCATATTCAGGTGGCCAGATCTGTTACTTGACCCACTGGGGGTTCTGACCCACAGTCTAAGAAGCTGGGTTGACACCAACCTGTAGAATAAAGTCAGAGGCTTGGAGCTGTCCATATACTAAGAGAGCAACAAACCGAATATACACACTGAAAGAGAACCATTCAAGATAGGGAGAGGTCCAGGAACTTGGGCAACTGAGTGCAGGGCCAAGAACTCCCACTGCATCACATCCTGTAAAAGCATCACCAATACTGTGGTACATCGGACGGAAGCCACATACTGTCGGGATGATTCTGGAACTGGAAGAGATGGAAGGGAACGATACCCTCTTGTCTGTGAGAATCTCCATCTGAGCATCATTTCCTTTGGGCCTCACTGAACCTGCACGTTGTTTCCTCGTGCTATGTATGGCAGCTTCCCAAGCCATTTGCTATGTTCTCTCCCCTGCTCTGACTAGGTTCCCCAAGAGGAGGCATACGTCCAGATCACATCTAGTGTCTCCGGTAACAACACAGCTACAACTCAATTAGGTTTGTCAGCTGATGGAGAAAACCCACACCTTCTTCTGACAAAAATACTGAAGAAAGAAAGGAGAAAAGAAACCAAACAAATAAAAAAGCCCAAGCCATACAGAGAATGTTCTCAACCCATAAAGAACACTTGATAAAGAGCAATGATGGTGTTGGAGGCGGTTCGCCAATATCAGATTTAATGGGGGAAAATGGAATACTTTCTCCCTAGGACCAAGACAGACCACCTGCTCCTGCCTTTATAGTGAGTGTCATCCTAGAGAGTGTAGCTAAGAGAAAATTAAATAAAAGGAGCCAGATTAGAAAGGAAGCTGAAAAAAATGAGGAGGGAGGAATCTGTAGGAGGCCGGTGAGATGGCTGAGCAGCCCCTGCCTGCTGTCAAGCCTGAGGACCTGAGTTCAACCTCTGAGATCCACATGGCAGAAGGAGAGAACTGATTCCGGCTGGTGGTCCTCTGACCTCCACAAACTTGCTATGGCACACACGGACAAAAAGCCCATAAATAAATAATAAATACATAAACTATAATAAACACTAAAAGCCTTGCAAATGAACATCCATAACAACATTGTCCACAACAGTCCAAGAGTATAAGCATTCCACAGACCAAGAGATAAAATCAGTACCACTGTACAACATGATCTTATTCAGCAAGAGAAAGGACGTTAGTTCGGATACATGTTATGACCCCTAATACACGCAAGAGCCTTGAAAATATGATGCTAAAAACAAAAGGCTCCACACTGTGTGATCCCATTAATACAGTGTGTCTAGACGATCTATGGAGACACAAAATGGACTTGCGGTTGACTAGGGCTGGGTTGGGACGGAATCAGTGGTACGACTTAACGACATGAGGTCTTTTCCGGGGATGCCAAATACGTTCTAAAATTATCTGAGATTGTGGTTGCCCAGGTTTGTGAGTTACTACAAATTACGGAAGTGTATGGTCTAAATGGTGAACTGTGAAATACTCCGTATGTCTTAAAGTTAAGACAGTCACTCCCAAACTTAGCATTTTTATGAACCTATGAGTACAGTATGTACAAGTGGGGTACAGAGAGAGCTACAGATGGAGCAGAAGACAGGGGAGGGGATAAGCAGACTAACAGACAACCCCACCCTTCCCCATGGATCAGCCCCCAAACTGACTCTTTGCCTCTCCCCTGCCTGGTTGGTTGCTGTCTGCTTGAGAGGGTTTCACTACGAGTCCAAGCTGGCCTGAAGCTCACAGCAGTTCACCAGCCTCACCTCCGTGGTACACACCACCACACCCACTGCCCTGCTTCTACATCTGCTCCGCTGTGGAGAAAAGCTTCTCAGATGACAGGAAACTACCGGAGCAGAGGGCTGATACGTTCTGAAGTTCAAATTAAATGAGAAAGGAGGAGTTATCCAACAGAGTGCCCCTCCCATTGATTAAAAAAAAAACAAACTGGGGCCCAGACAAGGTTCTTGCATGCAGTGATGGGGCTGGGCAGGGATTGCACTAGCACAGCAATCCCGAAGACCGAGTCTGATGTAGCAACTGACATTTAACTTGACATTAAGAAAAAAAAAATCTGGTTTTTCCAATGAAACAAAACACCAAGTAAGAAAAGAAATATAACATTTCTTAAGCCTCCTGCTCTCATCAATGGTACACCTTAATGAAATAGACGTGTTACATGTGATTTGATTAAAGCAGAGATCTTAATAGATTGGGAACACGGTGTGATTAAAAAAAAAAGTGAATCTCTTCGATCCATATTGATCGCCATGCACAAAACTCAAGTCCAAGACCTCAACATAAAGCCAACCACACTGAGCCTCATAAAAGAGAAAGTGGGAAGTACACTTGAATGCATTGGCACAGGAGACCACTTCCTAAATATAACCCCAGTAGCACAGACAATGAGAGAAACAATTAATAAATGGGACCTCCTGAAACTGAGAAACTTCTGTAAAGCAAATGACACTGTCAACAAGACAAAACGACAGCCTACAGAATGGGAAAAGATCTTCATTAACCCCACATTGGACAGAGGTTGATCTCTAAAGTATACAAAAGAACTCAAGAAATTGGTCATCAAAAGAACAAATAATCCAATAAAAAATAGGGTACAGACCTAAACGGAGAACTCTCAACAGAGAAATCTAAAATGGCTGAAAGACACTCAAGGGAATGTTCACTATCCTTAGCCATCAGAAAAATGTAAACCAAAACAACTCTGAGATTCCATCTTACACCTGTAAGAATGGCCAAAATCAAAAACATTGTTGACAACTTATGCTGGAGAGGTTGTGGGGTAAAGAGAACTCTCCCCTATTGCTGGTGGGAGTGCAAACTGGTACGGCCCCTTTGAATATCAGTGTGGCAATTGCTCAGAAAATTAGGAAACAACCTACCTCAAGACCCAGCAATACCACTTTTGAGTATATACCCAAAAGATGCTTAATCGTATTACAAGGACATACAGTCAACTATGTTTATAGCAGCTTTGTTTGTCATAGCCAGAACCTAGAAACAACCTAAATGCCCCTCAATTGAAGAATGGATAAGGAAAATGTGGTACATTTACACAATAGAGTACTACACAACAGGAAAAAAATGACATCTTGAAATTTGCAGGCAAAAGGATGGATCTAAAAAACTTTATATTGAGGGAGGTAGCCCAGATCCAGAAAGACAAATATCATATGTACTTGGAAAACCAGACTACAATTCACAATCACAGATAATCTAGACAACAATGAGGACCCTAAGAGAGACATACGTGGATCTAATCTACATGGGAAGTAGAAAAAAACAAGATCTCCTGAGTAAATTGGGAGCATGAGAACCATGAGAAAAGGTAGAAGGGGAGGGGAGAGGAAGAAAGGGGAGTGGGAAAAAATATATAGCTCAATAAAAACAATTAAAAAACAAAACAAAATGAAAGTGAATCTCCAAAAGAGACAAGCCCAGAGTATGAACATAACATGAGGCTGGATATAGCTACTCAAAAAAATAGCCCCCTGGGTGATCCCCGCCCTGCAGGGTTGTCCTGGCCTACATACAAGTCTTTCAATTGCTTAGTTTTCAAAAGCAAGTTCATGTATTGCTTTGAGCAGAATTTTAAATTTTACTCTGCAAAACAACCCACAGACCTCCTTGCTAACAGTTGAGACACCTGGCCAGTACACAGCACCGGCTGGCTAGGCGGTGCCTCACTGCCTGTCCCCTGGGACCAGAAGCTCTGTCACCTGCAGCATCTCTGTTCTCAGGGGATCTAAGGGTGGAGCCAAGGAGCATAAATCAGCTTCCACTTGAAAATCTGCAGAAAGCCTATCTAGCCTTCTTGTTTTTCTACAAGGGATCGGAAAGAAAGACCTTGTTGGGTGGGGCAAAGGGACTTGCCATTTCATTGGCCACTTTTCTCAGCTGCTTCTGGTGGCAGTGGGGTTCTGGAAGGCTTTTTGGTGACAACCAAAAGTAAACAAATGCCACAAGCTCGGAGCCACGGTCCTCAGTCCTTTATGGAGGGGAAGTCATTCCTCCATGGTGCCCAGTTGATTGTGCCCTCCCTAGGGATTACCGCAAGCTGCCACAATGAGACTTGTACGTGTGGAGGGGAGCAGGCTTTCAGAAGCTCCGGCTAATGGAACCCAAGAGGGGACTTTCAGGGTCAAGCACCTTGCGGTATTGGTTGATTAGGGATTCTTTGGGGTTTGGTCTCTAGGTTGGCGGATGCCTTCTTTGCTGTGGACCTGCAGCGGGAACGTGGCTCCAACTGAGGCTCCCAAGTCACATTCACTGACTCTACAGAAGCCAGCTTCTCTGTGACATATGGTGCTTGGGATCTGGGAGGACAGCACACTAGGGAAAGTGCCTGCTAGGCAAGCATTCTGAATGGAGTTTGGTCTCCGGGGCCTATAAAAATAAAAACTGAGCTTGATGGCTGCTTGCTTCTAACACTAGTGCTGGGGATTTGGAGACAGATGAGTTCTTGGGGTTCACTAGTCAGCCTAATTGGTGAGCTCCAGAATCACAAGAAACCCTGTCTCTATAATAATGATGATGATGATAATGATATCAAAACAAAGTGGACAACAGCCAGGAGTGACATCCATGGCTGCACAGTTGACCTCTGACCTCCATATGCATTGACACATGCTTGTGTGGCTATACACACACACACATACACACACACACACACACACACACACAAGAAAATATGGAGGCTTGTGTGCTAGTAGCCTCAACCATGACGTCAGAATCTGTGTTGTAGAGGTTGCTACAACTCACAGCTAAAGCACCAAGGCCTGCCACTGGGCTGCATTTTATTACGCACAAGAAGTTTCAAAGTGTCCCCATCACATCACTGATAACGCGCTTGTCCCTTGTGTGGAGTATGGTGCTGAAACAATGTGAGCTATTGATCACATGACCTGCGCATCACATGTACATCAAAAAAGAAAGAAAAAGAGAAAGAAAATGGAAAACCCCAACCAACCAGTTAAGAATCACTGAATTTGATCTTCTCTCCCTGGGCCTTTCCAACCCGTAGGCAAATGATTCTGATGCTAGCTGGGACATTCACCTCCATTTAAGGACCATTCTTAAAGCCACACTTGTGCAGCTTGGACCACCTGCCCAGGGTGTATGGGGTCATCAGTCTGTTCAAGGACATCCTGGCTATGTGTGTTTGCTCAAACTACTGCCACGGCTTTGTGGCTTGTTCCCTCCTCTTCTCAAACCCTACCCTGTGTCGAGGCCCAAGTCTAGACCGACCTATTCTGAATGCGTAAGGGAAACGTGGCTTACACATGCCAAGAAATAGTTTTTCTAGCCATAAAAACGAAATCATGTCAAAAGCAGGAAAATGGATGCGACAGAAACTCACCATATTACGAGAATTATAAGTCAGTTTCAGACACAGACAAATATCACACGTTTACTCTCCTTTGTGGGTCCTAGACTTTATACAGATGCATAAAATCTCATAGGAACAGACAGGCGCGAGAGTAGAAGCGAAACTGTCTGGAGGAACAAAGGGGACGAATATGGAGGAGGGGGAGGAGAAAGGTGAAGGTGAGTGGGGGAAACTACAAGTGTTTACACACTTACATAAAAGTGGCCTTACATAAGTCAGTTTAACAAACAACGATAAACAGGCCGGCCGGCTTCGCGGCAGCCATCAGCAGAACTCACGGCTGAAACCCACCACCATCCCAAACTGCTTCACCCTGTTAGAGACTCTCCATGAGATACCATGAATAGACTTCCTTTCTGGATTTGATGCCTTGAACTAGAGCAGAGGGAGGAGCACTGGGCACTGCAGAGTTCATTGCTGTTTAATGATTTGCTGTCTGCGTGAGCCAGTGACCCAAATTCATGCCCTCTGGTTAAAAAAAATGAAAAGAAAAGGGAAAGTGAAAATCTACCATGGTCCCTCAAGGCACCCTATCTACAGAAGTTTTCCTCATCTAAGAGTCTAAGAAAACATCTGTAGATAATTCTTCCATCGAGTGCCCCTCTTGCTCGTTTTAAGAAGTGTCTCTGTATCGCTTTCCTACACAGAGCTGTGACGGACTGGAGGTCAGAGGGAGACTTTTCGATTTTAATTCTTACCTCGCCATTCGCACTTTGCCGAAGTCAACCCTGAAGCAGCACATTTTAAAAGCACAAACTGAAAAGAGCTCTCGGCATCCCTCGCACGGAGATAATGACTCTGTGATGAGGGGTCTGCCCTGCATGTTCTTTGATCTCCTGGGCCTTCAGGGAAAGCTGGGCAGTCAGCCCCAGCTTGCTTCTTAGTCCTCTCAGAGGAAACTGGTCTAAACTGAGGGAGTCTCCTTTTCTAATCACCCTGCTACCTTGGCTTTCTGTGGAAAGTCTCACATTTTATCACAGTTTATCATTGCTGTCCACGTGACAGGATTTAAACTGGAAAGTCTACCCTCAGTGTTGAGCGAGGGGCGCCATCCCATGGGCTACAGTCACGGAATAAATAAAAAGGAATAATAACAACAATAGTAATAATAATAGAAGAAGAAGAAGAAGAAGAAGAAGAAGAAGAAGAAGAAGAAGAAGAAGAAGAAGAAGAAGAAGAAGAAGGAGGAGAAGGAGAAGGAGGAGAAGAAGGAGAAGGAGAAGGAGAAGGAGGAGAAGGAGGAGGAGGAGGAGGAGAAGGAGAAGGAGAAGGCGGCGGCTGAGCACAGGCATTCATCCTTCTCTACTTCCTGACTGGGGATGCGATGTGACAGCTGCTTCACACTCCTGCGGCCATGATGGACTGTACCCCTTTAAACTGTGAGCTAAAGGAAATCCTTCCTCCCTTCGATTGCTTTGGTCAGTTACTGGGTGACGGCAAGAAGAAAAGTAAGTCAGTTGACAACCACACAAACTCCCTCCATCCCCCCTAGAGACGGAAGCCCAGCACCTCTACTCTGAGAAGATTGGCCACCGAGGCCATCACCGGATCAAAAGGCCCCACTGATGAGGTCATCACTGGGTCTCTTCCTCTGGAAGGTCCTAGTTACTTTTCTCTGTCATCACACTGATTCTGAGCTGACATGAGGCTTTCAGAATGCCACCCAGGCAGAATGAGCCATGCAGGAAAGTCTGCTGCACTTGGCCCTGCCCTCTGCCACCATTTATCTTAAGCATGTGCTTTCAACTCACTCCTCCTGTCACCAGGATCTGAGAAGCACGGCCAAAGTGGATGTCTGCTGAGGTACATCACACACCCACAATCCTCGGTACAATGGCCATAGCTACGAAACTACCGTCCAGACTTCTGCATCCTGAGCGCCATCCCACACACACTGTGTGGATCCTGGAGTGTCTCTGTACAGATAAGGGCATCACAGAACCTGTGGACCTGGACCACAAAGTGCCTTTCAGTTCCCTTTTGGCTCCATGGTACAGGGAAGCCACAGATCCAACTCTTACAACAGACACTCAAAACACACTTAATAAAGAGTCCCTTTAGGAATGGAGGCAGCCTTCCAAAGGAGCCATGTACCGGATCCTCTTTCTCCTCCTCTTTCCATGACTTCTTCTCCAACTGGGGGTTCACAGACATTATCTCATCCCGGGGCTCTGGTGGTGACAGACAGGTAACAGGGGGAGCAGACTGCTTTCCAGTGCTCCATTGCTGAAGTCAGAGAAGGCAGTGGTCATGCTAAAGGTACACAGTGAGCCAGGAGAAATCCCCCGTCCTAAGTCCACTGCGCTGCTCTGTCTGTCCCCGGAGTAAAGCCGAGCTTGCCCTTGACATTTTGGTTTTGGTTGCAAAATGCTGAACACACACAGAGGAAGAAGTTCTTCCTGGACTCCGTGTGCTGAAATGTGAGAGTTGCCTCTGCTCACTTGCCCCCACCCCTTTCCTCCTGCCTACTCAAGTTCAGCCACACTCACTTTCAGCAGCTGCCAGGTGAAGCCCTGGCCAACACCTTGTCTGATCACACACCTTGCCAATGCCTTTGGCACACACCGCCATTGATCCGGCAGACCAACTCCCCTTGAAAAAACAAGATGCACGTAAGCTCCAGAGGTGGAGAGGTTAGAGAGGGCTGGGAGTTAGCAGTACACATGAACCAGATTCTTGATGATCTTTTAAATTATGCATCGCAGCCCTGAAGATACAAATAGGGGAGTGTCCGTGTGCCACACATTCTGTTCGGCACGCTCGTGCATCCTTCATTTAATAAGAGCATCCAGAGATGTCCCGGCCCCTCCCCCACCACAGCTGGCCTCCCATTCACAGCCTGCAAGGCGAAAACTGCCTGCCGCCTTCCCTTCCCACCAACCACCTCCTACAAGCGCAAGGCCATCGGCCGGACCCTAGATATGGCTTTGCTTCTCGACACGACAAGGCCAAAGGCCTTTCACAGAGCCTCCAATGAGGTGACTGGCGTCTGTTTTCGTCAACTATAAGTGAATAATTAATACTTGCCAGTAAAGAAACAGACTCATTGTTATGGTGGCCACATGGAGGCTACAAAAAGGCCATTTTGTGAAGCGCTGGGTAGAACCCTGGGGCGAACAGCGGCCCAAAGAAGCCTCTTGGAGCATGGAGGCTGAGGCTGAACTGGAGGACAGGAGCCCTATACGGTTCTCCAGCCACACTGGGCCCAATGCTAATTAGTTCGTTGCCTATTCATCCCCTAATTTAGCTTTCAGGTCGATGACAGTCGCAGAGGCCCACTGAACACAGAGGGGGCACAATAATCAGAGGGTACATGTCCTGTTACTGGGGCCCTGTACTACTTGTTAAATTACTCCTCCATGTGATCTGATTGAGCAAAGATCTCCAAATTGAGACAGCTGTGTACCGCCACCTTTGGCCCGATGCCTAAATTGGGTTTTTCCTTTCCATTTTCCACCACGCAGCCAACAAGGCAGTCTCGGGTTCCTATACAGCCAGTCAGATCTGGCCAGGAGATATAATAAAGAAGCTTACTGAGCTAATGCCACTGGCCCGGGGCTCAGCAAGCAGAAGCACCCAGAGGCACACTGGCTTTATACGCAGCAGCAGGCTCTTGTGGCCTCATAAGAGTCAGGGCAGATGGCAGCTAGCTTCGGTGAGGAACTCTCTATGGGAAAATTTCACACCCCACAAGTAGACACTGGTGAGCAACAAAAGCCTTCTGGCTACAGTAACCCCTGACCTATTGCCCTATTGCCACAAACTAACTAACTAATTCTCTCTCTCTCTCTCTCTCTCTCTCTCTCTCTCTCTCTCTCTCTCTCTCTCTCTCTCTCTCTCTCTCTCTCTCTCTCTCTCTCTTCCTGCCCACCAGGCCATAGCAGCCCTGACTCAGAATGAAGCCGACAGCTGCTAGATATGCCATTTCGGTGACAGGATCACTCCCACATCTAGCCTACATCTGAAAGTCAACCACGAGAGATATTTTGCCTTCTGCTTTGCTTGTCTCCGCATCCTCAGCTTCCTTTCTGATCCCATGACTTCGGAGGCACCTGCTCTGCATCCAATAGGAAAACCTTTTGTATCCAGCTCTTCAAGATAAACACCACTCACTGGCTCCTCTCTCAAGCAAGTTTGACAGGAGAGAAGGAACACACGGAGCATTTTGTGGAGGGGGAGAAGGTTCCGGAGGGGGTATGGTGGTGGGGACAACTACCTCAAGGACTTTACAATACTGACTAGATATGAACCTATATTTTCGTCTTCCAACAAGGGAGGGGGTGCACTGAATGCTAGGTATGGGTTCCAGCAGGGCCCGCGCCCAAGAGTAAGACTGGTTACTTCCTGCCCTAAGGGGCGGGGGCAAGAGGTAGAAATGGTAGTTGAGCAGCCGATAGGCTCTTGACTTGAGCACCTGCCTGCGGTTTGTCCCCCAAGTCCTCCTGCCCAACTGTGGAGTAGTGACCACAAAGAAACTGGGCAAGCCAAGTTCAAAGTCAGGTTTCCTAATCAAGGAAGCACCTGGACGGTCGCGGTAGAAAACCATCATTTGGCTGGACCATCCTCCCTGCCCCCACTCTTACCACAGGCTACTCCTTCCCTTCCTGTGCACACAGGAGGGTTTACTTCCCTCAGGTGATATGACCATCACTCACAACAGACAGGTGGGAAGCTACACGTGAAGAAAATCTTGCCTCCTAGGCTTCCCTCACCCTACCTCCTCCCTCCCCCACAGTGAGCCGAGAGAGAGGTGCTAGCATAGGCCAGAACGCTTCGAAGCAGGTCAGCCATTCCTCCCGGCTCATTAGAGCCCTCCTTTCTCAAACCGCGCCGCTGCGGTCCCGGCCCCGCCCGGCTCCAGTTCACCGGGGGTAACCGGTACCCCACAGCCTACCAGGAGGGCCCAGGCGGCTCTAGGTGGCCTTGGCGGAGTGATGGTGGCCTCGACCGCAGAGGCGGGGACCGGTCTCTTCTGTACCTGGGCGCAGGGATTTGCCCCCACCCCTTACCCCCAGCTCGTGGCCCCTACAGGTGCCCCTGGTCCTCAAGACTATCCTTGTCTCCCCTTGGGGTGGGCGGCACTGGCCCAGGCCACGCACCTGCTGCTGCTGCTGCTGCTGCGGACGCCGCGGGGACCTGCGCGCTGTATCGGCGCCTCCTGGGAGACGCTCTCTGCCCAGGGCGCCCGGTACGGCGGAGGGAGAAGGGGCAGCGCTGGGCCTGCAGCTGGGCCTCCAGGGACCCGGGGCCGCGCAGCCTCGGGCGCCACGCCAAGCGCCCCCAGCGGGCTGGGAGAAGTGGCGCCCGCCCCTCGCGCATCCTCAGGAGGGCATCCTCCGCCCAGGCAGCATTTCGGTTCCCGCATCAGCCCCGACATGTCCAAGAGTCCCTTACCTGGGTCGGTGGCAGGTCGAGGTTAGGGGCCCGAGGCTACCGCAGGGCCCCGCGCCGGGGCGCAGGATGCTCAGCCCCGCTCCGCCGCTGCGCCGGCAGCCCGCCGCGCCCCGCCCGCGGCCCCGCCTCTCCGCCCATGGCGGCTCCTCCCCTGGCCACCGTGCCCGGCCCCTTAGCCGCGGCTGCTGTCACACAAAGAGCCGGAAATGGCTGTGGCGAGGGGCTCCCTCCGCACCCCTGACCTGCAACCTCCTGCTACCTAGGGCCGCGATGGACTCATACCTTCCGGCTTTAGAGCACTCAGCTTCCCGACTCTGGAGGTGGAGAAGGAGGGACGCCTTCTTTGCAGCTGCCTCCATCATCAGCGACACCTGCCACCCCAGAAGGAAGGAAGCTTCAGCTTCATTCGCATTTCTCCAGTGTCAAATTATTTTCAAGTCGTTATTTCTCCATCACATCTTTATCGAGTACCTGTTTTGTTCCAAGCATTTTGTCCAGAGCCAAGTATGCCCTGGCGTACAATAGAGCCCCTTACCCACTTGGAGCTTATTATCTGCTACCATTAACTGACCTAGCAGAGGTCCAGTGACAGCTGGGAAAGTCAGCTGAGGAGCAAGCTGAGCTAGGAGTTGGGCCCTCCCACTAATTGAGCTTGCTCCTTAGTGCTCCACCTGTGGTCAAGAATAACTTCTAAGGCCTGTGGCTTATTAGCGTGAAGGCGCTTTCTGCTAAGCCTGAGAGTCTTGTTCAGTCCCAGGATCCACATGATGGAAGGAGAGAGAAAGCTCCTGTAAACTGTCCTCTGATCTCCACTCACAAGCACTCACACACATATTCACACCCATGTCTACACATGCACTCAATAAGTGAATGTAATAATTTCAAAATAAAGAGAAACGTCTCCTACTTTTCCATTTCTTAGAGTAGAACCCTGCAGCTGTCGTATACTTTTTTAAAGCAAGGGTCTGTTTCAACCTCATTCAGGATGAACTAACTGCCTTGTGGACTAAATCGTGATACACGGACTTTGAAGCAAACCTAGAAAGAAGCTGAGGAAAAGCTTAGGGCTTTGCGAGGAATCTGAGCTCCTTGAGATGCAGCCTGGAGGCTCTTAGATAGTCCTGACCTGCATGGTGCTGCTCCGATTGGGAGATACAGCTGTGCCTGCAATGGGGGGGATAGTTGACCTCGGTACCTCTTAGTGGAACTAATTGGAAAGTGCTTGAGACACTGGAGTATGTCTGTAAAAATAAGGAATAAAGTCTTGGGTCAAGGGAACCTTCTGCAACGCTTGTCAGAGTTCACAAATTTGGGCGAGCCCAGTTGTTCCCTATAAATGGCTATTGATGATAAACCACTTTATCCAGGTCTCAGGAAAGTACTTGAGAAGATTTTGATGATCTCACATACTTCCTTCTCCAAGTGCTCAGAATTCATGATCCTTTGTGGTTTGATGTTACATCACCCGTCTAATTTAAATTGCTATTTCAGAAGTGATGACTTACATATATAGCAACACACATACATTTTTCCCCCTCTGATGCCATGTGAGAAAGCTGTGGGGGTGTTTGTGGAGGATGGCTTTAAACACAGAACTCAGGTTTCTTTTTTAATTATTATTCATTTTTTTTTTACCATGATTGTCAGAATTTTGATCTGCAGTAACTATACATGCTTAGACTGAGACTCACAATTCCGGGGGTGGGGGGGTGCTTCATCCTAAAGAGCAAATTATTTGGAGTGTTTTTTGTTAGGAATATTTCTTAAGACAAGCCTCATCGCTGATGCAAAATAACTCCAATCAGACCAAATAAAAGATGCCCATATTTAATGCAATGCTCCCAGGTGATACCAGGAAAGCATAGAGAGGAAGAGAGAGAAGGGGAGACCACACAAAACCCAGTGACTACGTGTTCATTCTCTGGGGGTGGGTAGTTTTAGTAGCCTGTGGGAGTGGTCTTAACCCTCCCTGGGGAGGGGTCACCGTCTGGCAGGCTTTCTCGGAGGAGTTTGGACTAAGGCAACTCCCAGAGGAGGGGGCTTGACTTTGCACCTTTCCGGGAGAATTTGCTTGGAATCAATAATGTAAGTTCGAGACCAGCCTGGTCTACAAGAGCTAGTTCCAGGACAGGCTCCAAAGCCACAGAGAAACCCTGTCTCGAAAAACAAAAACAAAAACAAAAAAAAAGACATTTATCTTATATATGGCTATATTTTATGCAATTTCATTTTCTTTGGCTGTTGAGTTCTGCTTGATCATGGAATAGAAGCAGCATGGATTTTCTCAGTACTGAATCAAAAAGCCGGAGACTTGCCTTTTTGTTTGAGTTTTGCAACCAACTGAAGAGTAATCTTAAGCAAGAAATTCTGTGGTCCCCCCTGCCCCGCCCCGTTTCCCCATCGATAAATGTAACCAGCTTGGCTACAGGCCATCATCCCTCTGCACGTAGAGAATTGCATGAGTTAAAACAGAGGGCTTTTCCACCTCAAAATTAGGGTGCTTTCTTAGCTTCACATTGCCCTTGGATGGAGCCCAAACTCTATAACCTAGTAGGGGGCCTCATGATCTATGATCTATCAGGGTTCTTCCCATGTGAACAAATTTGCTATGACTTAGTAAAAAGGAACCCCTTTTAGTTCCCCAAATTTGATGTGTCCTATCTTCAGTTTGACCCTTGTACAAGCCAAGCTTCTTGCTTGGAAAGCTCAGTTCTCCGAGTCCATCCCTCTTCCACACTTTCTTCCAGGTCATCTGCTTGGCTTTTGCTCATCCTTTTGGTATTTCCTTAGCTGTCACTTCTCGCAGGCTCCTCCCTTGGCTGACTTAGGTATGGAGTCATTGTCTCTGTTTCTGTAGTTCCCTAGTCATCCTTCTGGGATTCCATTTACTGTGCTGTGTTGTAGCCGTATCTACACTTGCCTGTATCCTACATTAGGCATTATCTGAGAGAGCGGTGATGTTTCTGTCTTGCCTCTTGAAGTATCCTCAGAGCCTGGCCCTGAGTCTGGAAAAAAAAGTTCAGAAAAGCAGTTGAAGAAACAACTCAAGGTGAACCTTTACACTTTGCCATTGAGATGTGATGCTATCCACTACCCTCAGATTTCCTTCCTATCTCAACCCAGGAAGAGGATTGGGGCTACTGAGTGAGAACTGCTCTGCTGTTTGTGAAGCTAGACATCATGTATTAGGTTCCATGAAGGGTAACAGCACTGACTTGTAGAAGAGTGTCAAATGACTTGGGTTATGTAGCCTCCACTGGAAACCGTCACCAGACACTGCTTCCTGGCCACCAGCAGTGGAGGAACTTGGAAGGGAAAACACAGCATAAAACTATTAACCGGTGCATCGCTTCATTTAACTTCCACAATTTCTCCATTAGGAGAATACAATCCTATGTTTCACTCTATAAATGAAGCAGAAAGCCTATAAAGGAACTTACCCAAGGTAATGAAACCAAACCTATGCTCTCTGCCGCAGTGGCACCCGTTTCCAGAGAAAAATCTCCGTATTCATATGCTATTATTATTCCAAAAACATTCTTTTAAAAGGATTTGTTTATTTATTATGTATACAGTGTTCTGCCTGCACACCAGAAGAGGGCACCAGATCTCATTACAGATGGTTGTGAGCCATCATGTGGTTTCTGAGACCTGAACTCAGGACCTCTGGATGAGCAGCCAGTGCGCTTAACTTTCTGAGCCATCTCTCCAACCCCCCAAATCATTCTTAATATACATTGTTGGGCTATAGTAAATTAAAGCTGAAATATAAAAGAGCTGATGAGCTGGCTTAGTAGGGAAAGACACTTGCTGCCAAGCCTGGTGATTTGAGTTTGACCCTGGGGATCCATACAGTGGAAGAAGAGAACTGACTTCCAGCGACTGTCATGTGACCTTCACAGGTGCACCACGACATGCATGTGCCCACACACAGACATAAAATAAGTAAATGTAACCAGTGAGGAATTTTCTAAGAAGGAAGATTAAAAGGGGTGTAAGTGGGAGATGGAGCCAAATCTGAGCATCATTTGAAATGGAACAAGAAACAACACTGTGTACTCACTAGGTAGCCCTTCATATTTGTTCTAGGCATTTATATTGGTAGCAAGCAAAGAAACATAATCAGTGACATAATCAAGATGGGTTGCTATAGAGTGCTCTATATATATCCATTCTTTAGATGGGATGCCAGGCCCAGAAAGGGGAAAGGTCACAAAAGGGTGCCTGGTTCTAGACTCTAGCTCTTCCTCTAGGGAACTGGGTGACCATAGTCTTCCTTAGACTCTAAAAGAATCTGCTAAAGAAAGCTTTTGCCTTCCCCCTGACATTCACGGACTGCTGCTTTGGCCCAGGTCCTTGCATCGGGGCTTTTGTATGGACAGACTGCTTTCATGCTCATGCAATCCTCACGTGTAGCTGTTGTGTTACAGATGGAACTGTAAGAACCTTCTTCCTGTTGAGACCTTGCTACTTCATCCACCCGGAGGAGCGTCCCTTCTCATCCCTTCTCTCTCCACTGTATTTCTGGCTTCGCCTTTGTTGCCAACACAAGAGGCCTAACCTCCCTTGAAGATCAGGCTTTGACGGTGAAGAAGATTTCATTTTTATTTAAACAAATCCTATTCATGATCATTTCAGATAATAACTAAAAAGGAGGACCTTACAAACCCTGAAAGTAAAACCCAGGCACCGTTCCTAGTTCCCTTGTGCTCTCCAAGCCAGTGGCTCCATAATCCTGTCACAGAATGGTTGAGGGCACTGGGACATAGAGATAGCCAAGGTTGAGACTCCCCTTCTTCTACTGACTAATTGTAGGACCATGAGTGATTGCCACAACTCCCCGAGCCCTGTTTTCTTTACTTGTAAAATTGGGAAGATATTTCTGTTCCCTCCCCTTAGGCTCTTGTGAAACACAAGTGAAACAACTCCCCTAACAGGAGAAACAGAATCTGGTACACGAGGAAGGCTTAAGAAATAACTAGTGTTGCCATTGTTAAATGTGGGCTGGACGATCCCTAAGTGTTGCCATTGTTAAATGTGGGCTGCATTCTGGATGATCCCTAAGTGTTGCCATTGTTAAATGTGGGCTGCATTCTGGATGATCCCTAAGTGTTGCCATTGTTAAATGTGGGCTGCATTCTGGATGATCCCTAAAGAGGATGCAGGGCTCTGATGAAGTTTCACCGTCCAGCCAAACTCCGCAACCCAAAATATATGTGTGTGTAACCTCTCTGCCCCTGCTTCCTCCTCTGAGACACCCGCTCCTTAGTATTATCCCACAAAGGCTGGGGAAGATCAAACAGCCTTAGGCAAGGCAGTGCTTCTGAAAGGCCAAAACAGGAAAGCCAGCAAATGTTTGAGTTGTTTGTCTCAGTTTGTGGGCACATCCACCCCTAAATCAGTCTTTGAGAAACAGGAAACTCCCCCATAGCAGCTCTGAGGGTGTAGAGGGATGGGAGTGGGTCACCAACCAAGAGGCCACTGCTTCAGAATCTGCCAGGCTCCTTCAGCCAACTCCCAGGTGACTGCAACTGGGTGCATCTCTCTAGTAGAGAATGGCATTGGTGTCTCCATCACCATTCCATTGCTTTGAAGAGACCTTGTGACCACGGCAACTCTTAGGAAAGAAAGCATTTAACTGGGGGCTCGCTTACTGTTTCGGAGGCTTTGGCCGTTGTCGTCATGGCAGAGAGCCTGGCAGCACACACGGCATGGGAGAAGCAACTCATCTGCAGGCAACAGGCAGAGACTGAGTCTGGGGCACGGGCTTTTGGAACCTCAAAGCCCATCCCTGGTGACACACCTCCTCCAAGGCCACAGCGACTCAAGGTGATGCCTTCTCATACTTTGAATCCTTTAAAGAGGTCCACTCCCTGGTATCTAACTAAGCATTCAAATATGTGAGCCTATGGGGGCCATTTTTACTCAAACCACCACAGTAGCTGAACACACACACACACACACACACACACACGATATAAATTATCTCTACACTGCTTCTAACAGTATGTGCATAATTCTGCTATTCTATAAGCCAAAGCTACATTATTTCTTGGGGAGAATCTTCTCTAAAAAGCTTTTGTTATTTTTTGATAATTTCATGCATAGACATGGCACAGTCTAATCACTGTCACAACACCGTCCTTTATCTCCTTCCTGCCCACCACCCCTCCCCTTCCCTACAAGTCTGTTCCCCACCCTCCTGTCTCTCTGCTTTGTTTTGTGACCCAGTGAGTTTAACCAGGGCCATATGGGCGACCACGGGATTAGAATGAACCCTTATGCATTCCTAATGGGCATATACCTGAAGTCAACATCTATGGGTAGCCCATAGTTCAGCAGGGCGTTCCAAGCAGGCCCCTCTCTTGGGGAAGAATCCTTTTTTATTTTTTCTAACAGTTCTTTGAGAATTTCATACGATGTATTTTGGTCACATTCCCTCTTCCCCTACCTCCTCCTAGATCCAATCCTTCCCTCTTATCCTTTTTGGTCTTCACCCATTAAGACCAATTTGTGCTACCTACGCCATCTTGGATGTATGGCCTTCGCCTGGAGCACAGGGGCAACGTGTTAAAAGTGTTTAAAACCCTCCCTCTCCCAGCAGCAGCACCTACCAATTGCTAATAGCTTGGAGAGGGAGTTTATGTCTACTTCCCTGCTCCATGCTGGGCTCCGGCCTGGACTATGCTCACATGGGGCCTATATAAGCTGTCACAAGTGCTGTGAGCTCCTATGTGTAGCTGCTGTTTTGTCCAGAGGTCACTGCTGTGCTTCAGTCACCTGCCGCCTCTGCTCTTACAGTCCTTCCACCTCCTCCATGGTGATCCCTGAGTTTTGGGAAGAGGGGATGTGATTATAGATATGGCTGAGCATCCCAGTCTCTGCTTCTCTGTAGCATGTGGCCAGTGTGGGTCTCCGTGTTAATCACCATCGACTACAAAGAGAAACTTTTCCGAAGAGAGTTGCATTAAGATGCATTAATTTGTTTTGGCACCACGTGGGTAAGCTTGGCGGAGTGGGTGTGGGATCTGGCAAGTTCAAATGGAGGTCTGGGTCCCTGCCACATAGCTGCAGGGTGAGTTGGATGGGGTTGGGTGGGGTTGGATCTTGGTGTCATTGTTTAAATGCTCAGACACCTGCCCACACCCACATAGCTGCTTCCATCACTCTTGACACAGTAGGTCTGGGGAGTGGGCTTTGGTGCACTAAGCCTCCAGTGCCTCCCTTAAGGCCACTGAAAATTCATCTGAATTCTAACCTCAGATCACATGCTTACCATGCAAATACAGCTTCATCCTCTATCCACATGCCTCATCTGAGTTCCTGGGATATTTTCTGTCTTGTCCTTAAAATGATGGATCTGTGTGTTGGGAGATTCAGGGGAAAGGGGCCCTGCGGGAAGAATCCCAAGGAACAAATCCATTTGTCCAGCTTCCTTTAGAACTCTCCCTTATATCCTAGTCAGGGACCAAGCTCAGAACTGAGTCCTAGACACAGCCCAGTGAAAGTCCCATACTCTCCTCCCCATGAGTAATGGACCACAGAGCAGGAACGGATTCTTGCAATGGACTTGGGCATTTGTGTACTGAGACACATCAAATGCCCAGCACACCCAAGCCCTGAGAGCAAAGCTTGAAGGAGGAGTTACCGTCAGTTACCGTCAGCAATGACAGGAACTTTGACCCCCAGGAGCTGCCTGTCACCCTCACAGCAGACAGTGGCCTGGCACTCTGAGCAAGAACCAGTTTGTTTCTCTTCCATCAACCCTGCCTTTCTCAGTTCAACTCCCTCCACTGCTGCCGGAATCTTTTAAGTGATTGTCTCTTCCTGATCAATGAAATTTCATCTTCATGGACTTTTAAAATATGCCCCTTTTCATCTACCCTTTACTCTCCTGGTTTGCCCCCTCCCCTCCCCCACTCTCCTCACATGGCCCTACTCAGGGTCCTGTCCACTCTGGACTCTCCCAGATGTCCATGCCTCTGGCTATGCTCTCCTGCGTGTCTACAATAAACCTTCTCCTCCACTATACTTAGGAGCAGTTATGTCCTTCCTTTTTCTTTCTTTCTTTTTTTTTTTTAATTCAGAAACCATTTTTATTTAAGCAAAAATTGAGGTGTCAGCAATTTGGAACTCAAGCCACAGACCCTATATTTGTAAAACATAGAGCTTTATTTTTGCCACATGCAACTGTTGACTTGTGGCTTCTACAGAAGATAAGACATATATGCACTATTTTTATCTTGAACATGAGCAATAAATACCCTCCTGATCCAGGCATAAATATATAATCCCAAACATTACAAATTGCAAGAGCTACAAAGTACAACTGGAACCCAAGCCTTTCATCAGGGGATTTTCTGCGAATACAGAGCACCATTTCCAAAAATGTAAGAGAATCCCATATTCCCGTGCAGGACACTGAAGAGGTGCACACGTCTGTCCCAGCCTCCATGGAGCTGAGGTTAAAGAAGACAATATGGGGGCCGGTCTTCAAAACCATGCCACAGACATCTCTCAGTTCCAGTGTTTTTCTTCTAGGCTGAATGTCCCAGAAACCATCTCTTAATTAACGGTTCCAGAAAGAGAATATGCACTAGGCTGAGAAGTAGACAGGGATGATTGTGGCCCAGCTGAGGAAGACTGTTTTCTGAATGACAGAGTTTTATGTGGGCACAGTAATTATAGCTGGAAGCGAGGCATTTGAGTCTCAAGTCAGTCTGAATACCACTTGACTTACAAAGAGGGATCTGCAACTCTGACCCCTTCTCTAGGAGCTTTATCTGAACACCTTGGGAGAATCAAGTGTGCCTGGCACCAGGGAACAGTCCTCCTGCAAGGGCTCCGGTTGGAGGCTGAAGGGATAATTACAGGAAACACTCGGCAGGAGATTGGTTCAAAGTCCTTTGAAGTTCTTGTATGAATGGCCTCAGGCAATGTGACTCTGGTAGGTTGGGAGAATGAAAGGGTTAATTCGGGGTAGCTTTGAAGTTGTGAACTCAGGTCCTGGTGAGGAAGAAGAGGAAGACAGAGAAGAGCCTATTTCAATGCGGAGCGTCCCGCTGCGCCCCCCAGTGGTCTGTTCAGGAGCAACACCACTGGGTGTTGCTGCACTGCTTAAGGGCTGACTTTGCTCTAGTATTAATCTGCTCAGCAATCCACTCTCAGCAGGAGGCAGTGTTGAAAAGGGTGGCATTTCAATCTCTGTCCTTCCCAGTTCTGTCACTGTTACGGCGTAGCTGTCTGGCTTTTGAAAAGACTGAGTTCTGCTTTCTGTAAAACATCGATAATATTGTGCCATCGGGTTGGTATGAACTGATTCTCCAGAATGGCTTGTTGCTCAGAATATACGCATGTGACCTGTGTAAGTGCCAATCAACAGCAGACATCTCATGCATTTTGGAAAGGACTCTCAGTGCTCGACTCTATGTCCTTCCAGATAGCCTGAACAAGGGCAAAAATCCTCCTTCTTTTGCTAGGATCTTGAGAGTTTTGAAGTCTCGATCTTAAAACTGGTAAACTCCTAAAGCCGAAGAGAATGCCAAAGTATTGAGGCTACACGGACCAGCACTGCGCTGCCCTCTCTTGGTTCAGGTAGGTTGTGCAGATGCCTACCTAAGAGGTTAGAATGATGAACATTCTATAGTCATTGTCTCAGCGTTCTGCATAGACCAGGAGCCCCAGTCACCCACGCGAGTCACTACGACAGGGCCATTGGATTAGTAATAAGCCAATGCCTTGTTTTATACCTGTTGATACCCGACCATCAGAGGCCCTCTCATTCCTGGTCAATCTCAGACACACAGTGGTCCAGCCATGGGGTCTGGATGGGTCATTTCACTCTATGCACCCAATGAAGCTTTCTATGCTCCATCGAAGAGAGGCGGCAGTGTGCTCTGAAACCTCACGACATCCGGCCTCTGGCACAAGCAGCCACCCCCCCACATGTAGCAGGAAGTTGAGGCTGGCAGCCTCACAGTTAGCAGAACCCTCTGGCTAATCACCTCTTGCATTTCTTAGAAAAAGAATGAGGCTTCCCATTCTTCCATTTGTAAATGGGGATACTGTGTTGTTGGGTCAAATAAAGCATCTCTTGAGTATTCGACCTATGCTTAAAATATTAATAAAAAGAAGAATGTGGCCTATACCTGCTTCTTCCTATTGCTAAGAAGGGGAGGAAATGCTTCTGAGAGCAGGTGATGGAGCTTTGAGATAGCGTATGACAGAGGCTGGGGCAGGTGGGCACAGCGGCACGGTTACTGCTGTAGCCCAGTCTTTGGCCCAGTGGCTGGCCCTCCAGTTTCTTCTAGGATGCTGCAGTCACAGTTGCGTAGGGGCTGGCACCATGGTCCAGGCACCCGTGCCGGGTCCTGGGCTGCTGGCAGCTTTTAATGCTCTGTAAAAAGGACACTGTTCCTTCGCACAGGATACACGACTGTGGCTGGTCAACGAATTCCTGCTAAAGTCCAGATTCTGCGATTTCAGCCAGCTGATTTAACAGCTGCGAGAAAGGTGGACGGTCCTCTGGTTTCTGCAGAGTAACAAAGAGAGCTCTGTGAGTTGCCCATACCTGTGTGTCCCGGCTAAGTGCAAAGCAGATCCGAATCCAATAGCAGCATCTGCCCTAGAGTCTTCCCACACGGGCTGTCTTGGAGGCAGGATGTTCTTACTGTCCATAACAGAGAGTCTGAGACCAGGCGGCCTAGTTTTAAATTCCGCTGTCATTTCTTTACTACCTGATCTACAGATTCAGTGCAACGTGAACCAAAGCTCCCAGCAAGTGATTCTGTGGTGGCAAAGAGCTGACTCTGATGTTAAAGCAGTCTTTTGCCTTCTTCCCCTCTTTTTGGATTGGGGTACATAAGTGTATGGAAAATAAATGTGGGTGTATTCAGGATTCAGTATTCACTGGGTTGCCCTCCTGATACTATTCTATATTACTATTTTTTCATATCTCTGTTTCTCTTGCCTAACATTTCTAAACCATGGGCTCATTTCCCTGGAACACAGGAACCCATCGAGGCTGGACCCTCACGTATTACCATTTGATCCAGTGACCACTCCCAGGCATTTACCTAACTGAGTTGAAAATTTATGTCTACACATAGATTCACATGAATGGATGCATTTACAGTGAACATTTATAGCAAATTTATGCATAATTGCTGGAAACCAAAAACTGCTAAGATTTCCTTTAGAAAGCACATGGTATGTCTACACAACAGAGTATTACTCAACAATAAAGAATAAATAAACAATAAAATCCAAGAAACACACAAAACAACATTAAATGCATATTACTAGCAGAAAGAGGCTAGTCTGAAAAGGCTATAACTGTATGATTCCAGCTCCAGAACAGACCTGGAAAGGCCGAAACTGTCGACAGTAAAATGATCAACAGTTGCCAGGGTTTGGGGAGTGAGGGCAGAGACGAACAGGAGAAACAAAGGGAATTTTTAGAACAGCGAAACTATTCTACATAATCATATAATGGTGGGTCTGTGCTATTATGTGTTTGTCAAAGCCCATTGAACCGGGCAGTACCAGCAGTGAACCTTAATCTCTGAACTTTGGTCAATGATGATGGAGCAGCAGGTGTTTGTTTAAAAATGATTGAATTTAAAAATTCAAATTCTTATGAAGTGCTAATAAGCAAAGTAAACTGAGGAGGAAGGGAAATATGGGACCTACTCGAGCTGTTTGCTCAGTTCTTCTAGATACACAGAATTCTAAGATCTGTTAGAAAAAAAAATAAAAAGATAATTGATGTGACTTTCTTAGAGCAACCCATAACCACACTCTTGGGTGTGTCCTTCCTGAGTACCCTCTCCCCCATGTAATGTGTGTGCATAAGATCTACGTTAAAAGTGTCTGTTAATAAGTTCTGCTTCATAAAACATAGCTAAAAGAGGCTGGGCGGCTGTGGCGCAGACCTTTAATATTAGCACCCAAGAGGCAGAGGCAGGCAGATCTCTGACAATGAGGCCTTGTCATTGGTTGCAATGTAGGTGAATCTGGAGGATATTACATCAAGTGAAAGGTGAGACCCAGGAAGAAGCTCATACTCTCTGTCACATGTAAAGCTAAGAAAAGCCAATGGGAAAGTGGAACAGTGGTTCTCAGAGCCTGGGAAGCTGTGAGGAAAGAGACAGGAAAAAATACTGTCCAATAAAGGAGAGAGTTCTCGATTTGGACGGCCCAGTGGGAGGCTGCAGCCCACTAGCTGTGTTTTATGAGTGGCAGAAGAGAAGAGCTCACAGGCTCCAAGGATGACATGATGGTGGGAAGAAATGACATGGACTCTATCACCCCCACACTCAGTACACATAGATCACCACATATTAAAGTATCACACTGTACACCATATGAATATATAATGAAGACCTAATTACACATATACAATTGCCTGCTTGTTTACTATGGCCGCCCTTGGTCCTCATCCTCCTAGGACGTCCTTTCCCTTGAGATGCAGGCCCTGAAAATGTGTGTGATGATACAGGAGGGATGACCTCATGTACTGACCTCCTTCCAGCAATGGTTCATGATCTGGTAGATGTGAGAGGAGGCCAGGCGGGGCTTGTATAACCGAAAGCCAGTGCTGATGTCTTCCACCACCTCTGAGTTGCTCCGGTTTTCATATGGGATTTTACCCTCACTGAAGACTTCCCACATTAGCACACCTAGAAGCAAGAGTGAGCAGAACAACAGCTAATGACAAAGTGCACACGTACCGAAGAGACTCATCTAAAAGTGACGGAGTCCTTGGAGTTAGCGTCCAAGTCCACTCGGTAGACATATAGAGGTTCAGTATCTGGCCCGTGAGGCGTATCGGGCTTCCTCTTAATGTTTTTTTTTTCATTGATTGATTCACTTCTATTTTAAAGGTTTTATTTTTTTACTTATGCGTCTGCGTATGTGTTTGTATGAATATTGTGTGCAGGTGCTTGAGGAGTCTAGAAGAGGCCACCCGATCTTCTGGAGAAGTTGGGGGTGTATGTGAAACAAATTCATGTCCAGGCTTGGGTTCCATTTCCAAGCTCTCTCCCTTTATGCCCCTCTCTCCATCGCTATAAATGCACACACAGATATGCAAATATCCCAGAATCTAAAGTCTAAGCCGTTTTTGGTGTCAGGCATTTCATCTGTGGAATCTTAACTTATACTGTAGAGAGAGAGGAGAAGGTACCTTCTGGTGGTATGTCTCCCCACATTTTCCACTCACAGGAAGGCTGCCCCAGCTTTGTCTTTAACATGTACTGACAGATCACAGCCTCCCAGAGGAAGTGAGGTTACTGATGCCCTAACCAGGGCTTTGCAAGGCATAAGTCCAGAGGACTGTGGGATGAAGTATCCCCAAGTCTGATCGCCAAACACCCAAATAAGAATCAGCTCCTAAACTTGTTCAAATGGCAGACTTCCGAACCCCATCCTAAAACCCTCCTCCCAGGGTCACTATCCTGCAGGCTCCTCTGAGGTGCCTGGGGACCTGGAAATTCAGATTCTGTTTCCGTATTCCAAGATGCCAGGCTTTTTAGTGGTGTGTCTTCTCAAAGTGAGTTGTTGTGTTGTTAACTGATAGAAGTTACAGAATGAACTCTGGGGGAGGATTGTTCTGACATCATCCTTGCACAACTGTCCACAAGTGTGGAGGACAGCTAGGGACAGTGTGAGTCCATCTCTCCATGGCTAAAAAGCCTGGCATCTTGGAATACGGAAACAGAATCTGTACCCACAGCTCAGGGTAACTGCTTTATTATGAACCTTCTGAAGTCAACTGGGGCAAAAAACAGAGACTTTATTTATGACGAAACCTATCGGGCTGAAGCAGGGAGGAGGCTCTCAGGTCGCAAGGTTGCTGCAGTTTGCCCATGCTGCTACCAATTTCTTTCCCTTCTTTCTTCCTCTTTCCCTCTCCCTCCCTCTCTATTCCCTTCCCCCTCCCTCCCTTCTTTCCTTCCCTCCTCCTCTCTGTGTGACCCTGGCTGTCAGGGAACTCACTCTGCAGATGAGGCTGGCCTTGAACTCAAAGATGCCCCTGTCTCTAGGGAGCTGGGACTAAAGGCCTGTGCCACCATGCTCGGGTGCTGCTGTTTCTGATTTTCACCTATCTCTCTATCAACCTCATGCCTGGACTCCCTTCAGGAAGGGAGGCATTTTAAACTAATCTTCTGGAGAGCAGCAGAACATCCTCCTGCTGATGTGCTATGATGTCACAGGCTCCATTCTGAGTCTGCAGGTGGAGGTACAGGTATGGCTGGCACTCTAAGCATCTTTGGGAGGCCCTCCCTTGGCAGTGTCAGTAGCTCCATTAGCCATGGAGAGATGGACTCACACTGTCCCTAGTCAAACTGTCACACTTGTGGACAGTTGTGCAAAGATGATGCCAGAACAATCTCCCCCGGGGTTCATTCTGTAATTCTACCAGTTAACAGAGTAATGGCCAAGCATGGAGATGGGGTTGGATTAAAGAATAGATCAGAAAGATTCATAATTAACAAGTTCTGGGCTCTTGGGAATGGCCATTCTACAGTGTGAAGAAATTCCTATCATTGATTCTTATCTAGAGATATCTGACTAGACAGCATCTCCTTTGCTTATACAACTGAGGTTTGTGCCCTAGTAAACCTTTCCTACAGAATGGCAAGGTCAACCTGAAGCTGTTTCTCTCCAAAGTTCCCTCTTTACAGTTATCATACCACAGAGGTTATTTGGTGCATATTCATGCACGCTGTTATATGCAGAAATTATGACTTAGGCAGACATCAAATCCAGCAAGTCATTTAGCCTTTCTCACATGGTGACACTATCCATCCATCCATCCATCCATCCATCCATCCATCCATCCACCCACCCATCCACCCACCCACCCACCCAAGGCCTTTAGAACAGTTACTAACTTAGTAACTCCTGCTCTCTGGACGTAGCTGAGGTTTTTACATGTTCTGGTTCCTATGAATATTTGAATGGAGACATTTGTTCAAGAGTCACCTCCTAGAAAGGCATTTCCAGGCCATACTAGTTACAAATAGACCCTTCCTCCAGCCTAAATACCCTCTGTACCATTGTTGTTGTATTTGATTCCTAGCCCTAGCCGACCCAAACATGACTGGATCTTCTACCTGCTAGCTTGTGTGATAGCTGCCTGTCTCCTCAAAAGTTTCGCTTCAAGAGGACAGAAGCTTCTTCTGCCCTCTTTCCTCTTGCTTTTCAGCACCTTGAGTAGCCCTGGGATTGAATGCTCAGCAGACCACTGTAGAGTAACAGATGCTTACTAGGATCAAGTGTGGGATCCTAGCATCAAGGACGATGCTAAGCACAGACAGCATGGTCCTACTTTTACAGGCTTCATATCCTAATCTCTGGACTACTCCAGCCTCCCAGATCACAGAAGTTACCATGGGACACTTTTTCTCCACTGTGATTTTTAATTTCTTAGCTGTTTCAAAGCTCTCTAGAAACAAATGCAATAATTACAGCCTGTTCAAACATTCCAGGCTGACCTCACACAGGCCCTCAGTAGGTTCTTTCTCTGTTTGGGTCCCAGAACAAAGTAGAACTGTTTGCCTTTGAGAAAGAAACAGCTGGTCCACAGATCCAGATTGCACAGGGATGGGCTGAGGAGGACACTCACCAAATGACCACACATCTGACTTGCTGCTATAGCGACTTAAAAAGAACACTTCCGGAGATGCCCACTTCACCGGGAATTTGGTGCCCGTGGAGCTGGTATATTGATCATCAAGGACGAACCTGGGAAGAGGCAGGGACGAGGTCAGAACACTCCAGGGCTGAGTGTTACTCCTGAGAGTCTGCTGACACCATGTCCCTGTGTTACCTTGTCATCCCAAAGTCGGACACCTTGATGACTTGGTTTTCTCCCACCAAACAGTTTCTGGCGGCCTAGAGGAGAGACAGGTAGGCAAAAGAGAGATGAAGCTGTGGGTGGACAGCTAGTAGCAGAAGAGTTTCCCATCGTTAGTGTTTGCTGTGTTACTGTACAAAGGCACTGCAGAGCCGGGCAGAGGTCAAGCATCAGCAGAACGCTGCTGAGCTAGCAGGAAATCCAGCCAGTTAGCTGAATGTGCAAGCCCCTTTGCCAGGATGAGGAATTTATCTTCCTTCCCACTTATTAGAGAAATCCAGTGTTGTCCATCCAGTGGTTCACTGGAATGCAGCCTGACGCAGAAGGCGATGCTGACACTGGCTGACTGCAGTGCCTCCCAAGTGATCAGCACCAAAGTGTTCAGAAGCTAATCCTCTTAAAATTGCCCTAAATAGGGGAGGACCTGCCAATGGGCCACTGGCATCATCCCAGAGGGTAGTCTTGCAAGAGCCCTGGGAGACACTTAAAAGTGTCTCCATATTCACCTGGAGAATCACATTCATGACCCCCTACCATCAGAGGTTCCCAGGCTGTCTCTCAGGTTATCTAGTACAATTTCAGTGGAGAAATTGTGCTTAGTCCCTAGTGCCCATCAGTGAGGGAAGGTGTAAAGAAAAGGTGGTGTGTACAGACATGGGGGAGGGGTCTTATTCAGCCATAAGGAGGGATGGATGATTTTAGTCACTGGAAAGTGGGACAGAACTGGGAATCACCAGGTCAAGAGGGATAACTACCCTTAAGGACAAATAGCATGTGTTGTTGTTGTTGTTTTTATAATCTCATACAAGGGAGCTAGATGAAGAAATAAATAAAATGTGCAGGTAGGAACGGAACTATTTGTGAAGGAGAGGGGTAGCCAGTGAGACCAGGGACAAACGATGGCACGGGGGAGCTGAATACGATCAAATCATATGACACACTCAGAGGAAAGGCGTAAGTGGACCCATCACTTTGTAAATTAACAAATGTAAATAGTATGTTTTACAAAGTAAAACTGTTTTTGCCCATTTCCTTCATTTTTCCAGGGTGAAACTGAGGCACGGGGAAGCTAATAAGGACTGGTTGGAAGTTCCGCTTTGGAAGAATGTGAGCTGAAACGCTGAGTGTATGTTAGAAGAAGGGCTGAGGTGCAGTTCATATCTGAGCACTCGGGAAACACTTCCCTACTAGGAACCTCCTGATGCTGAGAGGAAGGACAGCCACATGGGGCACATCACTTAGGAACGCTCTCTCGGTCTTGGTGTGCTACATTTCAGGGGAAGATGTTCCTTTGTCTGTCCTTGCAGGTGTTGGCTCCGTGCACGCGCTCATACCAGGTCTCTGTGGATGAAGCACGCCGTTTCCAGGTAGGCCATGCCCTCACACACATCCAGGCACATGCCCAGCAGGGTCTCTGCCGCAAAGAGGCCCCTCTGACTTCGCAGGTAATCTGACAGGCAGCCGTGTTCCATGAACTCGAACACCAGGCAGATGGGGGCTTGTTCTAGGCACACCCCATAGAGCTGGACCAGTTTGGGATGAGAGAGTTTCCTAGAAGAAAAAAGGCAAGAGATGTGATGACCGAGATTTAGTCTTCCAAAAGTGCTGAACATATTATGGCACCCAGTTCACGGTTCTGAGAACAGAAACAAACTCCAAACTCAAATCAAAGATGGTCATGGAGCCAAGGGCTGAGAATAGTAGGGAGTCAGGTCGTATGAATGAAGATGGACAGACGCCAGTGTGTGCCTGAGGAGAGATGGGTAGGAGAGGAGAATAAAGGTCCAGACCACAGAGCAGGTCCTCTAGATCATGCTCAAGTGTACCCCCTTCCCATGTAGGTGTGTGCGCTGTATGTATGTATGTATGTATGTGTGTGTATGTGTGTGTAGGCCAAAGGTCAAGCATGGATGTTCTTGTGACACTGTCAATCTTTCCTTTTTAATTTTTTTCTTCTTTTGAAAATAGATTTTTTTTTCTCACAATATATCCTGATTACAGTTTTTCTTCTCTCTACTTCCCCATATTCTTTCGTACCTACCCTCCCATCAGGGTCCACTCCCTTTCTGTCTTTCACTAGGGGATAACATTAAAATATTATATAACAATCAAAAACTAACATTAAAGTTAGACAAGACACAAACAGGAAGGAAAGTGCCTAAGCAAGAATCAGAGGCCATTGGTTCACACACCCAGGAATACCATAAAAACACTCAAGTGGAAGCCACAGCATACATACAGAGGATGTGGTGCAGACCCATGCAGGCCCTGTGCTTGCTGCCACAGTCACTGTGAGCTCCTATGAGCTTTGCTCATGTTGATTTAGAGGGCCTTGTTTTCTTTTTTATGGCAGCAGTATGTATGTGTACCACGTGTGTGTCATGCTGATCTCTTAGAACTGTACAGATGGTTGTGAGCTACAAGTGCTCTTAACAACTGAGTCCTCTCTCCAGCCCCCATCTTTTCTTTTTGTGAAAAAGAATCTCACTGACCCAGAACTAGCCAAGTAGGCTAGGCTGGCCAGCAAGCCTGGGATCTGCCCATCTCTCCAGCACTGGGACTCCAAGTACAAGTCACCATGCCTAGCTATTTTTTTTTTATAACATGGTTTCTGTAGATTGAACTTAGGTCTTGGGGGTTATGTAGCAAGCACTTCACCAACTGAGCCCTAATGAGGTTCCTCTCTCTCTCTCTGCTCTCTTTTGTTGTTTCCTATGCAGTAGGATTCTACTACTGGGGCCCGACATACAACGGAGTGGAGTTTTGTGAACACAGTCCAAAGCCTCCCACACAGGATGCCTGCACATCCCTGCTTTCACTCACATCATGACTTCAGCCTCTTCGATAAAGTCCTCTTCTGACATCGCCCCTTCCTGAATGGTCTTGATGGCCACCTTGTCCTTGTTGAGCCAGTAGCCAAGGTGCACCAGCCCAAATTGTCCACTGCCAATCTCCTGCACAAAAGTGAGCTCTGAGGGGTGGATCACCCACTTCCCTGGAACAGAGAAAGAGAGGGAGGGAGTGGGCAATTAATAAGATATAGGACTCTCAAGAATATATACAGTCCTAGCTAGCCTATGGCTACCATACCTCAAAAAATGGCTTAGACTGTTACAGGTAATTACTGTAACCTGGGATATGTTTTGGAAACTGCCATAATGTGGGAGTGGGGAGCATGGAAGGAAAAGGAAGATGATGTAAAGTATGGTAAAGAATGTAAATAAGCCGGGCGGTGGTGGCGCACGCCTTTAATCCCAGCACTCGGGAGGCAGAGGCAGGCGGATCTCTGTGAGTTCGAGACCAGCCTGGTCTACAGAGCTAGTTCCAGGACAGGCTCCAAAGCCACAGAGAAACCCTGTCTTGAAAAACCAAAAAAAAAAAAAAAAAGAATGTAAATAAAAGGATCATTATAAGGTCCCAACCGCTTTTTTATTTTATTTTTTTCTTTTTCTTTTTTTTTTCTACACACAATTCTAGTTTATTATGGCAAAGGTGAAAATGCCACCTTTTTATTTTAAGTATATATATATTTCTCTTCAGACAAGAGTCTGGGTCTTATTATGTAGCTCAGACTGTCCAGAAACTCACCATCTAGCCCAGACTGGCTTCAAGCTTGTAATCCTACTGCCTCAGTCTCCAGAACACACAAAGGCTATTTGCCTATAAATTTTTACTACCATTTTTGTGGAGGGAATTTCATTTGCATTTCTTGTTGTTCATTGATTCACTGAGGGTCCCTCTGTGCTCACAGTACTCGGCTAGGATTTGGCTGGAGTGGAGCTGGAAGAGGCGGCTTCAAAGGGGACTTGACAAAGTCAGCTCTTTCTAGCAGGTCCTTTTTTTTCCGTAAAGATTTCATTTTAGTTTTTCCCTTATGTGTATGTGTGTATGTCTGTGTGAGTGTAAGGCACAGAATGCAGGTTCCAGCAGAGGCCAGGAACAGGGTAGTGGATCTTCTGGAGGGGAGTTCTAAGTCATTATGAGCCACCAGATGTGGGTGCCAGGAAATACACTTGGCTCTTGTGGAGGAACAGTAAGCATTGTTACCTTCCCAGCCCTGTCTCCAGCCCCAGGACAGGCTCCTCATAAGTGTTTAATAAACAAGTAAAAGGACCTAGGCCTCGATTTTCCTGCTGATAAAATAAGCGGGCTGACCAAATAATCTCTGTGATCTCATCCGGCAGGAGCTTTAGAAGTCAACAACACTAGAGGAGCTTTCCTTTCGGAAGGAGGCTAACAATACCTTTGCTTTCCTGACGCATGGCCCAGAGACAGCCACGTGCCTATCAAGCCGAGGTATAGACCCCCATCTGCCACACAGGCTGCAGGCTGGGTATTAAGAGTCACGACGTGTTTCTCCAAGTATTTCCCAGTTCACCTGGGTCAGAATTAGCAGGCCACTTGTTAGTAAGGTAGACCCTAAGGCCACACTCTTAGGGAGTGTTCTGGTAAGAGCAGGGAGTGGCCCGGCACCAGCATTTTTGATATATGTTTGGAAAGATTTTGATGCCCACTGAAGTTTGAGAAGCACAAAAGGATACAAAATAAAGATTAGATTAGCTCCCCCCCTTCAAACAGCACATTTTGGACAAGGGATGTGAACTGAAATGCCTTTAGGTTCTAGGGAGATCAACAAGGAGGGAAGGCATTTTGGAGGACAGACATCATAGTCTGACCTATGGCCCTCGGGGTACAGGCTCTACCTAAAGGCATTAAACAAACATTTTTTTTCCTAGTGCTGGAGATTGAACACAGGGCCAGACTCATGCTAGACAAGTGCTCTGTCACTGAGTTAAAGCCCCAGATCTCACACCTTAACATTATGTTATGTGAAGACCTCTAGATGCTGAGAGCTCATAGCCCCTGCAGAGGACCCAAAGCCAACAAGTTAGATTATAACAGAGATTCCAAGAGGCAGAAAACACAGTGCTAGAGGTTTGTTTTCTGAGATTTTCCAATAGCATTTAGTAGAGTACTCTGTATATAGTAGGTGCTCAATAAATGCTGCATTAATGAACCGTTCTTTAAAGCCAAAGGACGTTGATTTGGTCTTCATAGATGTGTATACACACACATTTCTTACACAATTGCATACGATCATTATCCTACCATTGCTCCAAGTCATCTGAAGCCTGGAGAACAGTTAGGCTAATGGCAAATCTTCTTAGAATTTGTCCTAGACATTTGGGTATGGGCGCTTGATCTGCTTACCGTATCTTAGGCCTGCTGTCACTGGGGCTTTCTGCCTCCAGGAGCACACTGGATACCGGAGTCGAGTGACCAAACCTAGGTTGACAGAAAAGCCAAGGGCTGTGGTTAGGGCTTTGCCATAGCAACTGTTTAGGTTAAATCGCCAGGAATAGAATGGTACGTGAAACAGCTACTTTCAAATTCCAAAGTTCCACCACGATTTTCACACAGCCCGGTGAGAGGATTCTTAACCACATGACAGATAGTGACCCGGGGATCTGCAGAGCAGACGTTCCTCCTGATAGGCAAGGGAGATCTAGGGATTTGGAACTTGGCTTGTTTGCTTCTGCTTATGTTTTTATTTGCATCTCGAGTTACTCTTTATGGCCGGCTTGTGCAGCATGAAGAACCAGGCGGGGACTATGTCACTTCCTCCCTAGTCTCCCTGTGAGGGTCCCCTTCTGGCTCTGTCCCCTAGAACTTACCTCCTCCATTGTACTGGTGATACTTGATGAGGAGAGGGATGGAGTCAAACACGTACTTCTCAGCCACGTAGTACCGCTTCGGGTTGTCATTTGTTTCTTTGATATGATAATGCTTTATACAGGGGTTCTCACTTAAAACAAACGAACACACACACAGTCATCATCAAGAAGCAATGATGAAGCATAAAGACATGGGTTGGCATTAGGCTCCCTGTCCTGGGATGGCAGCTCTCGCCAGGAGGATAGGCACACACTATTTCAAGTGTGTGTATCAGTCTTGGCAGGCTGGCCGTGGTGCTGATGCTGTTTTAAGCACACCGAGGTTGCATCTGAATGTGAGAGGCAATGGTGTTGAGATGTGTTGGTGTTGGTAATGCTTCATCCACAGCCACAGAACGTGGGAACAGCACTCTCTGTGCCGTGAGTGCAAATGGAAACCACGCTAGGGTCCTCCATCCCATCCCAGGCTGAATGGCTGGCATCAAGCAAACTGATGGCAGATGCTGGTGAGGTGTGAGTTATGTGTGTGTGAGAGCTACGTGTGTGTGTGTGCATGTGAGTGTGTGTGTCTATGTGCGTGCGTGTATGGGAGAACCCTGCTGATGGGAACACAAACTAGTGCAGTTGCTATCAAGATTAGTATTGAGGTTTCTCCAAAACTAAAGATAGAACTACCACGTGTTCCAGCCACACCACGCTTGGGGGTGTACCAGAAGAACTCTGAGCCAGAATAGCATAGGGGTTTTTGACCACGCATGTCTATGGCTGCACTATTTACAATAGTCAAGATACAGAGTCAGCACAGATGCTCTGCAACAGAGGAGTGGATAAAGAAAATGTGGTTCATATATACACTGAACATTTATCTAGCTATTAAAAAGAAGAAATTAAAATATTCACAAGTGAATAGCTGGAACTGGAAATTATTATGTTAAAGAAAATAATCCAGACTCAGAAAGACAAGCACTGAGTGCTTTTTTTCATATGTGGAGTCTAGACAGAACACACACTCACACGCACACACACATACACACATGCACACACATACACACATCTTTCTGGCACACAGGGTTGTCAACTCTCAATCAAGTAGGTAATTTCACTAGTAGACCAAGAATTGGCATTTGTCTATTTCCTCTTCTAGATGACAACCCTTTCTTTCATTCTATATGTTAACTGACATGCTCACCAAAGACAGGGACAAGTATCTGATGTCATCAGAACTCTGCCATCGGGCCTGGCCATAGCCAAGAAGAGGATCTCATGTCTACCCAGCTCTGTCTTTTATTAAATCTCTTCAGTTCTGCCCTTGAACTCTGGGCTTTATGTTCACAGGGGCGCTGGCAGAAGCCACACCACTGCTAGTCAGCTCTGCCTGATGCATGGGCAGAGCTTGCTGTGCCTAAACCATCAAACAAAAGCAGCTGTCCCTCTTCTGAGGCAAGTGAGTGCCATACCTGATGATGGCCTTGGTGAACACAGAGACTGTGTATGTTCCGGGTGTCCTGGAATCTCGGACCAGGAACGCTCCTTCTTTACCCTGGATTGGGTAGAAAGTGTGAAAGTTTAGTGATCTCAAAAACCAGCCTCCTGCACACAGCTCCATCTTCTTGCTCATGGAAGGAGGAAGCACTGAGCGGCACAGAGCAGACCTTCAGCTGTAGCGGCCACCATCTCAATTACACTTTTGGCAGTTGTTCATGTGAAGTCCTACACAGATAGGCAGATACAGGCCCTCTCTTACCATTCACCAGGCACTGGACTCATCAGGCATTTCCCAACCCTCTCCACAACGCCCGAGTCCAGTCTGGACGCCATTATCCCCTTTGACAACAAGGACAGCAAAGTGAGTGACAGAGGGAGTAGGTGGCTTTCCCCTGGGTCTGCAGCTAGTGCGCAATGGGGTTGGAGTTGGAACTTTGGCGCCATGACCTTTTCTTGCTCAATGATGCTCCAACATCTTCTACACCTGCTGGGGGACAAAACCTATCCTTGAAGCTTGCTAAGTCCCTGGGCAGAGCTTTACTTCTCAGGCCCCTTCCAGAATGCTGATTTCACCGAAGGGCTGGAGGAGAAAGGGCGAGAGGCTAGTGCCGGAGAGAGGTGGAGAGGGGAGCACCTGACAATTTGGCCTGCTCTGAGGGAATCAGCAGGAGTAAATGGGCATGCCAGTTCATACGTTCCTGATGGGAGCTGAAAAACCGGAACTGTTTTAAGAACCACACTCTCAGCTCTTCTCCTACCAGTCAGAAACATCTGAGGCTCTCGGTAATTATGACTTACTTAAATTAGACATCTTGAGGGCCGCAAGTGAAGGTCAGAATTGGACAGGAACCTTGCATAGAAGTCTTGTGGTTTATGGACACAGACAACAGGGAAAGTAGAATAACAGAAGCCTCTCCATCCTTCAGTCCGAAAGGAGAATTTTTGCATGAACACATGAACACACACACACACACACACACACACACACACACACACACACACAAAGGGAGGGAGAGAGAGACAGAGAAAAATACTGATATGCATTCTAATAAGCATTCTGACTACAGATTTGCCTATTGTAGAGTTTTTTGTAAATGGAATCATATGTGGTTTTCTGTGAGTGGGTCCTTTCATTTATTATACTGTTTCCGAGGCCCACCTAGGTGATAACAGGTATAAAGACTTCACTCCTACTTTGTGGCTGAGTGACAGTCGAGTGTAGGGACAGACCACGCGTGTTTTCCACTTATCAGCTGATAGTCACCTTCTAGCCGCTGGGAGCAGAGACTTTATGTCTGGGTTACTTCGCTTAACAGGTTGCTTGTGGTATTATCCACACATGGGAGGCAGGAGAAACTGTCTTCAGTTTTGACCATTTGCCTAACAGCGCAGCTTTGGATTGCGGCTGCTTGGAATGTGACGGGTTAAACCTGAGACAGGAAGACGCAGACTTCAAGAGGAGGCAGATTTTATCTGGTTATGTCATTTATTCTAAAGAAAGAAACAGACCAAAAGAGCAGAAGCTCACCGACTCTCTGAAGAGTATAAACATCTCTTTTATCTAATTAATAATGCCTGGTTGTTTGCGTGGGTGTGACTCTTTCAAAGAAGCGACTGTTTTTCTGTAAACGCGCTGTGATGATAGCAGTCCTCAGCTGCTATGGAGAGGAAGCGCTCTGGAATCACTAGGGGAAGGAGAGGTGAGGTCATATGAGGTCTGCAGAGTGTGGCAGGCTCTGCTTCCCTCCAGCACTCCTTCTCCACTGTAGCTGCTGTAGGTGGCATTTGGTGAAAGCCTCACTGACTCTCACTTGAAGTAGCTAAGAGTCCTGAGGAAAGCATAAGCCTTTCCCCACACTTCCTGCAAGAGCCACATGTCACACAAGAGTGTGGCAGGGGGTACTGACTGGTATCACGTTGCCAGGTGGGGCTGCACTTCCTCTCAATACACTCAAGATCTCAGTTTGCTTTTTATTGCTTTACTCAGGAAAATACAGCGGGAACAATAGAAAAGATGATTTCCAGAGGTGAAGCATGTGTATGACCCTGGTGGGATAGGAAGGAGGAAATAGTAAGTCAAGTACTTCCTTAGACTGTCTGTTTAAAGATACGCCCCTGCATATCTTGAGTGAGGCCATGCCACTGACTTGCTTTCTGAATGTGGCCCCAGTTTATCAGCCTTTAATACAAAGGTGATGGGCCAGGTGGTCTTTAAAGGGAATTCTAGCTACAGCAGCTTATAGTATTGGTAATTCTAAATGTTTCTTATTAAAAGTACACATGTCAGTTTCCTCACCTGAAAAATGACCTTTTCAAGGCTACTGGGAGACTTGAGCAACAAGCCCAGAATAGTTCCTGGATGTGGATGGACTATTAGGGGTATTAGTTCCCATTATTACCACATGCTGGGGTGTAGCATCTGTTGGAAGCATGCATTACATTGTCTTCATCTGAGACACGTTTTGGTGTGTGTGTCTTTCTGTCCATAGGATTTGAAGGTGACTTTATAGAAGGTAAACTCAAAGAAAAGGTATGTTATTGTCAAAGACAGGGTAATGCTTTGTGGTCTCGTCATGCCCAAGAATGTTTTAAGAATGTCTCTGACATATATCTATCATTCTGTGTGTGTGTGTGTGGGGGGGGGTGTTTCTTTCCTCAAAACAAACCCGTTATTCAGTCAACACTGCATCTTGGATGGCATCTTGGGGGCACAGGTACACCTAGGTTAGGCTCCTGTCTAAAGTGTGGGTCACCCAAAGTGTGAGATGCTGCCATAGGCAGATAGTTATGAAATACCAGCTCACAAGGAATTGGTCCTCTCTCTAGATGGGCTAAGACTGAGAGGAAAGGCTGAGTCTGAAGGCCGAGTGCAGACACAACCACTGGAGAAGTGACATTACACCTTAATGTTTGACCAAGAGAAAAAAGAATTCCATCTCACGGCTAGGCAGAGGATTGGATTATTAAAGAAGGTGTTAGCTGAAGACCTGAGAGAACATGCAGGAGATTCTTTCCCATGCTCCTAATCACTTGAGTGGCCCCTGGTGAGGTTCTGACTGGATAGGCCTGGAGTTCAGAAGTTTTATTTTGGGAGGGAGTGTTGATTTTTTTTTATGTTTATGAGCATGCTTTTACATAAGTTTATATACAGAAGCCTGCAGAGGCCCTGTGACCAGCCATATGGGGGCTGGGAATTGAACCTGGATCTTCTGCAAAAACTGTAAGTATTCTTAGTCATCGAGTCACGTCTTTAGGTCTGAGTTTGTATTTCTAAGTTTCCCCAAGGACACGCGTGATCAGATAGGTTCCTAGATATGGATACTAGCTTAAAAACACAGAGCAAGCATTCGGTGAACTCACTGATGCAGCAAGTAGCTTCTGAGTAACTACTTTGTCCTAGATACAGTTTGGGGTAGCTAAGCAAAGTAAAACGGAGAAATACACACACCCAATCATACACATACTCTATAACGTGGACGCTTTAGTTAATAACAGGGAAATGAACATAACCCACCTCTTCCGAGTCAGACACTTGTTAGACAAGAAGACTGAGTACACTGGAGGAACAACACTGTTGAGTCAGAAAGCAAGCACATAGAAAAATAAGATCGTCTTATCCCATTCTAACTGTCGAGAACCCAGACTAAAGCAGGGAGCCCCCTCTGAAATTTGCCTTCACACTTCCCTAAGAAGGAAGAAAGAATTTGGTAAGTGAATTTAATGTATAGCAAGAAAGAATGTCTCAACTGCATGGGCAAACAAATATGTTTAAATACCTCAAAACACTGCTCAACCACAGGAACTGCTTTTGTTTGCCATTAATGTGGGCTACTTAAAGCGCTCCACTGTCTTGGCTACGGATGCAGCAGGATGTAATGAAAATGCCCTCATTTAAACAGCATAATGCAGGGACTTAGTCGTGTGCTCTTTGTAGCTAGTTCTTGTGACTCAAGTTTTACTGTTTACCAGCATTACAGGCTGAGGAATGAGATGAGCTGGCTACATTTGCATCCTAAACCCATCAAGAAAATACAGGAGCAGGGCGGTGGTGGCGCACCCTTTTAATCCCAGCACTTGGGATGCAGAGACAGGTGAATCTCTGTGAGTTTGAGGCCAGTTTGATCTACAAAGTGAGTTCCAGGACAGCCAAGGCTACACAGAGAAACCTGGCCTAAACAAACAAACAAACAAAAAAATGGTTTCTGAGAATTGCTTTTGAAAGTCCTGTTTCTGCAGATCTACCATGGAATCTTAGAATCTGTATTTTTGTTACATTTATTTATTGTGTGTGTGGGGGGAGGGGTGGAACGTATGTAAAATGGTATGCATGTGGAGGTCAGAGGACAACTGTGGGAGTCAGGTCTTTGCACCATTCAGGTCCTAGGTACTGAACTTAGGTTGTTGGTCTTGATAGCAAGATCCTATACCCACTAAGCCATCCCACAGCCCCCTTGAGAATCTGCATTTTAAACACCTGTAGCATGAGGTCTGGTGGGAACCACAGGAAATGGTTAATTGCTGAGAACCAAGGAGAAACAAGCATCCAGGAAGGACTCAGCTCAGGTTCTCTCCCCTGGGAGAGGGGAAGGCTTTCCAGCTCGCTGATCTGGGTCTCCCTTCCACTTGCCTCTAACTCTCCACTGAACCTTGGCTGCCGGTGGGGCCCAAGTGTAATGGCAGTGACTGTGTGCGCAGGGCCAGGAGAGTACAGGGGCAGCATCCATGGGGGTAACAGGTCATTGGCACCCAGACATACTCCGATGCTCAAATGGGAGCCAGAAGGCAGAGGAGAAATCCCTTCAGTCACCTACTCGGTTGATGGCAGAACAGAGGTACCTACTCGGTTGATGGCAGAACAGAGGTACCCATCCCACCCATTATGCTTCCTTTCTTCTCATCCTTCTTTCCCTCAACTCTGAGATCCCAGGGAGAGGTCAGTCCCTCTGCCAGACTGCATGGTCTCAGACAAGATACTGTAGGAGAAAACTGTCTGATTCCTGGCAGAAGCTGATCCTGAGACAAGGCAAAGCAGAGCAGCCCTGAGGCCACTCTGAGCCAAGCCACTTGGCGGCAACTGTTAGCAGAGTGCCTTCTGACACTGATAGTCCGCAGACATGAAAGCCACCGTAAGTCAACACAGGAATCTACGACAGCAGCAGAACCACAACATGGCTGGAAACTGTACAACTTGAAGGAGACTCACCGTGTCCAAGAGAAGCTTTTCAGCTTTGTCTCGGCTGATGTTTTTATTGTACCACCTGGAAGCCAAAAACAAGTCATGTGTCACAGCTTGAAAACTCCATCGCTTATCTACAAAAGAGGATGCTGGAAAATCACGTGTTGGTTTTCTGTTTCTACCAGTGCTTTCAAACTTGCTTTCAAACTCAAAAAGAAAGCCATAATCATTTCCAGGAGAATTAAAAATGAAGCAAGAGTTGGCATAATACTGGTAATTGGTAAAGTGGAGTTTCAGGGCTTACTTTATATTGTGCTTTCTACTTTTATGAAAGTGGGAAAATTTCCATGATAGTGCTGCAGGAAACATTCACCTCCCCCATTTCATACATCAGTGGGCGGCTGTAAGTAGGAGGGTGTTAGGCAGCTGTAAAAAAAGTTAATAGTTATTTGCAAGTTTAACAAGTATCTTTCAAAAACAGTTGCCATATTTTCTTCTTAAGGCTGGACCTCCAGACTTTGCAAAGTTTGTGTAATTGATGAATGTAATTAATAAATGGCAAAAAACAAGAATAATTTTTAAGAATGAAGTTTTGCATGTTCTCAATGCTGAGACCTATCCTGACCATCCTAACAGCTTAGAGAAGAGAAAAGTGTGGTTGGGGGAGAAGGGACCCCTCAGGGTTAAAAAGAAGAAAGACAGGAAATGGCCCTACAGGCTATTCAATGTCCATGCATCTGTGTACCTGCAGGACAGTCTGTAGACCATGTGGATATGCACACATGCAAGTTGGTCAATAGTCCCATGTGGTGTGTGCAAACTGACCATGTCTCTCTTTCAGCCCCCTTCCTTGCCCATCCCTTCTCACTCTAGCCATTAAGGGTAGTTTAAAGTATCCAATCGAATTACTGCAACCATAGATAAGATACAAAGAAGCCCAATACAAACAAAAGACTCAGAGTTGTAACATTCATGCTCCCCAGCACTTGGATAGTAATTCCCTAGAAGAATGGAGGACTTTGGTAAAAGAAGCCTATAGGGTGGTCTCATTTCTGGACCAGAAAACCTGCAATAAAAGTAGAATGATCATTCGTTGACAACTTGTTTTGGAAATTAATAAATCAGGAGAGGCTCTAGGTGGGGAAGGAATAGTATCTATGAAACTTGTATGGCTACTTGAGGGTATCTAAGAATAAGAGACCCAGGGGATTCCCTTGAGCTTTAAAAACAAGGTATGGGAACTGGGTATGGTATGGGTGGCGCATGCCTTTAATCCCAGCACTCGAGAGGCAGAGGCAGGCAGATCTCTGTGAGTTCAAGGCAAGCCTAGTCTACAAGAGCTAGTTCCAGAACAGGCACCAAAACTACACAGAGAAATCCTGTTTTTAAAAAAACATCAAACAACAACAAAACAAACAAAGAAAAAACATGGGCTCCCAGAGATAAGCTGACAGCCGGAAAACATGCTTTGTCCCATCCAAGCTCCAAGCAATGTGTATGGGTTACTAGATCTGCGCATCTAAAGTGTGAAACAAGTTGGGTTTCAGTGGACAATAGTGTCCCTGTCACAGAAAGAGGTCTACTCGTATGCATGGGGAGTGAAGAGGAATGTCTGCAGTATGGTGTTTTGGCTGCCTCTGTTTTTTCTACCCCTTCCTTTACCAGAGGAGGGAATCAGAGCTCACATGGGGTGCATAGCCTCTCTTGTACAGTTTTGCTATTTTGTGATTTCAGTTACCCACAGTCAACCCACAGTCTCAGAAAATGCTAAGTGGACAGTTCTATAAATTAACCATCATAAGTTATGAGTTGCATGATAAAATCTCATGGTGATCATCTAGGCTATAAGTCATCCAAGAGACAACATACCTGCTATATACACTATCAGTCATTTGGTAGCTGTGCGGGTTACCAGATAGACTGCCGTAGTATTGTTGCGTCTGTGTTCAAGTGACTCAACACTATGCAAGAGTAGTTATGACGGCAACTTTGTGATAGTATATTGTTTTAAGTGCTATTTCATCACTAGCCATTGGTGTTAATCTCTCAATGTATCTAATTTAAAGTAAACCCTAACACAAGGTGTATATAGAAGGAAACATGTAGTATATACTGAGTTCAGAGCTACCTGCAATTTCAGGATACACTGTAAGTCATGGAACACACCCCCAGGAATAGTAGAATACTGCAACCTGTCCAAAGGCCTGCCTCTAAACCAAGGCAGGAACCCTGAATTCAGCTAAGCTACTAACCCATGGTTCTCTTACCACATGGTATATTTTTGGGTTATTATGCAAAACTCACCTGCAAGTAGTAAACATTAAGTTAAAGAATAAAATGTCTGGATAGCTTTTCTATGTCTAGCTATATATTAAATATCAGAATGTTTTCTTATGTCATATTATTTTCTAGCTGGGATTCCATAACCCAGGAAATGTAAGCTGGTAGTGCATGGTACAAACTGGTGCAAAGACCATATGGTTTTTATTAAGAAAATGACTTAAAATTCCTTTAGGTCAGAGATATACATTTTTTTACTTGCCCCCTGAGTCCCACCAATTCTCTACTGCTTTTTATTTTATTGAGGCTTTGAGCTTGCTTCTTGAATCATAAACAAAGGGATTTTGGTCAAATGCCAAAACAAACACAGTTATTCAGCCAAGTAGTCACTTGAAATAACGGATTTTTTCCTCCAAAGTCATTGACTATAAAACGATTATTTCAGCTAAGTATCTCTCTCTCATCTGTTTCATCTCAGCACAAACATTCTTGGAAAGGATGACTCATCTCTCCGCTCAGGGAAGGGCTATTCACACATATTTGATCAAGGCATCGAGAGACACTCTTAGGAAGATGACAGCACTTGCTTACCAGAATCTATTCAGATTGCAAAAATCATTACATTGGCCAAACTGAACTAGCAGGAATCCTAATGGACTAGTGGAAGTTCTGGTTATCTAACACCCTTCTTCTACGATGTTACATATTTAGTGAATACCGATTTATTTATTATTTTGGGAGAGGCTTTATTTCATCTTCAGGTTACACTCATCAAGGGAAACCAAGGCAGGACCTCCAGGGAGGAGTCTGAAGCGGAAACGACCGAGGAATGCTGTTGACTAGCTTCTTCCCAGGTTCATAGTTAGCTATCTTGTTTTCCTCTCCTTTACTTTTGAGATTATAATTTAACTAAAACACTTCTCTCTTCCCTTTCCTTCATCCAAACCTTCCTGCCTACCCCTTCCTGATCTGTTTCCAATTCAAAGCCTCTTTTGTCACTAATTGTTATTGTACTGAATCCTAACTATAACCCGTTAGGTCTGTATAATGCTACCTGTATGTATGTTTTTAGGGTTGACTGTTTGGCACTGGACAACGAATTGTTGGTTCTTCACTCAGGTGCCTGTAGCTCTCTGGGTAGGGCTGAGGCCTTGTGGGGCTCTCCCCGTCTAGTTTGGTATGTTCATGGCTGTTATCCTTCCTTGTCCAGCTCACGGTTGGGCAGCTCTGTGGGTAGGACTTTATGGGTGTAGTTTCTGACATTGTTAGGAGACACAATCTCAAAGCAAACTTCCAAATTCTCTAGCTCTTACAATCCTTCTGCCCATTTCCTACAATATTCCCCGAACCGTAGGTAGGGGAGTGTTTTGTAGATGTACCCACTGGGCCTGGGCTCCGCAACTCTGTATTTTGGGGCAGCAAGATGGCTCAGCTAGTAAAAGCAATTGCTGAGACAGTTCAATTATGGGAACCTAGAGGTGGAAGGAGAAAACCAACTCCAGAAAGTTGTCCTCTGGCCTTCACACATCCTTCCGAGCACATGCAAGCACACTCTCGCATACAAACAATAATAATAAAATTTAAAATTTTCAAACTTGTATGAAAGTTTAAAAACAGTACAAAGGAACTCCCATTGACTTTTTTTCTAGATGAATCAGTGGCTGAAAGCTTATATATCTACTATTCTCTCTAGATAATTTAGGCATATAGATAGGTATATTTAATTATTATATTGATCTATTATTTTGTGTGCGTGTGTGTGTGTGTATGGTGTGTATGCGTATGCATGTGTGAGGTCAGAATACAACTTTGTGGTGGGAGCTAGTTCTCTCCCAAACGCAGGGCATCAGTGCACAGCAAGCCCTTAACATGAGCTGTCCCAGAAGCTCTAATTTGTTTTTTCAGTATACTTGAGAGTAGACTTTTACACCTAAGTACTCACTGATCTGTTTACTATCTTATCAATATCAATTTTAGTATCTCTATAAATTGTCTAGTTGCAGACATTATCAAAACTGTATTACTTTCTCCAATACTGTATTGGTAGTAAAACATTTTCATGGCCATTTATTTTATAGAATATTCCTTAATTTGGACTCCTCATGTTTTGGAACAGGGATAATGATGGGCAATATTTTAGAGCCATTTTGAGATGAGTGTTGATCATAAGATGGGGTCTACCAGTTATCTCCATTTTGTTGTTACAACTGATTTAGGAAGAAATTACTTCAAGCCTATTAAAAAAAAAAACCCTGATTATATTTACTACATTTCACTCCTTGGTTGGGACACTCATTGACTTTGCCAGAACTAATACTTAAGTGTTACAAATGGTGGTTTTCAAGCTTTGTCAACTTCCTACACCTATTAGTAGGCATTCTCCTAAGAAAGAGCTTTGTCTCATTTATTTAATTACTTATAATCAACCTATTTATTATGGATTATTATTTCATTCAATGAGTTACAGTCCACTACTATCCTTATTTATCTTGATACTCAAATTTTCCCAGTCTGGTTAGCGAAGCTTTAGAACACTCACTTCTGTAATGAAATCACTGAAATATTTTTTCAAAAAATACTAATTCTTTACTTTTTAGTGCAACAAAACATCCCACGCTCATCTTATTCTTTACTCGCCTCAACCAAGGAGTCCTCATGCCCCACTGCCTCCAGAAGTCATGGTTCTCTTTGGTGGGGATGCCATTCAGAAACAAGATCAAAGTGGTAGCTATAGACCTTCCAGCCTCTGAGCTGGGGAGTACACACGCACGATGGGTACTTGTACACTCTATCGAATTTTACCAAACAAACGCTTAACTTTGCACTAAAATTGAGCCCATAAACTTTTCTCCTAAGTGATGGCTTACTGATAAGGATAGCACAGCCTAAGCAGATAATACCTGTGAGTTTGAATGTTGTCCTGATATTGGCAATATTGTGTTTAATTATGTTTTAAGTCAGTTGATATTTTATCCAATATTCATAAAGATTTTCTTTCTCAAGTGACCCATACTTGGGATTCTCATTAAAAGATTTCTCTTCTACAGAATATTTTCAAGATTCCAAGAACCATTTCTTTTTTTTAATGTAAACGTTAGCAATATTTATTAAGTAAATCCTATTACCCATTCAATCACATATTTATTGAGCCAAGAAACATTTCTTAATAAAAGGGGAATGTAGTGTACTGACCACACTCCTTTTCCCCCCATTTGGGTTAAACAATCATCAGAGAATAGAATAAAACAGATTTTTAAAAAAGGGATTTTTGGGAACTTTTATAGCCAACCAATAGTTTGATTTAAGAAAAAAAAAACTTTAGTACCATAGTTCTAAAAAAACTATTCAAAGCAGGGTGTGCTGACACATGTCTTTATTCCCACCTCTTAGGATGCAGGGGTGGGGCAATCTCTGAGCTTTAGCCTAGCCTCGTTTCCATAGTGAATTTCAGATCAACCTGGGCTACACAATAAGACCCTGTCTTCAGAGACAAACAAACAGACAGACAGACAGACAGACAGACAAATAAGTAAATGATAAGTAAAAAAAAAAATGAAAGAAATGAAAGACTCTTACTCATAGGTTTCAAGGTTATTTGGAGATTTTTCCACCAGGTAACTGCTTGGTGCATATCCTTCATGCCTGAAAAAAAGGAAAACAATTGTTCAGACTTGCAGAGAACTGATTTTTACATTTTAATTTAATAGATTTAATCCACTAAAGTCATTTAAGAATGGGAAGTCTCATATTATTTGGCACTTGTGATAAAACATATAAAAATATTGGGGTAGAACATCTGATTAAAGTAACAAAGGTAAGCTCAGTTGAAAGCAACACACTCCACCACAAAATACAAACTATAGTAATAATAAGTGGCCATTTACTTTAAAGGCTCCGATTGCTGTTCTCATCATCAAATTTCCTCCACTGGAAAAATACCTTTCAATCTTTATTTTCTATAATTAATTTTTGTGATAATCAGTATTTTTCCACTTTATGCCATCATTTTCCAGTAAGGAAATCAAAGTAAAGTCAGACATAAGAACCCAACTTTCCAACCACAGGTCTCTAAAGATCATTCCCAGTTGGTGCTGTACACTTTTCAGTTTAAGACCTTCCTAGCTGAGCATCTTCAGAGAAAGAACCATGAGATCAAGGATACAGTCAAGCTGAGCAGATAGCCCATGCCTGTGATCTTAGGACTCAGGACGCTGAAGCAGGAGGATAGCTCTGAATGTGAGGCCAGCCTCAGTTACACAGTGAGTTCCAGGCCAGCCTGAGGTACAGTGTAAAATCCTGCATAATATCAAAAAATGGTCAAAGTCAAGCTGGATTCCAAGGTCAAATGTCACATTTGAGCTGGAATTAGTAGTATAGAAATGAAAAAAAAGCATGCCGAAAAGTTAATAAGCATTATCAACACTTTTTACATTGTATATAGCTTTGTAGATCTTGAAGCTACTTTGTAGTCACCCCTCAGCACCAGAAAGCTGGTAAAGAGCTCCTTTAACTCTCTTTGCTTCCAGTTTATTATTTTTTTTCTTTCCCAAGACAGGGTTTTTTTCTCTGTAACAGTCCTGGATGTCCTGGAAGTCACTTGGTAGACCATGGTGGCCTCGAACTCCTAGAGATCTGCCTGTCTCTGGCTTTGAAGTGTTGGGATTAATGTCATGTGCCACCACCGCCTGTTGGCTTCCAGTTCTTACCAGTGAAATGAATGATTTAAACTTGATTCCATCTAAAATAGCTCCTGATTCTGCCAAAGTACAAGATGAACAAAAATACCCGTCTCTCAGCCTTTCAAAGCTTAATACTAGCCTACTGGCTCTTCTATATCCTGTTGGGGGTATGCTAATTTGGTAAAATTTTAGTAGAAATTATCTGTTAAAATTAAAACATCATGTACTCTGACTTAACATTTCCATAGTTATAACTGAGATATGTGTGCACATATATGTACACATCCAAAAGCTTGTCACGTCACATGAACATTGCCAGGTCTTCACTGAAGCTTTGTTCAAAATAACAGAGAAGGGCTGCAGAAACGGCTCAGGGATTAAGAGCACTTTTTGCTCTTGCAGAGGGCCTAGGTTTGACTACTAAAAGCACCAACACGGTAGTTCACAGCTATCTGTAGCTCCTGTTTGAGGGGATTCTGTGTCCTCTTCTGATACCCGTGGTTATCAATCACACACAAAGTACACATATTACATCGAGGCAGAACACTCACATGTTAAAAAGGGGTGACTTTGTATGTATTGATATGAAAAGAGTTCTAAGAGGCATGATAAAAAGATAATGGATCATTTGAGCAAAATACACAAAATGCACTTGTTATGACCAATTCTCGTGTCTGGGCACACAAGGAAGTATTAGCAGTGATCATGGAGTTGATGGCTTTTCATGTATGCTTCTTTCTACAGTGAGTTTACTTTCTAAATTTCTTTTCTTTCTTCATTGCAGAGAATTGAACCAAGGATATCAGGCATGGTAGATACACACTCTTGGGGTGGTTGTTTTTTAAGAAAAAATGAAATATTGACATGGCGTACTGATGTTTCAATACTAGAATATATTCTTTTTCTTGTTTCAAATTTAATAATAATTTCATAATATTAACACTTGATATTAATATATAAGGATATTGGTCACAGTAATTGTTTTAGATTAGAGAAGGGCTCATTAGATGTTTTTCATTCAAAACCCCAGAGTAGGCCATTAGTACTGTAGAACCTTGTTGTCTCCATGTATCTTTTAATGATTGCTTTCATAATGAATTCTCTGGTGCCATCTGAGACTTTCTAACATAACTGTACTGTGTGCCATTTTATACACTTTTTCTTTCCACTTACTTCACAATGTAATTTATTTAAAAACTTAAGAACATCACAGAGCAAGTTGCCAAGCCCCCAAACTGTCAATCCAGTGGAAATCCAGGGGCTTTTAGATGGGTTGAGGACAGGGAAGGGTTAAGATGGGCGCAGGGAGTAAGTATGGCAAGCCTCTCTGCTACTTTGGAGAAGAGAAATGACCAGCTCTCTCCTCTCTCCCTTCCACTGTGCACAGCTCTGCTTTCCTAACTCAACCTCAGGGCAGCTGAAGGACATGGACATTGCTCCCCATATTTGCTTCGTTCCCATAGCAACCATGCTCTTGTCTTACCCGTTCTTGTCTTGAACCCTCCACCAGTGGATCTCGGAGCTGTCCAGCAGGTAGTACTCTTCATTGTACTGCAGTGCAAGCTCCTGGGGGTCATTGGGCTGGTAGTCGTACAAGGCAATGACCACGGTTTCTTCAGGCTCTGGAAGTGACCGCTTTGGAAGAGACAACAAAACCAAACAAAGATATAAGAAGGGGGGTGAGTTCCTGGGGTCCTGGATTTAGACTAGGTCAACACACCAGCTCCCTTCATCCACTGGGGCCATTTGTAGAGACAGCTGCCTTCCTCAAGTTGGCACTCTTTATGGGTTAGAATTATGGGGCTGACAGATGCAAACAGCAGCCGTATGTACCTCTGTCATTCTGGAAATCCCAAGAAGCCATGTAGTTTTCATAGATAACTACTGGTTTCTATATTGGCTTATTTGATTTGTGGATCTACCCAGATACATCTAATTAGAAGTTACCAGGGCTGGAATTCCCTCAAGAGCCCATTTTGCCAATGTTTTTATTTAGAATGTGGAATGAGATCCCAAGTCAGGGAATGGGCATAGCCAGCTCCCAGAGAGTTCAGCTCAATGCTCCCTCTACAGTAACACAGGACTCCTTTCTTCCTTTTTCAGAAACCTTGACCTATGCCTCTGTCCCGCACTGTGGTGGTTTTAACAGGAATGGACCCCACAGACTGATGTGTTTGAATGCCTTGCCCATAGGGAGTGACACTATTAAAAAGTGTGGCCTTGTTGGAGTAAGTAAGCACTGTTGGGGCAGGCTTTGAGGTCTCTTATGCTCAAGTTACACCCACTAAGGCCGAGAGTGTCTCCTGCTTCCTGCAGATCAAGATGTAGAACTCTCAGCTCCTTCTCCAGCACCATGTCTGCCTGCATGCTGCCATGCTTCCCACCATGATGATAATGGAGTAAACCTCTGACACTGTAAGCCATCCCCAATTGAATACTTTCCTTTATAAGAGTTGCAGTGGTCATGCTGTCTCTTCACAGCAACAGAAACTCTAACTAAGACACATACCGTATTTCACTTAGGATGAGATATTAATGACATGAAGAACAGCTAGCTCATAAGGCAAACAACCACCAGAGGTCAAGATGAGCACATGTGAGACTGAGTGACAGATTTGGGAACAAAGTAAACATGGAAAAAGATTGAGCTTTTGGCTAGAAGGTGAGGTGGTGTTGGGAAGTCATACATTCTCTGAGTACAATGAAGTCTGGGTATTTATAGAGCTTGAAATAGGTGGTGGGTTGGGTCCTCCAGACAGCCAAGAGCCTGTGGACCTGAGGCTTTGCAGAGAACTAGCAGATGGAGAAATTGTGTTCAAGGCACCAGAAGAAGGCACAGAAGTGACATGTTACTCATGTTACTATAGGCCCAACTCCCCACTTGACCCTTAAAGTAAAAGTGTTAGCACAGAGGTTTAGACAATGGTGATCCATTTCTACAGGGGTCATATAGAGCACATAGTGTGATACTCAGGTAGTACCAAGTTTGGGGGGTACCACAGGTATCTAATAGGTGAGTGCCAAGAATACAAAGTGTTCTGCAATATCTCATGGACTTTCCAGTTTCTGAAGGTCCTAATAGACAATCACATGGTGAAAACCCTGCAATAATTATGATATACAAGAGGCCTCTGTTGCACATTTTATGATTTTATAATACAGGTCTTCAGAAGACCTGAAGGCAAGATGGGTTTCCCAGGAGTGCACTCCCTATGCACGAAGGAAGCTTACCCTTGTTTTAATTTAGAATTCTTTTGGGAATTGTTTGCCATTTTGGAAAATTGTATTACTCATGGACTCACTAGAGCTGAGCCATCAATAAGACCTTCCTGTATCTATTGCAGTTGAGTTGCCAGATTCAATAGGTTCTGTATATGGGGCTTGACCACTTGTTTTTTTTTTTTTTTTTTTTTTTTGTCATGTCTTCCCACACACCCATGATCCCATATTGACATTTAGGAATGTAAGTTATTCTGTTTTTTTTCCATTTTCACTATTAAAATGAGCATATTTACTGATTCTCTTAAGAAGTATGTTTACATATATTGTGTTATTTAAGATTTTAAAAAATAGTTTTCTTTGTGTGTGTTTGTGTGTTGTGTGTGTGTGTGTGTGTGTGTGTGTGTGTGCATGTCACATGAGTGGTTAGTGCCCTCAGAAGCCAGGAGAAAGCATTGGATCCCTTGGAGCTGGAGTTTGAGGCAGCTGCTTGTGAGTAACCCAGTATGTGTGGGAACAGAACTTGAGTCTTTTGGAAGAGCAGACATTTCTCTTTATTGCTGAGCCATCTCTACAGCCCCTACTTATGAATCCCTCCCCCCAGAGCAACAGAAGGTTCTTTACAAAATATTTTCCATAAGAAGGGGACATTAGGTCTGAGGTGGTGGTGAATCTCTAAATTAAATCAAAGCTTGGCATTTGTAGGAAGAGATGGCCAACAGGCACAAGAAGGGCTGGTTGAGGCTCGAGGTGAAAAGAGGAGGCTTGGAGTTGAGAGCCTCATTTCTTGGTCACTCCATGTCCTGCATGGTTAAGAATAGTTCTGGGCCTTGGGAGCTCTCCTGGCTGTAGGGCAGAGCTCCACTATGCTGGAAGACTTTACAGGCCAGGCAGCAGTGGCAAGAAAAGGGCTCCTTGCCTGCATGCCAAGGAGAAGGGCACAAGCAGACACATTTATGTGACTCCTTAGGAAGCCCCTCTGGGTTAACTAGGAGAAGCATGATAGGAGGAGAAGAGCACTGTGGATGAGAGAACCAAGAATCCGGACATGGTCTCATTTGCATCCATAGGATAGAAAGGCTGAGAGTATGGGTTCCTCTGACCATGGGTATCTTCCATCTTGACTAACAACAGCTACCCTGTCCCTCTGTAGGGTAACTCCACAGTCTTCCTTAAGTAGAGCATGTCCTGGTTAGCCTTAACTGTCAACATGATAGAAACTAAAAATTATCTCAATTGAGCAACTGCCTAGATCAGACTGGCTTATGGGCATGTCTGTGGGGGACTGTCTTGTTATAATTGCTGTTGGAGGGCTCAGCTCACTGTGGGCAGCATCATTCCCTAGGCATGTAGCCCCGGAAAGACCTCAAGACTTCTTGGTACTTGGTTTGCTAAGTTTAAAAGCAAAGGTAAAATTATAATTATTCAAAGTGAATAGAACACAGTTTTATCGTAAATAGCAAACATGCGGAAGTGCTTTGGAGTATGTAAAGAATTATCAGGTGTTTGTCTATGGAGTGTTCTATGTTGAGGCATAAAGACAGATTGGTACCAGTGCTTGTAGACTGTGTATAGGACCTGAGTGATCCTAGAAGTGAAGAGACACACTAAACAAACATTTCTCAACCCATGGGTTGAGACCCCTTTGGGGCCAAATAACTTGCTCACAGGGGGTCACAAATCAGATATCAACATTACAATTCATAACAGTAGAAAACTTATAGTTATGAAGTAGCAACAAAAATAATTTTATGTTTGGGGGTCACCACAACATGAGGAACTGTATTAAAGGGTCACAGCATTAGGAATGTTGAGAACCACTACACTAAATAGCCCCAAACCCAATGTGTTAAACATACCCAATTGCAACTGTCTACTACACACACACAGATCTGAGAAACAGGGAGGTCACAGGCTTACCACACACAAGCCCACCTCACTCACCCTGTTGTCTTCAGGAGTAGGAGGAAGAGGCTTCTTTGAAGCTGAAACAGGAAAAAGAGAGAAAGAAGATGAGCATGAAACCCCAGCCTTTCAGAGAAAGGGGGCCCAAGGAGAGGAGCGCAAAAAAAGGGGCAGAAGGAGATGATGAAATACAGACACGGGCATCAACCTTGCCAGAACCTGTCTTTCATCTCTGGCACTTGCTAGTTTCCAATTCCCCTTTCTAGAAGGTTCTAGAGACTCGCAGAAGCCAGTATTTTAGGATTTCCTTCTGTATCTCCTGGCTGGGAAGGAGCCAAGATTTGGGCTCTTCTCTGCAGGTAGAAAGACTTCCATGAATACATATGTCACCTTCTGAGCTCAGGAGTGGGAATATGTGACTCAGACAATGAGTCACTACCTTCCTGATGCCACCGTGGGTTTGATGGGGGTGGGAGAGCATTGTGCTTTCTGAGTGGGCTGAGGTTTGCTTTTAGTTGTCTTGAGGCATTTAGATACACATTCTCCACGCCTTCCTTCAAACTCACTTCTCCTTCAAAATCAATCTCTCTCATTTCTTTTTTAAAATAATTTTTAAATACAATCCTTTCTCATTTTACATAGCTATCCCCATTACCACTCCTTCCCTTCTTCCACCTCACCCTTCCCCCCAAACCACTCCCCGATTCACTCCTCAGAAAGGCTTTCCATGGGGAGTCAACAAAGTCTGAGTCTTCATTTGGAGGTAAGATCAAGACCCTCCCGTCTATAACTAGGCTGAGCAAGGTATCCTTCCAAAGATAGTGGGCTCCAAGACACCAGTTCAAACACTAGGGATAAATCCTGGTCCCACTGCCAGTGATCCCACAGGCTTCCGAAGATTCACAACTGTCCCCCATATTCAGTGGGCCTAGTTTGGTCCTATGCGGGTTCCCCCACTATCCATCCAGAGTCAGTGAGCTCCCACTAGCTCAGGTCAGCTGTTTCTGTGGGTATCACCATCATGGTCTTGACCCCTTTGCTCATTCTCTCATTTCTTTGTGTTTTTGCCTCTTTTCTCTCTTCTTTTCCTTCTCTGCTTCCTTTATCTTCATCCCCATCTCTCAGTTGATCTATAGACCATGTTCCTTATATCATAGGCCAGGCCTAGAAACTATGGACATCAAATTTGTGTGTGTGGGGGGGGGAGATAGAGAGGGAGGGAGGAAGGAAGGAAGGAAGAGAGAGAGAGAGAGAGAGAGAGAGAGAGAGAGCGAGCGCAAGAGAGAGAGCAGAGGCATGGGCATGTATAAAAGTTTCAATTCATTACAATGAACTCCTTAAGCACTGGAGATAAGAGAATGGCCTGTACAGGGCGGCTGGGAGGTTTTAACCCCTACATGTGGTAGAGTTGAAGATATCCCATATCATGGATGTGGTAGATAAGATTCATATGTAGACACCAGAGCCCAATTCCATGCTGGCTCCCTGAGCAAGGGTAGGTTGAAATATTGGCTTGTGTAAACAGTGAACAAGATGAAGAAGTCACACACAATCAGAACTCTAGCTTCTGGGCTGGGGTTATTATAAGTCAGTGGTAGATCTCTTGTATGAAAGAGCCCCAGGTTTGATCACCAGTGACCTACACACACAGAGGTCTGGTTTCTATTTAGCATGGGACATGGACCAGCAAACTGGATTAACCCTAGCATCACCAGAATGAGCCCCTTCTTTGCCAGGTCATCTTCTGATTGGTCACTTTCTCTTTCTCTGGTGATCTTGCTCTATTTGCCCATATTCTCTCTGTGTATAACGTGGGGATGGGATGTAGTTAGGACTGGCTATGATGGCAGAAATGTGTTGCTAAGTCATTTCCTCTCAGCCATTTTGCTGTTTCTCAGATGCTGCAGTATCTCAGACTTGGCTGCTTTCATCACAAATAGGAAAGGCTAATGGACACGGTTCCCATTTACTGAGAGCGCATTAAGGGTTGGCAATGCGCCAAGAGCTTTCTACTACCCTGATGAGTCTTCCAACAGCCACTTGAAGTAGTTGCCTATTATTCTATCCATTTAGGAAGAAATTACCTGAGCTGCTCAGAAAGGTTAAGGAGTTCATAAAGTTATGCAACAAGAAAAGAATGTGTTGGGATCTTTTATTTTTTAATTCCAAAGCTCTATGCTCACAGACCTTGCACTGTCGATGTATTCAATACAAGAAATCCTCAGAGCTTTTACCCCAGGAATATGATGTGGTGTGCACAGTGAAGTATGTTTCCCCAAATTGCTTGCAATATTGCCAAAACTACGATGAGTGACGCTACCTAAGTCAGAAGAGACGGCAGTGGGTTGGTGTGCAAATGCAAAGTTATCAGCCAAACGGCTGCACCTCACATGCATGGCCATGGCTGAGAGCTGTCCAGTTACTGGGGTCAGCATGGAAGGGCAGGTAAATATCTGTCCTTCCAAAGGGTAGTCATACCGAGTTACTCAATCACTCTGAACACTTCAGTCACATGCCTCAGGGTGAGAGAAAGCCCATGAACCCTGCTGCACTGCAACCTACATGGGGGAAAACTGCGAAATGGAAGCAGATTCGAAGGGGAGTGGGGGAGGGATTACATCATCTTAGGGTTCTAGGACCTGTTGTACCACTTTAGAAGTAAGGACATTAAGGTCCCAGGTTGCCAGGTGACTCCTACAAGGGTCCACAGAAGGGTATTGGTAGGGATCAGAGATTATCTCTGCTTCTGGAGGGGCTTCTTCTCAGGAGCTAGACATCCTGCCAACCCCCAAGGAGATCCATGCCATCAAACTTCTGTTCTCTCTGCGCAGATACAACCAGCAGGATCAACAGCACTAAAGAGTGGGCGCCCACCTCCACGATGCTAAGCATCATTCACTTAGGCCAACAGACGGATGACCTTGATTCTTTCTTTTCCAAGTGCGAGGTGAGAAGCAGTGGTTTCTAAAATGGCTGTGAGAGGCTGTGACTCAGGAAGCCATGGAAAACCCAACTGTGTGTTATATCCGCCTTGTGTCAGGACAGTAAAAACCACAGGATGAGAAATAGTGTCTGTGGTAGGAGAGGCTGAGAGATGAGAAAGCTGGACGTAAGTAAGACATTCGTTTCACCCCTTCCTCACTGTGTGACCTTGAACTGCTTGAAACAGTCCATTTCTTTGACGTCTCTCTCTACCCGAGACAGCAGTGAAGAAGCAAAGCACGACATTGTAAACGTGCATCTGAGTCTAGAGCTACAGTTCACTGGAGGTGTCCCCAAGTCACCATGACATCAGATACAAATGAAGACATGGTCCAGTCCCCAAAACTGGGCTTTTGTTGGGAAAACCAAGAACAAACTTTTTTTTTAAACTTTGCATTTAGACTATGGATTCCTTTTCTCTGAGACTGAGCAGGTCAAGGTCAAGTCTGAAGACCAGGCAGGAAGAAGCCAGAGTTAAAATTAAGAGAAGTTTTCTCTCCCCTCAAGTTTTTGGAGTTGAATTTATATAGTTAGACATATGCGTGGGATGACGTCACTAAAACAAATATTATGTATTTAAGGCTGCCTCCATAATTTAAGATCGAAGACCACTGAGACTTCCCAACAGGCTCCTACAGCACTTCCCAGCTTCACTGTTGTCTACTAGTGCCCCGTGAAGCTTGTTAACATGCACATTCTCATCTAGTAGACTGGGCAGGGCCAGATATTTTTTTTAATATTTATGACTAGCTTCCAGATAGTTATAGGTGACCAAGGATCACAGTTCAAATGCATGAGCTAGGACATGGAAAGGCATGGAATGGATGGTAGATAGAGGTGCCCCAATGAAAATTCTGGAACTAGAAAATTTCGCCTTCGGTCTTTGAACCCCCATTGATAGGAAGCTGAGATGGTTCCCTCTTGTCTCTTTCCCACAGTCTTACCATTCTTGGTCGGGTCATAGGGGGCACAGCCTACTGCAAGTTTCTCCAGCTGGGAACAGCATCTCCACCGCCCATCCATCCAGAAATTTGGGTGATACTTGGACACCAGGCTGTTGTTATTCCTCGTTTCTGTAAGAAGTTGGTACCAACAGAGAGCTCATTTCCAGACCAGTTGATCGAGCACTACCAATCTTTTAACTCACTAAGATGGGACCCTGGGGCAGGCGTCTCCTGAGTGCTAACCAGGACAGCCAGGCAACCCCTTGTGCTGCTATTGAGGGAGCGTGGGTTAAATCTGTCAGCAGCAGATCTACTTTCTTTTCTGGATCTTCCTCCCCTTGGCTGTGTGCCTCTAGGATGGGGAACCCTCACATAAACCTCAGTTTCCCCAGATTTCCGTGCTATGTCTTCACCTGGATGAGTGTGGTCTACGATGCAGCCTTGAGGGCTTAGGGAGACAGTTGAGAGAGTGTAATTTCCACCTCTCTCACTTTGAATGACAGCAAATTTGCTATTTTATTTTTTAGTTTTTAAGTAAAGGCCTCATGGAGCTGAGGATGTCCTTACACTCCAGGTCTTCTTGCCTCTACCCTCCACATGCTGGGATCCCAGCTGGGCATCACCATGTCAAGTGTGTACAGTGCTGGTGTTAGAATGCAGGGCTTCATCCATGGGAGGTTAGCACACTACCAACCTCTATTTTCTCTAGGCTAAGGCTTTGAAGTATAATTTCTTAGGAATAAAAGGGCTCTACTAGTGAAAATCAAGAAAAATCCCAACATTAGTGAATCTCTAGAGCTCATTCCAATTTTAAAATTCATATCAAAAACCTGGTATAAGATACACAAAAATGCCAGGCAGTGGTGGCACATGCCTTTAATCCCAGCACTTGGGAGGCAGAGGTAGGCGGATCCCTTGAGTTTGAGGACAGCCTGATCTATGGAGTACATACCAGGAGAGCTAGGGCTACACAGAGAAATGCTGTCTTGAAAACCAAAACAAAATAACAACAAAAGATACAGGAAAATGAACATAGCTGGGGATCTTCATTAATTTTGGCTTAGTGTCCATTTTCCACCCAAGGACTTGAGAGCGTTCCTGCTGACCCATCGCTGGCTGGTTCCCAGTCCATTTGAAATTCATTGACCCTGGTAGCCTACAACATCACTTTAGCCTCATTTTTCAGACAGAAGAACTGTGCCTCCAGACACAGTAAGGGTCTTGCTTCCTTACTCCTCACAGCTGCTTAGAGACAGGTTTCCTGATACATAGGGGGCTTCAGCTAAAGAATAAGAATAGTAACATTGATCAAGTACTGTTTGGGGATGAGACTTTTAAATGCACTAACTCATTTGATTCTCACAACAGCCTTCTGACTGTTCTTGGATGACTTTTATAGCCAAGGAAACAGAGATGCACAAAGGTCCAGCTGAAACACTAACAACCGTCTCTTCCTGGACTTGCCCTACAGAACCCTGTCTCCACATCCCAAGGACTAAAACACTGTGTGGGCTCTAATTATGCTGCCAGGATTGTGAGGATGAAGAAATAGCTAGATGACTGGGCATGATGGTGCACACCCGTAATTCTAGAAAATTGGAAGTCAAACTAGGTTCCGTGAACCTCTGTCTCAAAAACAAACTAACAAACAAATAAACAAGCTAATGCTTTCTGGGCATTGGATACAGATGCTAGTTCTAAGAGTTTTATACACTGCAGCTCTGCAGAGAGATTCTATTGCCCCCTTTCCTCTCCAGTTTAACAGCTGGGGAAACTGAAGTGAAGAACTTGCCCTAGAGCACAAGGAAGAGCCAGGATGCCAACCCCTGGGCTCTAACCAGAAGGGTTCCTACCCTGATCTTTCTTACTCCTCTGGAGTAAGCAAACATTTTTAAAATGCCAGATTGTAAATATTTTAGGTTTGAATGGCCAACAGGCAAAAATGGTCTCATGTAGACACTTATATAGTCCTTTTAAATGATTTAAAATACAGGAACTGTTTTTATCTTGGAACGAAACAGGTGGTGGGCTGGATTTGACCAATCCTTAAATTATACTTGTTGCTGCTCCTGGACCCATGATAAAAACTCAAGGCATTGACTCACAACAAACGGGATAAATTTTGAACACCATTTGCTCACAGATATCAATGTGTTTCTTCCTGGATCCTAAACCCAGCAATGGACCAAGGTTCCAGTGACACAGGAGTTTAATTACCTTCTTTTAGGGTGAGCACCCAGCGCTGGCGGCTCTCACAGTCTGGAGCAAACACATACAGGAGGTAGTTGTCATGCATGATCTAGAAACACACAAGAGTCCAAGATGAACAGGGCATCTGAGCTGGGCCCATGGCGGGTTCATTAAAAATGGACCATCTGGCTGTAGCTGTAGCTTGGAGGTAAAACATTTGTCTAGTATATGCTCGGGACCCTGTGTTCAATCCCCAGCACTGGGAAAAACCAAGCTAGGGCTCTTTGCTCTTCAGGCTGGCAAACATAAAGGTATCTGGGACACGGGAGGAGAGATCTCCTCCACTGGAACTGTAAGCACAGAAGGTGGTGAGCAAGATAAGACTAAAAGGTCCACTGGCCAGCCTAATGGAGCTTTCCACACCGAGAACTGTCTGTGGCCTGGGCTGTCAACATGTGACTCTCTATTAGCAAGTGGGTATCAACATTTATCACATGGGCCATCCGTCCGTCCGTCCGTCCGTCCGTCCGTCCATCCATCCATCCATCTTCCTTCTTTCCCTTTCTTCCTCTTTCTCTGTCTCTGTCTGTCTGTCTGTCTGTCTGTCTGTCTGTCTCTCTCTCTCTCTGTGTGTGTTGTGTGTGAAATACACACATAATTGTGTGAATGTGGAAGTCAGAGGACAATCCTCAGAGTAGAGTTCTTTCCTCCCACTTTCTGAGGGTCAAGAACTCATGTCACCAGGTCTGCACACAAGGGCTTCTACCTGCTAAGCCATCTGACTGACCCTTTGAAAACCATTATTTATTTAGCACTGTCTAATTCTGATTGTCATTTATCTATATATAAACGTTCACATTCCACAGGTGGCTACTATTTCGAATAGCATAACCATCTTCATACAGTTTTCAGGTTGTGAGATCTGAAACCGCAGACAAGAAACTGGGGAACTAGGCCCTCTTCAAGGCCAGGGCTGTAGTAAGTGGCAGACCACTGCACAGCATGTATAAAGCCCCAGGTTCAATCCCCAGCCCTATGGGAAAGCAAGAACCTGTCCAAGAGCCTGTGCCTTTATGGAATGAATGAATCAATGTCACCAGTTAGAGGAATAACACACAGCCCTTCCTGGGGCTTGGTCTAAGCTCTCAGCATGGGTGAGAGCCGTCCTTTTCCCATCTTCTCTCACTAGGGCTGGGGATTCTAACCATGGTCCAGGGACACAAAGTTATCCACTGTAGTCCTGATGGGCTTACCTGAAAAGGGTATTTATAGTGGCATGGGATGCTAATGTCACTCTTGACGATCTCCACACACTTGATTCTGGAAAGTTCGATGGAGCCTTTCAATGTGCGCTTCTTCTGTGAGGAGACATTACATCCGTTTAAGTGACAGACAGTTTTCATTTTGATTGTTTCCAGATATTTACTATTAGGAAATTTCCCCTCCCCTTGTAAGCCAGCTGTAGTGTTCCTAATCAAACATCATGAAGCTGCCTCCTGCCTCGGTCTGAGAGAGACTCTGAGCAGACTCTTGGGAGAAGAGACTCTGAAGGGTCACGATGGGAACTGATTTTTCTATTCAGCCACCCACAGCGATATACACCATGGTCCTGTTGACACGCGGCAATGTGTGTAGGACTCATGGCTGAGATGGGTTGTATACTCAGTGGGAAAAGAGTCGCATGAGTGGCATTTCCTGCTTTCTCTGTAATATCTATGACCTCATTAGTAACTGCTCAGACTTCAGGGTAGTGAGGTATATAAGTGATGCCTTTACCACATCTGGCTTTCACAAGTCTCCTAGCTATTCAAAGTTCCACAGTAACACCCTGCAGTACATTCCCGTTCTGTTAACTACAAAGGTAGTTAACCCAAAGGGCCACCCATTTCACCCTCCCCTGGAAAATCATACTGGTCCCATGCCTCAGTCCTTTGGAAGCTTGTTAGAGGTGTGGTCCACGTAACTGATGGTGCCTTGTTTGATAACGATGTCCAATGTTACCTAAACATCATTGTGCTCAGGAAATGGATCCTAAGAGGGGGGCCACCTTGCCCTGTAAGACATCCTGTTAGTGGAATTATCAGTCTCTAAGTGAGGTGAGCTGGAAAGGCTTTGGTTGGCAGAGCCTTCCTCAGGTGCCTAGAATGTGGCTGCCATTGTGTTTCAGTCAGCTATGGAATCATTTGTGAAAGATGTCACTAGATGTCATCTTTCTGAAGAGGCCTAAAACCAACACAAGAGTGGAAGGGTGGGGTGCGAGGCTGGGGTTTGCCTCTCGTTAGTGCCATGAACTCAGGCAGTACATCTAACTTCCAAGAACCCTTTTATTTACAGCTTGTGAGGACAACCCCTGGCTCTTGGGGTTGGTCAGAGAGTAAGGAAGGGTGATGAAAATAAACTGTAACGGGGGCTTTAATAAAGGGCACCTTCCAAAGGGTGAAGGAATGGCCAACTATTGCAAGAGAATGGTGGCACGTGGGTAGTTGTACACCATCAGATTCTCCAGAACAGAAAGCAGTCTTTGTTTTTTTGATCCTCTGCCTGGAAACCGATCTGCACTTACTAGTTGAGGCACAGAACTGATGAAAATAGTCAGGATGTGTGGAGCAGACTCTGCTGAATACAGGGAAGCTTTGTGAAGTTTCTTTGCAAATTTTCTTTGCAAAACTGTTTTATGAATTTTTTAATTCAAAAACAAACCTATTCCTGGTTATACAAGCAAAACAATATGGACAATTACATGAGAAGTAAATATTTACAGGGCTACATTATCCCTCCTCTCTTCATGGTCCCAAGGCAGCCAAGATTAACAGTTTGCTTGTTTATATGTTTATTTTGAAAGAGAGAGGGGGGGCAGAGATGGACACGAGATGTCTTCCTTGATTGTTCTTGATCTTACTTTTATAAGGCAGACTCTCCCACTGAACCTAGAATTCCCAAGTGACCAGATTAAGTAGTCTGTGAGCCCCTCCTGTTGTCATCTCTCCAGCACTGGAACTATAGGCCCATGCTGCCACCACCAGCTCCTTACACAGGGCTATCAAGGGACTGGGACTCAGATTTTCATGGCTATATGCCAAGCAATTTACTGATGCAGCCATCTCCCCAAGGCATTTTTTCCCCTGAACAACTACAGGGTATATATAAACAAAAAATGAGCATCTGATTTACACATTGGCCTCACGGCTGCTTTGGTAATCTAGTCCTGTTAAGAGGCCTGCCCTCTGGACTCCAACTCCCATAGAGGCCCCAATATGGCCCATCACCACAGCCCTCAGGCACTGCCAGTTTGCACCTCAGCAGCAGAAGTGCACAGAGATGCACAGCAGAAATGCCTGTCCCATCCGCAGTCCCTGGCCGCTGGTGAGCTCAAGCTGCTGGGTGTTGTCTTCAGGGTGAGACTGACGGGAGACTCACACCAGGACCAGGACAGCGCTGGCGAAATACTACTTTTCTCTTTGAAAACTACCGAGTTCTGCGATGTAGGCTCAGTGCCTAGCACAGTGGCTGATCCTTTATCGTCCTTGGCTATGGCATCATTTTGGACCCCGTTTAAGCAATCTCAACCAGATGTAAGTCTAATATGTTTGGCTATCCTGGAAATTTTTACTGAAGGCCCACAATGAACAAGGCATTGCTCTGAGTTCAGTAAACAAAGTAATGAACTGTAGTAGTTGTTTTTTTTTTCTCTCTCCTCTTTATTCTTTGGAAGCCTGCCACCCATCTCCCAAATAAATATGCACACTGAGACATATAATCACTTATACATGCCCAGCCTTAGTTTGGTTGTTTCTAGCTAGTTTTTCTTAAATTATCCCATCTACCTTTTGCCACTGGGCTTTTATCTTTCTCTATTCTATACACCTTTCTTTACTTCTTACTCCATGGGTTGCTGTGTAGCTGGGTGGCTGGCCCCTGACTTCTTCCTTCTTTCTCCTTTTTCTTGATCCTCTATCTTCTCTTCCTAGAGTTCTTCTCCTATTTATTCTATCTGCCTGCCAGCCCTACCTTTCCTTTCTCCTGCCTAGATATTGGCTGTTCAGCTCTTTATTAGACCAATCAGGTGTTTTAGACAGGCAAAATAACACAGCTTCATAAGTTAAACAAATGCAACATAAAAGAATGCAACACATCTTTGTAGCATTAAACAAATGTTCCACAGCACAAATAAATGTAACACATCTTCAACTAATATTCCACAACAATTAACATTGTCCATTCTTTCATGGGGGTTATAGGCAGCCCTCATTTATAATGGCTTGTTTCAGGTTTTGACTCTATGTTGATGTAAAAACCAAACTTCATGACTAGGCATAGTGGACCATGTTGATAATCACAGTACTATGTAGACTAAAGCAGGAGGATCGAGAGTTCTAGGCCAGTATGGGCAACATGGCAAGACCTTGCCTCAAAAATAAATAGTTTATCACTGTAGCAATGCCAGAACTTAAGGAGCAGAAGCAGGAGGATTACTGCGAATCTGAAGCCAGGCTCCAGATACTGTACAAAGTGAGTTCTAGGCCAGCCGGGTCTACACAGCAAGCTCCCACCTCAAAAAATTAAATCAATTAGCCATCAAAGAAAGAAAAGAAACTTAAACTTCAAAATTTGAGTTTTAATCTTCTTCTAGGCCAGTGATATCTCACATGATAGTATCAACATACTGCTGGGCAGAAGGCCACAGCCACTGGGTCACAAGACCATGAGAGTGGGCACCAGGCTCTCTGCGGTGAGCTGCACTGCTAAGCTGTGGTGTTTGGTATGCTAGGCGTTCAGCTCACAGTAAGTTTAGAACGATGTAACTCCTTCTTAAATTTGGGAGGTCAGAAAGGAGAAGCAAGTGCTGAAAAGGCAATGGGATAGGCACATGTCATCAGGACAGGCCCCTGGAGAGAGGGCATTGACAAAGACCATGAAGTCCAGCAGGGGATGTCTGTGACCAGGGAGGAGTGAGCACTCAGTGAGTTGAGTCCCTAGAGCCGTGATTCTCAACCTGTGTGTCATTTGATCCCAAACCTAAACCCTTGGGATTTGGGGTCAAATGATCTTTCGCAAAGGTCACCTACAATCATTGGAAAACACAGATACTCAAATTATGAATCACAAGAGCAACAAAATTACAGTTATGAAGTAGCAATGAAAATAACTTTATGGTTGGGGGTCACCACAACATGAAGAATTGCATTAAAGGGTTGCAGCATTAGGAAAGTTGAGAACCACGGCAATAGAGCAAAACGTCTGTACAGAAAAACTCTAATTAAGCCTCTCTTTGTGGTTATGGTACACAGTGCAGGGAGACAGACATATCTGGAGCCAAAAAGAGGGGCGAAAATCCTATGTGACGTTCTGAAACTGCAGTGTTCAATAACAATTCAAACAGAATGTGAACTGGACATGGAATTTAAAGTTTTTCAGTTGGGCATGGTAGTTTACATCTATAATTCTACCACTTTTGGGGGTGAGGCAGGGGAATTTCCACAACTTTGGAACCAGCCTTGACCACATAGCCAAGGCTACAATTCAAAATAATTTCTTTCCTAGAAGTATTTTCAGAAAAGCAATAGCAGCAAATCAAATCAATTATGATAACTATGCTATTTAACCCCAAGCATCTTAAGTACTATCATTTCAAACTAAGCATAAAAGTTGATCAACTTCTCGTTAGTCCTAACCTTTGAAGTCTTCTATTTTTCACACCTCAGCTTGGGCATGCCACATGTAAGTGCTCACAGTTTTCAAGGAGCATTCTTCCTTTCTGCACAGATGAAATCTGTGCAGTATCCATTTCTTCCTTACCTGTCAGCCTTTTCAGTCAGAGAGATCTGATTGGCCACCATTAACCTCACTCTTGGACCCTAGTAACTGCCTGGGTCCCCACCCCCCATCCATCTCTTCTGTCAGTCTCCCAGAATTTCACAGCATTTGATGCAGGACACAGCAGGCATAGATGCTCCCTCCTCAACTGCTTCATGGGAGCGGCAGGCCAGGAGCTAAACACAGGCCAGTCTCTGGGAAATGATGGTTGTCTGCAATCTTCCCAAACAACTGAGCTATATCTGAAAAACATCATGGGAAAGCCTGCCAAACACACACACACACACACACACACACACACACACACACACACATACACACACACACAAAAGCCACCAGAAGAGGGAGAGGCCATGTTAGCTTGTCCTCCCTCTTCCTTGTTATTCTGACTGTCGGCACCACACAAGGTCACAAGATTTTGGGTGGCATTGTTTCTCTCGTTGCCATGTGCAGAGCTACACTGTCTCAGGAAATAATGCCAGCAGTCAACAAATGGAACCTTCTGTTGTGAAATTAAGACGTTTCTGTACTGCCAAGGACTAGAGTTAACTGACAGAAGAAACTGTCTGAGAGACAACCTTTGCCAGCCATACATGTGACGGAAGACTGATATATAAAATACACCAAGAACTAAAACAAAAAAATCTCAACCACAGGAATGCAAACAACCCAACCAATACATGGGATCACAAAATGAACAGCCAATTTGCAGAAGAGAAACTCAAATGCCATTAAATACATGAAAAAGAACTCAGTTTTCCTAACTGTCACAGAATTCCAAATTGAAACTACCTTGGGATTCTACCTCACTCCAGTTAGAATCTCAGTCATCAGGCAAACAAACAAGATAAATTGCTGATGAGGATGTGGCAAAAGGGAAGACTCACACACTGCTGGCAGGCTGTACTGGTCCAGCCGTGATGGAGGTCAGCACACTGGGTTCTCTAAAAGCTACAGCAGATCTACGACCTGAGCCAGCAGCACCTGGGCATTTACCCGAAGGACTCCAAGTCACTACATCCCCAAGAAACTATGCAGCAGCATCCAGAACAGCTAAGGCATGGACCCAGCCAAGGCGTCCATCAACAGGGAGGAGGGTCAAGACAAGGCTGGAGAGGCAGACACCAGAACTTCTTCAGCTACAAAGAAGACAAAGTTATGTGATTCGTAGAGAAATAGATGCAGTTGGAGACAACCATAGTAAGCCAGGCTCAGGAAGATAAATATTATGTTTTCTTTCATATTCGGTTCCTAGATTTTAGAGAGACATAAATCATGTCCGCACGTATGAAATGAAAGTGGAAGCGAAAGTGTTGAGAAAGCAAAGGTGACGGGAGGAGGGGCAGCAGCGGGAGGGGCAGCAGCGGGAGGGGCAGCAGCGGGAGGGGTAGGTGCCTGTGTTTCTCTCCTTTCCGTAGCCCATCCTCACTGGACCTAGTCAAGTCACGCTGGCAGCCAGGGCAAGCTGGGCAATGGCAGTCTGTCCCATGCCTGCCCTCTTTTCTTTCCTTCTGTCCATAAGATTTCTCACTCAGACATAAGCCCTATCGTCTGGCTTTCACTATAGCCGGGTTTCACTCTGTGGTTTACTACAAGGCTGGCAGAGGGGAAAGTATCTGGCTTCTTTTAAGGTCGGCCATCTTTTCAATAGTAGTACCCTGGCTAGAAAAACAGGTGAGAATTTTACCAAAAAAAAATAAAAAAAGGTGAGAATTTTACAAAAAAGAAGAGAAACAGAACTATATTCTCATTTAACTTTCAGAGGACAACTGAGGTTATCCCTACTCAATTATGAACATATTTTTAATAAAATATTAAAAACAGAAAATTGGGGCATATCTGAGGTTTGGAAATAAAGGACAGAAAAATAACAGTGTATAAAGGACAGAAAAATAACAGTGTATATATATATATATATATATATATATATACACACACACACACACACATATATTATAGCATAAATATATATTACATAATATATTTATGCTGTTTGAACATTTTACCATTTATTTTATTGTATTAAAAGTTAACTAACAAATATATTCCTCATATAGGACTTATCCAAGGAAAACAACTGCTCAAATGGTACACAGATTGAGAGAAAGGATGCTTGCTACAGTGTTACCCACTGCACTAGAAAAGAGAAAAAACAAGAAAAATGTAAACACTCATCAACAGATAAATGGTTGAATCAGTGTGTCAATCATCCTGCGGCAACTCTGTAGTCGCCAATAAAGGAGACAGTTGTTCTATATAAAGGAACAATAACATACATTAAATTCAAAAAGGAGATTTAAAGCAATAGCTGAACCCTCTCGTTTTTTTGAAAAATGATAAAATAATTATTAGTATAGACAATATCCAAAAGCAGTAATGGAGGAGGGGAAAGATCCCAAGCTGCTAACGCTGGTTTCCTCGTGTGTCAAACTGAAGAGTTCCACAGCAGAAGCAGTGTGTTTCTATGAGACTTGAAGGTGTTTTAAAAATAGTAAGCGTGAGAAAGGACAAGAGGAAAAAAACCAAAAAGAATATTTCAAAGCTGTGAGAGCATTAAAACAACAGCACGCTGTATCACACCAGTGACGGGTGGATAGAGGGAGAAGGGAAAGGGGTTCAACTGAAAAGCTGGGTGTGCAAAATAACCTCTGCCCTGGTGACCTCAACACCCCATTAGTAAGAAGCTGTAACTAGGCAGCATCTGCCACCTGCCTTTTTGTATCCTTGGGGGTTCAAGTTCACGGCAGCTCCTCTCACATTCTCAAGGGGCAGCCATTTTCTTCCTTCATTTTGTTCAAGAAAAATCGCTGAGCTATTGTGTGGATATATGTATCTTGTGAGGCAATAGTTTCTAAGATGAATCGGTGTTAGATGTAAAAAAAAAAAAGGAGAACGCAACAAAAATGTTAGTTTAGTTTTGTTCATAAGAAGTATGTGACGCTGGGGGTGTTGGTGTGTGCCTATGATCCCAGCATTTGGGTCTGAGGTAGCGTCATTGATTCCAAGCTATGCCATGGTAAGTGTGGCTCCTCCATGTCCTGTGCACCCTCTCTTGGCATCTCTAGTCTGTGAACTCTCTTCCTAAGGGCCCTCCCGCATCTTTCCAGGGGAGGGCATTGGCGATGTTCAGTGAGTTCGGAAAACATCATTTTATCTGCCTTTTAGGCCCCAAAGAGTCTGTAGCTAAAGTAGATAGTCAACAGTTTAGTTACAGTTCAGGAAACCATTTTACAGAGGCAATGTTTAAATGGTATTTGTTAGTTGGCCCGCCGAGGAATAGCAGGGAAGAGCATTGCAGCAGGGAGTGGCATGTGTGGACCCGGCGACAGTATGTGTGGAACTCTCAATGGAATGTGAGCTCCAGATTAACTGGAGGATGAACAAAAGTCTTTTGGGAGTGGAAAGGTAAATTCACCCTAGCCTGCACCAAAAAGCACCGATGCTCCTGCAAGTTATGAACAGACTTATAGAAAAATGTGTAAAGGAATGTGTGTCTCTTAAAACATATGAAGAGATGCTTGGTTTCTATGACAACAGGAATAAATAAATAAATAAATTCCACTTAGATTATTTTAAAGCTATCAGGCCAGCAAAGATCAAGGCATCAGATAATGGTGTTGTTGAGGTTTTGACAATAAACTTCACACACATGGCTCTGGGAAAGTGCAACTTCTGTGGAGAGCGACTGGGTCACCAAACGGCAACTGTAAACACCTTTTAACTCAGCAACATCTGGACATGGTTTCGATACATGGGGGCTTCTCCATCTCTATACTGTTGACCATTTGGTTCTGACTTCGACCCACTGGACACCAGTAGCAACTACCTCCCCACATCTTCGGCAAGACCAAATGTCCCCAGGTTGGCAAGGTTGCCTCTGATTAACCATCATGGCTATATTTGTTAAAGTGACACACTCTACAAGGTTATTCACATCCGTTGCTTTAAAAAACAAAACAGCTAGAAGTACACTCAATATACAATGGAAATGTTTTATTTACATTCACAAAAGATGAAAAGGCTCTGTGCGGATCCATGTTGGACTGACCTCTAAACTAGGCTGTTAGCCAATGGAGAGAAAAGAACGTTAAAGTAGTGTGTATAGCTTATGCTGCCACTGTATAAAAACAAAGAATCAGCTTTTCTATTTGTATTACATGTATATGAATAAAGCATCATTGGAAAGTACGTAAGAAATTGGTGGCATCTGTTAACTTTTTAGTGTGTGTGTGTGTGTGTGTGTGTGTGTGTGTGTGTGTAGATGGAGAACACAATTTATAAGAGCTGGTTCCCTCACTCCACCATATCTGTCCCGGGGTTTGAAATCACGTCACCAGGCTTGGTAGCAAGTGGCCTTATCTGCTGAGCCTCATATTGGTTTATCTGAGGCTAGAGAAATGGGATTTGGGACAAAGACTGGAAGTTTTGTCACTACATAGCATTTGATTACTTTAAAAATAAGGGCCTGGTGGTGGTGGTGCACGTCTTTAATTTCAGCACTCTGGATGCAGAGGAAGACAGATCTTTGTGAGTTCAAGCCAGCCTGGCCTACAGAAAGCTATGTTCCAAGACAACCAGACATTACAGAGAAGCCCTGTCTCCAAAAACCAAAAACAAACAAATAAATAAATAAAGATATATTATGCATGGAAGAAGTTCTTTTGTAAATGGCCTGTTACCAGAACCTTTCTGCTCTGTCTGTTTCTGTGTGGAGATGAAGATGGACAAATGCAGGTGACAGAGGCACAGAGAGAGGTCCAACAGGCACGGAGCAGGGGGCAGGCCCGAGCCCCAACAATTGACTCTACCACATGATCAACCACATCAGTTTAAACACACGCACAAAAGCACCGAGAGAATTCCTGGCCTAATGCCTCTGAGCTTCGAAGAGGATCGTTTTGTTTTTATTTTTAGGTTTCAAAGGTATTTTTTTTTTCAGCATGCTATGATGGATAAAAACTAAGGGATGCTTCCTGGTGCAAGGGCAGGCTCAGGACCTTCTTACTGTTCCATTGTTTTGTGCTGACAAAGTGAGAACAGGCTTTATCTTTTTATTAGACTTACTTTTCTTGAGAAAGATCTGATGTCAGTTTAGGGCAGCAGGTTTATCTGCTCACTGCATCCTGGGGCTCAGGCACCCATAGGTGAAGGTGGGTGAGGAACACCCTACCCCCATCTTTCCTGACCCTGTCCTTACACATGTAAGCGTCCTGGAATCTGTACCTGTTGTTCAGGCATTTCTCCCTCTGAACTACTTAAACAGACAAATGTATTGTGATTCTGATAGTGGCCCTTGAATTCCTTCTCCCAGGCCTTAATTTCTTGAATTTCTAGTGTTCTTTCATTCCCTCAAACAGGACTGGATACTTGGTGGCATTTTATAAACTGACACACATATTGCAGACTCTACACACATAAACAGAAAAACAAAAAAAAAAACAAAACAAAAACAACAACAACTCCCCCTCCCCCCCCCCAAACAATGCCTATAAAAGCAAAGTATTTGAAAATCACAGCAAAGGATTTTTTTTTTAAAAAAGTAATTTCTTCTTGGAAAAATAAATGATTCTTAGAAAATATGAATGATTTTGTAACAAACACTTGGCCACTTTTGGCGGCTTGTACAGTGCTTCAGCTCTTTGGAAAATGATACCGCAGTAATGTTTGAGCCCAGGAAATCTTCTTATCCAGAGCAGATGAGATGGCTCAGCAGGTAAAGGCACTGAGTTTGATCCCCAGAATCGAGGTGGTAGGAGAGGACTAACTTCCAAAGGTTGTTTGCTGGCTTCATTTGTGGACTGGGTCACGCATGCACCTACTCTTACACTAAATAAATAATTGTGAAATACTATTACCTATGATCTAGTTATTCTACAAAGAAATTCATCTTTAAAAAAAGCTTTTAAAAAGGTAGCCTTCTATTATATATTGTTTTCATTATGCCAGGAAACAACTTGAATGTTGAGTCATAAATGATAGATATGTTTATGTGGGCGCATAAAACAGATAAGTTTGTCTTGGCAATGGATAGATCAAATCATTAAAATTTAGATATATGAGAAAATGATTAGTTTAAGGCCATATGGATATATAAAAGTGTATTTACATAAAAGAATGAATGGGGAAGTAGAATATAAAATTGCCATGCATTATAATTTTAAGTATTTGAAATTATATCTGCACAGTAATTTGATAGCTTTTGACAAAAAGTTTTACAAAATGTTTTATACCTCGTTTTATTAACTACTTTTAGCAGTATGGTAATCTGTTTTTTGTGGTATTGATCAATATTGATTTAATTGAATTCTAACTTGTTTTCTGTTGTCATTGCTAGGAGATACCTAGTCCTGACCCAGGTTATAAAATGGATCAACGTCCTCCTATCTTTGGTTCTATTTTTATTTTTTTATTTTATTTTTTTGGTTTTCCGAGACAGGGTTTCTCTGTGGTTTTGGAGCCTGTCCTGGAACTAGCTCTTGTAGACCAGGCTGGTCTCGAACTCACAAAGATCCACCTGCCTCTGCCTCCTGAGTGCTGGGATTAAAGGCGTGCGCCACCACCGCCCGGCTCTATCTTTGGTTCTAGAAAAGCCCTCTGAAAGACACAGAAAGCTAGGACATAAAGTAACCATAGAATAAGCCATGGGATGAGTTGATAACCGACCTGGCTTCCTGGCTTTCTGGCCTGCCCTGTGTGTAATCTCCAGCCCCACAGCAGTCAGAACAACCATTTCCAAACACAAAACAGATGGTGTCCCATGGTTGTGCCCACCACTGGGTAGCTTCTTGCTGTTTGAATAAAGTCTGAACTCTTTGCCATGGCCCATGATGGCTCTCACAGCCTGGGTTCTGTACTCTCAAACTGCAGCCTTCTCTTGAACTATGCTCAAAGTTCTCTCCTCACATGGGTCCAGCTTTAAGTTACCTTGGGGTCCTTGAGCTTGCAGTTCCACTGCACAGAATGCCACCCTGGGTTTCTTTCTATCTTTTTCTTTTTTCTTTATTTTAACATGACTGGAACATCCATCATCCCCCGAACTCTGACTCTGGCCTAGATACAGATTCCTTCTCTAACCACACTTCCTTCTAACTCTGCCCCAGTTGCTTCTGAGGTTTGACATAGAACCTGCCCATCTGTATTTGCCACGTGCTGTTATGTTCTTCACTATGCGCTGTGTCCTCCACCTGCTCATGAGGGCAAACACCTCGTTCGTATTATTTAACACTGTATTCCTCACACCCACATCATTGATTGTGACACAGTAGGCATTTAAGAAATGATTAACAAACAATAAAAAATAAAAAAAGAGGTTTCAGAAGGTGCTGTGTAAGCTGACAAGGAAGAGGAGCAATTGGTAGTCCTATCCAGCTGTTAATTAAGCCTACAAACCACAACAATGACTAGCCTATCAAGACAGCCCCCATTGTGCAATAGTGGGCACTTTTGTCTTAGGAGTAAGCAACACCTGTTCAGTTGAACTTAAGGCCCACTTTATGGGAGAGAATTCATGATTACTATTGTAAATCTAGCCAACTGGAGAAGTCATAGACCCTAGAGGAGAACCCACTACTTTTAGATGTAGTTTCTAACTGTATTCTAAATATTTATCTTTATACCCACAGATAAGTGTAGCTCTCATCCTTCATCAAAGAGTTTCTTTTTATTGCAACAGACACTATTACAGAGATCCACAACTGGTCAAAATGCAGAGGAGAGGTGTCAGCAGGCTACTCAACCCCAGTGGATACATTTGCAACATATCCCCTAAACCTGGGCTCAGAGAACATCACCGAAGAGGGAGCAGAAATATTTTAAGAGTCAGAGAACCAGTATGCCTGGTGCTAGGTAATGTCCCCTAGACATGACAGGGAAAACGCATTTGTGAACTCTCAACAATATGATTGCCTGAACAATGACATATTCGTTCAAACCAGTTGACACACCCAAACAGATGGAAAATTCCTCAAGGTTCAACCTCTAGATGAAGTTACTGGTGATAAATGGCTGCTAACCGAGGGAGAATCAGTCTCCTCCAGGGTTGAGTTCCTCTCTAGATTGTCTAACCCCAAGTAGCCAGCCTTGAATTCACGTACGTAAGAATGCTACATGGACTCGTAATCTGTATGGAACAATAATTAAGGGAGAAGAGGGTATGAATGGGAGGCACAGCGGAGATGGAGAGGGCAGAGAAGGGTGAGGAGTGATGTAGACATAAGACCCAGGGAAGAAGTTCTCAAAATAATAATCCAATAAAAAATAACATGAAGCTGGATACAATCGTACTTTAATCTGTTTTTGATTTTCACTTCCCTGATGGCTAATGAAGTTGAGCATTTTCCCATAGACTTGTTGGATATTTCAGCTTAGTCTTTCAGGAAGGATCTCTTCTTATCCTTTAAGGATTTTCAAATTAAACTTTCACTGTTAAAGTGTTTATGTTCTTTAACTAGTCTGTACATAAACCCCCCTTTTTTGTGTTTGTTTGTTTGTTTATTTATTTATTTATTTATTGTTTTTCTTTTAGGACAAGTCTCTGTGTACCATCTCTAGTTGTCCTGGAACTCAATCTGTAGACCAGGCTGGCCTTGAACTCACAGAGATCCACCTGCCTCTACCTCCTCTATCCTGGGATTAAAGGCATGCACCACCACCACACAGCAACAAATCCCTTTTTAGATGACAATATAAGATTGTAAGTAACAGTTTATGAACAACTTTTGATTGATGGAAATTTCATGGAGACATGACATCTTATGCCAACCTCTTATTCTATTAAATCTATAAAGACTTGTATTGGGAGCTCGGGGGTGGGAGTGAAGGGAGGGAGGAAGGGGAAGATGAGGGAAAAGGAGAGTGGGGAAGGAGAACTTGAGGGAGTGGGATAGTCGAGAAGGAGAAAGGACAGAGATGAGAGCAAGAAAAAAGATATTTTGATTGAGGGAGCCATTATGGGGCTATCAAGAAACCTGGTACTAGAGAAATTCCCAGGAATCCACAAGAATGACCCCAGAAAAGACCCTAAACAATAGAGGAGAGGGTGCCTGAACTGGCCTTACCCTGTAACCAGATTGATGAATATCTTAAATGTCACCACAGAACCTTCATCCAGCAACTGATGGAAACAGTGGCAGAGACCCACAGTGGAGACCTGGACTTAGCTCCCAAAGTCCAGTTGAAGAGTGGGAGGAGTGAGAATATGAGCAAAGAGGTCAAGACCATGATGGGGACACCCACTGAAACAGCCTACCTGAGCTAATGGGAGCTCAGCAACTCCAGCCGGACAGGGAAGGAACCAGCATAGGACCAAACTAGTTCCTCTGAATGTGGCTATGACAGATTGAAGGACCATTGGCAGTGGCACCAGGATTTATTCCTACTGCTTGTACTGGCTTTTGGGGAACCTATTCTCTTTGGATGGATACCTTGCTGAGTCTATATTTAGTAGGGAGGGCCTTGGATCTTCCTCAAAGCAATATGCCTTACCCTCTGGGAGGAGTGGATAGGGGATGGGGTAGAGAGGTAGGTGGGGGGAATGAGAGGAGGGGAGGGAGTGGGAACTTGGATTGGTACGTAAAATGAAAAAAGATTGTTTTCTTAAAAAAAAAACAAAATAAATTTAAAAAAACTTGTATTGACTTTCAAGGACAGACAGGTGATCTACAGGGGGAATTTTATGTGCATTTAAACACATTTCAGAGCAATTTCCTTCTCTGGGTCACTTTGGTGAGACTCCTGAGTGTCATGAAGGCAACCCCCAACTCACCTCTTGACGAAAATCATATCCTGGAAGACCCTCCTACTTTTTCTGGTATCCTGATAAGTCACCGACAGATAGGAAAATGTATTATTAGTTAAGGAAATTAGCTGAAGATGTAGCACGTGACCTTGTGAAAATTTGAGAAGAGCCAACTTCCTTACAACTCAATCGTGTGTCTTTTTGGACCTCAATGTGTGAGTCTTGTTTGGACCCTGTAGAAACAAGGCTCTTCTGCTTTCCAGTTAATCCTCTCTCCTAACCTACGTTCTCTTCTTGAAAACATTTACTGACACTTATTTTCAATGCAGGAAGTAACGAAAGGGTACGCCAGACTCAGACTCACAAAGATCCTCTAGCTCCTGGGTGCTGGGATTAATGGTGTGTGCCATCATGCCCAGCTTGTTTGTTTTCAGCTTTTAAAAGATGAAACAGGAAGATATGAGAGAGGGAAGAGGCGAGGTGAGAAGAAAGGAATTATGGGCCCTGCTGCAAGCTTGACTATTCAAAAAAGCCAGCGGAGCATCTGTATTCTGATGAGAAACGGCACCCCCATAGTATGTGTTTCACCTGCCTCGCTCTAGTCCTGAGTGCAAGGGCCCCAAAAGAAAGTGAACTTGAAGCACTAAAGGTCCAGAAAGAGGGCAGACATGCTTGAGGCACACAGAGCTGGTGTGGTGTCACGTGCAATCAGAAAGATGGGCAGAAGGGTCGTGGGGACCAAGCTGAGAATTATGTATTCTAAACCATTACACAGAGCTTTAGGGTAGAGAGCAGCATGTGAGTTATAATTTTAAAACTTCATTCTTGGTGCTGTGGAAGATGACAGATTGGTATGGAAGGTCAATTGTCACAGCAGGGAACATCACTGAAATCACATCAGGGTGGAGCGAGGAGGGATCATGACTGGTGAAAGTCTCCAGCAGAAATGCTCAGGTAGTTTTAAGAATATTACCCACAGAGGGTCTAGCTGTAACCATGTTGGAAGGAAAGACAGTCATGGTGAAGGGGAGAGAGAACAGAGTGGATGGTTCTCCTGAAGCAGCTGGAGGCTCCCATGGGCATCTCTGAGAATTCCAACCACCCAACTCTTTCTTGCTTAAGACAAGGCATGCCTGTTTCTCCCAGGAACTCTTCTTTACTTATTCTTATACCCTGAGCCCTCCCTTTGATCTCTGCCATGTGTTTACTCTTTCAGTATCGAGCCCTTTTCCCACAAGGCTCATTTGCGCTACACCATTCCACCCTGAATCTGTATTTTCTTCCTTTTTCCTTCTACTCCCTCCACAAGAGAAAAACAAAACAAATAAAAAAAATAATGAATCTCAAGAGGCAGGAAGCACTATGGAAACTGCTGGTACCATCAGATACCTGTCCTCACGAAGCTCCAGTCTAATGGAGGCTCACATTAGTAAGTGGGTGATTATGACTTTGGCACGGACGCTGAAGAAAGGGTGCACCTTACCATGGCAGAACGTAACAGGAGCCTGATTCAGTCTAAAGAATTCAAGGGAAGTTTCGCCAAGGAAGGGACATTTAGAGATGAATAGTGTGGTAGGACTGGAGCCCAGAGAGAAGACAAAAAGAGACCCGCGTGTTAGATTCTGGTTCCTTGGGCCAACGGTAACAACACTTATGATGTGGACCACGTCAACTGAGGACAGCACCATGTGAGAGCTCAGCAGGGCGGCTGTGCAGAGTGTAGTAAGTGACACATGACAGGAGCAGCAGGGCCAGACGTGTGGACTTCTCCTGGGAAAGCAACTTAGAAAATGCAGGCAGCAACTTTAGTAGAAAAGGTGCAGAATGTGTTCAGATTGTTTAGGACATGGACCAGAGCTCCAGAAAGTGGAGGGGTGTGCAGATTTGTCCTGCAGTGTGCACGGAAGGGACAGTGCTCATACGTACGTCACTGCGACAGACCGAGAGAACATGGGGTGTCGATGTTCAGAACCCTTTATAGAGCAAGAACACATGGCATCTTGTAATAGTTAGACAGCAACACCACTAATCACACTTATCACGGGCCTGTGTCAGCTCTAGAGACATACGGCACCCCAGGGACGTTATTTAAACCCTCTCCACATTCTTCCCGGACTTATAAATGAGGGAACAGTTCCTACTTCAGAATGATTGTAATATTTGTCCAATGTTAGTTATTGCTAATTATTAGAATAATGGTGACCTCCACCTCACTAAAAAGAAAATTCAATAAAGGAACATTCAGTCTTTCAAAAACATGGCAGTTTCGAGAACATACAGCATTTCATGGTTTATAGCAAGTCACACAGCTCAAGTGGGAGAGTTGATCTGTGACCCAGATGGATCCGACACCGAAAGCATGTTTTTGATAATGCTACACAATGGCTCCAAAGGGAAGGAAGGGACCATCCCCCCACCTGTCCTCTTTTATTCAGGAAGGCTGCATGCTGGGAGAGCTGGTTCTGCTGCTAGATTAGACTGCAGCTCAGGGAGGGGAGATTCTCATCTGGCAATAGCTGGGGTGGCAATGATCCTGACTGTTCACTCCATCCCTCGTTAGGTGGGAGCATATCCCACACCATGGAAGCATGGCAAGCTTGATTCTTGAGGTGCGAAGAGTCATCAGAATAAGGAATCCTGTCAGAAGACCATGATGGAGCTTGGTGGGTAGTAACCACCTTGCCACGTCACAAAGTGGGCATAAAGCTTGTGGCAGACTTTTCTTAGAATGCCCTTGGCATCTGGTGAGACAGGGAGAATCCTTGGGGTCCAGGGCTTACAGACAGGAAAATGCCTTAAACAGATGGAATATCTTACCTGAGATTCCACACCTACAAAGTGAGAGCGGTAGGATTTGAACACAGCTCTTTTCAGCTACACTGCTTTTTGCAACCGGTAGTGTTTGTCTCCATCTATGCTGCCCCTTCCATTTCATGCTCAGGACCCTCTGATTTTTCTTTCCTCTGTCCTTTGATTGTCAACAAGCTCCCCAGAGACTGTACTTAAGTCTGTCAGTGGTATGCTAGGTTCCCTTATACTGGCCTATGAGAGCACGCTGCTGTGTTTTTAGGAGTTTGTGATCCACATGTCACATGCACTAACTGAAATGGCCAAAGGGATTCTTCTTTTCAGAAATAGGTTCTCATGTTTTGAAGACTGGCCTCAAACTTACTAAATAGCTGAAAATGACCTTGGACCTCTGATTTTCTTCTTCTACCTCCCGAGCATGGGGTTATAGTTGTGTATCCCCGTGCTTACTTTTTGAAGGGCTATGGACTGAACTCAGCTTCATGCATGCTAAGAAATACTCTTCTAACTGTGCTACAGCCCAGCTCCATGAAGGACTTATTTATAGCAGAGAAATCAACACATGCTACAAGTCAGGGCTCCACGATTCCCCTCCGCTAACACAGTGACTGTGACCCACTTTTACCAGCATGCTTACCATTCTCTGCTAAGGCACTGCAGATACCAGAGACCATTTTACAAAAAGCCTGGCAGGCCCAGGGAGCATCTGAAGCTATTGCGTGTACATGACACCACCTGCAAGCCCTCTGTCTTTCTGATCCACCACTTCAGTAGGATGGAGAAGGTTCTGGGAGCTTAGAACCACGGTCACTGCACAGTTCAGGCAGACAGGCATACAGTCCCCAAACTACATTCATATTTAAGTCGTAGTTCATGCCATTCAGAGTATACGACAATGTGCGCGGATATTTACAGTTGGACTGAACACAAATGCTAGCATTTGTTCTCTTTTCATGTGGTGTCACAGTTTGACAGAGAGTTGAACTTTAGGGAACACAATTTTACAGATGCAGAAGAGGGAAAAGGAAGCTAAGAGCTTAAGAGGGGTGACCCTGGCTTGTGTAACTCACAATGGGTGTGTGTCTCCCATCAAGGGCCCTCCTCTTATCTGGCTTTGATTCCTCCCTCAGCCTTTCCCATCACTTGAGGATGAGTACCTTGTGCCAGCCTGCCAGTTCCCTCGGGGATGTGAACAAGACACAAATTACAGTCAACATTTCCCAGGTGCTGATGGGGTAACTATGCTATGTCTTAAAATGAGCTGCATGGTGAACTTGCCAACATCTGACTTTTTTCTATTTGCCAAATGCTAATTTCAATAGCTTAGCTCACACCCATTATCTGTGTCTGGGCCACGTTCCCATGAAATGGGGGCTACCATCATACCCACTTCACAGATGGAGAGGACTGAAGCTTTTACTGAAATCACAAGAGAGTTCTTCACACAAGTGTAAGGTATATATTTATAAGTGACGCACGGTTTTGTGCTCACTGATGGCCCTGGGCAATGTATACAGCTGAGGCATGTACAATAATAACAATAACTCAGTGACCATGAGTAACTAAAATATTCCCATAATGATTTTAAAAAGTTTCATAATGTTAAATATAAACCACTGGTATTAGAAAACAAGAAATTTGATTTTACACACAGACTGTTCAATAGACACACACACACACACACTCATCATGAAAACATTATATACTACAAACAAAGGCCACAAAATGAATTATTTATGAAGCTTTTTCTTTTTTTCAGTTCTGTTTTTGTTTTCTATTTTTTATTTTTTTGTATTTTCGAGACAGGGTTTCTCCATAGCTTTTGGTTCCTGTCCTGGAACTAGCCTGGACTAGGCTGACCTCGAACTCACAGAGGTCCTCCTGCCTCTGCCTCCCGAGTGCTGGGATTAAAGAAGTACGCCACCACCGCCCGGCTGTATTTTTTTTTTTTTGAGATCAAGTCTTGCTACGTACCCAAGGCTGACCTGGAATTCACCATGTAGCCCAGGCTGTCCTTGAATTTACCTTGATCCTCCTGCTTCAGTCTCCTTAGTGCTGGATTACAAGCACACACCACCACATGCACCTTGTGTTAGAATTCTTTTATGATTCTTAAGAAGTAAAGCCGGGTGGTGGCACCTACCTATAATCAGAACACTCTGGAGACTGAGGCTAGATTTCAAGTGCAAGTTTGGGTTATATGGGTGACATTATCACACACACACACACACACACACACACACACACACACACACACACTCCCCCCCTCAACAATAATTAAAGAAAATAGGACCATGAATTTGAAAGAAAGCAAAGAGGGTACATGGAGGAGTTTGGAGGAAGAAAGAAGGAGGAAGTGACACAAATGACATTATAATCTCAAAAATTAAAAAATATTAAAAAACTTGTGAAAGTCTAAAATCCATTTTGTGAAGTTATTTAAAGGTGTGTGACTATGCTTTCTTTATGAAATGTGAGCTTCATGTTTCATTCACAAAAACACAAACTTGATGCCATGTGATTTATTAGTTCTATATGGTGAATCCTCCAAGCTCAAAGCTTAGCACCTGGCCGTTGACCAATGGGACCCGCACTTCTGTAGCTCTGTGTGCCTTCTAACCTATTGGTAGACTATCAGTGAGGCCCTGCTGAGGACAAGTGATTCTCTTCACTGCGAAAGTGGAGAGAGATGCAACACTATTTTACCCCAAACTAAAAAGACTAGGTTTCCTCCCAAGTTGTCTGCTCGAAGTTCATGAAAACCTTCAAAGATCAGGTCTCACCTCCCTGCCACCCCCATCTGTATCTTCTAGTGAGAAACCAGCAAGGAACGGAACCATCTTTGACTCAGTGACCACACAGATAAAACCTTAGTATTCATCTCTGCCCTAGCTCTCTAATAATGTAAAAATAATACAACTACATGAAGAGAAATCAAATACACTTTGAGAAGTGGTCGAGGGAGACTAACCAAGAGGCACTGCACACAACCAAAGGCTTCTGAAAGGAGGGCTGGAACTCAGGTTGATGTCCAGTGCTTTCATTTACAATTAGAAGAGTCTATGGGGAAGGACATTTGCCCAGGGCCACTCACTCAGTGGGAAGCACAGCGACTTCCTGACCCCCAGCCCAGTGCTTCTACTAAACTATATTCTGACCATGCATTCATTTGCTTTGCCGTCACTGCTGCTGTTCAATAGGCAGATGCCTTTAGACACATCTAGCTGTGCCGCCACTCTAGGGAGGAGCCCTTCTTCAGGCAGATACTTTGTGTTCCATTGTCCCCTAGTCTCCTGAGACATTGTGCCATGGATGAAGAGGCTGCCACGTGCCTTACCACTTTCAGAATATTACATGAATATTCTATGCATACACATGCCCATGAAATACAGATTATCACATGGAAGGGTGACCCCATGGCCTCACGAGAGAGATGGGCGTTGAGACAAGGAGAGTTCAAGTCATAAAAGTCTGACATAGGACCTCCCTGTCACCATTCTAAGAAGCACTTCTTTGTAAAACAGAGAGACTGGACTAGGTTGCCCCTTACATCCTCATGAGCAATAACTAATACCCTACTGCCCTACAGCCTCTAAAATACCATATATTTCACATGAACTTCAAGTTCTATCCACAAAACTCAGCACATAAAATATATATATTTGTGGAGAAGAAAAATGGATGAGTGTTAAACCTACAGCTTTTAGAACTAAATAGCCAAATCTAAAACCTGACTCCCGGATCTCTCCGAGTTTGTGTTGATCTCTCAAGTGCTTTGTGGTTGTTAAACACAACGTGTTCTCATGCTCCAGGTGTTCAAGTTTACCCCACAAATCAACTAATCCAAACACAAAGCAATAAAGAAACAAAGCCAAGAGCAAGTGTTTTCATACCCCATGGCGATCCTCGAAGTATGCCAGGCTGGCTTTCGTTAGCACAAAGAAACGGACTTTGAAGTTCGAGGGAGAAGTCCTTCTCTTCTGTTGTGATTTCTTGATCAGCTGCTCTTCCAGGAGGATGAAGTTGTTCATGGTCCAGTTCTGAAAAGTGATGCGCCTTGGGCATCACCCCTCAGTGCAACCGATGGAGAGGAACAGCTGGGAATGCAACAGGATACAGTTGATCTGTAGAGCGTCGCTCAAAGGCAACTTGCCTCTACCCTTATCTCTCTATCAACATCAGCCAGCCTCACCGCCGAGCTCCTCCTCTGATGTCAAAGGCCATGACCACATCCTTTCAAAATTCACCAAGCTAAGAAGCACATGCAAAAATATGCATATCCTTTGTGCATATTTTTGTGGTTTGGAAATGAGGTTTGAAGAAACTTAGAATTATAAGAGAAATTCAATTTTCATTTTTATAATTTCTGGTTGAGCCTCTGCAACATTTAAGACATGTAGGAAAGGGAAAAAAAAACCAGGGTTCCAGGGGTCAGTGGAGCACAGCTCATGTATAAGTTTCCCATGGCTATCATGGATTGCCACCTGCTTAGTGGCTCTAAGCACCTTACAATTGTCTAAGCACCTTACAATTCTCTACTTTAAAAGTCTGAAATGTGTCTCACTGAGGGAAAATCCTGGTGACTGTGTTTCTTTCTGGCAGGTATCTGGGGGACACTGTCTCTGTGACTGTCCTACTTTCTGAGAGACACCCAGGTGGCCTTGGTCTTGGCTCTCTTTCTCCAACTTCAAAGTCAACAGCTGTGGGCTTGAGTTCTGCTTGCTCCGTATTGCTACAACCCCCTCTGCCCACTTCTGCCACCTTCAAGGATCCTGAGACCCACTATGGAGAGTCACCCATCATCCCACAGGGATCATCTAGGACAAGCACCCTGTGGTAAGGTCAGAAGATGGTCACTGCAACTCCACTTGATAAGACAATTCCCCTTTGTCAGGGCATGGAAAGATGTGCACAGGGCTGTTATTCTACCTACAAGCTTGAATTCTAGTGCTACCACATACCACCTGCAGGATAGGTTGGAATTTCAGTTCTTCTCTGAAAGGAAGCAGTGGGGGCCTCGTATTAGGTGTTGGAGGACTCCTTTTTTGATTCCTCGGTCAGCCTCACAGTGGTTTTAAGGGTGTCACATTAGGCTTCTGTGTCTGCCACTGCACAAATGCTGCACACTGCGTCTGAATGTGTTTTGTTTCTTCTCTGGTTAACTCTGAGGTGATATTGCCAGCCTCAGCCAACGTGGGCTTCCTCTGGAGAGCCTTGCAGACTTTCCCACATGGAATCTTCTAGCTTAATTTTTCCTTGTGTATAAAGACCCTTACAAGGAGGCAGCTCGCAGAGACAAGCTATCTCCTCATGAGGGTCTTTGGGAAGTGAATCTCATCTGCTCTGTGAGCAATGCATGTTACTTATGAGTGTAACCTAGAGTCAGGACAATGCTAAGATGTAGTACTTATATGAGATTCACTGTGATGAGGAAGTTAGTAACCAAGAAGTCCCAATGCAAGCAGGGGAAGCACAGATCAGAGGGGGACAAAGGATAAGACAAAGTGTGGGAGCACGGTTCTCTAGTTTATTTTTAGATGTAAATTGCTAATTACAGTCTCCTTTCATGTAATGTATTGGATGCTGTTGAATAATGGAAGCAAAGGGAAGGGAGGGAGGGCAGGAAGGTGAAAGGAAGGGAGGGAACAGTGAGGGAAGAGAAGGGAGGGGAAGGGTAGGAAAGGGAAGAAATATATTCTGAGATTTTAAGACATGAAAATATAACGTACAAAAGAGGTAGATTTTTCAAAATACAGTTTGCGCAAAGATGACTCTTTTCCTTCTCTCTCCTTTTCCTGTGGTAACTGATTACCTGAAGATTATCTGGACATGTGGTCTGCCTGAGTAAAGCCTACGCTATGTTTAGCCTTTCCAGTAACTTGGTAGAGCCATGCAACTCATTTCTGAACAAAAGAATCTGTCAGAAATGGAAGCGTCCTTGCAGGATGTGGTGGTATACACCTGTAATCTCAGCTCTTGGGAGGGTGTCTCAAGAAAAGAAGGGGTTCTTTAATGGGAACCTTCCTATTTCCCCCTTTCTCTTTCTATTATTATGGTATTGACTTGGTGGTTGGCACTGGAAGAACTATATTATACTATATGATGTGGAGGCTCTATGTTGAGAGCGACTGATCACATGATAGGTGGAGTCTGGAGTTATAATGACCATGGATTTAATAATTCATCCTAGCTGTGGAGCACCTGTTCCACACTACATCTTAGACAAAAGACTGATAATCACTGGATTATCTTCTTTTTAATGCAAAAAGAAATATACCATTAATATTTTCTAGGACCCTATTACTGGCAGCATACCCAACTTTAACACTATGATGTATCATGTGCTACCTTCTCAGTTACACTGTAAACTACTTTGGAAAGGGTAGATTGATGCCAGGCTTATTCAGGTCCAATGATTTACAGGTTTTACACAGCCTTTTCACCCGGGAAAGCAGAATATGAGGAACTGTTGTTTTCCATTTGCCAAGTCTCTATGTAGTACAATAAAACATAATTTTATTTTCTACGACACAGAACACTCCAAACCACTTTCTGGGATTAGTCTATGTCCACTCTACAGCATAATGTTAGCGCCCCGAGTATTTTCTCCATCATGTTAAGATAAACAGTCCCTTTATTTGTATTTTGATTTTAAAAGTTTGGTGTATAGAAGACAAATTCTGTACTGGAGCCTGTAACCAGCCTTGGGCTACATGGTGCTACCCTGTCTCAAAGGAAAGCAAACACAATTGCAAAGGAGGCTGGGGAGATGGCTCAGCGGTTGAGAGCATTGCTTTACAACATAAGGACTGGTGTTCAGGTACTGGCGTCCACATAACAAGTCAGGCATGGTCTACTGCATGCCTGCAATCTCAGTACTTTAAGGGATTCCTTACTGCAGGCTCCTAGGGCTTGTTAGCTGCCAACCTGACTCAAAACCATGAGCTCCAGCTTCAAGGAGAGACCTTGCTGCGAACAAAGAATGTGGAGTGATAGATGAGGACACCTGAAGCCTTTCTCTGGCCTACACATGTACATATACACCACACACAGACACACACACACACAGACACACAGAGGCACACACACACAACCATAGGGCAAACAAACAAATAAATGACCAACGACGAAAAACCCAACAACACAAAAGAGCTCCTACTCACCAAAGACAGAACAGTTTTGGACACCAAAACCTATAAGTGTGTCGAGTGAAGTAAAGGTATTATTAAAACTACAGTTTTCAAAAGAAAACTGAAAAAGGCCACCCCAATGACTACTTTCAGAGGCTAGTAAATAACCAACTTATTATTCTGGAAACTGAAAACAAAAACAAACTAGAACCTTCTGCCTTTCTTGAAGGACTGCATTTCAGTATAGTCATCGAATAAGGGAAGTGAAGAGGAAAAGACAGAGCATCACTGTTTCACAACCTGAATAGAACAATGAATGCAGACGATGGCCCTGGCTGGCTATTAACTCTCCATGTCGAAACTCATAGGGAAATGTACAACTGTAAAAAGCAGACAGCACCGTGACAGGCTGACCACTCTTCACATGACAGAGAGACAAGCAGACACTGTGTGGCTTCTGTGTAATGTGATAGGAAGCAGGGAAACCACCCACACGGACGCCTTGTGTAGAGAGAAAAGAGTCACGTATGAGTCTGGTCAGAACTCTAGATCTAAATCTGAGCTGCCAGGAAGCTCAAGAGATGAAGGAACATGGCAAAGAACAGGGAGGGATGTAACTGGGCAAGTCCAGAATACACCAAATGCCAAGGTTGAATGACCCAGGATCCCCAAGAAATAAAGTGGGTGGGAAGCTACAGACTAGAAAAGACCTTAGGAGATGTTTCCAACATGGGAGGAATTTGGATTTAGAGCCAAACAAATCAACTGTATAAAGGACTTATGAGCCATCTTGGGGCATTTAAACCCTGGGAGGAAACTGAGGAACAGCTAGGAAATGTTTAGGCAAGCTAATGACACTACTGTCTGAAAAGAGTGATCTCCACAGGTGTGCACTAAATGATTGATAAAACGATCAAATCTGAAATCTGCTTTATTATAACGCAATGGAGGCCAGGGAGGAGAAGTAGGGAGAGAAATGGTGTCCCTGAATGGACAATGGCTGTGGCTGGGTGATGGACACTGGGGTTGTTATTGTAGTCTTTACACTAGCATCTGTTTGACGTTTCTATAATGGACACTTCAAAGGAGCCAGTCCAGTTCCTGTTGATGATCAAAACTCTAAGAACAGGGCTAGAGAAATGGCTCGGCAGTTAAAGGCGTGCACTGTTCTTGAAGAGGACCAAGTTTGGTTTTCAGGATCCAGGTTAGGTGCTCACAAATCCAACTTCAAGCCATCAGGCAACCTTGTCTGGACTCCATGGGCATCTGTACTTACATTCACATATCCACGCAAAGACACACATGCATGCATGCATGCTCGCACATACACACACACACACAGAGAGACACACACACAGAGTGAGGAGGGCAGGCCTGCACACAGGCACTAAAATAAAAGGCAACAGAAAACTCTGAACACATAACCCACACACTGCTTTTCTTCAGCCTCAGCTGGACTTGCTTTGGCAAACACACTGATTTCCCCACTGTCCGTATTCTACCTCTTCCTCCACCCTCACGCACCACCTGGATTTCTGCTGCGCTTCTTCAGGCTCAGGCTGGTGGGAAGAAGAAAGGGAAGCACAGGCAAGGAACTCAACACGGCAACAGGGGCAATCCCGGCTGGCCCCTCGGGGTGTGATGCAGACACACAATGTTTCTTTTCTTTGTGGTAAAATCTAGTCCCAAGTTTTGTTGTTTTCAAGATTTTTCTGCTCAGGGCTCTTTGGAAGTTCACTGGTCCCACTCCCTGCTGTTCTCTGACTTTTACATCTCTGCCCACGACTCCAACACCCTGCCTTGTCACTGCAGATAGACACATGTCCCTAGAACACCCCCTTCTCTCTGATGACAAACCGCCCTACCACAAGCTTTTGCTATTGTCTTACTGGGATTTAGATATGACTTTTAGGTTTCCAAGGCTCAATGAGTCTGCCTTTAAAGGCCCTGTTCCTTGACTTCTGGGGAATATAAGCATTCAGGACTCTTCCCTCTGACTGGAGATAAGAAGACATTTATGGTACCTCGAGAACTCAGTTCCCTGATGCTTTAAGCCCTGGCTTCTGAAAGCTGGAGGTGGGTGGACATTTACCAGCAGAACTGGTTTTCCCTCTTCCTGTGTCTTAGTGGATGAGACAGCACTCCTCTTTTAGAATGGAGAAATATTTCACTCCTTTAGTTATAATCTTTATGAGCTTTTGGAACCACAGATGAATTGAGAAAGCCTTTCTTACTATCGAGAGGGGGGGGCGGGGTAAAAACATTTCAGCTTAATTCTGTGGCCCAGGTAGTCCACAAGAACATCTACAATTTGGCTTGCCATTCCTTGGTTCTGAGTTGGCTTCTGTTTACCAGAACTGCCCTCTATGGCACAAAAACGGTTGCCAGGAGTAATCATCTGACATTTTACTATGAGAACAGTTCCAGAAAGCATCTCAGAGAGACTAAATGAGAAAAGCCTAGATGCTCATTAATAGATGAATAAATAAAGAAATGTGTACATTTATACACACACACACATAATGGACACACACAATGGGACTTTATTTAGCAGTAAAGAAAAATAACATTTACAGGAAACTGATGGAACTAAAAATCACTATGTTAAAAAATGAGCCAGATTCATAAAAATATCTGACAAATGCCACATAATTCTTTTTTCTCATAAGTGAATCCTAGATTTAAATCTCTATGTGTGAGAGGTACGAGAGGTGCAGGCCATGAAACTACGAAAGGAACCATGAGAGCAGGTCTAAGAGGAGGAGGGCAATGGACACAAATGACCGGAGGGCAGAAGGGGCTGTTGGGGAGGTGGGGGAAAGGGACCAGCAAGAAGCAAAGGCAGGCGTGCAGGAGGACAGGAGGGGATGAATAAGAACACGGTAGGTGTGAGAATGCCACAACGAGACCATTAATTTATGAAAAAAGAAGAGTCCCAGTGATACAGAAGAGGAGGACCTTCATCTCCGTGGGACATTGGGTAGAGACCATGCTAACATCATTGCTAGTGTTAATCGGGCTTTCTCAAGTTCTCATTGCAAGGAAGCACTTCCATATTCGTTTTCATGGGGACCACAGAGCAACAATACTTCTGAATTTACAACTGTTGCTCTTTTCCTAGCTGCCGTGAGCAAAAAGACTGTCAGTTAAATAGCCACCTGGTCTGCCCTTCTGCCAGCACCAGCTGTTCTGAACACTGTACAGATGTCACGAGGAAACCACACAGCAGTCATAGCTGCTTGCTCTGGTTCTTGGAGGGGTAGCTCCTGCCCAGGGCTGCACAATCTGTACCAGGCTTTTTGCTCTCACGAGCCTTGGTGAATGTTAGATGGTTTTTAATCCTTTCCACCTCGGCCAGGGAGGGAAAGCACTGACCATAGTGGCCCAGTGCTGTAGCTGGTACAAAAGGTGGTGCTGTGATTGGTGCAGACGCAAGCAAGCCTTCACTTGTGTGGGAAATTAGCTGTGACCGGTGCACATCCCCATGTTGAGCTATGTAAGCAAGCTTTTAACCTCACTCAGAGAGCGGACTGGTAAATATCCGCTGAGCTGCTTTCCCTGGTGCTGTAGCACTGAGCCCCACAATGTGTTTTTGCGGTGGTCTTTTCTTGACCACTTCTAGGAGTGCACCGAGCTGAGTGGCAACCATGAAGGCTGCAAGGCAACAGCACCATGACATTTAGAGTAGCTTCCATGCTGAGTTGCAGAACCAACAAGTTTAGCAGCTGAAAAAGGGGTAGAGTCACAAGACTGACGGACAGCAGCAGTTGCAGCAGTGGCTGCCTCCTAGATGGTGACCACTGTGACAAGAGCTACAGCATCAAGAGGAGGCCGAACATTTTGAGAGACCTTCCTGGGAAGAAAGAAGAGGGATGGAGGAAATATCGACAGGGCAGAGGGCCAGAGAGGAGAAACTGTGGGCCCTAGTTACTGGAAGAATTGCGGACAGCTCTCAAGCCTTTGGGGCCAAGTGGCTCAGACACACCAGGCCTGAAAACTCTAATATTGGTCACTTCTAAGAGCTGAGGAATCCCGACTTGTAAGGCTTAGGCAAGAGCTGTAACACCTGTAGAGCTAAGGGCCCAACTACCAGAGGTCTGCATGGGAGCTGTAACACCAGAGGGTGCCTCCTGCGGCTGCCCCACCTGCCTGCTGCTGTCAGATGCTGAGGGACACAAGAGTCGCTGAAGCCCTGCGCTTGAGTGCTTCTCCGTGACTACCTGTGATTTCTATCTGGGTAGAGCAAAAGGACCCTATCCACTGGTTTGGTAACTCCAGTATCTTCAGTCATTGGCTTAGCTTGGTGAGGGTGCTTATATAGACCAGAGTCAGTACAGCCAAGGTAAGGGAATTTGGATGTGAAATTCTAGGTCTTCCTGGATTTGGGGTGGCGTAGGATTGAGGGTGGGGGAGGTGTGGCTCTCTAAGTCACACCACAGTTCTGCCAGCAGATGAAGGAGAACATATACACACAAACATACACACACATACACATAGACATACACACATACACACACATACACACAAATGTCAAACATTTATATCACAAGCATACTTCTAACAAATAGGACCAGATAGCTTTATATATTGGAAAAATACTGTTGCTAAGACATTTAAATTTCTAATTTAAAATAAAAGAATAAAGTGTTCTTTATTAGAAATCTTCAGTTTTATTAGAAGTCAGTGATAGGGGCTGGGGAGATGGCTCAGGGACTTAGTGCTTGTTGCTCTTCCAGAGAACCTGAGTACTGTTCCCAGCTCATGCATCAGGCAGCTCATGACCGCTTGTAACTCCAGCTTCATGGAGTTACCTCTTCTGGCCTCCATGGCCATCCACACACAGTCACACAGGTACACGTACACATAAGAGAAGAAGGGAGGGGGCAGGGGAGGAGGAGGAGGAAGAGGAGAAAGAAGAGAAGAAGTTATTGTCAGTACTAATGGGAAATGATCAGAGAGCTTAGCACTTTTATTTTAATTAAAAAATTATTTGTTTTATTTTATTTTACTTTAGAGACAAGGTTTCAGTATGTAATCCTGGCTGTTCTAGGACCTGCTATGTAGACCAGGCTAACTTCAAATTCACAGAGATCCTCCAGCTTCTGCCTCCTGAACGCTGGAATTAAAGGGGTTCGTGCCATACAAATCTAACTGGGACTGGAGAGCTGGCTTACCTATTAAGATCAATAGCCGCTCTGCCAGAGAACCCAGGTTCAATTCCTAGTGCCTACAAGGTGGCTCACAAGTCTGTAACTACAGCCCCAGGGAATTCAAGGCCCTCTACTGGTGTCTGAGGGCGCTGTAGTGCACAGACATACAGGCAGGCAAAACACATAGACACATAAAATAAAAATAAATGTAAAAAACAAAATCTAAATTCAAATCTAGTTTAAAAAGTGTTACATATTTTTGGTATAAAAATCAAGTCAGTAAATGAAACTTAAAATCATTTCACATCAATGTTAACGTTTTACACTTCCTGATTTTCTTTCAAGAATTAAACTATTTACTTGCAATCATCGTTTTGTACCAGATCCTGGATCACTCACATCCCTACCTCTCAGTAGCTTGTTTTATCTCTAATGTGATTGTGCGTGCGTGCAAACATGTGATTGTGCACGAGCGTGTGCATCCATGTGTATTTAGCTGCAGTCTTTTTCAGTGTTAACACCAAAAAAAAGAAACATAGGATGTGTGGTGGGATAGCTCATCTTGCATGAACAGAGCCAAGTGGGAAATATGGGAAGTGTCCTAAGACTCAGCTGAGCAGGGAAGAATTTCGATTGAGAGTGCAGCCGAGTACAGCGGAGCCAGAGCCGGGCCGAAGGAAGGCAGAGGAGGGAGACAGCTGGAGCACAGTATTAAGCAACACAACTCTTTTGATCAGCTGCAGCTGTCTGGTATACCAGCTTCTTTCCTCTCAGCCCAAGGGCAGGAGCAAAGTGATTTGCATGCTGACCCTCAGGGGAAGATTCAGGTATCTGTGGTCTTTCCAGACAGCAAGAAGGCAATGCAGAAATCAAGTTGACTTCCTCAAGTCCTGGTGCCCAAGACAAACCACAGCTCATCCCACGCCACCCACCGTGCAGCACCCAACATGAAAGTACTGTGGATTATATTTTAGGCGTGGGGATTTACCCGATAGGTACGTATTGTGTATAGTATGGAAATCTCCCCACCCTCACATCCTGCCTAGCATACAACATCCCCTCGCTAGGCTGCAGACTCATTAAAAATGCTATATATAGCAGCTTCTGCCCTGATGATCAAAATAATAATGGGCAACAAACTCTATTAACTTGTAACCTCTTTTCACACTAAATGTTCAGATTCCTGTTGTCTGTAACCATACATATCTATACTTAATATGCGGCATATGATTTTGTACTCTCATGCTTTACTCTCTTGTACCTTAGCCTGATTTAAAATGTATAGACAAACGATCTTGTTGATTTTGAACTCAAGAAACTAGACCGTAAAAGGCTAATCAACCCAATTATAAAATGGGGCACTGAGCTGAACAGAGAATTCTCAACAGAAGAAGTTCAAATGGCCAAAAGACACTTAAGGTCATGCTCAACTTCCTTAGCGATCAGGGAAATGCAAATCAAAACAACTTTAAGATATCATCTTACACCTGTCAGAATGGCTAAAATAAGAAACACCAATGATAGCCTTTGCTGGAGAGGTTGTGGAGAAAGGGGTACACTCATCCATTGCCGGTGGGAATGCAAATTTGTGCAACCACTTTGGAAAGCAGTGTGGTGGTTTCTCAGGAAATTTGGGATCAACCTACCCCTGGACCCAGCAATACCACTCTTGGGAATATACCCAAGAGATGCCCTATCATACAACAAAAGTATATGCTCAACTATGTTCATAGCAGCATCGTTTGTAATAGCCAGAACCTGGAAACAACCTAGATGCCCTTCAATGGAAGAATGGATGAAGAAAGTATGGAATATATACATATTAGAGTACTACTCAGCAGTAAAAAACAATGACTTCTTGAATTTTGCATGCAAATGGATGGAAATAGAAAACACTATCCTGAGTGAGGTAAGCCAGACCCAAAAAGAGGAACATGGGATGTACTCACTCATATTTGGTTTCTAGCCATAAATAAGGACATTGAGCCTATAATTCGTGATCCTAGAGAAGTTAAATAAGAAGGTGAACCCAAAGAAAAACATATAGTCATCCTCCTGAATATTAACCTTCATCAGGCGATGAAAGGAGACAGAGACAGAGACCCACATTGGAGCATCGGACTGAAATCTCAAGGTCCAAATCAGGAGCAGAAGGAGAGAGAGCACGAGCAAGAAACTCAGGACTGCGAGGGGTGCACCCACACACTGAGACAATGGGGATGTTCTATCGGGAACTCACCAAGGCCAGCTGGCCTGGGTCTGAAAAAGCATGGGATAAAACCGGACTCACTGAACATAGTGGACAATGAGGACTACTGAGAACTCAAGAACAATAGCAATGGGTTTTTGATCCTACTGTACGTACTGGCTTTGTGGGAGCCTAGGTAGTTTGGATGCTCACCTTACTAGACCTGGAGGGAGGTGGGTGGTCCTTGGACTTCCCACAGGGCAGGGAACCCTGATTGCTCTTTGGGCTGACGAGGGAGGGGGACTTGGTTGGGGGAGGCGGAGGGAAATGGGAGGCGGTGGAGGGGAGGAGGCACACATCTTTAATAAATAAATAAAAAGAATCAAAAAATGTATAGACAAGTAACCTTAGAATCTGTTTTTGATGCTATTCCTTCTTACAAAAAGTTATTGTTGATTTTAATTAAATACAGTGATAAATATCAGATGCACCTTCTGGTCTACTCATTCACTATTATTCTACCATCTATCTGTCTCCCTGTTTTCTCCGTGTCTTTTAAGAACGTTCTGCAGTTTGTAGACTTCTCAACTTAGATCATAGTGCATACATGCGCCACAACATTCCTTTTAAAGAAAAAACACATTAAAAACATGTAGAATAAACAATTTGTACCTGCTTTGTCTTAGTAAAGCTTATTTAACATTCCCACCTAAAAGTTGTTAAATTATTTCATAGAAGGAAGGAAAACACCACTGCACTGATTATTTAAGAATTAAGTATTGTATTCTATTATTATTATTATTACTATTATATGATTTTAAGAATAACATTGGGGGCCAAGGAGATGGCTCAGCAGGCAAAGGTGCTTACTGTGTAAGCTTGGGGACCTGAGTTGTCCTCTGACACCCACATGCACGCCATGGCATGTGTGTGCCCACATTTATTTACATGAATGCACATTACGCACTGCATACACACACTGTGTATGCACACACATACTCAGATACACATGCCCACAGGGCTGGGTGGAGGGAGACATACTAAGTTTAGAGCTTTCATATATAAGTTGTTCAGCTAAAACAAAACATATATGAAAAGCTATCAGCTATTTTTAAGTAAGATATGTCTTACATGCCAAGAAGTTGAAGCAGTCTAAGTATACATTTCAACTGTTTTTAGCATATTCATGACACTGCACAGCTGTCACACTTCAACCTCCTGGGAGGGCTACAAATTACTGATCAAAGTTTCAGTTCTATTAAGCGTCTAATAACCTGCAGACCTTCATTTGAGAGAACAAATGATTTCTGCTCAGCAGAAAGGGCAATGTCAACACAAGTGCGCGGTTTCAGAGCATCGGAGACAATGCACTACCTACAGAGTTTTCCCCTAACGCCAGCTTCTTTCTCTAATTCTCACGTGAACCAGCTCTCAACATCCTAAAAATTCCCCCATTAGTGAATGACACTGATGCCTCTGTTTGCATAAGAGGCATGGTTCATTAATCTGATTACAGGGGAGAGGCTTCTGGCAGTAGGACCAGGGTCTATCCCTGGTGCATGAGCTAGCTTGTTGGAGCCCGTTACCTATGGTGGGATGCCATGCTCAGCCTTAGCGCAGGAGAGAGGGACTTGGACCTGCCTCAACTTAATGTGCCAGACTTTGTTGACTCTCCATGGGAGCTCTTACACTTTGGGAGGAGTGGATGGGGGGTGGGGTGAAAAGGGGGGACTGTAGCTGGAATATAAAATGAAATTTAAAAAAGAAAAAAATGAGTCATGGTTCATACTTTCTGAAATGCGTTTATGACAACCTGCATACTCTTGCCATAATGATGGGCATAGCATGGTGGGCAATCAACAAGTGTATTTAAAAATCAGGAAGTTAATTTAAGTATGATTTTGGGCTTTCATTTTCAGGTTATGGAATTCTGTGCCAGAGTTAGATCTGAATAAAACATCTTTGTTTGTTTGTTGTATCTAGGCTTGAATCACTACTGTTCTAAGGATGTAGCTCTACTGGCATAATAATCTTGAAAATCTGTAAACTGGAAGTGTTACTTCCTTTTGTGTAAGTTCTAGGTGCAGTGGAACAAAACGTGTCCACCTGACCTTTGCCTACAAGTCTGTAGGAGGCTGTGGACCCCAAGACCCTGAATTTCTTGTAGACAACTTGTTATGCTTGCAGCCGCTCTGAGCAAAACAACTTGTCTTCCTGTCCTTGCAATTGCTGAGCATGAGACCCTCATGAGTTCCTGATGGCAGGGGAGTGAATTCTGATGGTGTTTACAGCTGAAAATCCCAAGAGCTGAGGCGTGGCTATCAGTTAAGGATCCCTACATAAGCTGCCCTGGAACACAATAAAGTGGGCATTCTTGGCGTTCTTGTATCAAAGCTGATCCATGTTCCTGTGTCTCTGTCTGTCTATGTGTGTGTTTTTAAGTCTCCAGAACTAGTGCCTGAGTCTCGCGGACTGTGGCACTTTACATAAGTCAAACTCTGAGGCAGGATAAAAAGAAGGGAAAATTAGGAGGGCACGGGACGAGAAAGGAGCCCCTCACCCTGGAATCTGGATGCGAGTCTAAAACTTTAACTCAACAAATGCAACTGAAGCTGCTGACAGAGACAGCGCCTAGCGTCCTGAAACACACAAATAAGGATGTTAAAAACGAGTCACCTAGTGCCAGAACGTTCCATAGCCTTGAGTCTGTCGTGCTAGCCCCCCTAAATCTCAATGATGTACTTTATAGAATTATCTCACAATTTCATTTTAAAAAGAAAATCCATTAAGAGAAAAAAATGAATAAACAAGGGCCAGAGAGATGGATCAGTGGGTAAGAGCACCTGCTGCCAAGCTGGGTGACCTGAATTTGACCTCAACAATGAAAGAAGGGAGCTGATTCCTGAAAAGTTGTCCTCTGACCTCTACATGTGAGGTGGCAAGTGGGCACATGCACACAAGTAAACAAACAAACACAAGTAAGTAAGTAAATAAATAAATAAATAGTCACAGGATCACAGGTACAATGACTGCAACGGCACCTAAGCATGGCTTGCTCTTGACAAGCCTTACCACGTCTTAGATTGTGTGCTGTTTCTTTCCTGTGTGACTCTCTGACTTAATAAGCCTTTGCTTCACTATGGCTCACCCTGCATACCGTCTGTGCAGTCAGTGACGCGGGCTGATGTGACCGGGGAGGGAAGCACTCAGGCTGCAGCAATGGCCAACAACCCTCCTGGTAGTTTGCTCTTTGAAGATCTGCCTCTCCGCCTCAACTCCAACCCCTCTTTACCAGCTTCACTCTATCCCTGGCCCTGGATCTCCTTGCCATATCTTTAAACATGTCAAGCATGTTCTGGCTGCAGGGCTGTGGTTAACTGCTATGCCTCCAACAGGCTCTTCCTCAAGCTCCACTGCTGTCGGTTTCCAGAGCCTCTTTATGCCTTTGCTGAAAGGTCATTTCTCCTTCCTCCTCTTCCTCCTCCTCCTCCTCCTCCTCCTCCTTCTCCTCCTCCTCTCCTCCTCCTCTTCCCCTCTTATTCATTTTTCTTTATTAAAAATAGATTTTTTCCCATACAATATAGTCTGATTATGGCTTCCCATCCCTATACCCCTCCCAGTCCTTCCCTATCTCCCCTTCCATCTGGATCCAACCTAATGATCTGTCTCTCATTACGAAAGAAAAAAGCCAGGCATCTAAGGAACAATAAAATAAGTAAAAAGAAACAAATCAGAATATGGCAAAAGCACTGGACAAGAAAAGAGCCACATAAAAAGCACAAGAGATGCACGTAGATGCGGAGACACACATCTGCATGCTCCTGATGCTCGGGTCCTGTTCCGCCGCGTCTTTAGTGCGCTGCTCTGGCTCCTCCTGGCAGCACTCCTGCCCTGCATGCCCACTTCTCCTTCTTCACAGTTCGCACCAGCGCTGGACACACTGCACCACACACTTGCTCACCGTCTCTACAGCGCTCCACCAGGTATGCCTGCCTATTTCATCCGCTGCTGCTTCCCTCAGGACAGGGCGCAGCGAGGGTAACTAGGGTAAAGTGCTGCTAACGAGGTAAAGTGGGTCAGTTTAGGTTGCGTAGGACTCATACATTTACCTTCCACTGGCGTGGCCTAATCTAGGATAATTTCAACCATTGTATGTCTGGGAACTTGCATTCCTTTCACCCCATTGTGACCTTGGTGAACTTACCTGACCTCTCTGAGCCTTGATGTCACCCCCCCCACCTGCCCATACAATATGGATGATAAACAGATCTACATTTTATAGGGATATTCTGAAGAAAAATCTTTTCTTAACATAAACCGATTAGGACCATGCTTGGTTTATAGCAAGTTCTCAATAACACGACCACGATTTGTCTCAGTTTTTGAATTGTTTACTCTTATTAGTTATGTGTGTGTGCATGGACATCATGATGAATGTGTGGAGGTCAGAGGACAACCTTTGGGAGTTGGTTCTCTCCTTCCACCCCGTGGGTTCCTGGGATCAGACTCACACCAGGTTTAGTGACAGAGGTCTTGGCCTACTGAATGATTTCAATTAAAAAAGAAATAGGAAAAACTCTCAGGGCTAGCGATCCAACTCAAGAGTTTCATACGTGCTAGACAAACTCTCATTTTAGTAATATATCTGTGATGGACTTATGACAATATACATTTTATAATATGTAATAGTAAAATATAAAATATATATTATATGGGGATAGGGCCAAGCGGAAGTGAGTAAGGAGGGAGACAGAACTATTTCTTAGTCAATAAGATCTAATATTATTAACTTTTAATCATTACCTCCTTACAAGTCACTGTGTTACCTTTTTGGGATAAATAATATCTTTGGAAAAAATATTTTAGTTCTTCTGTGGTAAAGGACTTTTTTTTCAAGGTTTTTCCCTTATTAGTAAGGAACAAATCGATTGTTGATTAGATTTTCATAAGTGCATGGAAGAGTGAGCCTCAGCAGACACAAGTCCATAGTCACTGAAAAGCTACGCTGCACGTTGCACTGAGGCGAATATGAGCACAGAACAAAGATTTTTCTCTACACAGTAATCACTGGGTGTGAGGGATGGGTGTGGGTTTATTTCAGAAGTACTGCTCTAACTGGAGGAGGGGGATTTTAGCTTCATCACCTTCTGCCAAGTAAAGGAAAAAACTCCAGAATGATGAATCTGCTACGATTTCTCTGAAAAGCTTTTCAAAGAACCCAGACACCAGTGGTTTACCAGGCAGGCATCAGGGTGAAGAGGCAGGCACACCATTGCGGGAAATCAGACTGTGATTCTAGCACCTGTGAATCCCGCGGTTCCCAGTAACACCCGACCCCATACACTGCTGACCACCAACCCTCTCTGTGTGCGGAGGGCAGGAGTCGGAAAGGTTTAATAGCCTGACTTGGAGAAAGCTCTCATAGCACTGACGAGACTGGCTTAGAATCCAGTCCTGAACTCTGACCCCAAGCAAGATAACCTGTAGCCCTTGATTTCCTTGCTGTAACTTACAGCTTTGAAAGATTAACTTTGCCTAAATGAGAAAATGGCCAAGAAAGCTGTATTGAGAGCCCGCCCGGATTGTGCTGTTACACACGGAGGCCTTGATGAATCAGAATCCAGCTAGGGTCTTGCCCTTTAGCAAACTCCATTCCATCACTAGGACTGTAACCCTAGGAGGTCATTCAGTTGAAGAAAAAAATGTGTTCACAGGAAGATGGTCCTTATTAGAGTGTCTGTGATAAGACCAACACCAGAACTAGAGATAAACTTCTCAGATGCTGAGAAAGGCAGAATGGCTTATGTCCTAAGCATCCAACAGTCTGAGTTTTAAAAATGTCCAGCACACCCACATATATACTCTGGCTGGGTGCAGCCTGCACCCTCTGAAGGTGGTGGTGTGGCTGGGGTCGGATGAGGCTGCTGCTCTGGCTTTGAGGGGTGACTGCTTGGACACCAGGACAAAGGGGAGTGTGCTGGTGACAGGTCACAAAGGACAGCAGGGGGATAGCTGTGGAGCTGTGAGTAGATGTGGGCAGAAATCTTGCTGGGAGATGGGCAATTGCCTTCACTCCCTCCCTCTCTTGGGGACACAATTTGTGGCTGGCAGCGATGCCTGGAATGAAGAGCACTATGAGCAGTGAGTGTCTGTTACCTTACTACACTGCCCACAGCTACCGGTCCATGGGCGTGTTCAACACCTCCATGGGAAACCTACAGCGACAACTGTACAAGGGAGGAGAGTATGATATTTTCAAGTATGCACCGATGTTTGAGAGTGACTTTATCCAGATTAGCAAAAAAGGAGAGGTGATTGATGTTCACAACCGCGTCCGAATGGTGACTGTATGCATCGCGTCCACCAGCCCGGTCCTCCCACTACCTGATGTCATGCTGCTGGCCCGACCAGCTAAAGTCTGTGAAGAACATGCCAGACGGGCCCGGCTCATCAAGGGGAGAGGTCGCAAGCCTTTAAAGACATTAGAGCTCACCAGGCTGCTGCCTTTGAAGTTTGTCAAGATCTCCATCCACGATCGTGAGAAACAGCAGCTGCGCCTGAAACTTGCCACAGGCCGGACTTTTTACCTACAGCTGTGTCCCTCTTCTGACGCACGAGAAGATCTCTTTTGCTATTGGGAAAAGCTCGTCTACCTCCTGAGGCCACCAACGGACAGTTGCAGCAGTGGCCCCACGCTTTACACTGGTGACGCAACTTCCCCTGAGGACAAAAGCCTACTGGTAAGCTTCTAAAGACTTAAATAAGCTGGGGAGATTTGGGGAACATCTCAGAGCAGGTTCCACAGAGACAAAGGTGCCTGTTTAGGCCCACCTGGGAAATATGTTATATTTGAAAGGATCATGTGCCACCACTAGGGACTTAACTATCACTCTGGAGAGCTGAACTACTTCTCTAAAATGTCTTATAAGGCTTAATGTCAGAGGCCTGAATTATCAGTTATTCTGCCTCATATCCAAGACTGTAGGTGAACCTTACAACTTCCTGATGGCTTAGTCTTAAACTCTTTATATACCAACTCAGCCTCCTACGCTATGGAATGTTATATAATATATAAAATGAAGGGAAATATATTATATATATTCTCTTCTTTTGGATGCAAGATCTCAAGATGTATCCCAGCATGGCCTGGAACTCGCCCACCATGTAGTAGCTTAGGCTGGCCTTGAATTGGCTCCTGCCTCAGCCTCTCGTGCTGAGACTGATGATAGGTACTATCACACCTGATCAAATTACATTTTTAATTTTAATTGATATTGTACATATTCATATGTTACAGTGTGCCATTGATACTTGTATTTAATATGTAGTGATGAAACTTGGGTGGTTGGCATATCTATCACCCCAGATATTGATCATTTCCTTGTGCTAGGAATAGGGAGAATCCTCTTGATTTGTTATTGAGGTAAGATTAATGGTTGCCAATCATAGTCATCCTTTGGGAACATAAGGCACAGGAAGTTACTCCTCTTACCTAACTGTATCTTTTAGCCATATTCTCTACATTCCTGCTTCCCAGTAGCCCTCCCAGGTCCTGGTGACCACTAATCTGAGACCAGCTTTTTAGTGTAGAATGTTTTTAGTTCTCCAGAACTCAATGTTCTCAGAAACGTATCCTTCCCTGAGCCATAATCTGTCACCCTGTGCCTATTATATGATATCTTTAAAAAAAATAAGCACAGACCCCATGTGTGTACTTGCACAACGGGTTTCAAGACCATCAATATGTCTATTGTATCCCTGACCCAACAATTCCATTTGTAGAGCTGTGCCCTGCAAAGACAAACACAAAATGTGGAAAACACATTCTAAACTAATGCTTCCTTTTGCCCTAGAATTGTCCAGGTGAAACTGAGAGGCCATTGACCGAAGTGCGATGGGAGGGATCTTGTAGTAAATGGGAATTCAGAAGTCCCTGGGTTACTGAGCTCTGGGGTGAGGGAGGAACTGAGCATTCTGGCCTGTCACCTCAATTTCACTGCCTATTCTCCCCTTGACACAGGGCTCAGAGATCCATGGAGAAGGGGATCAGGATTCTGGGCATCAAAAGCTCCGAGATGTGTCAGGAGCCACCTCTGCTGCCTTTGCGGGAGGAGAAGGGACGCGACCAGCTACTGTAGCCGCTGCAGTCATTGGTACTCGAGGTGCTAAAGGGGCAGCAGCCGGGGCAGCAGCCGGGGCAGCAGGTGGCACAGTGGCTGCAGGAGTAGCAACAGGCTCCTTAGCAGGGGTGTCAAATGTAGGGTCAGCAACAAGCTCTGCCTCTGATGCTGTAAGCACGGCAACGACCAAGTCTCCAGGCTCAGGACAGGTAGCTGCAGCTCTGGCAGGAACAGCCAGCAAAGATTCAGGAGGAAGTGGATCCAGCAAGGCCCTGGCAGCTGTTGCAAACATATCCTCAGACGTGATAGACGTAGTCTTGGCAGGAGCTGCTAGCTCCTCCTTGGAGACCACTTCTGCAGCTGGAACTGTCAGTGTTACCCAAGACAGCAACCTGAGTGTGGCGTTTGCGGGCACCATGACGACCAAGGGGCCTGCTGCAGGGCCTGCTGCAGGGCCTGCTGCAGACAAACCCGAAGCTCCACTCGTGTCAACCCTGCAGAGTGAAGGCTACATGTGTGAAAGGGATGGGAGCCAGAAGGTTTCACACACTGACTCTGAACCCCGGAAGGAGAAACGGGAGAGACGAGAAAAGGACAGAAATGCCAGCCGGAAAAGGTCCCATCACCACAGGACGGGGGCAAGTCACCGAAGCTCAGGCAAGGACAAGACCCGGAAATCATCTTCCCACCGGTCCTCCGTATCCAGCCATGGGAAAACAAGAGAAGACAAAAAAGGAAAAGGGCAGAGCAGCGTAGGGGGCAAGAGACATGGCTCCTCTCGCAAGACTGAGTCCAGGACTGCTCACAAACCCAGGAAGAGCCGATCCACACCTAGCTCAGTGTCTGTGAATAAGAAGTCCAGTAAGATTGGCTCTTTTTTGAGGAGCTTTCTAACACGGCCCACTTCAAAACCTGGGGTCCCCTCATGTGATAGAGCGGTAGACGTGACAAAAACGGTGGAGAAGTGCAACATAGAGACGAAAATGGAGAAAGGCAAGGAGTTAGAGTTCAGCGGTATGGTAACCGAGACAACAGAGAGGATCATCTTCGAAGCCAAATCCATTTAATAAGACCCAGAGTAGGAAGCCGCAATAGAGACCAAGGCTCAGGAGAGCAGCCCGCTGGGACAATTCCAGCTCCCCTAAAGGCAGCTTCAATAATAAAGGTCACATAACTCAAAAAGAATTCTGTCTTCTGTTTGCACTTCTGTGTCGTACACTCCAGCAGTGACTTCACAGTGGCTTTTGTGACATTCACTATTCTGGTGAGGTAGAGCCTCCCACCCACAGGTCCAGATGAGCCAAGGCTGAAGCAACAGCATTTAACCCCTTTCTGTCTTTGGTTCCCTAAGTACAGGCCAGCGGCCTCTGGGGGAACTTTGTACCCATTCTCCCCTCTTTCCCAAAAGGCCATTTGTGAGTGGGAACATTCAGTCTATTCCATATTTGAGGGAGGACAGGGCAAGAAGATGCAGTGGCCTTACCAGGCAATTGGCACAGGGAAGTCTATGAACTAAAAGCTTCTTAAACTATGTGTATGAATCCTAAAGGCAGGGCGGCAAAGAAACAAAATCACTTGCAACACCCACACACTGAGACAATGGGGATGTTCTATCTGGAACTCACCAAGGCCAGCTGGCCTGGGTCTGAAAAAGCATGGGATAAAACCGGACTCGCTGAGCATAGCGGACAATAAGGACTACTGAGAACTCAAGAACAATGGCACTGGGTTTTGATCCTACTGCACGTACTGGCTTTGTGGGAGCCTAGGCAGTTTGGATGCTCACCTAACTAGACCTGGAAGGAGGTGGGAGATCCTTGGACTTCCCACAGGGCAGGGAACCCTGACTGCTTGTTGGGCTGATGAGGGAGGGGGAGTTGATTGGGGGAGGGGGAGGAAAATGAGAGGCAGTGGTGGGGAGGAGGCAGAAATCTTTAATAAATAAAAAATAAAAATAAAAAAAGAAACTATGCCACCAGAAAAAAAAATGTGATATTAATTCTCTCAGACAATTCCATTTTGCCTCCATATGTTTAAACATTATGCTTATGATATTGCTGCTTTCCATTGAGCTGGATAATCTAATATGCCACTTCCTTTTATTGCCTGACTTGTAACTAAGCTGAACCAAAGGGGAAAAATAAAGAATACTTGTCTGAAAAAAAAAATCACTTGCAACAGTTAAAGCATTCTCAATTTGCAAAAACCAAAAAATTCAAAATGAGAATAACAAAGCAGAGATGACTTTGTTGGAGCAGCCTTGGCTCTGGACACACAATCCACACACTACACAATGCGCACACTGGCACAGCGTGCCAGTCAAAGGTGTCCGGAACACCCCTCAGGTTAAAAGTCACTGTAAGTCATTGAAGTGTTTTTACAACAGGCTTCTGCTGTCATAAAAACAATGGTTTAATTACATAAAACAAAGACCTTTAATTGTTTTCTACCTCCATCCTTCAGCGTGTATCTCTGACTGCCCTGTGTGAGCATGCATGATTTCCAAGTGATATTAGAGTGGCTGGTAAGAGTTATAATAAATGGTTAAATGCATGTTGGCTTGAGATCAGGACCAGTTTCCCACAATTTCTGAAAATAGCCCTGAACTTACTTCTATCATTTTGTAGTATGTATTTATGAGCAATGCTCATTATAAAATCAAAGTATTGGCCAAGTCCGAAAAATGCTGGAAATATTCCATATGTTGCAGTATCAAATACTCCATCAAGAGCTGACATTTTAGAGAACTGTTTTCATTATTTTAAATCATGTGTGTCTAAGTGTGGGTATGTGCATATGTATACAGGTGTACTTGGCAGCCAGAGGCATCAAATCCTCCTAGATGGAGTTTCAGGCAGTTGTGAGCTACCCAACGTGAGTGCTGGGGTCTGGACACAGGTCCTTTGCAAAAGCAGGGTAAATTTAAGCATTGTGTCATCTCTCCAGGCTCAGTATTTAATTTCTACGTAAAAATAAATAAACATATGAATCTCATTGATATGCAAATGTGCTTTCCTCTCTAATAAACAGTACAACCAAATCTGACAGGCAGAGCATTGCGCAGTCTGAAAACAGGTCTCCGAATGGCGGAAGGAATCCGCCATGCTCTTTTGCCTGCTTAAGCCTGAATTAGGCGGGGAACGCTTAACTGCTGAGCCATCGGCAAGATCTCAGAGCATTCTCCTCAGATCCCAAGCGGGAACAGAAACATCCAGTTCCATAAAAGCCTTGAAATGCTTTTTACGCTGGCAGCGCAGCCCCAGGAAGCCGTGCTTTCTCAAGTTTTTAAGTGGATTTAGCCCATCACGTCTGGGCGCCACCTGTAGTAATACAGAGCAGTGCGGCTGTGTCCCTGTACCCAGCCACCCACATGGCTTAGCTTATGCCCCAAAATAATTACACGGAAACTGTATTCTTTTAAACACTGCCTGGCCCATTAGTTCCAGCTTCTTATTGGCTAGCTCTTGCACCTGGACTAGCCCATTTCTTATAAGGTGTGTAGCACCCCAAGGTGTGCTTACCAGGGAGATTCTAGCCTGTGTCTGTCTGGAGTGGGAACATCATGGCGACTCCTCACTCAGCTTCCTTCTCCCAGAATCCTGTTCTGTTTACTCCACCCACGTAAGGGTTGGCCTATCAATGAGCTCAGGCAGTTTCTTTATTAATAAGAAATCACTCCCACATCACTCCACAAAAGAGCGTCTCTGAGCAAGGTGGAAAGCAGCCCAGGTCTATGGGTATAAACATAAATAAGTAGAAGGATACTGGGCAGCATGAGCATTTAGCCACGCTTCTACCCTAGGACCTCCCCAGACTTTGATCAGGACTGGTCCAGGGCCATGAAAATGTCCTCCTTTAGTTACTTTTCTATTGTTGTCATAAAACACCATGACCAAAGAAACTTCTAGAAGGAAGGGGTTATTTGGGACTTACGATAGGAGTCCCTCGACGTCATGGTGGGGAGCAGGGCAACAGACAGGCACACCCTGATCCACAAAAAGGAATAGAAAGGACACTGGGGAAGGCATCAGTCTTTTGAAACCTGAAGCCCACCTGCAGTGACACACTTTCAAGGTCACACTTCCTTATCCTTCCCAACAGTTCCAATAGCTTGGGACCAAGTAGTCAAACATAAGAGCCTATGAGGGTCATTCTCATTTAAAATACCACAGCTCTTTCAGTTTATTTATATGATGAATTACATTGATAGATTTTCATATGTTAAACCAGCCCTGAATCTATGGGATGAAGCCTACTTGATCAAAAAGGATGATTTTTTTTTGATGTGTTCTTGGATTTGGTTTGCCAGTATTTTATTGAGAATTTTTGCATCAATGTTCATGAGTGAGATTGATCTGTGATTCTCTTTCTTGGTTGAGTCTTTGTGCAGTTTTGGTATTAGGGTAACTGCAGCTTCATAAAAAGAGTTTGGCAATGACCCTTCTGTTTTTATTATGTGGAACACATTGAGGAGTATAGGTATTAGCTCTTCTTGGAAGTTCTGGTAGAATTCTGCACTAAAACCATCCAGCCCTGAGCTTTTTTTGGTTGGGAGGTCTTTCATGACAGCTTCTATTTCCTCGTGACATAAAGGTCTATTTAAATTGCTCACCTGATCTTGATTTAATTTTGGTATATGGTATCTATCTAGAAAATTGTCCATTTCTTTTACATTTTCCAGTTTTGTGGAGTACAGGCTTTTGTAGTAAGACCTAATGATTGAATTTCAAAAAAAAAATACCACAGCTCTCCTGTGTATCAGATCTCAAATGTGGTAAAAAACCAATTAATCACTCTGTAATAAATGTAGAGCTATTGCAGCAGTGTGCACATCTTGCCCGGAAAGTGAGTTACTGCAGCATGCAGGGTCCAGTGCTAGGTAAGAACACTGATGTCTTTTCTCTCCTGGCAGCCTGGGTAGCCCTCCAGGTAATAGACAAGCTACCCAACACAGTGGAAGTTTGAGAATGATTTCTCTGTGTCCTGTAGCCCAAGTATGGCATTTTCAGTGGCAGGGACTTACCACGTAGCTATGAAAGACAACCAAGTGCAAGGACGATAGTCTGTCACTTAGGAGACCTCTGGGACTCCCCTGAGCCATGACTTGAAAGGAGAGATTTTTATGCATTGTGCTATAGTTTGCATTCAAAACCTTTGTTTTCTAAGAGAAACACTGTCCACCAATGCAGGGCAATTCCATGAATACCTCTTAAAGTTAACATTTTGAAATGATCTTACAAACCCATGGGTTTCCAAAAGGCTTTTTACACATCTTTAGTTTGGTTTAACACACTGTATTTGTCACTCTTCTGCTGCTACGATGAAATGCCATGGCTAAAACCAGCTTATGGAGAGAGTTTGTCTAGGCTGACCTTTCCAGAGGGATAGTCAGTCCATACGGGCAAGGAAGGCACAGAATCACATCTTTCATCCACACACGGGAAGCAAGGAGAGAGAGAACAGAGAATGAGGCAAGGCTGTTAAATCTTAAAATCCTATTACTCAAAGGAAAAATCCATCAAGAGGAAATCTCAATATTGAACATTTATGCCCCAAGTACAAGGACACCCTCATATGTAAAAGAAACACTTCTAAAGCTTAAATCATACATTAAACCCCACACACTAATAGTGGGAGACTTTGACACTCCACTGTCACCACTGGACAGGTCAGTCAGACAAAGAATTAACAGAGAAATAAGGGAACTAACAGATGTTATATATCAAATGGACTTAACCGACATCTAAAGAACATTCCATCCAAACGTAAAAGAATATACCTTCTTCTTAGCACCTCATGGAACCTTCTTAAAAATTGACCACATAGTCAGTAACAAAACAAACCTCAACAGATACAAAAAAAATTGAATAACCCCATGTATCTTGTTAGCTCATCATGGCTTAAAATTAGAATTCATCAGGATCACTAATTCCAGAAAGCCCACAAACACATGGAAATTAAACAATGCTCACCTGAATCATCCATGGGTTAAGGAAGAAATATAGGGAGAAATGAAAGACTTCCTAAAATTCAATGAAAATGCCCACACAACATACCCAAATTTATGGGACACAATGCAAGCAGTGTTAAGAGGAAAGTTCATAGCACTAAATGCCTACATAAAGAAGCTGGAAAAATCCCACACTAGTGAATTAACAGAACATTTGAAAACTTTAGAACAAAAAGAAGCAAACTCACCCAAGGAAACTAAAAGGCAGGAAATAATCAAATTGAGAACTGAGATCAACAAATTAGAAACAAAGAAAACAATACAAAGAATCAATGAGATAAAGAGTTGGTTCTTCAAGAAAATCAACAAAATTGACAAACTTTTATCCAAACTAACCAAAAGGCAGAGAGAGAAAATCCAAATTAACAAAATCAGAAATGAAAAGAGGGACATAACAACAGACACAGAGGAAATATAGAGAATCATTAGGTCATATTTCGAAAACCTGTACTCCACAAAATTGGAAATTTAAAGGAAATGGACAACTTTCTGAATAAATACCACTTACCAAAATTAAATCACAAAAAGATGACCAAATTAAACAGACCTATAACTGCTGAAGAAATAGAAGCAGTCATCAAATTCTCCCAAACAAAAAAAGCCCAGGACCAGATGGTTTCAGCTCAGAATTTTACAAGATTTTCAAAAAGGAACAAATACCAATACTCCTGAAATTGTTCCATATAATAGAAACAAAAGGAACATTGCCAAACTCTTTTTATGAGGCTACAATTACCCTGATATCCAAACCACAGAAATACATTACTAAAAAAGATAATTACAGACCAATCTCACTCATGAACATTGATGCAAAAATACTAAATAAAATACCAGCAAATCGAATCCAAGAACATATCAGAACCATTATCCACCATGATCAAGTCAGCTTCATCCCAGTGATACAGGGATGGCTCAACATATGAAAATCTGTCAATGAAATCCACCATATAAACAAGCTGAAAAAAAAACATGATTATTTCATTAGATGCCAAAAAAGCTTTCGATAAAATACAACATCCCATCATGATAAAGATCTTAGACAGAGCAGGGATACAAGGAACATACCTAAACATAATTAAGGCAATATACAGCAAGCCAACAGCCAACATCAAACTAAATGGAGAGAAACTCCCAGCGATTCCACTGAAATCAGGAACAAGACAAGGTTGTCCACTCTCTCCATATCTATTCAATATAGTTCTTGACGTCCTTGCCAGAGCAATAAGACACCAAAAGGAGATCAAGAGGATATAAATCAGAAAAGAAGAAGTCAAACTCTCACTATTGCTGATGATATGATAGTTTAAAAAGCGACCCCAAAAATTCTACCAAGAAATTTCCACAACTCATAAACACTTTCAGTAATGTAGCAGGAAACAAGATTATCTCAAAAAAAAAATCAATAGCCCTCTTATACACAGATGATAAATGGGCTGAGAAAGAAATCAGAGAAACATCACCCTTCACTATAGCCATAAATAGCATAAAATACCTCAGAGTAACTATAACCAAACAAGTGGAAGAATTGTGTGACAAGAACTTTAAATCTTTGAAGAAAGAAACTGAAGAAGACACCAGAAAGTGGAAAGATCTCCCATGCTCTTGGGTAGGTAGAATTAACATAGTAAAAATAGAAATCTTATCAAAAGCAATCTACAAATTCAATGCAATGCCCATCAAAATCCCAGCCAAATTTTTCAGACCTCGAAAGAATGGTACTCAAATTCATATGCAAAAAACAAACAAAACCAAAAACCCTCCAAAACAAAACCAAAAAACTGGATAGCCAAAACAATCCTGTACAATTAAGGAACTTCTGGAGGCATCACAACCCCCCTGACTTCAAACTCTACTACAGAGCTACAGTACTGCAAATAGCCTGGTATTGGCATAAAACAGACAGGAGGACCAATGGAACCAAATTGAAGACCTAGATATTGATCCACACACCTACAAACACCAGATTTTTGACAAAGAAGCAAAAAATATCAAATGGAAAAAAATGAAAGCATATTTAACAAATGGTGCTGGCATAACTGGATATCAACATGTAGAAGAATGAAAATAGATCCATATTTATCACGATGTGCAAAACTCAAGTCCAAATGAATCAAAGACTTCAACATAAACCCAGTCACACTGAACTTGAACTTCTTAGAAGAGAAAGTAAGAAGTACACTTGAATGCATTGGCACAAGAGACCACTTCCTAAATATAACCCCAGTAGCATAAACACCTAGAGAAACAATTAATAAATGGGACCTCCTGAAACTGAAAAGCTTCTGTAAGGAAAAGGACATGGTTAACAAGACAAAATGGCAGCCTACAGAATGGGAAAATATCTTCACTAACCCCACATTGGACAGAGGTTGATCTCTAAAGTATACAAAAGAACTCAAGAAATTGGACATCAAAAGAACAAATAATCCAATAAAAAATGGGGTACAGACCTAAACAGAGAACTCTCAACAGAGGAATCTAAAATGGCTGAAAGACACTTAAGGAAATGCTCAATATCCTTAGCCATCAGAGAAATGCAAATCAAAATTATTCTGAGATTCCTTCTTATACCTGTAAGAATGGCCAAGATCAAAAACACTGATGACAACTTATGCTGGAGAGGATGTGGGGTAAAGGGAACACTTCTGCGTTGCTGGTGGGAGTGCAAGTTGGTACAGCCCCTTTGGATATCAGTATGGTAGTTTCTCAGAAAATTAGGAAACAACCTACCTCAAGACCCAGCAATAACACTTTTGGGTATATACCCAAAGGATGCTCAATTGTACCACAAGGACATGCGCTCAACTATGTTCATAGCAGCATTGTTTGTCATAGCCAGAACCTGGAAACAACCTAAATGCCCCTCGACTGAAGAATGGATAAGGAAAATGTGGTACATTTACACAATGGAGTACTGCACAGCAGAAAAAAATTAATGACATCTTGAAATTTGCGGGCAAATGGATGAATCTAGAAAACTTCATATTGAGTGAAGTAACCCAGATTCAGGAAGACAAATATCATAAGCACTTACTCATAAGTGGCTTTTAGCCATAAAGCAAAGAAAACCAGCTCACAATTCACAATCCCAGAGAACCTAGACAACAGTGAGGACCCTAGGAGAGACATACATGGTTCTAATCTACATGGGAAGTAGAAAAAGACAAGATCTCCTGAGTAAACTGGGAACATGGGGGCCATGGGAGAAGGCAGAATGGGAGAGGAGAGGAAGGAATGAGAGCAGAGAAAAATGTACAACTTAATAAAAGCAATTTTAAAAAATGAATGAAAGAAACGTTAAAAAGTCCTGAGGCAAAATGTAGATGAAGAAATATGGGTTTTTTTAAAAAAGAAAAGTTATGAAAGATGGAAAGCAAAAACTGGCTGGACTGAAAGAAACAAATTCACGGTTTGCTTGCATTTAGATTTGTATTTCCACATAGCTGTCTCAACGACATAATGAACAGCTAGACAAAGATTGGCAAGCGTACAGAACACATCAATGATGCTCTCTACCGACAAGGTCCAGGTAGTGTTTTTCAAACACTCCACTCACCATTGGCAGCAACACATTATTTTCAAGTTGTATCAAAACATTCATATTCTAAGTCTTAAAGATAACCTCAATGGACCTAACGGAGTTGAAATCATACCGTGTATTATCTGACTGCAATGGCAGCAAGCCAGAGATCAATAACAGAAAGATTACAGGAGCCAGACACTCCGAATAGTAAAAGTCTCCACAGTGCACTTCTAATTCCCCAAGATCATAAAGGAAATCTAAGGCCCATTTTTTTGTGTGTGTGTGTATGTTTGTTTTCAGTGCTAGAGACTGAATTTATTCTACAACTGAGCTATATCCTCAGGCTTCATAAAGTTCAAAGGGAAAAAAGAAATTCATAGATTTGAAAATAAAAATAATACTGATAATTGTGGAATATAACTAAACCACTGTGTAGACAAAAGAACACATCTTCTGCATTCATTTACCACAGAAGAGAGAAGTCTCAGTTAAGTGACTTAAATTCTCATCCTAGGACTAAAATTGTAAGAGAAAATCCCAAAGCAAACACATTAAAGTCAAGCTGAAACACGGAAGAAATAGGATGACCAAAGCAAAACATTGATGAAATTGAAAATGAGATAATAGATTAAAGAGCCGGTTGTTTGAAAGGAAAATTGACAAACCTCTAGTAAAATGAACAAAGAAAGAACAGGAAAGACACATATTGCTAGTGTCACAGATGAAAACCAGAAATACTCACACAGACTCTGAGGACATGCAAAGGGGACTAAGGGGACCCTGCAAGCAGAGCTACAACAGAGTTTCAGAACTTATATAGTGTACCAGCTTTCTCAAAGAACAAAACCCTCACAAATGTACAAACACAGAGATATTAAACTGGCTTTTAAATTTAATTCCCTCTAAAAACAAACCTAATCAAGATGGTTTCACTGGAGAATTCTACCTCCAGCTAAAGGAAAAAAACACTGAGCACAGTAGTAACCACCTGCCACTGTAGCTCTCTGGAGGTTGAGGGAGAAGGGAGGAGGAGAGGAGGGGAGGGAAGGGAGGAAGACCAACTTAACACAATGCCTTCTAGAAAGTAGAATACCTGTTCATTCATTTCACAAAGCTAGTAGTGTTCTGATTCCAAAACCAAAGAAACTAATAAGAAGAAGGACAAGGTATGGTTATACATATATGTAATCCCAGCACCAAGGAGACTGAGGCATCAAAATATTGAATTAAAGGACAGGGGTACACAGTGGGACCTTGTCTCAAAAAGTATTAAAGGAGCTGTAGAGATGGCTCACGGGTTAAGAACACTTGTTGTTCTTCTAGAAGACCTCAGTTTGGTTTTTAGTATCCACATGGCAGCTCACAACCTTCAAAATTCTAGTATAAGTGGACATGATACCTCCTCTGACTTCTGCAGGCACTAGACATGTATGTGATTCACACACATGTAAGTAGGCAAAACATCCAAACACATATTTTTAAAATTTCCAAAAAAGTAAAAAAAAATACTTTTAAAGATGAAAAAAAGGAGGAGAAAGAAGAAAGCAGTGGACTAATGTCCCTCATAAGACAAAACAAGGATCTCCAGCAAAAAAAAAAAAAAATAGCAAATAGGATAATTATATACTACAACCAAGCAGGTTTTATCCTAGAGTATCTTAAACCAATTGATATAATCACCACATGAAGAGGCTACAGAAGAAGAATCACATAATCACATTAATCTGTGAAAAAGAGTAAATGACAAAATCCAACACCTAGTCACAATGAAACGTCTCATGTAACAGAAATAAAATGTCAATATGATATAGCACAAAAAAATTGAGCTCACATTTTACAGAGTGATGAAAGCCCACACGTCTCTAAGGCCAAGAGCAATGCAAGAATGTCCACTCATCACATGTACCCAGCAGGGTGCCAGGAGTTGTGGGCAGTGCCCTAGCAACAGTATAAAATCAAAAACATGCAGATGAAAAAGCAAGAAACACAGCTTAGGCGGAGATAACAAGAGCGCTCTACAGGAACTCCCTAGGTATTTACAATAAAGTTCCAAGAACTGATATGTGAGTTCCCCAAGCTCACAGAATACAAAACATAGATATTTACATGTAAATCTAAAAACGTGTACACAACATTGAGGGAAGAAATCAAGAAGCTGTAAGCCAACGGAAAGATATATCCAGTTCATAAATTTGAAGTTTCAGTATTTCTGTCTTCCCCAAAGTGACTTATAGGTATAATGTGCTATCAGTTAAAACTCAATAAGATATTTTGTAAAGAGAAAATCATGAAAAAAATCATATGTATGAGAAATAAACACAACTATCCAGAACAACTATAAGAATAACCAGGTATTAGGGATATGGCTACCCAATTTCAAGACACCGCACTGTGGTAGTCACCAAGACTATGTGGCCTAACTGGCAGAAGACACGCAGTGCGGAAGGGAAGACAATGGGAAACTCTGAAGCATGCTAATGTAGAGATGGCCGGCATAGTCCTTATGAAGGTGCAAAAGTGGTTCAATGGGAGAGAGAGCCTTTTCAACATATGATCCTGGGTAGCAACAAACCACAAAATAAATACATTTAATTTAGTCTTGAACCTTATTAAAAGGCTTTCAAAGTGAGCCAAAGACTTATTCAAGATTTACCTAAAGAAAACAAAATTATAAGAAATGTAAGAAGAAACCACAGGAGATGTTAAAAATGTAGTTCATAAAGGAAAACAAATTGTTTATTTGCACATCCCCAAAATTCAAAACACTAAGTCCTTTGAATGATCCTGTTAACCAAATAAAAACAGGTTGAAAATGCAAAAAATATTAATATTTGCAAATCAAATGGCCCACAGAGGAACAGTTTCTATATTATGAAACTATCAAATGTCAGCACTTAGGAAACAACCTGGGTTGTAGAGATGGCTCCTCAGTTAAGAGCACACACTGACCAAAGAGAAAATCTGAGTTTGGTTCCAGGCACTCACATCAGGTGGCTCACAAGGACTGCCAACTGCAGCTTCAAGGGATCTGATGCCCTCTTCTGGCCTCCATGGGCACTGCACTCATATGCATAACCCCCTTACACACACATAACCAAAAATAAAAATAAAAAAATTTTAAAAAATAAACAACCCAGTCAAAAAATGGGCAAAAGTTACCCAGATAATAAATAAAAAGATTAAATAAATCCATAAAGTCATTTGAGGAAATGCTAATTAAAATCATAATGTTATAATTCTTTGTATCTATGAAAATAGTTAAAGTAAGAAATAACAGATAAATAGGGGAAATACAAAAGCGTGATTCAGAGCAGAAGAAATTATGTCACTTATCTGTATTTGTTGATAGTGGACATGTAAAGAGGCACAGTCATTACGGAAAATGATTTAGTAGTTTCTTAAATACCAAACATTCAAATGTTTTGTTACAATTTTTACCCCTTGGTATTTATCTCTGAGAAATGAAAATGTATTTCAGTATAAAAACCCTTACACAAATGTTTATGGTAGCTTTCCGCATAATAAAAAACAGCCCTGAATGACTCCTTCAGTGGTTAAAATATCCTTTTCACATTCATGTTATACAATAATATCCAGGAAGAAAAGAATATGCTATTGAACAACTTACCTGACTCCCCAGATAATTGCTCTAATTGGAAAAGCTAGCCCCAAAGGTTACATACTGATTGGTTCCACTTATACAATGTTGCTGACCTAAAATGATATAGAAAGGACAATAGGCTATGGGAAATGGATATATAAAAGGGACACTACGAGAGTGATGGAAAGGGACCTTAACTGTACTATACCATGACTGTTGTAACTGTGCTCTACTATCATTCTGCAAGAGGTACCATCAGAATAAACTGGACACGGCATGCAAGGGATCTCTCTGCATTGCTTCATGTAATTACCTACAATTGCCTCCCATTTCAATAACTAGTTTACCTAGGGGGTTTCTGCGTGGATACTGACAAACAGATTCTAAAGTTTATAAGGAAAGGCACAAAGTCTAGAATGCACCTAGTACAATCCTGGGGAAAATAAAACCAAACAGCTGACAGGACCAGATTTTAAGATTTATCACAAATTACTCTGAAAGCACAAAGCATTATTGTTGAAACTGTTGATGAACCAAAGGAAGGGAACTGAAAGCCCAGAAAGAGACTGATTTTGGCAAAGAAGCAGAAGCAGCTCACTAGAGGCAGGATAGCTTTATCAGTAAACAGAGGCAACCAGACACCCAAAGACCTTAACCTACCGCAAAATGAGCACAAACAAGTCATAGGCCTGCCTGTAAAATGTGAAACTGTATCACCAACAAACACATAATCCCTGAAAACATGAGCCAGGCTCGATTAAAACAACCACCACCACCCCATCTGTTCTCGGAACGATACCGTGGAAAATGAGAAGACAAGCTTCCGAGTGGGATATTTTGCAAAAGACCTCTCTGATAAAGGTTATTACCCGAAATATTCAAAGAACTCTTAAAAGCACACGCTAAGGATGGGTGAGAGACGGCTCAGCAGGTAAAGGTGCTGTGGCTCACAGACACACAGAAGGAGAGAACCAGCTCCACAAAGTTGTCCTCTGACCTCCGCATGTTAAGGAGGTATGTCCACATGATAGAATGTTATTAAATGGTTTTTTAAAAAGTAAAGATACAGTTACAAAAGAAATGGAGGAATCCTTGGGTAGAAGAAAACATTATGTATGACTCCAACTACATGACATTTTAGGAAAGGTCACATCATTCTGATAGTAAAAAGGTCAATGAATTCCAGAGACCTGTGGGGAGGGAGAGATGACTGGGAGAGTTCAGGGGATTTTTAGGACAGACAGAGAGCCTGGTTATCCAAACAGAAGATGAGAAATAGCACAGCAACACCATGCACACAGCAGCCTGGCAGTGCTGTGTGTAACAGATAGGGGAAGTGGGAGACAGCGAGGGGAATTAGCACAGAAGCCCCAGGGCCTGAATGTAGCTCATCCGGTTACTGCTGCCCCCTGCTGGCATGAAAAATTGTGAGCCGCAAAGCAAACTGCCCCTCTCACCGATGGCTGTACTAGGTCTGGGTTGCTGAGTTGTTAGTGATACATTTGTTCACACCAATAAAGTAACAGCAACACGCACAAAAACAAATGGTTATTAGGGATTGAAGCTATACCATAGATTTCATTGGAAAATTCATTAGCATTGATTTTCATTGGAAGTACCTCCTTTAGGTTGCAGATCTACGAATGTATGTATATGTATATATACAAATGCACACACACACATATATACACCATCACTATATATACTATATCATATCCTATGAATAAGAAGATATTGAAACCAACCATTTTCATTTGCTAGCTTCCAGTTCTTCTCCTGAGACTGATTAACAGGCTGAAAATACAAACTGACTGACAACCAACCCACAGATTATTATATATGAATCTTTCTACCAATAGCACTATAATATCAGCAGAGTCAGTGAAGTGCTGGAAATGTTAGATTTCTATACACAAAAATAATAAATGAATGGAACCCCGATTCTTATCTAAACTATATATGAAAACAAATCCACCCAAAGTTAGAAACCTCAAAGTAACACTTAAAATCATAAAAAACCAATCCCTTACAATGTTTGGTTAAGCAAAGATTCTTGGATAGGATTCATGAAGTATGAGACACGAAAGGACATAATTGACAGGACTGGAGCTGGTTCAGCAGTTAAGAGCACCCATTGTTCTTGTAGATGATCTGGGTCTGATTTCCAGCACCCACGTGGTGGCTCCCACCATCTGTATCTTTAGTCCCAGGAGGTCCAAAACCCTTTTCTGGCTCCTGTGGGCACCAGGCATACATGTGTTATGCATACATATGTGTAGGCAAAACACTCATAGTAAAATAAGTAAATCTAAAAAATAAGAATTGATAGCACTTCGCGGAAGCTAAGAACTCTTGTTGTTTAAAAGATACTATAGGGAGAGTTTAAAAAAGCCATAAGTTCTTAAAAATATTTATACTTATGAGAGATATATCTAGAAAATAACTTATTGTACCCAGCGCACGCTCACACAACTCAACTGAGAAGACAAGCCGATTTTTAAAAGTATAAAAACTCAAGCAGCTCACTGGAGAAAAGTTGCTTATGACAGAAAACTGAAGAACAGATTCCTAGCACCAAATGACAGCAGAAATCATTTGGGATGGCAAAGCAGACTGAAGATGCAGAGCAAATACAACCCAAAGGTTTGTAACATTACATTCGCTTACTTCTGTGAGCGTGGCAGGACACGTGGGGGGACGACACAAAAAGAAGGTGCACACTACAAGAGAGGTGCGCTCGGTTCCTTTCCAGCTCCAGCTCAAGACCATCATGGGGACCTTGACATTGCTCCAACTGCTGTTTCCATTACCCCTGCAACATTCACCTCTCTCCATTATTCATAGCTGACACCCAAGGTTACCATCTGTCACTCCCCCAAGCAGCTGACCTTAGCCTACACTGTGACCACATGAGACTGCATTACTTTGTCCCCATAGCCCTTATCACTATCTGAGATTCCTATGTTTGCATTCTGCTGTCTACACCTTTCCATCAGAAGGTTAGACATGTGTCTTTAACCTTCTAGAACAGTGTCTGACATGATGGACACACCATAAAGATGTGTTGAAGAAATGTATCCCTTGTTAAACCTAAGGCATACGTTTTCCATTCAGACCTTGCAGATACAGTCAACAACAGATAAAATAAGTGTTTATCACACCCGTGTTTTCACAGCTTCTATCACGACATGGAATTCACAGCCACTATTCATTTGGGCTTTACTGGAAAGAATACCAGAATGAGAATCAAGAGGCTGACAGTCCACCTTGATTAGGTCACTAACTGTAAGACATGTGCAGTTTGGACCTTCTAGAAATTAATCTCAGTTGGGAAATTTATTGCAAAACAAGTGTGAACTGAGATGCTCACAATCCAGTGGTTATGACAGTTAACACTGGGAGGAAAATGCTGTCACACAGCAGAGCTATGGCTGTGCAGACCGTGGTCTGTCAATTAGCATCACTACAGCTTCATTTGAAACTGACGGCCGTATAGTAGTCCTCGTTTATCGAAGCTTTTGCTTTCAATTGCTCATGGACAAATACGGCATAAAGACACTAGATGGAAAATTCCAGAAATAAATTTATAGTATACTTTAAAGTGTGTATCAGTTTGAATAGAACGGTGCAGACTGTCCAGTTCTGGCCTGCCAAAGTTGTGATTTATTCCTTTGTTCAGAGTATAGATATTATATATGCTACTCACCCTACTGTCTCTTAGTAGACACCATCAGTTAGAGATTTTCTGCTACATTATTGCTGAATTTTTGCTCAAGTAATCTTTCTTTACTTTACATACAAGAGGAATCAATCTTGCTTGTTCACGTATGTCAATGGGAAGTCATAAAGTATTTCCTAAAAGTGAATTAGTGATATGATACTTAGAGACCACACTCACAAAATTTTATTACATATGTTGTCATAAATATTCTATTCCTTTATTAGTTATTGTAGTTCATTTTACTATACTTATTTATAAATTAAACGTTATTATAGGTGGGAATAATAAAACTGTATACTATGTACAGGGTTAGGAACTATCTGTGCCTTCAGGTACTCACTAGTGATCATGGAATATGTTCCCCGGAGTTACAGAAGACAGTTATAGCTATTCTGCTATTTATTCAATAAATATTTCCTGAGTACTTGCCCATCTCAGACATTGTTCTAGGTGCTGACAACAGTAAATGAATCAGGAAGATGTTCTATGCTCATAAACTTGTATTCTGACGAGGAAGGCAATAAACCAATATGCTACATGAATATGACTTCAGTTGATGACAAACCCTGTGAAGGATGTTTAGTACATTTTGAAATGTTTGGGGGACCATCATCCTGTAGAGCTTTCTATAGGCCATGGTAGGGGCGTTAGATTTCATTTTCTATGTGATAAAAACTGCTTTGGAGAATTATGAACAGAGCTCAGTCTTCTACTTCAGAATGGAGTGGGAGGCAGGATAAGGGAGGACAAAAGGGGAAGCAAAGAAACCATTTGGGAGAAATCAGGGTAAGAAAGAATCATAACAGAGTCATGGGAGTGGTAACAATTTGTCATGTTTATTTGAAACACTTTAAAAGAGAACTAATGCAAGAGGCTGGTGTAGCAGTTTCAGCAGTTCACTGGAAGAAAAACAGGAGCTTTCTGCAAGCAGATGCAATACAGTTGGGTAAAGCTGCCTGCTAGGGACTGAAGTATAGAGGGTTCCAGGGTGTTTGTGGTATGACCTATGGGCCGTCACGTGACTGAAAGGTGGCTTCACAACCGAGTCCTGGAGGAATCAAATGATGAAATGCGCCAAGCGCTGCTGACAGGTGGGATACAGTGATATATGGGAAATAACCCTGGCAGTCTCTGGTGTAGGACATGCTGGTGTCAGGAGAAAAACTTGATTCAGGTATGCTTAAAAGGGATGGATTCCTTCAACCGAAATATTGATGGGGGGGGGGTTAGGATGGGGGAGGAATGTAAGTATTACAAGCCAATTAAGAGACATTAGTAGTTTGAAAAGGGTAGTTCTTAACTGGAACCAGAGACAATCTGAATCAAAATATTGATGTAGTAGTTGATTATAAAAACTAGAGCGATCTTTCTTTTACTTTCTTCTTTTCCTTCTTTCTGTTCTGAGACATGTTCTCACATAGCCTAAGCCGGCTTTGAACTTGTAGCTGAAGATGACCTTGAATTTCTGAATTCTGGATCCTTCTGTTTTGACCCCCTAAGTGCTGTGGTTACAGGCATAGGCCATCATGTCTGGCTAACGTAGTGTTGGGGATAGAGCCCAGTTTCATGTATTCTAGGTAAGTTCCCTACCAACTGAGCTACAACCCCATCCCAATTAACTTATCTTTGGGTGCTCGTTAATCTTGGTTATTAACTCATTTGCATCTGAAATCAACTAAAACCCAAACTCCTGTGAGCTCCAATGAGGAATTTTCTTAATCAGATTTTTAGAAGCAGAAAGGAAGACTGGGTGGTATTTTCTTGTAGCTGACCAGATAAAAAGGGCAAGAAGAAAGGAAACCGTGCTTTGGTTGCATGTCCCTCACACTTAGTGGCAACTTCATCTATCCTGTTGCTGTGTCAATCCTTTGCCAGTATTAGAACCAAATTTCTTTGGGATTCCTACAGAGACTGAAGTCCAGAAACCCTCCAGGAGTCCTCCAGGCCTCCAGTGCCAGACGAGGGCTGCTGAGATGTTCAGCCTCTTGGATGAGCAGCTACAGGATGCTCGCTCGGCCTTTCATGCATGAGACAGTCATTGGGATGCTTGGACAGCATCCTGTGAGACACTCTAATAAATCATATGTATATGCATATGCATTTATAGTCAGTTTTTTTTTTTAATTTAATGACCGCTAATAAACTTTCAGTAAGATAATAGTTCTATAGGTATATGAAGAAATAAAAAGCCTTACCTTGCCGAGTTGCGCGCTGGCCTGGAGATGAAATGATGTTGAGTGTGGAACCGTTAATGTTGATGGTCAGTACTTTCACTTTTAGCCTGCAATTCTCCACATCTTTAAAAATAATTGTGAAGCAGAGCTGTTTTATCAGAAAAACATTCTTATCTTACTTTTAATATTCAGAGTGCATCCTTAAGACTCCCAAGAATTTGGACATTTGTTAACAATTCTTGGGGTGGAAGAAGGGAGCAAAAAAAAAAAAACAAAAACTGTAAACAAAACGGTAAATCGAAAGTTTTCTTGCTGGGCCTGAGGGCATATTGCTGTACTATCTTGAGGCTGGGAATGGATGTTTCAGGCCAGCCTGGGCTATGCAGTGAAATCGCCCCCTCCCTTCATTTAAAAAATTATATCAGATTAATTTTTTTTTCATTTGTCACCTTGTGGAAGAATTGTAATAGACATCTTTGAATTCCTGAGAGAAAATAAAAGTGAACGGAGGGGGTGGGGGAAATACAGGTTTAGGATTATATTCTTAATCATGTTCACAAATATGTCCATATATTTGCAAATAGTTATATACGTACGTATGTTTATCACAGAGTATAATCTTATTAAAATATTTTTGATGGTGAGGTTAGCATTGATAGAATATTTTAATATATTGCTTATCCGTATTTTCGGACTTTTTACATAAGGCAAGTGGATTCCTCTTTAAGAGTCTCATTTGAAAGTGAGGGGTGAGGAATGGAATTAATTGGTAGTACTTTCTTTTACTGACAAAATGTACGCAGATGTACTATCCTGACCTGACCTAGGATTGTGGGTGCAGGGTAGGGCGAAATCCCTGAGAAAACCCCGGGGAAAAAACGGGAGATGCGGCAGTGCGCAGGCGCAGGATCTTTAGGGCGGGAGTAAGACCAGTCATAGGACAGCCTCGGTAGCCAATTAAAGGCCAGCGTCAGAGGCTTCTTCCTGAGAAGGCAACCGGAACTTATGCTTCCGCTGCGCTGAGGAAAGTCGCTACCGGAAAAGCTAGCACAGAGGTGAGCGGGCGGCCGCACTTGGCGACCGCAGCCTGAGCTTCTCTCTCCGCCCCCGCGGCTGCGTCTCCCCGAGCGTGGAGCGCCGAGGCCCGGCGCGGGGCATCCTGGGAATCCCGGGCTCGCGTGCCCCCGCCCCCCGCGTCGCTCAGTGGAGCCTGCCCGAGGCCGAAGGTGAGCCGCGTGCGGGAAGAGCGGGACTCGGGAGGCCCGAGTTCTCGTCCCCACGCCGACGGCTTTTGAACCGCCGTGCCCGTAGCCAGGACTGTGCCCCGTCGCCATCGGTAAAATGAGAAGAGCCACCTGGGACGGCGGGGGGCTGGCGGGAGGAGCGCGAGAACTCCGAGCGTATCCCGATTCCCCATTTACCAGACTTGCAGAGGGGTCCCAGGTACAGGGGACAAAGTGAAACTTGCGACGCTTTCCCCCCCTCCTAAGCAAACACTAGAAAGTGTGAGTTTTGCTAGTGCTAGTCAGTTACGACCTCCAGCGGCTTTGAAAAGTTCAGTTTAAACCGGTGATGGGCGGATCCCGTCCCGTGGCAGGCTGTGTTCTGGAGGCTTCGCGACTTAGTGAAGCTCGGGCATTTATATTTTGGCGCAAAAAACAAACAAACAAACAAACAAAAAAACCTAGCAAACCCGGGAGTAAGAATTCCCGTTGCACCATTTGCCAGGCTTTTGATCTGATGTACCCAGTTTTGCACGTTGGGGATTGCCTTTCTTGTTTCTGAAATGAGGATCAATGTTGCTGTGGTTGCCAGAGAACATTCGTGTTTGAGGACTATACTGAAGTACTTAGGGGAAGAGGAGTGAAAAAAGAAGCGAATGGGGTGTATGTGTGTGAGTGTGACCAAACAGTTGGAAACCTGAAGAGTTTGAAGAGGCTACCCTCAGATTTAACGTATTCTAGGTGTAATACTGGTACAGAACCCGTGTGTTACTGGCCCGGGTTGATGTTGGAAGGTGGTGTATGCTGAACTCAGATCAGTGCGAAAAAACACTCGGGAATCTCCTCCTTGGATAATACACGTAAGCTCAGATTGGAATAAGCAGAGGTTATTTTGACCATATATGTTGCAGTGTTGGGGTTTATGTATTTAGAAAGGTTATAGAATGCTAATGTGTTGATAAAACTGTACCATACTCTTAAGATGGGCCTTCCTCCAGAAACCTGGGATAATAATAGAAGTTTGAAATTTAACAATGCTTTGGGCTTGTTTGTTTGTTTGTTTTTTGTCAAAATGTTAGAGTTTTAAGTGTTTGGTTTTGGAAACTAGTGTGCAATAGGAAGCAAAGGTGATTGTGATTGGAGATTGGTAAACACCATATGTAGTTTCACTGTGGGAAAGAGTAATAAATAAGGCATATGACATTTGCGTGTGTTTTTTTTCCCAGAGTAGGTTCCCACATGCACCTACCAAAAAAAAAAAATCAAACTTGAAAATTAGTATATCATGTGCCATACAAAAGCTCCCCAAGTAAAGACCCTCTTCTCTTAGTTTTTCGAATATATATTTTGTTTTTTTGAGAATTTTATGACACACATTGCCTACCCACTCCTTCCCCTCTGATACCCCGCAGACCATCACCGTGTCTCATTCCCAACTCCATGTACTTTTAAAATATTTACTAGTTTTTAAAGATCACTTTTGCTTTCTATTATACACTGTTTTCCAAAACCAAACACTTAAAACTCTAAACATTTTGACAGCATTGTTAAATTTCAAACTTCTGCTATCCAAGGTTTCCGGAGAAAGTCCCATCTTAAGCGTATGGTGTCTTTACTTAGACTGGACAACAAGCGTGCCCTTTAACAGGTGATAGAGACTTGAAGAGATTGAAATAATTGTAAGGTTTCCAAATGACGCTGCTTTGTGTTCTCAGAATTTCCTTCATAGTCCAAGTTTGCACAGCTCTGGGTATATTTTTGGTTGCTAGAGATTGTTTCACTGCTCGCATTGCAGTGGCCGTGATGACTGCAGCATTTAGGTCTGATTCAGATAAGCAACAAGCTATCTGACGCAAGCCTGCAGGCTTCTGGGTGAATGGTCAGTAGCTAGGATGGAGCAGGCGGTGGGATCAGAGCAGGTACTGTGATGAGGATGTAGGACCAGGACAGTCAGTGACAGAGTAGGTTTACATGGGAAAAGCAGCACATTTCCATGTAAGGTGATTCTGCGGTGAAAGTGAACTTGCCAGTGTCCACTATCAGTTACAGAACCTGCTTTCATGCTTGACCTAGAAGTCTTTAGAGCCGGGTGGTGGTGCACGCCTTTAATCCCAGCCTGAGGGAGGCAGAGGCAGGCAGATCTGTGTGAGTTCAAGGCCAGCCTAGTTTACCAGAGCTAGTTCCAGGACAGGCTCCAAAGCTAACAGAAGTCTTTGGAATGTAGTTTTCTGTCCTAGTCCATAAACCTAACTAGTTCTTGTCAGTTCATCCATGAAACCACAGCTTTGCTTTACTTTTTTCTTCCTCCTTTGCCAGGGTCACCTGTCCTCTAGGGCGAAATTAGCACACCTCTTGTCTTGACTGCCTAACAAGATCTCAATTTTCAAGGCATACTTACCATCAGGAAGTTTGAAGATAGTATGGTCTGAATTCACAGTGAACTTCTGAACATCGAAGTTGTGTTGACCAGGCTGCCTGGTGGTAGGTTGGTAACTTTTTTCCTCATCAGTGAAGCTTCATGATACAGTGATATATGTCACAAGAGTCCCCCCTCCCCTAGCACCCCTTTATTTTCAGTATACTTCACCCAGGTCTGTCTTTGAGAAATTGACAGGTGCTGGGGGTCTTTTGTGCCCTGGAAGTTCTTTCTCTTTTTCTCTCGATGTCATTACTGTAATTGTGGGTGTCTGCCTTCTGCTGGAATGGCGTGGTCTCTGGATGTCTCTGCTGCACAGGCACCCCGCCCCCAACCCTCTAGGGTAGGGGGTGGTGGCAACAGGAGATCCTAGGCACAAAGCAGAAACAACATCCTGCATATCCATTTGTAGGCTGTTATCTTTCATTTGCCTCAGCAGACACCCAGCTGATGTGGAGCTGCCACAGCTTCCAGTTCCCTCATATTGTCTTTATAGATGAGAAAGTGTAACTTTTGTTTATTTAACTGCCGTTGAAAGCGTCAAGGACATCAAAGAAAATATATGGCTGTTAACATGATCTTTAATTAGGAAATAATTGATAGCCAGTCCCTTTTTTAATGTTAATTTTAAAATCCAAGATCATCTTGTCTTGGACTCTGTCCTGTCAGAGGTAAGAACATACTTGGAAGTCACTTATGGGGATTGGGATGGTGTTTTATAGTTCTGTTCTGAATCTGTGTTTTGTTTCTTTAGGTTCTTGATTGTCCACGATGGGTGAGCCACAGCAAGTGAGTGCGCTTCCACCACCGCCAATGCAGTACATCAAGGAATACACAGATGAAAATATTCAGGAAGGCTTAGCTCCCAAGCCTCCCCCTCCGATTAAAGACAGTTACATGATGTTTGGCAACCAGTTCCAATGTGATGATCTTATCATTCGCCCTTTGGAAAGTCAGGGCATCGAACGGCTTCATCCTATGCAGTTTGATCACAAGAAAGAACTGAGAAAACTCAATATGTCTATACTGATTAATTTCTTGGACCTTCTAGATATCTTAATAAGGAGCCCTGGGAGTATAAAACGAGAAGAGAAGCTAGAAGATCTTAAGCTGCTTTTTGTCCATGTGCACCATCTTATAAATGAGTATCGACCCCACCAAGCGAGAGAGACCTTGAGAGTCATGATGGAGGTCCAGAAACGGCAACGTCTGGAAACAGCGGAGAGGTTTCAGAAACACCTGGAACGAGTAATTGAAATGATTCAAAATTGCCTTGCTTCTTTGCCTGATGATTTGCCCCATTCAGAAGCAGGGATGAGAGTTAAAACTGAGCCCATGGATACTGATGATAGCAGCAATTGTACTGGACAGAATGAACAGCAAAGAGAGAATTCAGGTCACAGGAGGGACCAGATTATAGAAAAAGATGCTGCCTTGTGTGATCTAGTTGATGAAATGAATGAAAGACCATGAAGAGTATTTTTTTCTTTTAGTGAGTAACATCATATATTAGTTTATTTTCTCTTGGGCTGTCTTAAGAGGTATAACTAAAAATATAAAGGGACTTTTTTCTCAGTTGAAATGCTGTAGGTGGTAATTTAACAGTAAGCATAAGCAAGCAAGTATATTTGAGTAATGACCATAAGAAAGCAGAATGTTTGCTATTGTATGGGATAGTCCTATTTTTGGAGTTGGAATAAAAATTTGAAGTAATAACGAACTGTCATTCTTGGGGGAAAAAGTTATTTGCTTTAAGACTAATAAAGGGCGTCAAAGTATACATAAGAAATTATAAAATGTTTAGACTTTTTCCAAAACAATACAGAAGCTTTATTTTCCTGTTGACTATTCAAACTCGGCATCGCAGCTTTTTTCCTCCTCGTGTTCCATAGAATATTTGTTAGGGTCTCTCCCTTCCCCCAGTTAGGTAATTAGTCTTTAGTCACTAAGTTAATTTGCTCATTTTAGTCATTAAGATAGCTGTGTGCTAACTATACATTTCCTTGCCTCCCTGCCCCCCCAAATCTGTCCATGTGAGTGTGAGTGCAGTGCCCACAGAGGCTAAATGGGAGTTGACTTCAGGAGCTGGAGTGAAGGTGGTTGTAAGCCATTTCTGTGGATGCTGAGAACCAAACTGGCACTGTACAGGAGCAGTACATACTGGGCAACTGAACCGTCTCTCCCGCCCCTACATTAGCCCTTTAAAGCTGATCTCAGGTCTTAAGTCTGGAAAAAACCAAAAAAACTGCTAAATGTTTACCAAATGTTCTTGTTTTCTTTTGAGTTACGATGCTGGCCACATACCACATTTTTCCACACAGGGCCGTTAATCTGTGTGAGGCCATGTGGCTATTCTAGTCTACTTAAGATGGCAAAAGTTAAGTTTGAGTCCTTGCTTTGAATGACAGAGGTCTTTTCATCAGCTGTATTTCTTAACTAATTTGATTTTATGTGAACAAGAGAAATCTTTGGAGGATTTTCATTTATTTATTTATTTATTTATTTATGCACTTTCTTCTGACTCTTCAACCAAAGTCTTAAGAGGGTAGCCTTGTTATCAAAGGCTGCCTGCCTGTCGCTCTCTTAATGTGGGCTAGTGATTTTCAGAATGTAATTGGACCTGTAACGTAACTTCTCTTGGAGTCCTATTAGAAATGCAAAGTCTTTCATGCCACACCTGAACCAGAATCCTTTGTGAAATAGCATGAACAAGCCTTTCATGTGATTCTGATGTAACCTCAAAATGAAAGCTAACCCATAGATGTAATACATTTGGTTTCCCAGGTAACCACTTAGAATTTCTCTCTCAGCTTTGAGCAAAAGGATTTTTTTCTGTCAAGGTCGTATTAGTCCTGGAGCTGGCAAAGCTCAGTTTAAAATGGTTATGGTCCAGTTCTACTTTGTCTTCACAGATGGATATAGGCTTTCCCCAAGTAGATACCGCTATTGAGCAGCTGTTCTCAGTCTCAGCAGTTTTGTTTTTTTTGTTTTTTGTTGTTTTGTTTTCTGGTATGTGTTTGGTAAGATCGTATCTTAGTCACTTGGCCATTATAGCACCCTCAGAAGAGTCTTTCTTCCAACATAGCCTACTCAACACTTTGCCCACATTGTCTCCTTTTGCAAATACATAAAGTATGTTGGTAGCACTGTTCTGATCACATAAAAGTTATCCACAACCAACCCATTTTAATTCATAGATGAGGAAGTAGAGGTTCAGAGAACTTGACTTAACCAACATCACAAAAATAAATGACAGAATTGGGTTAAAAAATAGGTATTCTGTGCTGGGCAGTAGTGGCTCACTGTCTTCTCTTGTTTAGAGACACCATGTCCAGGCAACTTTTATAAATAAAACATTTAGTTGGAGTAGCTTACAGTTAAGAGGTTTAGTCTGTTATCATGGCGGGACATGGGAGAATGCAGGCAGACATGGTTCTGGAGAAGTAGCTGAGAGTCCTACATCTTGCAAGCAACAGGAAGTGGTCTGAGACACTGGGTTGTATCTTGAGCATAGGAAGCCTCAAAGCCTGCCCCCCACAGTGACACATTTCCTCTATCAAGGCCATACCTCCTAATGCCACTCCCTATGAGATTATGGGGACCAATTATGTTCAAATTACCACATGCAAGCCTTTAATCCCATCACTCAGGAGGCAGAGGCAGGTGGATCTTTCTGAGTTTGAAGCCAACCTCATCTACAAAGCAAGTACCAGGACTGCCAGGGCTATTATACAGAGAAATCCTGCCTTGAAAAACAAAGTAGGTATTTTGTTTCATAGCTACAGCACTGGACTTGGGTCTGTCCTCCAGTCTACTAAGTCATATGTAAAGAGACTATTCCAGTTTTATACTCCTGAAATCCATGCTTGTAAATACCTCAGACTACGGAGGAAACATTTGTAGAATCAGAGAGCCTTACTTTGAACATCCTAAGGCATGTGTTGGTTAAGACATCTGTATCCTGAGATGTTCTTCAGATTCAAGAAAGTTGACACTTAAAGGTTATGGTTTCCTTGGGCTGGAGTCCATGTGGGGTAAGATGCTGACAAAAGTGGGTTTTTTTTTTTCTCTCTCTTTATTGCTTTCTTGTCTTCATTGGTGGTAAACTTTTACTGTAAGTCCAGTTAATAGGCGTTGAGGACCATCCAACTTGTTTCATATACTTGAGTGCTATGACGTGACAGCAGTCATAGACAGAGGGTAAATGAAAGCACTATGTTCTAATCCAACTTTTATATATGAACAGTAGGAATAAAATAAGGATGCTGAAAATTGAATTTCATTTGCTCAAGTGTTTTCTGAAGTATTCTTTTGAGTTTTTGGACCACTTAAATGTAAAATTTTACTCTATGTGGGTTTAACATCAGACAGTAGATTCAATTTGGCTGGTGGGATTTATTTTACATCTCAAAGTATCATCACAGAGATAGTAATGTAGGGCCAGTCGGATGACTCAGTTGGTAAAGGTGCTTGCTCACAATTTGTCGAGGGAGAGAATGGACTCTGGGAGTTTGTCCTCTAACTTCTCCATACGCCACATATACTGATAGTAGTCATAAATAGACTACAGAAATAATGTCAAAAAGGAAAAACAAACGTAGAGTGGTGGGAGTAGACACCTTTAATCCCAGCACACGGGGAGTCAGGCTGGCAGATAGCAGAGTTCAAGGCCAACTTGGTCTCTGAGTGAGTTCCAGGATAGCCAAGGCTACGCAGAGAAACCACATCTTGGAAAACAACAACAAACAAAAAAGACAAAGTAATCTTTATAGCTACAGTGTATTATGTAGTAGTACTTAAAAATCTGTAGATATGAGATAATATCCTCCCCACTACTCTCTTTTTAAAAGTTTTACTTTGTTTATTTTTCAGTATTTTGAGACAGAGTCTTCCTAGGTAGCCCTGGCTGACCTGGAACACACTATGTAGACCAGGCTGGCCTCGGACTTTTCAGGGCTCTTGCTGCTTCAGCCTCCTGAGTGTTTGTGTTACAGGCAGGTGTCACCACACTCAACTTCTGTTTATGTTTTTCATTCGGAAATACTTGCATATATTTATGGAGGAGAGTATACTTCCACGCAAGCGTGCCCTCTCTGCTGTTTGTCTTCCGCAGACTATTAACATTGACCATTGAAGGTTTAAGACCAGGCTTCATGCTGTAATGTGACCATGCTACCAGTAAGTGGCAGTCTTACAGCGAGGACCAAAATGAAACCTAGAGGCACTGCGTATGAACTGCTCACTTAACTTTCATTCAGAGGTGAGTTAGGCCTTTACATCTCATTGATATCTGTTGAATCAGAGATGGCTGTTGAAACACTCATAATGCAACTGGGAGTAGTGGCTAACCCCTGGGATCTCAGTCTGGAGGGTGAAGCGGGTACGAGGGTGGATTTCCAGACTACCTTGCAAGGCCTACCTTGCAAGACTTTATCTCAAAAAGCAAAGTACAACACACACAAAAGCCACCCCGAACAAACAAAAACAACCTTGAGTTTTAGAATTTGGGCTCTAACTATCAACTGCATATCATTGATTTGGCTTACTAGTGTCTATGGAAACCCATTTTCATTGACCTGAGTAGTCACAGTAGTTACCCCAGAGTATAATGCTGACAGTGAAAGACAGCACTCACCCTAATTTCTTTTGAAACCGATTTGACCCCAAGAAATAATACTCAGGCAAACTAGGCATGTGTGCAGAGCATTTGATCTGAAAGGGCTTGTTGGATACCCCAGAGGCTAGGTGGTGCTTGAGCCTGGGGCCATTGGGGATGGGGAACAAAAAATAGAAGGAAAGCACAAATAATAGAAGCAAAAAAGCGACATTATAGACATAGGTGGTAAGTAACAAAAGATGGATAACTTTAATGCATTAAAAAATTTAGGGAAAATGGGCAGATTATTAGGAAATTATCAGTATTGATAGAAAACCCCAATAATTCTCTATAAAACAAACCACCGTGTGTACTTATGTGTATACACAAAGAATAAGACAGCTTTAATTTTTGCAGACTGTGAAGAGGATAGAAGAGCAAAACATTTCCCAATTCTTATAAAGCTAGTATAAGCAAAATATTATACTGAGACCTGCAATATGTTTTTTTTTCCAAAAAGAATGTTTATGACCAATTTATACTTAACTGAAGAATACGGAATAGGGAATTAATGGAGCCTGCCAAATAATGGGTTTAGGAAGAAAAATCACTTCACAATAGATGTGAAAGGCATCTTTGAAATTTAGTATCTGTTCATAAAAAAGAAAAACAGCTTGCATATCAAGAATAGAAGGAAATTTCCTTAATATAATAAACAGTAGCTCTTAAAAACAGAAAACAAAATGAAAACCTATAGCATGTTTTATACCCAAGGTGTTATCTTGAGACCTTTTCTTTGAGAACAGAAATAAAATAAGAATGCCTGCTATCAAAGCTTTAAGTCCACACTAGATTCCCTAACCAGCAAAGGACAAAAAAATATTGAAAAGGAAGGAACTAAGCTTTCACTACATAACAGAAAATAATCCTCAGCATAAACAATTTTATATAATCTAAAGATAATGGATTAGTAAACATTTAATTGTTGCAGAAATGTTTTAAAATTGCAGAAATCAAAAAATACATTTTACTTCGGTATTTGATCAACCAAAATAAAAATTAAATGATGCTATGTAAAATAGCTTCAATAATATGGAACACCTAGAAAAAACATCTAGAAACAATTAAATTCTTATAGAGAATACACCTTATTAAGGTAATTTAAAAAATCAACCTAAATATAAGTAGAGTCAAAACATGTCTGTGGATTGGACCACCGAGCTTGTAAAGAGGCCAAATTTGTCCTGATTTCATTTGTAGCTGTAGTGCAAGTTAATAATTTTCTACCATACTCTAACATTTGATAAACTGATTCTAGGCTTTGTTAAAAGGACCCAGAGAGCCATACTGCCCTTCAAGGAGAATAAAGAAAAGGATTTCCCCTGATACCAGCGTCTGTCACCATGCTACTGCCATGAAAGGAAAATGTTGCTTTGACAGAAAGAGAAATAGGACAGTTGAGACAGAAATCCATGTCTGTATATCATGATGAAGCACCGGGAGATGATGGTACGAGGTGAGGGAAAGGCTGGAATTTCGGTAGATGGGCTTGTAATCGAACATGCCAAACCCAGCTCCAGGAGAACTAAAGATTTACCTACAAAACATACTATTTTTTTTTTAAGCAAAAGTTATTTATGCCTTAATAAAAAATGGAATCATAATTGGGAGAGATGACTCAGCAGGCAAAGGTGCTCTCCCCTAAACCTGACTACCTGAATTCAATACCTAGGCCCCATATGGTGGAAAGAGAGAGCTACCTCCTAAAAGTTGTCCTCAGACTTTGATGTGTCGGGTGAGCCCAACTGGACCAAGAAGCCAGCTGGCTTTAAGATGCTTCAGGCCACCGTCTTTGCTCCTTTTCATATTAGTCAAGTGTTTTTTTTTTTTAAACTTATTTATTTATTTATTATGTATACAATATTCTTTCTGCTTGTATGCCTGAAGGCCAGAAGAGGGCACCAGACCTCATTACAGATGGTTGTGAGCCACCATGTGGTTGCTGGGAATTGAACTCAGGACCTTTGGAAGAGCATGCAACGCTCTTAACCGCTGAGCTATCTCTCCAGCCCTTAGTCAAGTTTTTGAACTAATATATAGGCAAGTATTTTTTAAACCTCTGAATAAGAGAAGAAATACTAAAATAGAATACAAAAAATGTACGATTCACAAGAGAAAAGATTGCTCTGTTCCATTACAACAAAATTAAATTGTGTTCAGGAAATGGAGAGATGTCTTAGCAGTTAAAAGCACTTGTTGGGCTAGAGGATCCTGGTTCGGTTCCCAGCACCAACATGGTCTAACAAACATCTATAACTCCAGTTCCAGGGGATCCAATATCTTCTGACCTCTGCAGGTACTAGGCATGTACAAAGTGCACATACATATACAAATCTGAAAGAGGGAGGGAGGGGAGAGGGAGGGAGGAAGAGAGAGAGTGTGTGTTCCCAAATGATACGTTGAAATGCTATAGTGTGAGGAAAAATATTTGCAACAGATGAAATCAGTAGAGGAATGACATTGAAAAGTTATAGATTATTTGTATTAATATGAGACACACAGAAACCCAACAGACTGGGTAAAGGACGTAAACAAGTATTTCTCTAAAATTAAATTCAAACTCTGTATAAACAAGAGGTGCCGGTTAATCACTAGGGACATACAAGATAAAGTCACATGCCATGTTCCCACATTCTTACCAGTTTTTGAAAAACCATAGAAATCAAAACCACAAACAAAAAAGCCAATTCTGGCAATACCACAGCTCAAAAAGATCAGTATTCTTTTTTCTTCTTGAGACAGGGTACTTGCTTTGAATCCCAGCCTGTCCTCAAATTGTGTTCCTTCTTCAATCTCCCTGTTTGGATTACAGGTGTGTGCTATGCCACCCAGCAAAATACATTCCATATGCTGTTGGTGAGAATCTGGGAAGCTAACTGAACATTACCTAACAAGATTCCAGGGCTTTGTGCCCTCTGATCCATTAACTCTACTTTTAGAAAGGTGTTCCAAAAACTCGTGAATATCAGCATTATTCTATTCTCACATTATTATGTAAGTGTCCTGAGTGGCAGTGTGTGTCACTGAAATGAAAATGAAACGTCAAAAGCAGAAGGGACAACGACTCTTTTGAGAAGTTCAGGGGTGTGCCTTAGTTTCATTCTGAACACATTTCATATCTTAACCTTAGCACTTAAAACCTATTAAACACTTTTACTAAACATGCAACTGTACTTAAAAAAAAATAGAACGTCCCCATCTGCCTAGCCTAGGTCCTGTGCCGACAGACCCCGGCTGCTTTCAGCCTTGATTAGAGAAGCATCTTTTTACAGTGGGCAGCGGTCAAATGGATGATGGAGAATGGTCAGGATGCTGAGCATGAGACTGAGTCTCAGTTGTAAACAGGACATTTATATTAACTTCACCCTCCCACCCCAGGATCAGGGACCATGGGAAGATGGGAGGAGTGTTGTGTGTGGGGTGCTGTCTTCTGGACCTGAGATAGCAGTGAAGTCATGAATTCCCAGCATCAGTGGGTACTTGTTAAAAGACCCACACAAGATCAAGCCAACCACAATCGCCGCGGAGATGAGGTAGATGGTCTCAGTTCCCACTCATCACAGAGTAGTCTTTGGTAGTTGGTAACTGAGAGAGGAACTATCAGCTTTGCGGAAGATGTGATCACTGGTAAGTTTTCCATGTTCTGGTGGATGACCTCACCCCCATGTAGATAAAAACAGCACTAACTGGGCTTAATGGCTTATCAAACAAAACAGAAGCTCCCTGAAGTTGGGAAGGAGGCTTGTTGAAGATAGGAGGAAGATGGAAGGGGAAAACGGGGAACAGATATAATCATATTTCTTGTATATTTGTATGAAATTCTCAAAAATGAAGGAAAACAAGGAAGTGGACAATTTGAGCTATATCCATTCCCAGAAAAACTTTTCAATAACAACTACAAGGACACAAATAGCCAGGGAGGATCTTACAGATACGCTGTCCAGTTAAATAGGCAGGGAGGGTCTTACAGCTATGCTGTCCAGTTAAATAGATGAAAACTACCACAGCTCACATGGTTTCATTCATCAATTGTTGAAAACCACGAAGAGCTATATGCATAAACTTGAGAATCATACATAAGTGGTGAAGTTTTAAAGAAGACAGAGAGGGGACTATGGTGTGCAGTCAGTGGAGTGGAGTGTAGCATGCTAAAAGCCCTGGATTTGATCCCCAGCGTTGGGTTTGGTGGTGCATATTTGTAATCTAAGCCCTGCAGAAGTGGAGAAAAGAGAAGTTCAAGGTCTTTTTAGGATACATAGAGTGTTAGAGGCCAGCCTGAGATACATAAAACTGCAAAACAAGCCAAAAAAACTATCACGACAAAATTGCATTGCAATACCAAGGACAATACCTACTTAGAGAAGCAAAGTGTTGTGGTCAGGAAAGAACAGATGATTTGGAGTTAGGCTTCAAATGGGCTTTAGCAGAGTGGCTGTATTTTTGAATCCATATTTGCTTGAATATTGCTTTATAAGTATTGCATAGTCAATATATTTGTGTTTATGCAGCATTTTATTATAGTTTCCATTAAACAAATTTTAAACCTTAAAGCCATATTGTGAAACCATCTTCCAGCCCTTTATTGGAAAACTATTGTCTGACAAGAAGATTTTGACAAAGACATGGAGTATCAGAAGGATTCTTGCTGCCAATGAACACATAAAGGGGATTAGGCACTTTGGAAGGCAGCTAAGCATGGTTTTGTAAAGAGGATGTCTTTGATCAGAGAAAAATGTGCGCATGGAGCAGGGAAGTAGTAAGATGAGATGAAAGCGTAAAAGGTACCTCACCAGGACTAACTGGTGGTGAGTGTGTCTGTGAACTCAAGAGAAGGAGAGCTTAGCTGTCTGACCCTGGGAAACTGTTAGCTGGCAGAAAGAAGAGAGCCTTACCGGAGAGCAGTATAAAGGGTAAGCCATACCACTTCCCATCTGCACGGCTTCTGTGGGCAATAGCGGGATCTCCATTTTCAAGATGAGACTAGACAGGATTTTCCACAGTGAGTCACAGCTCAGCAGAACGTTCTCACTGGTGGACGCTTTTCATCCTTTGCAGCTGCATGGCTGGAGCCTGCGGGAGCTGGTGAGGGGTGTTCTCTTCACGGCCTTCTCCTCGCCGTGATGAGGACACTGGCCATTTCAGAGAGAGGATCTGACTTCTCATAGACCAGTGAATGTGGCAGCTGAGAAGACGACTTGTCCTCACTGGGCCACTGTTTTCTGTGCTTCTGAGTAAAGAACGCCGGAGAGGGTGCTAAGTACTTCTGTATACGCTTGAATGTGACTGAAAGCTTAAACTCTCTATCATCCGTTCATAATTATCAGATATAAAAACTCTACATCATCTCCTTAATTTTGTTAAGTTCAAGTCCTTGTGAAGCACACACTTCATTCTCTTTTATGAAGAACAGAATACATAATTTGTTTTGTTTTTATTGTTTTTGAGACATGGTCTCTTGTGTACTAGACTGGCCTTGCATTCTTGATACTCCTTTCTCTACTTCATAAGTTCTGGAATTACAAGCTTGGTTTATTGGATACTTGGGGTAAAACCCTGGACTTCATCTATGCCAGGGAAGCACTTTACCAACCTAGCTATATCTCTAGTCCAAGATCCACATTTATTTGGAAAGACGGTCATATTAGTATTTATTAGTACATATTAGTCATATTAGTCCTTGTTGGTGCAATAAAATACCCAATGAAAGACAACTTGAAGGAGAGAGTTTATTTTTGCCCAGTTTGAGGCTAGAATCCAATACTTTTTTTTTTTTGAGATATATGGCATATCACCCTTATCTCCAGCTAGCCCACACGTAGCAACACACTGAAGCTTCTTACTCCTGCTCAACCAGAACACAGGACCTACTGGTTAGCCTCTCCCTTTTCTCTCTGTCTCTCTGTAGCTTCTGGTAACTTCTACTCTATTCTCAGTTTCCACTGTCACTATTGTAAGATTCTACCTATGAGAGAGATGCAGCATTTACCATTCTGTGCCTGGCTTATTTCACTCATCACAGTGACATCCAACTCCTTGCACAGCACTGCAAATGGCAGGGTTTTAGCATTCCATAGTATATACATATCACACTTTTTTCACCCATCAACTGATAGATATTTAGGCTGTTTCCATTTCTTAGTTATTGTGAACAGTTTTGGAATAACAAGGGTGTGCAGATGTTTCTATGAATTGCACTTCCCTTGAGTGTATACCCAGTAGTGGAATAACTGGATCATAGAGTAGCTCTCTTTCAGCTTTTGAAGAACCTCCATACTTTCTTCTGTAAGACTACTCGTTCACTTTCCCGCCAACAGTGTGCAAAGGTTTCCTTCATGCCCCCCCCCCCAGCATCACTTAAGAGTTTTTAAATAGTTATAGTGAGATGCTACCTTTTTGTGATTTTGACTGGCATTTCTCTCATCAATGTGTTGGACTTTTTTTTTCATTTTTTTTGATGTTTTCTCTTGAGATGTATCTTTTTATATCTGTTGCCAATCTTCAATTTGGATTATTTGGGAGAAAAGGTTGCTGTTGGGCTTTTAGAGTTCACAGTATATTCTGGAATCAGCCTCTTATTAGATGTAGAGTTTACAAATATTATAGATCATCCTGTAGGTTGCTTTCTTCACTCTGTTGATTTTGCCCTTTGTTGTATAGACAATTTTTAGGTTTAGATATACTCCCATTTGTTTATTTTTGCCTTTGTTCCCTATGACTTTAGGGTCTTAACTATTTTTTTTGTTATTATTTCAAACATCTTAAAGCTTTTCTACTGTTTTGTTCTAAGACTCCATTTCTCCCTCCCTTCCTCTCTCCCAACTTCCCTTCCTCCCTCTTTTCCTCCCTCTCTCCATGTGTGTCTATTTCTATGTAAATCTTAGACTTGTATTTTTCTAGTCCTATCGAAAATGCCATTGCCATTTTGATAGGGTTCTATTAACCTGAATTAGTATGAACATATAACAACAGTATTGATTCTTCCAATCCAATTTATCAGTGTTTTATTATTTTTATTATAGAGATATTTCACCACTGTGGTTAAATTTTTCACTCATCTGTTTTGTAACTATTATAAATGAGATTTCTTTCTTTAAATTATTTTTTATTTTGAGAAATATTCTCCTCAAACTTCATATGAGGTCAGGATAACTTGAACATTTGATCCTCTTGCCTCTGTCTCCCAAGTTGTGGGATTACAGGTGTGTAATTTTTTTGTGGCACTGAGTATCAAACTCAGAGCTTCAAACTTTCAAGACAAACCCTAAGCCATATCCCCAGACCCAAGACTTCTTGTTTTCTTCTTTTCTACTTCAGCCAGCTTGTTATGTTTTCAGAGTTACTCTCATACTTGATGTACGTCTTCCTCTGGGGTCACAGTTGTGCATCATCACATCCAGCTGTTTTGAGCATTGTGTTCACAAAGGACATTAGCCTGTTGAAGGCGTAAGCCACGAACAATGCCACACCAGTTTGGAATTATTATTAATAGGGTAGTATTTATTTAAAGAGGAAAAACTTACAGATCACAATCCCAGACAACAGCCCTCTGCGCAACCAGGAAGGGAGTCTAGTCGCCAGCAGAGCAGGAAGTCAAGAGAGCAAGCAGAAGGAAGTAGAAGCTTTTTTGAATGGAGCGAAACCACGCCCCAATGGGCTGGTATCTCAGCAACTATTGGTTGGAGGGGCGGAAAGACCTCCCACAACACCTCCCCCTTTTGTTTAAGTAAGAGAGTTCTAAACCTACTACGAAATTATATACAATAAATACAAATATCCTATTCTAACTAGCTTAGGACTTGTATAATAAATAACTTGGCCAAGTCATGAGAGAAAAGTAACTATAGTTATATAGTCTTCAACCCCATCAAAGATCTGAGAAGGGAAATAATGTTACCTGGGTAATTAGGAAGTTCAGTAAAACAACTTCCAAAACATGCAACAAATCACAGAGACAACTAGCTACCTGGGCAATCACCCAAAGTCACGTTTGCAGCGTTGAAGCAACCAACTTTGGCTAAGGCCTAATATAACTGACATACCATTTTCAAAGGCAAGCAACTTTTCAAAATTATCTTACCCTGTCTTGGCAGGATATGACAGTCCTGTTTTATCCATTGATGCACGCTCTGTATCTCTGTCAGTGGTTGAGGTATGGGCATTTCTTTGCCCCAAGGCCAGTTCTGTCAAAAAGAAAGGCTCCAGGTGGAGTGTCTTTGGTGCTCAACATTCTCTCGGGAATAGAGCGGTGTTGCCAGGAGCAATTGTGTCTCACTACCACAAAACTCTGAGTTAGATTAAAGGCCATTTTCTGAGGCACGTTCTTGATTGTGACTGGGAATGACTGGGCCACTGTTGGCTTGGGGGCCTGCGAGAGGCCCCTCAAGGAGTTTCCCAACGGGATCGGGTTGCCTTGTTTGTCTGTTGTTGACCTGCATTCGTTGGACCAATGACAGCCTTTACCGCATCTCCTACATATACCTGAAGGCCTAGGTCTCCTATTATTGTCATTCCCAGAGGAGATATTATTCCTAGAAATTCTGTGCCTGCAATCCCTTTTCAGATGTCCTAATTTACCACAATTAAAACACCTGGCAGTTTGATGTCTCCTCATTGCTGTGGAAATCGCTTCTCCTACCCAAGATTCATCATTATAGCTAAATGTCTCAACATTCATCGTATGCTGAATCCATTCATCCATAGGTGCTGATCTAGACTTTAAAGGCCCAATTATCTTTTTGCATTCTATGTTTGCATTCTCAAACGCTAGAGATTCAAGAAGTATTCGTCTAGATTCTGGGTCTGTTACCCCTATGTCCAGAGCCTTAATTAATCTTTGCAAAAAGTCAATAAAGGGTTCTCTCTGTCCCTGCCTAATTCTGGTATATGATTCAACCCTTTTTGCTGGATCTTGTATCCTATTCCAAGCATTTAAAGCTGCTTGGTGACATAGACGCAGTACTTCATCGTCATAAAGAGCTTGGACCTGTGGATCAGCATATTCTCCTGCACCAAGAATTTGATCTTGGGAAACCTTGACACCTTTTGCTCTTCCTTGCTGTTCCATATGTTTGGATTCTTCTCTGAAATAAATTCCAAACATCAAGGAAGGTCCCTTATCTAAAACTGCAGACACTAACTGATGGAAATCATAGGGGGTAGCTCTAGCATTAGAAGCCCAAGTCCTTACCATTTCCTTTACATGTGCGGAGTGCAGCCCAAAATTAACAACAGCTTGTTTAATTTCTTTCAGATCATTCATTGCTATTGGCATCCATCTAGCTTCTCTGACTCCCTTTGAGCCTTTAGAAGTTGACGCTTTGTCAGAATTAAGTATAGGGTATGCTGCTAAAACCCTGGGTAAGCCAGTTCTAATAGCTGGTGTTGGCTTTGTATCCTGTCCTTGTGCCTTATTACTCTGTTCACCAGTTCCAATCATTTCTTCAAGCATTTCAAGTCTTTTTATTATTGCCTCTTTTGAATCCTGAATCTCCTGACCTGCATGAGTTTCTAGTAAAGATAGTATGGTTCTTGAGAATACCATAATCTTCCTAAATGATAGAATATTCAAAAGAATACTAAAACATAGTAACCAGTAAATTAAGTTATCCTCATAGTCATATAAATTTTGCATGATAAGACCCATTGTATTGGTAGCCCAAACAGTGAAAGTCATGTTGGAAACAAAAACTGCCATATTACCTATTGTCCAGCTGGCCTCGAACTCACCGAAATCCATCTGTCTCTGCTTCCCGAGTGCTGGGATTAAAGGCGTGCACCACCACCGCCTGGCCGGCCTCGAACTCACAGAAATCCGCCTTTCTCTGCCTCCTGAGTGCTGGGATTAAAGGCGTATGCCACCACCACCTGGCCGGCCTCAGAGATCGTCCTGCCTCTCTGGATATTATGGGCCTTAAGGCCGAGTGTATCTTGGACTCGGCACTGGGGCCTAAGTCACGAACTAAACAACAAACAGCGTACACGGAACCATAAACCCAGAATCCAGGGGTAGAGAAGAGTAACCCGGAAGTTGTGTATGCCTCCACGTGACAGAGTCACCCTGAGGGTTGCAGCCTCCGCAACCGGCAACCGCGTGATCTGGTTCGCACCACTTAAGAGCTGTACTTGCAAGGGCGATTTAAAAATGACTCAGAAAAGAGTAAACCACACAGGCAGAGACTATGCGGGCCTGTGGAGTTTAAATCCACGTGGGGAGGCAGAGGATAGGGTGCATGGGGACTTGAAGTCAATCTGAGGTGTCTAAAAAAATATAAAGAACTGCAGCAAGAAAAGCCAGTGCGTGATAATTTAAATTAAACTGCTGGCTCCACGCACAAGGCACAAGCTACAAGGCTGCTGCAAGGCACAAGCCACACGGCCACAAGCTGCGACTGAGGAAGGGAGGGCTCGCTCTTGCCAAGCCGAACTCGCGGCCGGCAGCCGAGCGGGGGAGGGGTCCTAAAAAGCCAAACGTTCGGGCGCCAAGTGAAGGCATAAGCCACGAACAATGCCACACCAGTTTGGAATTATTATTAATAGGGTAGTATTTATTTAAAGAGGAAAAACTTACAGATCACAATCCCAGACAACAGCCCTCTGCACAACCAGGAAGGGAGTCTAGTCGCCAGCAGAGCAGGAAGTCAAGAGAGCGAGCGGAGGAAGTAGAAGCTTTTTTGAATGGAGCGAAACCACGCCCCAATGGGCTGGTATCTCAGCAGCTATTGGTTGGAGGGATGGAAAGACCTCCCACAACAGCCTGTAGCATTATTTTTGTTGTTGTTGTGCTCTCATCTGTTTTGGGTATGGGGTAATGCTGGTTTTGTGGAAGGTGTTTGGGAGAATTCCTTCCTATGTTTTGGAATCATTTAAGGAAAATTGGTTATCAATTAAAATGTGTGAAGGTGCTCACAGAGGTCAAAAGAGGCCATCAAATCCCCTGGAGCGGGAGTTACAGGTGATTGTGAGTCATGTCATCGTGTGTGTCGTGTCCCCCTCCCCCCTGCCGACTGTGTATGCTGGGAACCAAACCTGGAGAGACAAGGTTTCTTTGTGTAGCTTTGCAACCTGTCATGGAACCATGCTGGCATTGAACTCACAGAGACTGGCCTGCTTCTGCCTCCTGAGTGCTGGGATTAAAGGCAACTGCATACACTCCTAACTGCTGCACTGTCTTGTTAGCTCAATAAGTGGCTTCTCATTACCAAGTTAGTCTTGTTACTTGTTATTAATCCTCTCATCTTTTCAATTTCTTCCTAGTTCTTGTATGGATAAACTGTGTAGTTCTAGTTGTAGTTCTAGTAATTTCTCTGTTTCTTCAGTTATCCTCATCACATTTGGTCTCTTACACAGCTTTCTTAACTCATTTGTAGGTGCTGGGTGCATGAATAGCTCTCTCAGTCAGCATGTCTGTGGGGAGACAGGGCTGGAGGATCTTCTCTAACCATTGCCCCCTGCATTGTTCTCACACTGCAGCTTTCATTTGAGAATGTCACTCTTGTACTGTTTTCAGGACCTTAGGTTTGGGGAGGTGGCTCTGGCACCAGCCAATGAGCACTCTTTGTTGTTGTTTGTTTTGATTCTTCAGAGATTGTGCTTGTGGAGAAATGAATGTGTGATCAGTTGGGCCTTTAAAGAAGTGCAGATCACCATGTTTTCATGGAATCAACCAAGTGATTGGTTTGGTTTTGTCAGTAAATTTGTGTTTCCTTGGAGTCAGTTTTAGTTGGGTTTTCTGTCGTTTGCAGCGTTAAAAAAATCCTGAGTGTTGGGGAGGCAATGTTGGCAAATCAAGGTTGGAGTGTGCTGAAACCATACTCGGGGAGGTGACTGCTGGCAAGGTGGGAGTTGTCTTTGTAATGTGTTGAAAACACCTTTTCTGGCACCCATGGAAAAAGTGAGGCATGGTGGTGCAAGCTTGTAATCGGAACCAAAGACGAAGGAATCTCGGTGAGTGCACCAGGCCAATGAGGGACCCTACCACAAAAGATGCTCTTTCTAAAGGTGATACCTGAGGCTCTTCATCTGGTTCCACACTCAAGAAACGCATCCCATATGTGCAAATGTGCTTGGACACACACACACACATCTATCGACACATGGACACGAATACACACACATTAATGGAATTTTTTAAGAAACGAGTTTTAAGGTACATAGGTGATATCAAGCACTGTTAAAGGGAATCACATGGCTTGTTGCCTTCTGGAAATCGGAAGATCAGTCTCTGTAATGATTGTTCTGCCTCTTTAAGGGACAAGCCACGCCCACTGCCTCCCCCATCCTCTGAGGCAGGCTGATCTTCAGCTTCCAGCCTGAGCTTGCTCTCTTTTCCATCTTCCTCTTGGAGAGGCAGCTTCTGCCTCTCTCTCCCCACTTCTCCTCTTCCCCCTTCTGTCTCTCTCTTCTCTTTCCCTCTCTCTCCCTTCTCTCTCTCTCTCTCTCTCTCTCTCTGCTCTTCTCCCCTTCTCCCTTCCCCCTCCATAACCCCCTGAATAAATATCCAACCTCACTCTGCATAGCATGCCTATCTGTTTCTGTCTCTTGCCCACCCACCACATGTCTCCCTGCCTGGGACCAGCCACTGCTTGGGGACAGGGTGGGACGGTGCTTAGAGACAGTCAGAATGGTCCAGCATTTTAATTTTTTTCCATTACATTTGGCTCTGTGACTTGAATAGGCTCTTCTGCCCCAAACATCTCTCACAGGGTTGGGATCCTGAACCAGGTACTGTTTTTCCTCAACCATGTGTTCCATATGCCTGAGCGAGGTTTCTACCATGTGATTTCTACTCATAACACTGGCTTCGATTGGTGAGTTTCCCCCATTCTGCTATGGTTGCTTCCCTCAGCTTCCTCTGTTTGGAATGGTCTGAGGCCAATCCACCCGTGACTGAGGGCCCAGAGTCCTTCAGGTCCTTCTTTCTCTCTTTTTTTTTCCCATTTCTTTTCATTTCTTTTTTCCCCCCTCACTGTAAAAGGCTGCTCAGAGTGGCCTCTGGCCTCTTCTGAGTCAGGCCATAGCACCCCATCCAGGGTCAGGGGATGCCTGGCCCATGAGTTCTGTGGTGTTCGTGCCAATTTTCACCCCACCTATAGAGACATCACTGTTATAGGCCTTGTGGTGTTGCCATTTTCACACATTTCACAATTTCAGCTGTGGGTAGCAAGCCATCCATGTCCGTTCCCCATGAGGTGGAAGCCTTTTAGAGGCCCCCAAACCCTAGGCCTTAATGCCCTACTTCTTCAGCTCCTACCTTCACTCCACCAGTGTTCTGCCAGCTCCACTTTTATGGGAGCTTTCTGACAACTGTCAGCACACAGGCAAATGGGCCCTGCCATGGTTACTGCTGCCAACAAGATTGGTCAGATCCACGAGGTGGCTTTTTTCAATTCCAACCTTTTGCCCCCCTCCGTGGCTTGTGGCATTGGCAGTTTGTGGCATGGTGGCTCAGCTACAGGGCAGACCATGCCTCTAGGTCTCTCTTATTATTAAGCTCAAAATCCCTGCAGCTCAAAAATTGTGGCTTTTCCTTCTCTTATTGAGCTTAAAACCCCTACAGTTCAAAAATTGTGGCTTTTTTCATACAACATGTGACTGCTGCCATTTTGACTAAGGTCATGTGACCTTACCACCATCTTAACTGAAGTTAGGTGACTTCACTGCCATCTTAACTGAGTGGCTTTTTTCATGCAGCATGTGACTGCTGCCATTTTGACTGAGGTCATGTGACCTCACCACCATCTTAACTGAAGTCAGGTGACTTTACTGCCATCTTAACTGAGTGGCTTTTCCATACAACATGTGGCTGTTGCCATTTTGACTGGGGTCAGGTGACTTTGCCGCCATCTTGGCTGAGAGCCAGGTCAAGTGACCAAGTTCTCCCATCTTTACTAAAGCTTACCCTGTCTTGTCCCCCGGTTTACTTACTTTTTTTCACTAAATTCCTCTTGTTGACTCTGTTGCATGTGTTTTGCGCAGTGGCATGCCTTTGGTAGGGCCCACTAAGAGCATCCACTTTACCCAATTCCTGTTCACTCTGTGTGTGATCATACATGTAACTTAAATGCACCTATGCTTGATGTTATAATTGTTCATTGCATGTCATTTCAAACGATAAAAACAATAAATCTCATGTTTTAAACTGGTATGTACTTTTAAGTCTCTTACAAAAATACTTTACACGTAATCCAACCCTCATTTAAAATATATTAAGCTGTTCACTACTATTGTCAGTTCTGCCATTAACCTTATATTGCAAGCAGTTTTTTCTTCTTTCTGATTTTTCTGAGTGTAAATATTACTTGTTAAGAGCCAGTACAGTCAAGCTCAGTCCCAGCTCTCCAGGCAGAATCTATACTGTAATTTTACCTGATAAACAGCCCTCAACTACTCAGAGATCTAGGAAATATGGCATTTAAATATTTAATTATTAAAAAAACTTTTCATAACAAAAAGAGACAGGTTGGCTCCTAGCGGCAGCACTCTATTTCTTCCAAAGAAGACAGAAAAAAATGGGCACACAACAACGTCCATCTGCAATTCGCTTCAACTGCCAAGCACTGACCATTGGGAAAAACTGCCTTTCATTTAAACTAAAGATCTCCAGATGTGGACAATATCACTAGAATCGACAGCCTAGCTGCTCAGGTCAAGGTAGTCCTGTCTTCCTACAAATTTCTTAGCCCACAAGATCTTCTGGAGCCTGTCAGGCCCTTCGCTAAACAACAGAAGGCAAATACAACCTTCAGTGACCATGGAGGACCCTGAGGAGGGGCTCTAGGTGACAATGAAGTAAGTTCTATGTCATTTTTTAATCGGTAACTCAAGTAAAATTTTATCCTTCTCAAAGATTTCTGATGCAGTTTGACAGATGAGAGTGTTGTCAGTTTAAAAGGACAACCTCACCAAACAAACTTCAGTAAAATACAAATACAAGACTTACAAGTTATAAAGGTGTGAGGACAAATACAAGTTACCAAACTTCTCTCTCATGCTGCTTTCCATAGTCATAAAAATGCTTTTCATTGTGCAAAAATATCTGTCACAGTCATTCTGACATAAATATGCTACTGTTTATACAATGTATATGTCTAAAACTTCTGTTTTTACAAACCCAAAGAATTCTTGTGAGTTCCAGGGAGCCGAATTGAAGGATCCACCTTAAACAGGTGTAAGAGACACCAGACATTTCCATGCCACAAACACCGGACAGGAGCAAAGAGACCAGCTAGGCCAGGATGTGGCCAGCACCCAGCCTTCTCAGGGGCCCCCAAAGATGACACCCACAAAAAACAGAAAGAAGTCTTAAGAATCTGCTGCCCCAATTCCTTTAATCTGTGGTGCCTAACCTTCCGCCTTTTTATTATAAAAAAGAGATGGGAATGTAATGATTGTTCAGTCTCTTTAAGAGACAAGCCATACCCACTATCTCCCCCATCTACTGAGGCAGGCTGATCTTCATCTTCCAGCCTGAGCTCTCTCTTTTCTGTCTTTCTCTTGGAGAGGCAGCTTCTGCCTCTCTCCCCACTTCTCCCCTTCCCCTGCTTCTGTCTCTCTCTTCTCTCTCTCTGCTCTTCTCCCCTTCTCCCTCCATAACCCCCTGAATAAATATCCAACCTCACTCTGCATGGCATGCCTATCAATGTATCTGTCTCTCTTGCCTGCCTTTCGTTACACGGAGACCTGGAGATCAGCGGGGTCTGTGCGTCGTCCCTGCTTGGGACTGGCTGCTTACTGCAGTAAGCTGCGAGGGAGCTTGCAGCAAATTCATTTCATTCTCAAGGCCGCTTAGTTTACGATTTTGTCCTAAATATTAACCTCCATAGCTGTGAGATTCATTGTCCATGCAATCTCCTGATCTGATTTAAACCCAAATAGCTTGTTGATCTAAGTACATAGTGCAGGAGCCCCACCTTTAGTAATCGGTCATTGTGTGGACTCTGTAGTCATGCACCCTAGACTCTGACCAGGATGAGCTTGCCAGGCAGCCCTGTTGGGACCACACCACACTCCCCTGTCTCCTGACCTGGGTAAAATCTGTAACTTCCACCCTATGAATTCTGTCAAGTGGCCCTTAGTCATTTATTATTGTGTAATTCAAACTGGAAATGACTAGTATTTTCATTTGAAACTTGGAGGCTATCTTTCAGAAGTCTGAGGTTTTCCGCCACTTTTCCTAGTAATTAAGGGGTAAGCAGAGACTCGCCCTTCATCTGCAGCAGAGTGCCCCTCCATCACATGCTCATAGCCAGCATGCCCCAGCTGTCTGGGAACAGCTATGGCGCAGCCTTCCTTGTTTTTCAGCTGGTTGAGACAGGGCTTCGCTACCTAGCTCACCATGGCTGGGAGTTCACAAGCTGCCTTGTCCAGTTTAGGACACATTTAGAATATGAGAAACTATAAAAGGCTTCAGTATCCAAAACCCATTCAAAGACTGTTTTCCAAACTGCAGACTCCCAGAGCGTTTGGTTACAGAATCACTGTTTATGGGTGGGTCTTTTATGATAGCCTTTGCAAATAAACACAGGCGTGGAGTATGAATTTCAAAGGATCAACTTTTTGAGACTGGTTTCAGGGAGTTTAAGCTGACCTTGAACTTGCTAGGTGGCAGAGGATGACCTTGAACTTCTGACCCTCCCCTGCCTCTACCTTCTAAACACTGGGATTAGTAGGTTTTTGTTTGTTTTTCCGACTCAGGTTTTCTCTTTGTAGCCCTGTCTGTTTTGGAGCTAGCTCTGTAGACCAGGCTGGCCTCAAACTCACAGCGATCTTCCAGCCTCTGCTCCCAAGTACTGGGATTAAAGGCGTGAGCCACCCACCATGCCCGGCTCGGATTACAGTTTTACAGCTGTTGGCCACCATTTGTGGCTCTTGAAATGGTGAGGATCACGTAGGAAAGCACCCTACTCTGTCTCTCTTCCCTCATTGAGACAGGATCTCATACAGTAGTACTCCATGATGGTTTAGAATGCACGATGTAGACCAAGGCTGTCTTGAACTCATGGTAATCTTTCTGCTTCAGCTTCTTCAGTCCTGAGATTAGCGGCGGGAACCACCGTGACCAATTTATTTTCATCCAGTGGAATCCTTGCGTCTGTAGCAAAAAAATGAGGCGACTGTGCAGGAGATAACAGTTTTCAGAACCTCGTGCTAAAGCTGAAAGCTGTGGGCTGACCAATTTGGTATCTCTAGCCATGCAGCCATCAGGCAGAGATATGCAGCAATCAGGTAGCGGTGGGCAACAATCAGGTAGTTGTGTTGTGATGTCAAATACAGAGCAAGCTGTGAAGTATTAAAAAAGAAAACAAATCAGCCTGAAGCACACCAAACCTCTAGAACTAAACTTCCCTTGCAGGCGCTCTAACAGAAACAGGAAGTGGAGTCCATGACACCACAAGGAAGCAGGCAAGCCCAGAATGCTGCCATTGCACAGAGAACTGGCTTCTAGAACTAGCAAGGGACTGGGAAATGCAGGGCAGATTGTCATCAATGAAGAGAGAGGTCGCTGCAACACCCAGCTGCACGTGGACTCCTTGTCTGAGCCTGGATCAAAACAAGTCAATTAAATAATATTTTGGAGACAGGAGAATTTGGTTACGGTCTAAGATGAGGAATAGAAAATCATCGACAGTTTTCTTTGTTTTGAGTGGCAGTGGTACCCTGGCTACACAGAAGAATTTCCTCTTTTTGGAAGTAGATCTACATTGCAGTCTAAGACGGTGCTGAAACACGTCTATGATCTTTTAAAAATCACTTTAGCAAATAAAAGACAAAAGATACAAGGAATAAAAAGTGTTTTGATACTCCATTTTGTCAAAACAAGGAAAGTCAGCTCAGTGGTTCACAGTGACTTCTGTGTGACCCTGACAATCCAAGTGGAATCCCTGGAGCCTACAGTGGAGGAGAGAACCAACTTCTGGAAGTGTCCTCTGACCTCTGCACACAGAGCTCCTTAGGCCCCTCCCCCATCTCTGTCTGACACTCCCTCCCCTTCTCTTCTGTTCCCCTGTATCTCTTTTCCCTGCTGCTGTCTCTTCATCTCCCTCCCTCCGTCCCTCCCTCTCTGCCCCCCCCATACACTTAATGAGAAGGGGTAAAAATATTTTCATATTCCTGTAACTTCTTACCCATTTGAACATGTAGCTGGCTCGGATGCTCTTTGTTCTTCAGTAGTTTACACATTTGAAAGATACTGAGGCCTTCAAGAGATGAAGCCAAGGGGAAATTGAATGGGTCTCAGGGAGGACACCATTCTTAGAGGGATGGAAAGTAGTTGTTACAGATGGGAGTTAGTTCCTGAGAGATGGCTGTGGCCCAGCGAGCAAGCCAGCCTCCTCACCTGACTTGCCACTTCACCACGAGATCTCTCCCTCTGGCACGCCTGCCTGTCTCTGTGAGGTCATCCCAGAGCTGAGTCAATATTCATGCTGTGACTTTGAGCCTCCAAAACTGTCCTAGAGAAAACTCTTTTCTTACATTACTTCATTTGAGTATCATTACAGTAGAAAATGGACTCGGGCCTGGGAGATGGCTTAGTGGGTAAAGGTAAGCAGAAAGGTCCGAGATTGATACCTGGGATCCACGTGGAGGAAGGAGAGAACTGGCTCCAACAGGTTGTCCTGGAACCTTCATGTTAGCACTCTGTACCAAAAGAATAAGTGAATCAAAATGAAAACAACAATCAAAAGAAAATGAATTAAATATTACTTGTTTTTTAAATAAATAACTCAATAAAGTATTGACTGTTTTAGGCAATACTCATATGTGTAGGCAAAAATGCCCTCAAGGACTGTAATTCTGATTAGTTGTTTAACAGATTATTTCAGTTTCTGTTCTGTGGAAACTATACCGTATCTCCACAGAGGGCTTTATTGTATTTCTGTTTTTTTTTTCCCCCTCTCGTGTTGTTTATTGCTAAATGTAGTCATTTATGATGCTCATCTTGTGTTTTAACATAACAAAAACCCACTAAGAGGTTAAAAAATTAAGATGAAAAAATCAGAAATGAATCTCTTATTCATAAATAGAAAAAGGGGTAGGTGGATAGGTGGACCTTTTCATGGCTGCCTTTAATAAATTGTATATATAAAATTGGTGTTTTACAGAACTCCTCACAGAAATGGGCATGAGGGACCGTATGTACAGTACTAGTTCTTAGGCAGAAGAGGCACGGAGGAGAGAAGTTTGAGGCCAGCCTGTCCTGGGCTACACAGAGAGTTGTAAGTCAGCCTAGATTACATCAGACCTCATGTCAAATAAAACAAAGCCAAGAAAGAAAAAGCAAGGCAGTAAAAGTTTTTCTCGGTTCTCGGGACAGCCACTGAATGGACAACACAGAACTACAAGCTGGCGCTGTGGGAATCTTCCCCTAAGACCTTTGCAGAGTCAATATGGCCCTCGGCCTCAGGTTTAACTCTCTCTCTCCATCATACAGGAATACTTCCCGCAAGCAGCTAGTAGTGGTCCAGGTAACATTAAAATTCATGCAGCATAGTTTATAGTGCAAGTCTAGGACTCAGGGGGCCGTTCTCACTCTACACGGCTAAACACGTACCTTGGGACCAGTCATTCTCCTTGACTCTCTCTCGTCTGTAACATGAGGGAGTAAACAGCATCTCGGAGTAGCCCTCGTTCCATGGCACTGTGGAATTTCTCACACTGAACAAGTTACATATTTAGATTAAATGCCTCTGAGGTAAAGTGAGTGTCGGGGAAGCCAGGAAGGGCTGACTCAGCAAAAACCCAGCGGGTTTTCAAAAATCACAGAGTCTGTAAGTTGACTTCCCTCTGTGGCAAAGCATTTGTTTTGAAGGTGTCTAGATAAATGTCATTCTTCAACGGCCGAGAGTGCAGGTGTCTGACATGGTAACTTGATCATAAATGGCATGGCTGGAACTTCACACATCCTGACAATTTCTGTTCAAAGTCCCCCTCTCCTCCAGGGGAACAGAGATGGGATGGAATAGTGAGGGCCACACAGCTCTATCCAAATAGTGGGCAAGAAACATTGCTGAAGAAGTATGTGTTTCCTAAACGAAAGGTTTTGAAACTTTGAAGGTCAAAATAAGAATGATTTGGGGGCTTTGCATACAATGCTGACATAACATTTCAGCATCGTTAACAGAGGGCACTCGGTGATCCTCCTAACTCAGCCTCCTGAGACTGGAATTATAAAGCATGTGGCACTTGTAACGGTGTCTTGATCGTTTCCTTGTCTCAATACCATTATAAACAAGGAAAGTCAGACACAATAAGCTTATAGATTACATTCTAAAGTGTATTAGACTGAGGATTAGAACTGGGCTCTCGATTGTCATGGAAGTAATTTATACATGTAAAGATAAGAAATATGACATTCACAGCTTATTTATTTATTTATTTAGCCAGACAGGGTTTCTCTGTGAAGGCACTCCTGGAACTCCAGCTCTGTAGACCAGGCTGGCCTTAAAGTCAGCCTCTCTCTGCCTCCCAGCAGCTGGGATTAAAGGTGTGTACCACACGTCTGGCTTCATTGCTTCAGCTCCCACTCCAGGTGCTTCAAGGACAGCAGTCACAGGCTTGATTGATGGAGAGGCACCTGACAGCATGAATACATGAGTGACATGTTTATATTTTTTGTTCCTTGGTAACCAGCTGGGTTTATACATGGTTTATACAGGCTATTTTATCTGAGATGTTAGAAGTCTCTTGCCGTAACTAATACTTTTCTTTCCTTGAAATACTGCTTCCTTTTTGTTGATTTCATGTGATAAATGTCAGAGTGTCAGCAGGCTCTGTCTACTATGACATGACGTAGAACAGGAACGTTCTCAGATGTGACTAGCTGTACTAACATGGGAACCTCGTGTGGTCAGACACCCTGAGAAGTAGGCTGACCCTGAGTGGGTGTGGTCAGCCCTCATGATTCTGGGGTAGACAGAGGTTAGAGGAAGCACCATTTTAACTGAAGAGCTAAAGCTGTGCCTACACTGAGCTGGCCTTTGCTTTTCCCTGCCAAGTACTAATGTTTTCACATCTTATTTTCAACGGTGTCCTGCTGCTGTTGCTACTGCTACTTGCAAGTAAGTCTGGGCCGGTACTTTTCAGATGGAGAAAGATTATCACACAGAGGGCAAGACAGAGATAGAGGATGGGTGTAGTGATGCTATTTCTAATAGCATATGTTGGGAAGTAACCTAAATGTCAACAGTGGAGATCGGGTAAGTAAATTAGACATATCCATCCATGAGAGAAGCAGGGAGACTAATTCAACAACCTGATGCAGATGCTGGGAATCACAATGCTACAGAGAGAACCAAGGTGCCCAGTTATGTGTGTAAGCCTTGCCAGGAGGCAGCAATGTGTGGATGTTTTTTAATGGTTGAGCTCCAGGAGGGGGACCTGGGGGATGGGAAGAGTTGGGAGAGGTGGTCCTGCTTTCAAGTATCTTTTGTGTGGTTTGAATACTTTATTATATAGATGTGTGTGTGTGTGTGTGTGTGTGTTATTATAAAGGAATTTAAACTTCAGTACATTTGAAGAGTTTCAAATATGCAAGCTACTAGTTTTGTTTTGTCAGAACTTTTATCTCAGAGAGAGAGAGAGAGTGAGAGAGTGAGAGAGAGAGAGAGAGAGAGAGAGAGAGAGAGAGAGATTGAGAATTAGGTTACCTTTCCTTTGCTAATGAACACACAGCCAGCCCAGACAGGTGGGCCACTTTCCTGGCCAACAATTTTTGTTTCTCATTAACCCAGGTTTTATAGTCTTTAAGAAACTGTTCACAGATCTCTTTGAGGGCTGAAAAGTATGTGTTTGTGACAGACTGGGGGTGGGGATCAAGGGCCCACAGCACATGGCAACTGAGAGACATGCAGGTTCTCATGTTCCTTCTCAGGCCAATGGAGGCAGGCATTTTAGGGAATGAGCAGAGGTTGCCCATGCTGGCCTCAAACTCACTACATTTCTGTCACAGAATCCTCAGTGCAGGGATTAAAGACAGTCATCACTTTCTGGACTGTTAATTTATTTTGTGAAAGATGATTTCAGATTTCATCATGCAGGCTAGTTTGGGATCTTCCTGTCTCCACCTGCCAAGCTCCAGGTTTAGAGGCATGGGCAATCATAGTAAGTGTATGAACAGACTCCCTGCTTCCTCTGGTGACAGAGAATCATTGGCACCGTCAAATCCTCCTCCTAACAGCAAAGCCAGAGTTCCTTCTTTAATTCTATGATGCATTACCAACAGAAATGGACCCACCCACTCACCATCTCACCCTCCTCCCCTCTCTGTGTAGGGTCTGTGGAAGATGCAGTTATAGTCGAGGTCGGTAAGAATGCGTATCTGCCCTGCCACTACAATCTACCTGCCTATGGGAAACCTGTGCCTGTGTGCTGGGGCAAGGGACCCTGTCCTTGGTTACAGTGTGACAGTTGGGTGCTCAGCACTGATGAAAGAAATGTGATACATCAGAAATCCAGAAGATACCAGCTAAAGGGGAATTTCCTCAAAGGAGATGTGTCCCTGACCATAGAGAATGTGACTCTAGCTGACCGTGGGACCTACTGCTGCCGGGTACAATTCTCTGGTCTAGGGAATGATAAAAAATTAGACCTGGAATTAGACATCAGACCAGGTGAGTAGACCCTTTCCATGTCCTCCTTGTCCATAGAATCACCCGTGGGTCATGATATCGTAATACACATATGGATTATTAACACCTCTAGTTACAGTCCTGGGGGTGGCATGGGAAGGCCCAGGATGAAGAGGCCTCACTGTGAAGGCCAATGATGCACCTGCTATGTGTTTTCATACTCAAGGATGCAGCCTAGAGAAGGGGAAGAAAGGCCTAGACCAGAGAAAGGTTCAAGACCCTGCCTGATCATTAGGTCACGTGGAAACTTCCTTTCTTTAAATTAATTTTTGCTTTAACTTTTTCATACTATACATTTTGATCATACTCTTTTCCCTCCTCCAACTCTCACCAGATTCTCCCCACCTTCCTACCCACACAACTTCATATTCTTTCTATCTCTTACACACAGGCCTCCACATACACAGAATGCAAAACCAAACACCCCGCCAAAAGTCAAAACAGACAAGTAAAACCAAAATATGAAAATATCAAACCAAAAAAGTGCCCAAAGTCAAATGGAGTCTGCGTTGGCAGGGGGCCTGCTCTGGGTATGGCTGGTATACCCAGTGACACTCCGTTGCAGGACGCTGGACTTGCCCTGTCCCAGCTGGTGTCAATGCAAACAGCTTCTTAGTTAGGAGTGGGGATCCCTGTCCACTTCCCCATCTCAGTGCCGGGATCTGTGTGGCTTGAGGCTTTGCATGTCTGTGAGCGCTGTTGTTGTCTCTGTGAGTCCATATGTGCAGCGGTCCTGTGTTGTCTAGAAGACTGTTTCCTTGTATCTGTCTACCACCTCTGAGTCTTAAGATCTTTCCACCTCCTTCCGGTGCCTGGGCCCACCTGCAATGCAGAAATATTGCTGTGTCTGGGATGAATTCTGAATTTTCTTTTTCTTTCTTTCTTTCTTTCTTTCTTTCTTTCTTTCTTTCTTTCCTTCCTTTCTTTTACAAATATGTTCTTCTGGTAAGTCAGGAATATAGGCCTTGGGTTGTACGTGTGTCTTAAGGAGGTGTATATGCGTATATTCTTATGTTTTAAAGTTTATAATAGATAAGGTTAGGTATACAGCTCAGAAAAACACCCTTTGTGGTCATCTGGAACAGAGTTCAAATCAACTGTCCCTACTAATTGTGTAACATTGGAGCATTACTTCATGTGTGACCACTTCAGTTGTACAATGTAGTCAACTATCACTGAAAGGATTCCACAGGGCGATGTTTATGAGCTTTCGTGTGACTCTCACACTGGTAGTTCATCACTGACTAGACGGTGGCGATGGCAACCACGTCCTGCTGTGGTTACACATCTGAAGTAGGTGCTATCTCTCTCTGAATGTGACCATGCCAGTTTGAAGGTGAGGGCATGAGTCTTTCGTTTCTTTCACGTATTCTCTGCTGCCCTGTGGATTCCCTGACGTAAATCCTCACTCCTGGGCAGGCGAGAGGGCTCGGTGGATAAGCTCACGTACTGCCTAGCCGGATCCCCTGAGTTTTGTCTTTGTAACCCACACGCTGAAAGAAGAGAACTAACTGAAAATCCTGATCCTTAATTTTTTTTTTTTTCTGACTCAAGCCAAGATCACCCCGGTTGTCCCTGCTCGTGGATACCCAACTCCAACTTCTCCAAGAACCCTAACGACCAAGGGAGATGGCTCAGGTGAGACATGAGCACAGGTGTATGTGTTTAGCTCAGTTCTCAGTTCACAGAGTTTGGAATATGATAAATAGCTAAGAAAATCAATTTTCGCACTTGAGATATTGTTTGAGGTGAGTGAGGTGGTGGCCACACATGTTGGTCCCTGGGTTAGGATTCTGTAGAAGTCACAAACTAGCGAAGTGACCTGGGCCAAGGCCTTTCAGTTCCCTGGGGCTCTGGTTCCTCTTGTTGTCCAAGGGGCGTGGCCCAGAGACCTCTGGTTTTCCTGTCTCAGGAAAAATAACATTGTCCCCATGGAGAACTTAATTTGGATGTCCACAGTTTTTGCTACACAAAGAAAGAGAACCATCTACCATTGCCATCATGTCATTTAAAAGGAGTCATTGGGGGCTGTAGAGATGGCTCAGCTATTAGAGGGTAAGGTTCACTGCCAACAAGGGCCCCCTCTTACTTAAAGTTTCAATTTTATTACATTTTAATAAATTAATCTCTCTCTCTCTCCTCCCCTTGTCTGTCTCTCTGTCTCTCTGTCTGTCTGTCTCTCTCTGTGCTCACGTGCCATAGATGGCATGTGGAGATAAGAGAGAAACTTAGAGGCACCTGCTCTCTCCTTGCCCTGAATGAGATGAGGGGACTGGACTCAGGTCTCAGGGAAGTGCCGTTATATGTGGGGTCATTTTGCAGGCATTTATTTAAAATTTAATTTAAAAAACTTTTAATAAGAAATGATTCTATTTTGGTTAGATTTTAAGTAAACTTTCTGTAAGGGATTATTGTCTTTGTTATTTTCTGATTTACTCTGGGCTGGTGCTGTTGCTTATATTGGGGATAGGGATTGATTCGGTGAAATCCGGGCCCTTTAGCTAAACGCCGACCATCAGCTTCCTCAGGTGTCAGCCGCATAAGGAGGAGCTCAGTTTTTCCTATGTCCAAGGTTGGACCTGTCCCAGGAGACAAAGGAGACAGAAGAAGCTGATCTCAGGGCACATCGATCAGGGAGGTTAATCTCGTCTCATTTCTGGGTAGAGTTCTGCTCTTCAACTCTATGAAGCTCTTTTCTTTTTTCTGAAATGGGAGAGGAAAATAGGTTAAGTCCCCTCCCATCATGTAATATATCTCACAAGCTATGACTTGTAGGATTTCATTAAGAAAATGAGACCATAATGGTTAGTCCAGTGTCTGGTCACAATGTGTTCTCTGGGTACATTAGTGCCTGTCACCAATGCTGTTAGTAGGGCCAGAAGGAACACTGGGAAAATGATTCGGTACTGCAGTGAGAGTAACTGGGTTCTAAATTTAGGTCTCTTGGCCAGTTCTGGTCTCTGAAGTTTAGGTTTCGTGTGTCATGAGCAGAATTCTCTAACATCCTATTTCTGGGTTGGTGTGTTAGTGCAGCAGGAAAAGCCCCTTGCCACCAAGGCTGTCAACCTGAGTTAGATCCTAGGTCCCCAAATGGTGGAGAAGGATCTCCCAAAGATCTTTCTCTGACCTCCATATATACACCATAGCATGTCCCATGAGCACACACACACTTACTTGTAGACACACATGTATACATGAAAATTAAGATCAAGTAAGCCGGGCGGTGGTGGCGCACGCCTTTAATCCCAGCACTCGGGAGGTAGAGGCAGGCAGATCTCTGTGAGTTCGAGACCAGCCTGGTCTACAGAGCTAGTTCCAGGACAGGCTCCAAAGCCACAGAGAAACCCTGTCTCGAAAAAAAAAAAAAAAGAAAGAAAATTAAGATCAAGTAAAACTTGTTTATTTGAAAATGGCAAAATAGTGGTCATACAAACATCACATACATATATTTATATATAATTATTTTATTTATATTTATATAGTTTACTTATAACACACATATATAAGATTAGGGTCAGGCATGATGGCACCTTCCCTTTAATTTTAGCACTTGGGAGACAGAGGCAGAAGGATCTTTGTAAATTCCTGTGCCAACTTGATCCAGGGCAGCCAAGGTTACTTAGAGAGACCCTGTCTCAAAAAAAAAAAAAAAAGTGAAAGTAAAAGAAAAATAAATAAAGAAAGGAAGGAAGAAATCCAACCGAATAACTATAAAAAAGATTAATAGTGCTAAGAACCATTGCTGGTACCTCAGTGCCGAGTAGACAGTAACCGTGACATCTATATACATTCATGACCACTTAATTCCTCCTCCCTGCTGCGTGTTTCTAGTGCAGTCTTCAGTTCTCCAAGTAAACAGAAAACAATATTACAGACATCTCTTGTTCTTGTTTATAGCAAAACGAAATGGAGGAGAAAAGTAAAGAGGTCAGGGCTGGAGGTATTGCTGAATTGGCAGAGTCTTTGTCTAGTCATGGACGCCCTGAGTTTTATCCCCAGCAGGACAGAAATCAAGTATGATAGCACAGGCCTGCTATTCCTCACTGAGGAGGGGAAGGTAGGAGGATCAGGAGTTCAAAATCACCTGGCTTTTGAAGGCAACCTGGACTACTTGAGACACAGTCTCAAAAAGGAAGAGAGAGACAGAGAGAAAGAGACAGAGAGAGAGGGAGAGAGAGAGACCCAGAGACATATACACAGAGACAGACAGACACATACACAGAGGGAGAAAGAAAGAGAGACAGATAGAAAGAGACAGAGAGAGAGGGAGACACAGACACACAGAGACATATACACAGAGACAGACAGACACATACACAGAGGGAGAGAGAACTAGACCAAGAATCGCCGTGATGGGGAAGCAGAAGTGACATTTCCATTTCAAATATTGCATGTGGTGAAGATTCCTGTTTACTCTGAGGTTCCACCCTGTGGTTTTTCTGCTTTAAGTTGCTTTCAGATAATGAAAACAAAGCTGGAGCGCTTTCCCCCTAAATGATGTTAGGCTGAGACCATCTTTGTAATCTTTAAACCACAGTCAGTTAGTTAGGCTCAGACTTGCTGAAAGCCTTGGTGCATCCTGAAGAATTTAGATTTAGAGGGTTCAGGAATGCGATGGACTTTTCACACTCTGACTCGGGCACCCAGATGAATGGGTTCCCTTGGTTTTCTGGAGGCTGGTAGCTATGCTTTCTTTCACAATGCAGTGTCTGCATGCTCTCCTCCTGCCTTGCTGGTGGCCCTGTCCCCTCTACCTGGTATAAATTAGTGCAGCCATTGGCCAGATGAGCAGATGAAGAAGTAAATGCACTGGAAGGAGAGATGGAAGCTGGCGGATGAGCTATGTGACTCTCGTCATGTTGGTGACGTTGCTGGGTGAAGCTGTTGAGGGCCTTGAAGTTATGAAAGTGGCTTTTAAGCCTTGCGAGCCTACACGGGAAGACTTTCTCATTAATGAAGTAGGGCGTAACTCATTCTCAGTTTCTTCCCTTGTCCAAAATGACTAACAGACTCTACTCTTTAGAACATTTATCTTTTTTTAAAAATTTATTTTTAAGTTTTGATTGGTGTCTATTCATTGTCTGTAGAACAGGTGTCCTAGAGACCTTTTTATTCCAGGAGGGTTGTCTAGTCTGACAATATTCATCCTTCCCTCCCTCTTCACCCCATCCACGTTACTTCACTTTTTTCCCAGTATAACCTCACCTCTGTTTAATTCCATATGGATGAATGATTTTGTTCAGCCATTCTAGTTTACTTTTCTGCTCTCAGGACAAAAACACTCTGACCAAAAACCCTTTGAGGAAGAAGGAGTTCATTTCAGCTTCAAGTTCCCCAGGGATAGAGCTCATAATGTTTAGAAGGCATGATAGTAGGATGAGGAAAATATTAGACTACTTTGTCCACTGGAGAGGGAGAGACAGAGAGAGAGAGAGAGACAGAGGAAGACAGAGACAGAGAGAGATGGAGACAGAAAGAGAAGAAATGGGGTGAGACAATATGCCCTCAGAACCCACCTCACAGTGACGTACTTCCTCTAGCAAGGCTACACTTCCTAAAGGTTCCAATAATTTCCCCAAAATGACACCACTGACTGTGGACCAAGCATGGGGGTGGTGGAATTTCTCATCCAAACCACAACAACATTTATATACAATCTAGTGTTCCCTAAAAAGAAAAAAAAAACAGTGTTCATTTTTCTGAATGTGTATGGGGCTAATTTTATGATCGTCAGTTTCCTATGGAGACCAAAATAATGCCAGTTTCCTATAAATACCATAATTTCATTCTTATTTGTGGTTGACTAATATTCCATTGTGTGTGTGTGTATGCATGCCCATGTAATATTTTCTCCATCCCTTCACTTGTTGATAGGCACCTAGGCTAACTCTGTAACTTGGCTCTTGTGACTAGCGCAGCAATAAACATGGATGTGCATGTTATCTCTGTGATGTGTTGGCTTAGAATCCTTGAACCGTTGCATCATGTGGTAGTTCTATTTTTAGATTTTGGGGTTTTCTTTCTCTATTATTTATTTTTGAGGTGCTTCTGTACTGATTTCCACAGTGACTGAATTAATTTACATGATTCACTAGTGTAAGGGGTCCTGTTTTCTTCCTTATCCTTGCTAGCATTTGTTTATTTCTTTGTTTGTTTGTTTTTCTGTGTAGCTCTGGCTGTCCTGGAACTCACTCTGTAGATGAGGCAGGCCTCTAACTCAAAGATCCACCTGCCTCTGCCTCCTGAGTGCTGGGATTAAAGGCGTGGCCACCACCGCCTGACCTTATTTATTTTCTTAATGAGGCCCATGCTGACTGAAATGACAGAATCTCACTGTTAGGCCAGCACTTTGCCATCAAGCCTGATGATTAAGCGTGGTTTCTGGATCTCACCCACATGCTGGAAGGAGAGATCTAAATCCTACAAGCTCTCCTCAGATATCCACAGGCATTCTGTGGCATGTGAGTGCACGTGCACACACGCACGTGCGCGCGCACACACACATATTAAATAAATAAATACATAAAATAGATAAACAAGACTCTCTATGTAGTTTTAATTTTTCATTCTTATTGGCCAAGTGTACTTTGTTTTTTCATGTAAGGAACAGACATTAATCCGTTTTTCATTAAGTTGTTTGTTCTTTTGTTAATTAGCTTTGAAGTTTTCTTTTCTATATATTCTAGCTATTAATCCTATGAAATATATAGCCAGCAAAGATTTTCTCTCATTCTGTCTCCTTTCTCTCCAGTATAGAAACTTTCTATTTCGTGCAATCTCATCTGTCAGTTCTTGGTTTTATTACTATGATTGGGGGCCTTTTGAGAAAATTTTGTCTATACTGGTATCTGGAAGTATTTCCCTGGAAGTTTTGAAGATTCAGTCGTTATATTAAGCTCTTGGACCCATTTTGAGTTGATTTTTGTATTGGATGAGAAATAAAGATCCGGTTTTGCCTTTTCACATGGAGAAATCCCGTTATCCCAGCCTCATTCACTAAGGAGGCTGTCTTTTCCCCCAGTGCATGTACTGGGCGTGTTTGTCAAAACAGCAGCTGTCTGTAGCTGCGTGGCTTTGTTTGCTGGCTCTCCATCCTATTCACTTGAGCTACTGTCTGTTTTGTGTTAGTTCAGTGTTGCTTGTCACGGGTCTCTGTAAACAACTTGGGATCAGGATTGCTAATCTATTAGAGGTCTTTATGAGTTTGGGGTTTGTTTTTCCATTGCTGAGAAGAATGAGATTTTGGTGGATGGGTTTGCAGAGAACCTGTATACTGTTTTGGGGAAGACAGATATTTTCATATTACTTCTGCTCTTCTATGAGAAGACTTTCTGCATTCTGGTGGTTCCTTCAATTTCTTTGAAAATGTTGATTATGGAGTTCTTTTACTTCCTTGGTAAGGTTTAGGTATTTTAGTTTTTTAAAAAAGATTTATTTATATTTATTTTACGTGCGTGAGAGCTTTGCTGACATACCTGTAAGTGCACTCCTTGCATGTCTGGTGTGAATGGAGGCTAGATGCGGGCTTCAGAGCCTTTCCAACTAGAGTTATGGAAGATCATGAGCCACCATGTGAGTGCTGGGAACCAAACCCAGAACCTCTGCAAGAGCCACAAGTGCCCTTAAGCCATCTCTCCTGCCCCTGTATTATTTATTTTGTTCTTAAAGACAGTGTCCTACTGTGTAGCCCTGGCTGTTCTGGAACTCACTGTGTAGATCGGGAGGCCTTGAACCCACAGAGATGTCAAGCATGATTAATAAAGCTCAGAGTTCAATGAAGACCAGAAAAGCAAAGCAGCCAGCCACTGGCTCTTACCTCGACCTCATTTCAAAAATGTCAGAAAGCCATGCGTTTTGTATATGAATTATGTATCTACGGCTTGCTGAGAGCATCAGCTCTAAGAATGTTCTGGTCCAGGCTTCAGTGTTTCTTACATAAATGATTGCGTCACCTGCAAACAGGAATATGTTGACTCCATTTTCAATTCATTTCCCTTTTGTTTCTTTCTCTTTTCTTATTGTTCGAGCTAGGACTTCAAAAATTATATTGAATAGCAATGGAGAAAGTAGACACCCTTGTTCAATTTCTGATTTTAGTTGAATGTTTTTTGAGTTTCCCCCATTTATTACAATGTTGACTGTAGGGTTTATTGCATATAAACTTTATACTGAGGTATGTTCCTTCTCAAAGAGTTCTTTATCTTTTTCTGAAACAGAGTCCCATGTAGCCCAGGCTGTTCTCAAGCTTGCTAAGTAGTCAGTGATGACCTTGAACTCCTGTCTCCTGAGTTCTGGGATCACAGGCACAGGCCATCACACTTAATATTTATGCAGTGTTTGTGAGCAGACATGGGGTTTCTGTAAGGCATGTATTCTTTATCAACTGAGCAGCTCCTTCCGCAGCCCCTGTGCCGAGCCATGTCCCTTCTAGTCCTAGTTTCTCCTCAGCTTCTTTTAGCATAAAAGCATGCTAAACTTTCCTGAGTCTACTAAAAATGATCATCTGATTTTTGTCCTTAAATCTCTTTATGTACTGCCACGTCTTTGCCCAGCTCCAGGGACTTGGCTACTTACTGAAGTGGAGGAGGAATGAAAAAATGACAAACACATAGACACGCAGAAAAGCTGTGATTGGGTGCACCGGGTTCTTGGATGGGGTAGCCTCAGCACCTGGGAAGCTCAGAACGTTTCTTTTTCTTTTTTTTTTTTTTTTGGTTTTTCGAGACAGGGTTTCTCTGTGGCTTTGGAGCCTGTCCTGGAACTAGCTCTTGTAGACCAGGCTGGTCTCGAACTCACAGAGATCCGCCTGCCTCTGCCTCCCGAGTGCTGGGATTAAAGGCGTGTGCCACCACAGCCCGGCTAGAACGTTTCTTATATAGAGTTGAACAGGGAGGCGGGGCTATTGCCTATGGTTGGTTTAGCTAATCTGGGTAGGAGCTAGATCTGGAGGAGAGCTTCAGGCTGTGAACGTCAGGCTGGGAGGAGGCTAAGGTGGACATTTTCTGAACACACTATCAACAATCATACTTGAATCCCCGAGGAAGGCTTTGGCAGTCCCAAGCCTCTTCCAAGGAAGGCTTTGTCACTCCCATGGGGCTGAGGCACTGGAGGAGCCCTTGACATGGCTGGACCCATGTTAACAGCACACATTCACTCAGGGCTTCCTCCACTGCCCTCAATGTACTGTACTCAATCTTGGTCAAAAGTCCAGGAAAGCCATTTAATCTATTTATGTGACTTATTACTATTATTGATTTGCCTATGCTGAACCATCCTTGCTTCTGTTGATAAAGGCACTTTGATTACATTCGAGATTATTTTTTTAATTATTGAATTTGGTTTTCTAGTTGTTAGTTGTTACTGTTGTTTTTGAGACAAGGTTTCACTGTGTTGCCATGGCTCACTGGCCTGGAAGGTTTACAGATATTTTATTGATGATTATTTTTGGACTAATTTCATCAGGAAGATTGGCCTTCTGCTCTTATGTCTTTTTCTGGTTTTGGTATCAGGCTAGCCAAACTGAGCTCTCTACAGTGATCTTGAGGGCACTTCTTCCATCTAAAGTTCATGAAATAATGCAAGGAACATGGTGTTAGCTATTTTTTAAAGGTCTGGTGGAATTTAACAGTGAAAACATCTGGGCTCTATTTAGTTGAAATAAAAAATTATTGCTTTAATTTCATTGTTATAAATCTGAAGTTGTTCAGGTTCTCTTGGTTTAGTTTTGGTAGGTCATATGTGTCTAGAAACCAATTCATTATTTTAGATGCTCAGTTTAGTGGACTATCTAAGTAAGTCATAATGATTTTCTAAATGCCATTTTTTTTTTTTAGCAGTTGTAATGTCTCCCTTTTCATCTCTAATTTTATGGATTTGGGTCTTTTTTTTTTCTCTTTTGGTTAATTTGGCCAAGAGATTACTGATTTGGTCCATCTTTCCATTGATTCTTTGTACTGGCATTAACCTACCCAATGTCTAGGTTTAGTTGGTCTTTTCTAAGACCTCGAGGCTTCTCCGATGTTTTAAACGTAGGCCTTTACGTAGTTAAAGCTTCCCTCTTACAGCACGTTCACTATATCTGCAGGCTACGCTGTATTTCATTTTCATTCAATTCGAGGAATTTGTGAATTTCCCTCCCAGCTTCTTTGATGACACATTCTTCACTCAGACCTGAGGAAGTCACACTCAGTTACTCGTTTTCTCTGAGTCTGTGTTTTTTAGGACAGTTCTTTTCATACTGAACAAGATAGTTCCTTAAAAGTGTTTGGCAAAATGCCTGGCCCCTGGTAAACCCTAGCGATTGTTTCCATTTGAAAACAGCTAACTAAATAGCGTGGCAATGAATAAATGTTAAATTTTCCCAGAGTTTTGTGTCTTTGAAAGTCTAATTAGACTATGACCGAATGATATTAATATTACTGGATGGCTAAAGGCTGGCATGATTGTTCCTGCAGGTGGTGGGAGAGAAGGTTTATTGTAGATAGGAGGGAGAGCATAGCCAGAAGCAAAGGCATCTGGGAAAGTCCAGAGTGGACGTGACCCTAAGTAGGGCCTTGTGAGGAGAGGGGAAAGCCAGGAGACCAGGAAACTAAGAAGCCTAGAGGATAATGGATAAAAAAGAAATGGCCTAGCCCAAAGTGTTGGATTATATAGGGAAGGGTAACCCAGCTCCTGGGCTAGAGAGTTCATGGTAGGGGGTGGGGTATGCCTGTCATACCTTGTAACCTGACTGAGGGATGCTGGGAGAACCTGGCAGCCAGGTCTGCTTTGGTATGTTTAATTAGCACCTCAGCAATTTGTCCTGGATTTAAGACCTAACAGATGGAGGAGGTGATTATCTGTGTGGAAGGAAACCACCCTGAGATTGGTTTGTATGCATTCAGTGTCTTTTGTTGGTCTTCTAATTTTTGTGGAACATAGGGAGACGAATTAGTATTAAACAGGATTGCTAGTATGTTTAATTTTTTTCTTTGATCTGGAGTTAAAAAACATTCTTAACTATTGTCTACTTCCTCCCCTTTGTATATGTGTGTGACAGAGACACAGACTCTGGGGACCCTCCAGGATAAAAGCCAAACAGTAAGTAACTTTGGTGTGTGTGCTAACATTATGATGAGTGTAGACTTCCTCCAGGGCACCCGTTATGTGGGAAAGCTTGTACCTTTCTTGTCTTCACACTCTGTGGCTTTCATGTGTTGACAGGTCTGACCATATAGACCTGTTACTGATAGAAGTTGGGTGTGTGTGTGAGATTTCTGGCATGTACTAAGTGTGGAAAACCCCCAAGAAGAAAGAAGCGTTTCATCTCTCATTGCAAATGCCACTGCTATGTGTCACTGTGAAAGGTCCCTTGTCCTTTATTTTCAGGTTTTCCACTTCGAGCTTGTTGTGACTTTGAGACAAGGTGTCACATAGCCCAGGCTGGTCCTAAACTTATTATGTAGCTAAGAACGATAACGAACTCCCCGTCTTCCTACCTCCTCCTCCACAGGGCTGGGGTGTCCAGCTTGTATTTTGCATTTTTTAAAATTCATTTTTATGTAACAAGACACAACTCAGGAACACCCAGAGGCAAGAATTTATGTCCTGAACTATTATGTCCTGAACTAGACAAGGAAAAAAAAAAACACTAAAAGGCCAGCTAGCAGTAGCAACTTCAATGAGTGGACAATGAGTTTCTCAGTGGGTAAAGGCACTTGCTGCACAGCCTGACCACGCGAGTGTGATTCTTAGAATTCATGGTGGAGGCAAAGACCTGACTCCTGAGAGTGGTCCTCTAATCACCATGTACCACGGCATGGATGCACATGTATGCGTGTGCACACACAAACCAATAATAAATAGGTAAGAATAATAAAACCAACTCTTTAAGGCCACATCTAGAGGCCTGCATTCATCTAATTCAGTCCCTTATTTGAGTACTCATGGTTAGTGCCTGGCATCTTGTGTGCTTGTCTCTCTCTCCCCTCTTTGAGATGCTTAACACATAGTACCTGTACATAGGCATCTTGCTTTTGCAGAAGTCACGTGTTATGATTAAAGGGAGGATTTAACCTCTGAGATTTACTGCTTTCATTGTTTATCATTTCATTGTTTTTAAATATAGTTTTTATTTAGTCTTAGATTATTTTGCACAGGAACACAGTGTATTTCAATAAGATTCACTTTATCCCCCTCCAACTCCTCCTAGATCCCTCTCCTGTCTCCTCCCACGTTCGTGCCTTCTTGTTCATTACCTACTGAGTCTAATTAGTTCCCATATATACATGAGTGCTTTGTGTCTTTTTGAAATGGGGTTCACCATCTGTAGCCCATGCTGGCCTCAATTTGCTACTTTCCAGCCCTCGCCTCCCACATGCTGGAATTATGAATGTTCACCACTATGGCTGAGTGTCTTATTTTCTTCTAAACTGTCTTTACTATTACTGCCTTTGAAGGTGGGATGTGGACTAACAGTTTAGAAATAGAAGCATGTTCTCTGCGACTCCTTGGTATCAGAAATGAGAGAAATAACAGTAGTGTTTGCCACTCACCGAGTGAGTGTTCATAAAGAAACAGGTTTCATGCTAATTGTCTCAATCACTCCACAAGGTCACTGAGCTTTTGGGGATGTGGGATTTGAGCTGAGGACTGTGTGGTTGCAAAGTCCTGGCTCTGGTAACAGTGCTGTGTGACATTTCTGTGTGAATGGTGGTTTCTCTGAAAGACTTCCGGAACTTCATCCATCTGAACACACAATTTTGAGGCAGTAGGATCCACTATCCAGCCTCTGAAGGGTTGCGGGCAGGTGGGCCACAGAGTGTCTTCTACACCCACAGCACTGGAGAGGGGTGCTTTAGCTCCTTGTTAACTGCAAACACTGAGCTAGCCCATTTCATTCCTCTGCTGACTGGGTCTAGTGTAGAAGAGACAGATCAAGGGAGGTTTCATCATTCCTGCAGTCCTGAGAGACTATGAAGAATAGTGGTCCTCTTGAATCACAAGACTTGCTGAGCATATGACCAGTTTCTGGGCTTCTCAAACTTGACTCCTGTTCTCTGTCCCCCAGCAAATTTCCACATGGACCGATGAAGTGAAGGACTCCGGAGAAACCATCAGAACGGCTGTCTATATCGGAGTAGGAGTCTCTGCTGGGCTGGCCCTGACACTCATCTTTGGTGTTTTATTCCTTAAATGTAAGTTGCTGCATAGTGCTTCTTTTACTTTTTGATAAAGAATGGTTATCATAGGAGCAGTGCAAACCTAGATAGAAATACAATTTTTTAAGTAAACCTGAAGGACACTCACTTGTCCTTCTACACATTGCCTGTAACATCGCCGATAACTAGTGATCTTTCAAACTTCTACCTATGTGTCAAGTAGACACTGTGCTAAATGTTTTACAGACATCTTAGTCATCAATAGTTATAAAGTAGGCAGTACTATTCCTTCCCAGTCTAGGGCAGAGGGAAGTACAGCTTGCTGAGAGCAGCTGAGTTCTCCAAGTTTCACTGTGAGCAAGGTCCAAGTCTAGACCCTCAAGTGCGGCAGACAGCCAGAATGGCTATCTTTAGATACACAAGCTAATTCTGGGGCTGGTGCGATGGCTTAGTGGGTTAAGGCACCTGTCACAAGCCTGATGCTCTGAGTTTGATCTGAGAGACCCACGTGGTGGAAGAAGATAATGAATTTCTTCCCTCAGACTGTCCTCTGGCCTCATGTGAGTTGTAGCATTTGGGTACCTCTCCTTTTCTACTTTTCCCTCCTCTTCTTCCCCCTCCCTCCCTTTGTCTCATCTCTTCCCATCCCCCCATCCTCTCTTCTCTCTGTCTCTCTCTTACTCACTGAAAGAGGTACTTTATTTAAATTATAAATATACCCATTCTTATTAGGAAGCCCAACAACGCCACCTCTCTCTGTGTGGGTTTCTATGTTGCTTTCTCAGGTGCCTTTCTTTAACACTGAACCATGCCTGGGCTTCCAGACTGGGGTTTCTTCTCACAGTGCTCAGCACACACAACTATTTGTCTTTATTCAAATAGACAACTCAGGGTCTGGTCATGTACTGTAGTTGTTAAAGTATTTTTGTAGCATGCAGGAAACACAAGAGCTCCATAAAAGAAGGTATGGGGGTGTACTGTAAGTTCTGTAATCACAGAACTCTCTGGAGGTAGAAGCATGGGGATCAGAAGTACAAGGCCATCGTCAGCTACACACTGAGTTCCAGGTCAGGGGTGCTGCAGGAGACCCTGTCTTGGGGAAATTTTTTTTTTCAGTTTGGTTAGTGTACTTTGAGACCATTGTCACACTAAAGATCCAAATGTTCGCATAAGTCCAAAGCCTTCTACCCTTTCATAATTGTGATATAGTCTCTTTTCTCTGCGAGCAGAGAAGAAGGCATTTCTCCAGAGTGTAATGCATTTACAACACCCTTTGTGATCAGAGACTGCACTTTGTTTCCCAGCTGCCCAGACCCAAATAATCACACAGAAACTGTATTAATTACAACACTGTTTGGCCTATTAACTCAGGCTTCTTTTTATGTCTTAAATTAATCCATTTTTTTTTTTTAGTTTATGTATTGCCATGTGACTGTGGCGTTTCCTCATTTTCTACATGTCTTGTTCCCTTGGCAGCTGGCCGGAGTCCACCTACTCTCTCTATATATCTCTGTTTGGATTTCCTGCCTGGCTTTACTAAGCCACTGGCCAAAGCAGCTTCTTCATTAACCAGTGGTAATAAAACATATTCACAGCATATAGTGGGGAATCCCACATCAAGCCTTTCTCCTGAACACACAACAGGGACTATCTATGTTGGGTCATTAGCCATCTTAGATTTTCACAAGGCTGAAGGAAGTTCCTAAAATGTGGAACTTCCATTGGTAAAGCTGGCCCATCTGAGAAAAACCAGGATGGCTTGGTCACCCTGACTGGGAACTGAAGTTGCCGAGGACTTTAAGGAGGTTAGGTCCTTTAACTATGATATACAATATAAAATATACTAGATACAATTGATACCATGATAGCATGCTGATGTGTTAAGTAATATGTCCAAACCATACAGTTAATTGATGAATATAGGGGTTGAAATCAGCCTAATTTCTCCTGATTGTTTTCTACTACTTCTTGGTAAATGGGTTTTTTCAAGAAAGAAACAACCCCATATACACTCTCACGAGCTTGCCCAGAGGCTGCAGGAAACAGTGGGGACTGATCAGTAGAACATGAGATCTGAATGCTACTAAATAAATATAGCAGAAATGATAACTTGTACTACGTTTTGAGTTCTTCTGAGACCTAGAAATTAGGAACTTTTGTAATTTATGTAAAAGGTAAGAAGTTAGGTGGGTAGTCCTCCCTTGGAGTCCCTCCCCATGTTGGGAGTTATTTCTCTCTTTTGCTTAGTAAGTCTATACTCATTCTTGTCTTTAAAAGAAGCATGGGTGAAATCTAATGCACATATAACTGCTAACTTTTAGTGCACACAGGTTCTACATCTCTGGACTCAACCATAAAGTAAAAAATTATTGAAAATTATTTATCCTTAACATATATAGACTTTTTAATCTCCCAAAGAAGGCAGCAGCTATTTAAGTATAACGTTTATATCATGCTAGATGTTACACGTTGTCTTGAGGTCATTTAAAGTGTGTGATAGGATGTGACAGGTATTAGTGGTGTTTTATATAAGGCACTTGAGCACACTTTGGTATTTGTAGGCGTTCCTTGACCAACCACAGTGAATTTAGATGGACAAGGGTAAACACAGAGGATTGTTTTAAGAAATAGATCAAAATATTCTGTTCAGTTTATAATTCTTTTCCCCTAGATTTGTGGGTAGCAATCTGACAGATGAGGTGGCCTGCTCTTAAGTCATGACATTATAGCCACAAGCTGACCCGGAAGTGCCCATCAGTCCTCTGGCTTTCGAGTGGACTATGTACCGACTGAGATGGTCACCCACGCTTCACTACTGCTTAGCCTCCTTCAACCCTTTCCCTGTGCCAAGTCTCCATCCCTTTATGTTTTCCTTCTGAACTGTCCATCTCACTTCTATCCTTAAAGTGCCACAGACACAATTTTAGTCAATCCCAAATTGCTTCCATTTTACTAATGGTCACAGATAGCTTTGTCTTTCTGCAATAGTATCCCAAGTAGAATCCATACTTTGTTCTAAAGTGTTTTCTTTTGGCTCTGGAAACACCGTTTGCTGTATTTGATTGGTTGGTCTGTCCCCTTATACAGATATTTCGTCTTCTGCCTGGTGTTTAAAAGCTGAAGTTCCTCAGGATTTGGCTTTTTTCTCTTTGTAAAAAAAAAAACACTCTACTTTATAGCATAATTCTATGGACTTAAATCTTCACTTTAATCTTTTCAACTCTTACAATGTTGATGCATCCTGTCTGTCTGTCCAGGTAATAGCTCCACTTTGAAGGTTCAGACAGTCATGTCAGACACAAGGCTTCTGCTTCCAAATTCCACCCACCAGGACCCAGCTATCTTCATTATTTCTCTCTCTCTCTCTCTGGTTTCTTATGTCAGAAATGCAGAAGTCATCCCAGAATCCTCTTTTTTCAACATCTCAATATGTAATCAGCATCAATTGCAGCCTCTGTGCAAAATAGATCTAAGACCGCTTCATTGTTCTGCATCTTGCTCGGTTATTTGCTTTTTTAAAAATTTCTCCTTTTAATCAGTTCTCTACATAGTAACCAGATCATACTATCATTCATTGGTGCCCTACCGATCTTGCTGTCTCACATTGTCCAAATTCTTTTTTTTTGTTGATTCGTTGGTTGGTTTGGTTGAGATGGATCTCATGGATTGCTTGCTTGACTCGAACCCTTGGTCCTCCTACCTTTACATCCCATAGGCTGGGATTACAAGATAACTGAAAAGGCCTTTGGGACCAAGCCTCAGCTTTACCTCTTAGATTGTTGGGGGCCACTCTTTTGCTCTCATTATCGTTTTGGTTTTGACACCCACCCAGATCTCTGCCGAGCGTTCTTTGTTCCTGGAGTGTTTGCCCTCGCTCTTGACATGGGTGACTCATTCTGTTCTTTCGGAACAGACCTCAAAAGTCACGTCTTACCGTGCTCGCCTAACCTTCTCTGGTTCTGGTTTAGTATGGTGCTGGTTTCATTTTATAATGCAGTACAATCTGAAATTATTTGTTTCTGTCCTTCCTCTCCTTCCTTTCTTCCACTCTTCCTTCCCCCCTTCCTTCTCTCCTCACTCAGACGCATGCTTCATGGAGTCAGTGCTCACAACTCCTCCTGTGTGTCCCCGGTGCCTACCAAACTGCAACGCACACAGAATAGTCCTCATAATGTTTGTTAAGTAAGAGCTCCACATTATTATTGTTAATATAGTCCTAAGATTGCTAACAGGCTGATATAGTTTGTTCTAAGGCAAGGTCAAATGTCACCGAGCCGCTCTCATCTCCAACCAGTCCATTTTGTTTCTTTTTTCAAGTTATCGTAGAAAAGTATTCATTGGTTTTTCTTTCACCTTTACCCAGGGTATTCTTATAAGAAAAAGAAGTTACAGAATTCAAGGTAAGAACACAGAAGAGGGAAAAGGGTATTGGGGGTCCCTACCATCTTATGATTTTATTCTTCCTCCAAGAAGTTCCTATTGGAAGCTTTGAAATCGTAGGTTAGACTTCCTCTGTTTATGAAATGAAAATTCAATATTTGCCCTCCTGTACATTTAGCTTCCTCAGTTCTAAAGTCAAGGTGTATAGTTTGCCTAATTACTAAAAAATATTTGTTTCTAGTTTCCAGTGAACTGCACCTTTAGCTGAGTGCTTACTGTTTTCATGGTGTTACCAGAATGAGAAAAACATACAAACAAATAACAACAACAAAAATCAAGCCACTATGGTCAGGGTTTTATAGCCCCACCTAGGAATTTCCAGATGTGGCAGTGTGTTAGGATGACCTGGGCACTAATTCTGCTGATACAGGACACACCTAAAGGAACTGAATCAGGATCTTGGGGGATGGAGCCCGAGATGGTATTGTTCTCAAAACTCTCCAGGTGATCCTCTTCATTACTCCACTCCTGACTGTTCACACACACACACAGACACACACACACATACACACACTGAGAGAGAGAGAGAGAGAGACAGAGACAGAGACACACAGAGAGAAAGAGACAGAGAGAGACATTTTACAGTTTTAGTAAGATTCAATACATGAAAAATTGTAATGTATTTCAATGGAAAATATAATTATCTGCTGAATATAGAAACCACCTCTTATTTCAGAAATCAACAAAATTCAGAATGTTCCAAAGACAAGGTAATATAAAGTGAAAAGTCATATAAATCCAAATATAGTATTTAATTATCAGTACCATTGTGCTTCATCAGAAGTGAAACTGGAAACAGGTAGCGCTGACAGGCATCAATTCGCTATCCGTGAAATGATGTGCTCGACCTGTGGCTGTAACCCTATGGCAAACTAGGAACTAGAACGCTGTGTTTGACTGCTGTAACTCCAGCACAGTCTCTAACAAATAGCAGTGATCAGCTCTAAGGAACGAATGATCCAGTGCTCTCCACAGCAGCCCTGCTGCACGGCTCTCACTTCCCCTTTCTAGAGTTGAGAGAACTCAGGCACAGGGTTTACTAAGTTAGATATCAATGGATACATGTACTTTGTTCACTGTTGGAGTCTACAGATGCACAGGGCAGTGCGTAACTGTCTTGAAGACACATGGATGACGTGAGAATAGATAGAAGACTATTTGGGAAGAGGAAGGGGCACAGGAGATATTGATGAGGCGTGCGAATATGGGCAGAGCACAGAATATATGGCTCTAAAAAGATTGTCATGAAACCCTAATTTTGTACAAAAGCACTAAAAACATTTAAAACCCCAACCAAATGAGCAACTAACCACACACACACACACACACACACACACACACACACACACACAAGTGCGTTTACCCAAGTCATGATGCTGGGTGTTGGGAAGAAACACAGAATTCCAACTCACGCCTGATTGGGTCTCTAACACATTCACACTTCCCTATTCCTTTTCAAACTGTTCGAGTTCACAGAGGGTTGAAACAACAGCGCAAGGGACTTTAAAGCACGTTACCTTCAACTCCTAATCAACACTTGGAGCACCTGTGTTGTTAGTTCTCAGTGAGGCAGGGCTTTCTCTCAACCACTCATAAGGATGTTGCAGGCATCTTGACACATCCCAAACCCTTCAGCCTACAACTCCTTACATACCTAAGAGAATTAAGAGTAATTACATGTCCATAATTGTTCCCCAAATTACTGCCTGGGTTTCTCTCAGTGCGCACCCAGTGCAGGGTTTTGGGTGTCAGTTGGCTGCTGTCAGCAGTAACGATGGCTCTTTTCACTCTCTTCTCTGTTCTCTGGGAATTCTGTCAACAGCAGCCTTTTATCTTCACAGCCTCATCACACTGGCCAACCTCCCTCCAGTGGGGCTAACGAATGTGGGAGCAGGCAGACACCGGTCAGAGGAAAACGTCTATACCATCGAGGAGAATATCTACGAAATAGAGAACGCCAATGAGTACTATTGCTACGTCACCAGCGGGCAGCCATCTTGACCACCCCTGGGCTCTCGCTTTTTTAAGGCTCCCCTTCGTATTTGACTTTGCGGTTTTCCAGTTTGAACACTATGAGATATATCACCTGAAAAGTTTGGGAGGTTCTGTCCATCAAGGAAAGTGTTCCTGTTTTCTAGGGATAATTAGCTCATAAGGGGATTCAACTATAACCTAAGCTATACTGAAATGCATCATTGCCTCTGACTTCCAGGGATAAGATCTTCCCCCAACCCAGAGAGTGCTAATCATGGATGTTGAAGCTCACATGTGCCTTCACATGTGAAGGAATGTTTAGTCTGATATCTCTGGAGTATCTGGACATTCAGGATTGTGGTGTGTCCACAAAGCTCTTCAACAGGTAGGGGGAATATTAGGCTAAGGGAGATAGGTGCAGATCTATGTGGATACAGGCAATCTAAAGTGGCCACTGATTTTTCTAGAGATTTCAGACCTTGAATAATTAAGAAAAAGTCAGGTGGCACATAGCACATGCCTATAATTACATAACTTACAAGGCTGATGAAGGAGGATCGTGAGTTCAAGGCCAGCCTAGGCTATGATGATGAGACTTTGCTTTAGAAACAGAAGAGAAAAAAAAATCAAGCAAACACACAGGGAAGCTGGAAAGATGGTTCAGATAGTGAAGCGCTTGTTGTGCAAGCATGAGGACCAGAGTCTGATCCCAGAATCCACACGGAAAAGCTAGGCGTGCTAATGCATGCCTGTAAACTCAGAGATGGGGAAGTGGCGACAGAGCAGGTCCCTGTGGCTTGGTTGCCAGGCAGCTTAACCTAGTTGGTGAGTTCCAAGTCACCAAGAGCCCCTGTCTCGAAATAAGGTGGACAGTGTTCCTGAGGAAAGACAATGGAGGTTGCCCTCTGGTCTCCACACATATTTGAATGTGCATACACACATATGTGGTCATACATGAGATAAATAAAGAAAGGAAGGATGAGAACAGGACAAGAGAGTAGTGAAGGTTCTCTCTGGACCTTCTGCCGGGATGCAATGTGTATCTCTACACGACTGGCCCCCATCTCAGTCCCAACAGCTTCTGAGTAGGAGCATGGTGGTGCAAATTCCAGCCCTCAGCAGGCTGAAGCAGGAGCATGGAGAGTTTGTGAGCTACGGAGCCAGACCCCCCTTCACAAAAAGAAAAGGTTCCTCAGGGGCCTGCTGACTATAAAAGGAAACTCTCCTTGCTGAAGTCCGACCTTGCCTGTTGTGTGCTCAGAGGGAAGCACCTCTGACAACTTCTCCATTCCTGGAGGAAGCTGGAGCTGTGTTTCTCACAGAAGAAGAACCAGTGACTGGGATGCTCATGCTGTTTCCTGATTGAAAGAAGGCAGAGTCCTGCCGGGCGGTGGTGGTGCACGCCTTTAATCCCAGCACTCGGGAGGCAGAGGCAGGCGGATCTCTGTGAGTTCGAGACCAGCCTGGTCTACAGAGCTAGTTCCAGGCAGAGAAACCCTGTCGTCTGTGTTGTCAGCCTCAGATCTTCCACTACAAGGACAGTGGTCACAAAACCAAATTTCTAAGCTGGTGGAGATCAATTTTGTCTGGCTTATGACTGTTCAGTGCCTTGGTTTGTGTTGGTTCCCATATGTAACAGAACCTAATAAAACAGCCCAGAGTCAAAAAAAATTAAATGAGCAGAAAGATAGCTTTGTCGAAAGACTTTTGCACTGGGGAGCTACTGTGGAGATCAGAAGACACTTGTCAATGGGGACACAGGTATCTGGCTGTTTGGACAAGTTTTTCTTGGATGGATTTTGTTGTTTAGGCTGCATCTAGCTAGTTATGGGAGGTACTGGCTTTCTTAGGAGTGTATGGAAGGGGGGCCAGCTGACACAATTCAGTTAGAGGTAGCGGCTCTCATGCAGGCAAGGAAAGTAGCAGTAGATGTTGTCAAGTTATAAACTGCACTGGGGAGGGTTTTGAGCACATTTAAACCAACCCAGTGGTTTCCTCCATCAGCATTCTTATTGGGCAAAGTCTTTAAGCAAGGGCACGGGTCCAAAGATGATTCTGTGCTGGTGTCTGCAGGGGACTTTTGACAGCAATAGGGGGATGGTTGATTCCATGGTGTGACAGTTTCTATCGATTGCTAACTTGACAGGATCTAAACATCACCTTGGGGATGACTCTCTGGCCAAGTCTGTGAGGCATTTAAGGTAGTTGAGATGGGTGGAGTCATTCCACCGGCTGGTGTCTTGAACTGCATGAAAAGAGAAAGCAAGCTTAGCACAGCATCCATCTCTTTCTGCTTCCTGCTGATGCCATGTGACCAGCCCACTCTTGTTCCTCCTAGCATGTCTCCCCACCGTGATGGACCATGTCCTATTGACTGACAGGTCAAAATGAACCCTTCCCTTTTAAAGAGGCTTCGGTCAGGTATTTTGTCATAGCAACTGGAAAGCTAACTAATACACATGGTATGGATATGGTTTTAAAAAGAACCAGGTAGCCTTGCTTAGAGCTAGCTGATGCTCACCCACCCTTCCTTCCTTCCTTCCTTCCTTCCTTCCTTCCTTCCTTCCTTCCTTCCTTCCTTCCTTCCTTCCTCCCTCCCTCCCTCCCTCCCTCCCTCCCTCCCTCCCTCCCTTCCTTCCTTCCTTTCTTTTCTTTCTTTCTTTTTGGCTTTTGATTTGAGATAAGGTCTCATATATCCCAGGCTGCTCTTGAATTCACCAGGATGGCCTTGGACTTCTAATCTTTTCTGCCTTTTCCTCCTGAGTGCTGTGTCTACCTTGCCCAGTGGCAAACACTTTTAAGTGGTTGCATTGTGCAGGCACTTTGGTACTGGGACAATAAAATGAATCACATTTCTGGCCTTGTGAAAATCTAATTGATCCAACAGGAGGAAGGATCTTATCCATTCATTCAGGAGATCTTTATTAGTGATTACTTCCTGCTGGACACTGTTTAGTCTTTAGGAACAACAGGAAACACAGCCATAATCTCTACCACAGACTTTATACTCTTGCCAGAAGATAATGCTACATTTTTAAGACAAGAAAGAAGGTTCTAGAATTGTATATTTCTCTACTTACCATATGGAAAAAATACCCAAATCAATAATAATATCATAGGATATTTCAGTTTTTCCTTTTACATACTTTATGAAAAACTGGATTATTTTTGTTTTTCTTTGTTTATCAAAGTTGAATTAAGCATTATAAGAATGTTCTCCTATTTCTTGTCCTCATTAAAGAGAAATAGGTCAAGGTCAAGGGCACCAGAAAGTGGCGGCAAGCTGGATTTAGAACCCTTGGTTTTAGACCTGTAATCACTTACTGTCATATATTTGGGATGGAATTGGTGAGCGGCACAGGAAAAAAAAATGAGGGAGCCAAAGGAGATAGTACAAGAGGCCCAGAAAATGGCAAAGATGCAGCTTAAAATCTTTAAAGGGAGAGGGTGGAGAGATGGCTTGGTGTTTAAGAATTGCTGCTGTGTGAACATGAGGGCCAGAGTTTGGAACTCGGCTCCTGTGCAATGAGGCAGGGTCTACTGCATGCCTGGAGCCCTAGTGGAGAGGGGCAGAGATAAGAGGACAGCTGGAGCATCCTGGCTTCCAGCATAGCAGAGAAGTAAGAGAGTGGCTGATTATATGATGGGATTGTTTTAATTGACTTCTAACTTGATAGGTCTAAGTCACCTTGGAGACAAAGCTCTGGCCATTTCTGTGAGGTGTTTTCTAGTTTGGGGGAATTGAGGTGGGAACACCTACCCTAGATGTGGGTGAGACCATTCCACGTGCTGGTGTTCAGGGGCAGACCCTGCTTCATGGAAACAGTAATAGAGGAGGACACAAGATTCCCTCTTCTAGTCTTTGCACATGTGCTTAGGCACATGTACTGCACACACATGTGCATGTATGCACACACACACATCACAACCTCAAATAAATCTTTAAAAAATATAACACAAAATCCAATTCACAGTAATATGAAAAATGAAAATAAATGAATATATAGATATAGAAATAAACCCAGGAGAGAGAAAGAGACAGGGCAGCCAAATTAAAAATGAATAAAAACAAAACAAAAAAAAAACTAACACGGAAAATGGGCTGGAGAATGACTCTGCACAGGTCTAATGACCTGAGTTGGGTACCCAAGCCCCTATCAACTTGAGTTTGATCCCTGGAACCATGGTGAAAGGAGAGAATGGCCTCCTGAAAGTTGTCTTCTATCTCTACATTCCTACTGTGGCATTCATGAGCCTGTGCTCACATATGCTCATCATATACACACCATAAAATAAGTAAAGATGAAAAAACTCAAAGCTTCTAACAAGTTCAAGCCTGTCGTGGTTGCATGATACTTTATCTCGAAAACGAAAACAAGAATAAAACCTCCCAAAAGCAAGAAATCAAAGGCTGGCTCGATGCCTCAGCAGTTAAACACATTTGTTCTATAATTATGAAAGCTGAAATTCAGAACTCAGCATCCATGCAACAAACTGAGTGTCTTGCACATGTCTATAACCTCATCTCTGATGGGTGTGTATGTATGCATGTTGAGGGGGATCACCTGGGCTTGCTAGTTTCCAGTAGAGCAGAGCAAATTTGAGACCCAAATTCTTGGAAAAGCTCTGCCTCAGAAAGAATAAACAGGGGGATAAAGGAGGTCACCCAGTGATGTCTTCTATCCTTCACTCATGTGCTCAGACACAAGTGATCATGCACGCACCCATACACACACACACACACCAGTAAATAGACAAACAAATAAATAATTTTAAAAATCAAATGGTTTTCATCAGTTGTAGTTGCCTACTATGCACAAACCCTGTGTTGAGTGCCAGTGCTGCATACATGGGGTATGGTGGAGCACTTCCGGGATCCCAACCCTGCCTGTCCCAGGAGAGAGAGAGAGAGAGGAAAGTAAATGTGTAACTTGCTCTTACAAGTCTTTAGGAGTTTCCTATTAGACCAGACAGGTTCTGAGAAGGGAGTTTTCCCTGCCCATGATTTATAGATTTGAAATTCCCAAGACAGACATTGTAAGCTGTTCAATGGTTCTCCTGATAACAGCAAGACAGTTTATATGAATCATTTCCCCCCTTTAAAATAAATATAGCATGAGCTTGTAGAAATAGCTTGTTTCTATACAACTCATAATGGGATGTATTCATTTCTTAGCTTATGGCTTGAGTTCGAGAAGTGGAGTCATTATATAATAACACTTCCAGCAACATCCAGCATCACTATCAAACAGCAATAGGTTTTGGTGAAGCTCAAATGACCCTCATGCCTTCTCCCAAAGGTCATCTGTTGACTTCCAGTAAGTAAGCAGAACCCAGTTAGATCCCCAGATGTGTAGGCAAATGGTCTGGATCCTTCTAGAGATGAACAGAGGGGCCCTAAAGTAGTCGTTCTAAGATCCGCCATGTTTCTGGGTTTCAACTGAGAAGTGGGGAGAGCAGGAGGGAGGTGACCATTTTATCCTAGGATCCTCAAGGCTGAAGAAGGCTTAGGTGTCAGTTGTTTTTCAGCGGGAGAGCCGTGCAAAGAGGAAGTGTGAGTCAGAAGTGTTCCTTTTGGGCTTCCAGATCCAGTGTCTTGTGTTAGCCCTGCCTATAAACAAAGGTCATGGTTGGCTAGCAAATGACTCAGTGGGTAAAAGCATAAGCTGCTAAGCTGGGTGACTTGAGTTTGAGCCCTGGGGTCCATTTGGTGGAAGGAGAAGGCTGATTGCCCTATCTTGTACTCTGACCTCCTCATGTGCCCTATGGCACACACACAAAGTATATAAATAAAGAAGTGTAAAAGTGTAATAAAAAATAAAAGTTATTTCAGGTCACTTATGTCTTCTGTGGTCAATCTCTTTTGTACATTTGTGTCCTAACTTCTTATGCTTATGTGACTTTTTTCTTCCAGAAAAAAACAATGAGGGTTTTTTAAAAAATGGATTTTTAACTGTTCAGTAATGAGGCATCAGGTTAAAGTTGTTCATTATTTTAACATGATAATGGTAGATGTGTCACCTTTAAATTATTTTATTTTGGCTTTCTATGTTAGTCTTATAATTTATAAGTTGACAAGTTGTCATTTCTAATTTCTACCTATTGTTTGAACTTTGACCTTCTTTTCTTGGCTTTTTTTTTTGATACAAGTTCTTGCTGTGTAGACTGGGCTGGACTGCAGTTTGCTTTGTAGTCCAGTTGAACCTCAACTACTGTAATCCTCTTCCTCTGCCTCCTGAGTGCTGGAATCAGAAGCATGCCACACCACACTGCATTTCAAATCATGCACACCCCTCCCAGGCTCGGCCTTCCCTGCTAAAGTCCCCAGGTCACCCAAGGAATGACCTCTTCATGTTGCTTTGTATTTCTAGACCAGCACTGGTCCAGTAGAAGCACAATTGGGAGCTACATAGGTGATTTTTGAATTTACACTCAGACATTTGTTTACTTCCTTTGGGTCAGCCGTGAGGCAACCAAATACCTACTCTGCAAGTACAGCTAAGTTGTACCTGGCTATTTTGTGACTAGGCTGACCTTGAACTCAGAACACGGTGGAAGATGACCTTGAACTCTGGGACTCCCTACCTCAATCTCCATTGATGTGGTTCCAGTTGTGTGTCATCAGGATGGCTATAACAATTTCCCCATACAAAAACTGGCTAGATCCTGGCCAAACTCTCCTGACCTGCTGTTGGCTGAGCTGTGGTGGAAGACAGGCTCAGTGCAGAGGGTGAGGGGCTTCAAGACCTGTCTGCTCCAGGCCTCAGGGAATTCTCTGCAGTTTTCACTGTTCTTCTAATAATGACATCAACCATCCTCCTCAGGCTAAGAATTCCCAATACGCGTGCAGCAGCCTCACCATCCTGGAAGCTCAGGTAAAGACTCTGAAGTCTGACATCCACACCCTTCTAGCTGCTTCTTTCCAGTCAGGCTGTCACAGGGACACTCTGGGCAGGGCAGCCTGCTGGAAGCTAACTGCTTACAGTGTTCTGGGAAGATACAGATCTCTTTGGATTGTTAATTTCCTTGTTGCTATTGTTCAGTTCTTTATCCTGAAATAATTTGAATCTGCAGCAAAATCGCAAGTGTCCCTAAATGCACATTTTTCTCTAATGCCAGCACTGTACATACCACGGAGCCTTGATCAAAAATGAAGAAACCAGCTTGGTACTGCTAACTGAGCCCTGTTCCTGACTGGGGGTCCTGGGGTTGGTTCCTAACGTGTGAATACTTTAGCCAGGTGTGGTTGCACATGACTGCACTTTTGGCACTAGGCAGGGGGATTGCTACTATGAGACCAGCCTGATAGTTATACAAGACCCTGTCTTGAAAAACGACACAATAGCAAGAAAATAATGGTGGGAATATAGCTCAGTGGTATACATACATAAATAAGTAACATGCAAAGACTATGCTAATCTATACTGAAATATTAAAAAATAAAAGTTACAAATTACGGTGGAAAAGGCAAACAACGGTGGTGTGTACTTGAAATGTGGCACCCTGGAACTGGAGCCAGGGGGGTCAAGAATCTACTAAGAGCCTCCGCTACCTGGATACTTGAGGGTCCTGGGTTACATGAGACTTAAAACAAATAAGCAAAAAATTCAGCCAAGCAAACATCAAAAATATAGTTTATGCTGGAATTCCCCTATTCTCTGCCTTTCCCATTAACGCCCTCTCATTCCCCAGGGGTCGTCTGTGTAATTGCTCTGAATTTCTAGACCAGCACTGTTCAGTGCTATTACAGCAAGAAGTTCATGAGCAGTTTCAATTTTCTGCTCTCCATATTAAAAAAGAAACAATGACAATGGCCGGACTGAGCAGCATCCCAGTCCCTACAGATGAAGACACCACCCTAAAAACTCCTGAATCCCAGCTCTGGGAGTGGTGGGTAGAGACAGGGGAATTGCTCTACCTGTATGACTTTCAGTTTACTGAGAAAACTTGAGACCCGAGTTCACAGAGAGATACTGACTCAAAGGAATAGGCAGAGTGATTCAAGAGGACACCAGATACCTTCTTCTGGCCTGTAGGTCCATGTAACACATCTACACGAACATATGTGTGTCCACACAAAAACACAAATAAATAAATAAAATTTAAAAATAGAAATAGTTGATATTAATTTTAAGGATTTATTTTAAATCACTTAATGCACTGAAAAAATCTATCTTATCTCAATATGTAATAAAATTTTTTAAAAAATCCCTAGGGAGTGTTCGTATTCTTCCCACTGTAAGTCCTACAAATTTAGTGTGCAGTTTGCATTCATAACGTTTCTCAACCCTGACTGGCCATGTCTCAGGAGCCCAGTAATTATGTGGGGCTAGGGAATACTTCCTGTGACCCACAGCATGCCTCTCATAAGTCTATGATTACATATTGTAAATTCCCATTTTCTTCTTGGATAACACACTTCATTTAGGTGGACATGTAGTTTAGGTGGAACAAAAATGTATGTGTTTTATTAAATCATTTCTCTATACACAAGTTTCGTTCCCTATTTCAAATATGTTGAAAGAAGTACACATTATACCGAAGCCTATATACATTTAAATGCTGTTGGGGATTAGAGTTGTAGGTGAAGCTGGTTTGTCAAAGAATGTGATACTTTTAAAAAATCCCATAACTATGAAACAATAACATATTTTAAACAAACATAGCAATATGTATCTATATCTATCATCTATCTATCTTCTGTTATGCCCAGATCACATAGTCCCTTTTGGGAAACCGAGTCCTGTATGTAAAAGCAAAAAGCCTTTATTCTTACCCAGGTTTGCAAACTCGGCCTCTCTGTGTGTCCAACATATTGGAGTTGGGGTTGGGTTTGACAGTAGCATAGATGGGGTTGAGGGATTTCTAAGGTTCAGGACCCCTGATTGGCTGACATTTGTCTAGGGGTGCCTGGTGAAAAGCGATGTGTGTGTGCTGGCAGGTGATCCTTTCTACAATAGTTGTAACATTAGGAATTTCCTTTGGATGGTCTATTCCCGAGTGGAGCATGGGTGGTCTCAGTTTGTGGTCTTTCTTTGAACCAGGTATTGTCTTAGAGTAAACTGAGACTCAGCTCAGGCCTACCTTCCTGTTCATCTATAGAGCCTGTCTTGGCAGGTGTGAACCAAGCTGCCCTGGGTTCTATATTCTTCTGATGTTAGACTGAGGTAGAGGTAAGAGCCAGTGGCTGGTTGTTTTGCTTTTCTGACCTTCAGGTTATCTATCAATCATCTATTATTTATCTGCCTATCTATCCGCCTGTCTATCTTATCTTCTGCTTCAAGTAAAAACTGTGAGACTTCATCTCTTGGTTCCTCCTGCTGTCCCTGAAGTTCTTTTGTGTTCACTGATGACCTTGAACTTCTGATCCTTCTGCTTTGACTTCCAAGTGCTGAGGACTGCAGGTGTGCACCACCATACTGAGTGTTGAAGCAGAGCTTGATCTATGCTGGACATGCTAGTGAGTTATTCTACAGCCCTAAAAATATTAATTTTTATCTTGGCATGGTCCTTTCGATTTGGGTTTTGTTTTTAAAATTTGTCTGAAGAACCCAGTTCAACTGGGTGTGAGGGGACACATTTAAAATCAAGCAGTCAGGAGGCTGGGGCAGGACAAGCAGAGCTACAGACCAAACAAACAAAACAAAACAAAACAGAATCAGATGAAACAAACCATAGAAGCCCAAGCAATTCTAGTGAGGTTTCTGTTGGAATCCCAGTGACTTTTATGCTCCTTCACCTCTCACCTTCCTCCCTCTCCCTCCTAACTTCCAGTTATCCGTTCCTCCACTCTAGCTCTCCTAACAGTGTATACTCCTCACATGGTGGCCTAAGTATTCCAGCTCTCAAGACTATCAGTCAGGAAAAAAAATGATCAATTAGATTGATCTGTCCTGTTGTTGAGGACCTTCCAGCCATTTCCTGGCAGGGGAGGAGGGGACTGCCTTTCTCCTGCCTTCGCCAGCCCCTCCTCATCCTCTCTGCTTCAGCCACACTGGCTTCCTATCTGCTTCTAGGATACCCTGAGTTCTCCTTGTCTTTCCTCCTATTCCACGCCTGTTCCCTTTCCCAGGGCACTTCTCTGTGATGGTTTGAAGACATGCCTCTTATCTTTGACTTTCCATTTTAAGATTGTTGTCATAGCAATGATCTGTTCATCTCCAGTCTGGTTTATTTCTTGGGTAGCTTCTTATAACCTACCCTTCCTATCACAATTAGTCACTAGTACTGTGTCTCCCACATAGGACAGGAAAGCTGTATCCATGAAATGCATGGTGGCTAAACAGGACCCGAACAGTGGCCACATATGACAATGTAGGTCAACAATGACGACAGTTGACATACTAACATGGATGTGAGAAATCTTGGAAAATCGCACCCCTAGATGAAGAGTTCCAGGCAACAGATAATTGTTGAGAGAACAATGAGTTTTCTCTCTGGATGATTTTCCTAATTAGTAACCCAATATAAAATGTTCAGCCATACAAACATACACCTATGAAGTGCTAAACAGACTCAGCATGGTGCATTTATTTATTTTAAAACATTTTGTTTCATGTGTATGGGCATTTTGCCTGTATGTATATGTGCGTACCATATATGTGCCTGGTGGTCTTGGAAACCAGAAGAGGGTACAGGTTCCCCTGACCTGGAGTAACAGATGGTTGTGAGCCACCGTGTGGATGCTTGGAATCAAACGTGGGTCATCTAGAAGTACAATTGGTACTCTTCATAACTGTGCCATGTTTCCAATATATTATATTATATAATATATATTATGTACATTTACATGTAGCAAAGAAAAATCAAAAAGTCAAAAATGTTTTTAATAAAACTAAATGAACTATCTTTTAGTGACATATTAATTGGATAACCTTAATTCAGTTATACACGAATACTTATAAAACTTAAATAATTTTACTTTGCATTAAAAAATTGAAAGCTTGAAGCTGGAAATTGAACACACTATCTTCGCTCCACCAATGGGCTTTCAAAATTCTGCCTCTGGGGTTCTGTAGAGGATAGATGCTTGTGAGTAAGTAGCCTAGAATCCAATTCACAGCAGAATCCCCAAAAGACTAAGCAAATGTACTTAGTGCTATTTAACAAAAGAGTTATCAAGGCTTGGAGAGGTACCACAACTCTCAGGGCTGCCCAGCTTCGTGGACAGGAAGGTTTGGATCCGTACCAAGTGCTTTTCTAGGTGTCTCTAGATATCTCTCAGGAAGATGTGGTTTCTGTCGCTGTGTGTGACAGCATGAATGCATAGCCCCACAGTGCGTCACCTTCTTGCGCAGTCCGTCTTGCTAATGATGAAATTGATTCTTAGGGACCAACCGCTACTGGGCAGTACCAGCCTTGTCCACCAGAGGGCAGGTGCATCTTGCCATTAGAAGGCTCCATTCTCTTATCTTTGCCTTTCTGTGCTGCCTTATTTGTGCTAAGGCCAAAGGTCACAGTGATGGCTATACATGGGGAGGGCTTGGTAAAGAAGAGACTTATGGAGGATGGGTTTTCATGTACTTGGGAAGGCACAGAGCCCTACACCACTAGGGGCCAACAGAGCCCTGGAGAAGGATTTGAAAATGATTTTCTCACAGTCCCATCAGAGCAGGTCCCATGCGTCACATTATCAAGAAATGGGAAGTCGCCCTCTGAGAATTAAGACCTGACCACATACCATGTGCTGAGTGCCGCATCCAACCAGAGTGCCTTCATGTTTCTTTTGGTCAACACCATGATGCGTCTTCAGGCCATCATTTCAGGTGTCACTCTGCTTCTCACAGGTAAGGGAGTAGGTGAGATGAGAGTGCTTCAGAGGCTAGAGCTGTAGGAGGGAAAAAGGTATCCTATGGAGTTTATTGATTATGGGTTATAATCAGTATAGCTACAGTCAACATAATACTGCTACAGTGAGCAGAGAACCAGGATGATGCTGTAGTTACAAAGAAGTTGCTGAACCTCTATGGACTTCAAAAATGATGGCTAAATAAGCATGATCCACAAAAGTATGTCAGATAAGGGGCAATATGTATGTGATGGACAAGTAAGAGGGGTGTACATGTACATGTATGCTATACTCGAAGATTCATAGGAAATAGTAGTAGTGTTTTCCATCTGAGGAGTAAGGACAAGATGTCAAACGGGCATTTTAGGCTTCATTTGACACCTTTGTGTCTTTAAAAATGGTTTTAATTATTTAATTGATAACATTTTAAGATACAGGTGATGATAGTAAATTATATTTTTTTGAGACAAGGTCTAAGGTAGCTTGGATTGACTCCAGACTCCTTATATAGTGGAAGATGATCTCTCATGTCTGCTCTTCCTGCCTCTGCCTCCCAAAAGCTGAGCATCCACAAATGGCACACATGCTAAAATCTAATCTCTGGGATGTGGGATTGTGGAAGGAAGCTCATTCTTATCAAACGCCGCTCTAATTTACTGTAATAGCATGTCTTTCACTTGTGATGTTGAAAAGGTATTAGGCAAAATCAAGTAATGTGCATCCCAGGAGAACGCACTCATTTCATGCAATGAGGAACGTGTTTTTATCAACCACATCCCAAACTTGTAACCTAGACTTGCTATTCAATATAGGTTAGTGAATCTGAGTTCATTGTTTTGTGTTCTTTGTGTGTTTGTCCCATGCTGGGGATCTAACCCAGGGGTTGACACAGGCCTAGGTAAGCACTGTATCATTTGTGTAAATTCTCGACCCGCAAAGTTTTATTAAAGGCAAACTTAGAAGCAATTGGTAATAAAGACTTTATTCCCCCACTTCATCAGATACGTATTAAAATTATTACTTTAGTTTTAAAAGTCACATGATTTAGTTCTTAATTTACTATTCTGATTTTGTGGTCTCACTTTATATGAGTGTTGTTCCATTTCTAGAATGTTACTAACATACAAAAAGAGGTCCCTTCTCAGGTTTCTCTTTAACAGACTGATCCTAAAGCATCAGCCCCTCCTAATGATGTCCTAAATCTTTTTAAAAAATTGATATTGAAGTTAGTGAAGTTTTGCCTTTAACCCAACAATGTAAGCAAAATCTTGGCCCTACTCTCAGTATAGGAGAGGTGGGTAAAGAGTTAATTGTTTTATTGTTAATAGTTTTTGAGAGGGAGAGGAATGGGTGGTTTGAGATTAGATCTCAAGTGACATAGGCTGTTCTTGAACTCCTGGTTTTCCTGCCTATATATATCTTCCAAATTCTGGGTTTGCAAGTACCCATCAACACGCATGCCAACACGACAAGCTATTTGAAACTATTAATAGTAGGTTTTTGCCAAGCTTGAGAATTCCTACATATGTCATTGTTCAAAGTCTCTGATGGGCCAATAGGCCCACAAGTGAGCCAATGACTCTACCTTATCCTTTAACCACAATTTTTTAAAATAATTTCTTGTGTTTTTAAAACATGGATCTTCCTCTTTAGCTGTAATGCAACAAGACAAACCTGATATTATTGTCAGGTGGTAGGGACAGAGAGAATTTCATTGCATCCCCCACAGCGGCCTGAAGAGGTCTCTCTTCCCCCAAAGTGTTCTATTCTGGTCGAACTGTGCTATGTGGCTTCATTGGGGAAAAAAAAAAGTATTTCAGGGAGAGTCAATGTAATGGAAAGTTGGCAGTTCGTTAAGAGACATTTTAACATAATTCTTAAAAAAAAAAAACATGACAAAATGGAGTAAGATGAAGCAAAAACTTTTGCCAAAATTGGGCCCAACAGCCCAACAGGAGGAAAACAGTGTCAGGAGCAGGCCACAAGAGTCAGAGACCCACTCGTTCTCATGGTCAGGAGTCCCATAAAAATCCTAAGCTAATAGCTATACTATATAGCTGAAGACCTGGTGCAGACCCATGGAGAGCCTGTCCTTGCTGCTTTAGTCCCTATGAGCTCGCATGCTCCTCGCTTTGTTCATCCAGAGAGCCATGTTCTCCCTGCATCTTCCATCCCTTCTGACTCTTACAATCTTTCTGCATTATTCCCTGAATTCTTAGGGGAAAGATTTGAAGGAGACCTCCAATAAAGATTCTCTCTCCATATAATGTCTGATCGTTTCTGTTCCCATCTGCTGCTGGAGGAAGCCTCTCTGATGATGACTGGATAAGGCAATGATCTCTGAATATAGTCTTCTATAGTATAGTATAGTATAGTATTCTATAATTTAGCAGAATATCATGAGGAACATTCTGACAGGTATAAGATGGAATTCAAAGTAATTTTGATTCACATTTCTTTGATGATTAAGGATATTGAACATTTCTTTTATAAGTGTTTCTCAGCCATTTGAGATTCCTGTATTGAGAATTCACTGTTTAGATCTGTACCTCACTTTAAAATTAAATTAATTGGTTTTATGATGTATAATTACTTGAATTCTTTATATATTTTGGATATTAGTTCTCTATTGGATGTGGAATTGTCATTCCCCCCTCACCCCCAGCCCAGCAGCTTCACCTGAATCTACTGTGATTTCAGTCAGTAGCTGCAGAACCTCAGTTACTGGCCCGCTTCTCAGACAGTGGTCTAGTGGAATGATCTGCCGCCTACTGCTGCCACCAAATATAGTGCTGCCATTCTGTTTACCAGTAAAGTCTCAGGAGTTAGAGGCTGGGGTGAAAACCTGCTACTTCCTGTGTGTCTCTCTATCCGTTTTCTGGACTCTCTATGACTGTCTATGATTACTTTCTGTCAACTAGTTGCTGACTTTGCCTCCTGACCCAAGGTTGATTTTACTTAATTAACACCAACGCAAACTCGGGGTTCACAGTGTGATCATATATCCCGCAACAGTTAAGAATCTTTTCCCATTTGTAGGCTGCTGCTTTGTCCAATTAATGATATCCTTTGCCTTGCAAAAGTTTTTTTAGTTTCATGAAGGTGCCATTTATTTATCATTGATCTTAGTGCCTGTGTTATTGGTTCTGTTCAGAAAGTCATCTCCTGTGCCAAAGCATGCAAAGCTATTCCCCACTTCCTCTTCTATCAGGCTCATATTGAACCATCCCTGCATCTCTGGGATAAAGCCTAGTTGATCATGGTGGATTGTCTTTTTGTTGTGTTCTTGAATTTGGTTTGCAAATATTTTATTGAGTATTTTTGCAACTGTATAATTTGTCTGTAATTCTCCTTCTTTGTTGAGTCTTTATGTGGTTTGAGTATCAGGGTAACTATGGCCTCATAAAATGAATTGGGCAGTGTTTATGTTTTGTGGGCTAATTTGAGGAGTTTTGGCATTAGCTCTTTAAAAGTCTGATAGAATTCTGTGCTAACAGTATCTGACCCTCATCTTTTTTTGGTTGAGGAACTTTTGATGACTGTTTCTAATTCACCAGGGATTATAGACCTATTTAAATTAATTCCCCGATCTTGATTTAACTTTGTTAATTGAAACTTATTAAGAAAAGTATCCATTTCTTTTAGAGTTTCCAACTTGGTGGAGTACAGGTTTTTAACGCATGTCCTTATGATTATCTGGATATCTTCAGTGTCTGTTGTTATGCCACCTTTCTTTATTTTGGTTTTGTTAAATTGAATATTCTCTCCTCATCTTCTAGTTAATATGGATAAGGGTTTGTTTATCTTGTTATTATTCTCAGTGCACCAACTCTTTGTTTCACTCATTCTTTGCATTGTTCTCTCTGTTTCTACTTTATTGATTACAGTTTGATTATTTCTTGCCATATACTTTTCTCGGGTGTGGTTATTTCCTCTTGTTCTAGAGCTTTCAGGTGTGCTGTTAAGTTCCTAGTATGAGATCTCTCCTATTTTTTAATGTACGCACTTAATGCTATGGACTTTTCTCTTAGCACTGCTTTCATTGTGTCCCATAAGTTTGAGTATCTTGCGCATGCATTTCCACTGAATTCTAGAAAGTCTTTAATTTCTTTCTATTTTGCCCCATTTTTCATTCAGTAGAGAGTCGTTCAGTTTCCATGAATTTGTAGGCTTTTTGTTGTTTCTGTTGTTGTTGATATTTACTTTTAATTTGTGATGGTCTGATAGGGTGCAGGGAGTTATTTCAATTTTCTTCTATTTGTGCAGACTAGTTTTGTGTCTGATTATGTGATCAGTTTTGGAGAAAGTTTCATGAGGTGCTGAGAAGAAGGCATATTCTTTTGTGTTTGGTGAAATGTTCATTTAATTTATAGCATCAGTTAGGTCAGGTATTTCTCTATTTAGTTTTCTTTGTTTTGGGTGGCAGTGGTACCATGGCTACACAGAAAGGTTTCCTCTTTTTGGAAGTAGATCTGCATTGCAGTCTGAGACGGTGCTGAAATGCATCTATGATCTTTTAAAAATCACTTTAGCAAATAAAAGACAAAAGATACAAGGAATAAAAAGTGTTTTGATACTCCATTTTGTCAAAACAAGGAAAGTCAGCTCAGTGGTTCACAGTGACTTCTGTGTGACCCTGACAATCCAAGTGGAATCCCTGGAGCCTACAGTGGAGGAGAGAACCAACTCCTGGAAGTGTCCTCTGACCTCTGCACACAGAGCTCCTTAGGCCCCTCCCCCATCTCTGTCTGACACTCCCTCCCCTTGTCTTCTGTTTCTGTTCCCCTGAATCTCTTTCTGCTCTCTCTCTCTCTCTCTCTCTCTCTCTCTCTCTCACACACACACACACACACACACACTTAATAAGAAGGGGTAAGAATATAGTTCGCTTTTTTTTTTTTGGATGTTTCCAGAGACTTGAAGAAAGTAGAAGTCTAACGGGTTGCAATAATGGAGGATGGGGTGGGAACAAGGTTCCTAATGTAAGTTTTTCATAATCCTGTAACTTTTTACCCATTTGAACATGTAGCTGGCCTGGATGTTCTTTGTCCTTCAGTTGTTTACATATTTGAAAAATGATAAGGTCTTCAAGAGATGAAGCCAAGGGGAAATTGAATGGGTCTCAGGGAGGACATCATTCTTAGAGGGACGGAAAGTAGTTGTTACAGACAAGTCAAAATCGGAATGATTTGGGGGCTTTGTATACATTGCTGACACAACTTATTTAGCATTGTTAACAGAGGCCATTCTGTGTAGCCAGGCTGGCCTCCTACTCAGTGATCCTCCTAATTCAGCCTCCTGAGACTGGAATTATAAAAGCATGTGGCTCTTTTAATGGTGTCTTGATCATTTCCTTGTCTCAATACCATTATAAACATGGAAAGTCAGATACAATAAGCTTATAGATTACATTCTTTTTTTTTTTCATTTAAACACCGCCTGGCCCATTAGTTCCAGCCTCTTATTGGCTAGCTCTTGCACCTGGACTAGCCCATTTCTGATAATCTGTGTAGCACCCCAAGGTGTGCTTACCGGGGAGATTCTAGCCTGCCTCTGCCTCTGGTAGGAAAATCATGGCGACTCCTTACTCAGCTTCTCTTTCCCAGCATCCTGTTCTGTCTACTCCGCCTACCTAATTTTCTGTCCTATGAGAGCCAAGGCAGTTTCTTTATTAGTTAACCAATGAAAGCAACAGATAAGATACAAGACCCACCTCCATCATTTCCCCTTTTTCTGTTTAAACAAAAAAGAAAGGCTTTAACTTTAACATAGTAAAATTACATATAACAAAACAGTTATCAAGTAAGAATTACAGTTACAATATTTATATCTACTTTATCTTTTATCATAACTAAGGAAAACTATAACTATCCATTCTTCAACTCCATCAAAGACTCCAGAAGGATATAAAACTATTTAAACAAACAAGATTACATTCTAAAGTGTATTAGACCGAGGATTAGAACTGGGCTCTCAATTGGCATGGAAGTAATTTATACATGTAAAGATAAGAAATATGAATTCACTGCTTATTTATTTATTTAGCCAGACAGGGTTTCTCTGTGTAGGCACTCCTGCAACTCCAGCTCTGTAGACCAGGCTGGCCTTAAAGTCTGAGATCCGCCTGCCTCTCTCTGCCTCCCAGCAGCTGGGATTAAAGGTGTGCACCACATGTCCGGCTTCATTGCTTCAGCTTCCATTCCAGGTGCTGCAAAAACAGCAGTCACAGGCTTGATTGATGGAGAGGGACCTGACAGCACGAATACATGAGTGACATGTTTATATTTTTTGTTTCTCAGTAACCAGCTGGGATTATACATGGACCGTCTCAGGCTATTTCATCTGAGATGTTAGAAGACTCTTGCCATGACTGACACTTTTCTTTCCCTGAAATACTGCTTCCTTTTTGTTGATTTCATGTGATAAACGTCAGAGTGCCAGCAGGCTCTGTCTACTGTGACATGACATAGAACAGGAACGTTCTCAGATGTGACTAGCTGTACTAACACAGGAACTTTGCCTGGTCAGACACCCTGGGAAGTAGTTTGACCATGAGTGGGTGTGGTCAGCCCTCATGATTCTGGGGTAGACAGAGGTTAGAGGAAGCACCATTTTAACTGAAGAGCTAAAGCTGTGCCTACACTGAGCTGGCCTTTGCTTTTCCCTGCCAAGCACTAATGTTTTCACATCTTATTTTCAACGGTGTCCTGCTGCTGTTGCTACTGCTACTTGCAAGTAAGTCTGGGCCGGTACTTTTCAGATGGAGAAAGATTATCACACAGAGGGTAAGACAGAGATAGAGGATGGGTGTAGTGATGCTATTTCTAATAGCATATGTTGGGAAGTAACCTAAATGTCAACAGTGGAGACCTGGCAAATAAATTAGATCTATCCATGATTGAAGCAAGGAGCCTAATTGAACAACCTGATACAGATGCTGGAAATCACAATGCTACAGAGAGAACCAAGGTGCCCAGTTATGTGTGTAAGCCTTGCCAGAAGGCAACAATGTGTGGACATTTTTGAAAGGTTGAGCTCTATAGGGATGGGAAGAGTTGGGAGAGGTGGTCCTGCTTTCAAGTATCTTTTATGTGGTTTGAATACTTTATCATATAGAAGTGTGTGTGTGTGTGTGGGGGGGTGTGTTGTTATAAAGGAATTTAAACTTCAGTACAACATTTGAAGAGTTTCAAATATGCAAGCTACTAGTTTTGTTTTGAGAGAGAGAGAGAGAGAGAGAGAGAGAGAGAGAGAGAGAGAGAGAGAGAGAGAGATTGAGAATTAGGTTACTTTTTCTTTCCTAATGAACAGACAGCCAGCCCAGACAGGTGGGCCGTTTTCCTGGCCAAAAATTCTCATTTTTCTGAATGTTGATTCCATTAGCACAGGATTTTTAATCTTCAAAAAACTGTTCACAGTTCTCTTTGAGGGCTGAAAAATATGAGTTTGTGACTGGTTGGGGGTGGGGATCAAGGGCCCACAACACATGGGAACTGAGAGACATGCAGGTTCATTGGAGGCAGTCATTTTAGGGAATGAGCAGAGATTGCCCATGCTGGCCTCAAACTCACTGCTGCCACAGAATCCTCAGTACAGGGATTAAAGGCAGTCATCACTTTCTGGACTGTTAATTTATTTTTTGAGAGATGATTTCATCATGCAGGCTAGTTAGGGATCTTCCTGTCTCCACCTGCCAAGCTCCAGGTTTAGAGGCATGGGCAATCATAGTAAGTGTATGAACAGACTCCCTGCTTCCTCTGGTGACAGAGAATCATTGGCACCATCAAGTCCTCCTCCTAACAGGAAAGCCAGAGTTCCTTCTTTAATTCTATGATGCATTACCAACAGAAATGGACCCACCCCCTCACCATCTCACCCTCCTCCCCTCTCTGTGTAGGGTCTGTGGAAGATGCAGTTATAGTCGAGGTCGGTAAGAATGCATATCTGCCCTGCCACTACAGTCTACCTGCCTATGGGACACCTGTGCCTGTGTGCTGGGGCAAGGGACCCTGTCCTTGGTCACAGTGTGACAGTTGGGTGCTTGGTACTGATGAAAGAAATGTGACATATCAGAAATCCAGAAGATACCAGCTAAAGGGGAATTTCCTCAAAGGAGATGTGTCCCTGACCATAGAGAATGTGACTCTAGCTGACCGTGGGACCTACTGCTGCCGGGTACAATTCTCTGGTCCAGGGAATGATAAACAATTAGACCTGGAATTAGACATCAGACCAGGTGAGTAGACCCTTTCCATGTCCTCCTTGTCCATAGAATCACCTGTGGGTCATGATGTCATAATACACATATGGATTATTATCACCTCTAGTTACAGTCCTATGGTGGGATGGGAAGGCCCAGGATGAAGAGGCCTCACTGTGAAGGCCAATGATGCACCTGCTATGTGTTTTCATACTCAAGGATGCAGCCTAGAGAAGGGGAAGAAAGGCCTAGACCAGAGAAAGGTTCAAGACCCTGCCTGATCATTAGGTCACGTAGAAACTTCCTTTCTTTAAATTAATTTTTGCTTTATATTTTTTCATACTATACATTTTGATCATACTCTTTTCCCTCCTCCAACTCTCACCAGATCCTCCCCACCTTCCTACCCACACAACTTCATATTCTTTCTATCTCTTACACACAGACCTCCACATACACACAAAGCAAAACCAAACACCCCGCCAAAAGTCAAAACAGACAAGTAAAACCAAAATATGAAAATATCAAACCAAAAAAGTGCCCAAAGTCAAATGGAGTCTGCGTTGGCAGGGGGCCTGCTCTGGGTGTGGCTGGTATACCCAGTGACACTCCGTTGCAGGACGCTGGACTTGCCCTGTCCCAGCTGGTGTCAATGCAAACAGCTTCTTAGTTAGGAGTGGGGATCCGTGTCCACTTCTCCATCTCAGTGCCGGGATCTGTGTGGCTTGAGGCTTTGCATGTCTGTGAGGCTTCGCTGTCGTTGTCTCTGTGAGTCCATATGTGCAGCGGTCCTGTGTTGTCTGGAAGACTGTTTCCGTATATCTGTCTACCACCTCTGAGTCTTACGATCTTTCCACCTCCTTCCGGTGCCTGGGCCCCACCTGCAATGCAGAAATATTGCCGTGTCTGGGATGAATTCTGAATTTTCTCTTTCTTTCTTTCTTTCTTTCTTTCTTTCTTTCTTTCTTTCTTTCTTTCTTTCTTTCCTTTCTTTCTTTTACAAATATGTTCTTCTGGTAAGTCAGGAATATAGGCCTTGGGTCATTTTGCAGGCATTTACTTAAAATTTAATTAAAAAACTTTTAATAAGAAATGATTCTATTTTGGTTATATATTAAGTAAACTTACTGTAAAGGATTATTGTCTTCGTTATTTTCTGATTTACTCTGGGCTGGCGCTGTTGCTTATATTGGGGATAGGGATTGATTCGGTGAAATTGGGGCCCTTTCTAGCTAAATGCCAACTATCAGCTTCCTCAGGTGTCAGCCTCATAAGGAGGAGCTCAGTTCTTCCTATGGCCAAGGTTGGAAGCTGTCCCAGGAGACAAAGGAGACAGAAGAAGCTGATCTCAGGGCACATCGATCAGGAAGGTTAATCTCATCTCATTTCTGGGTAGAGTTCTGCCCTTAACTCTATGAAGCTCTTTTCATTTTTCTGAAATGGGAGAGGAAAATAGGTTAAGTCCCCTCCCATCATGTAATATATCTCACAAGCTAAAACTTTTAGGATTTCAATAGGAAAATGAGACCATAATGGTTAGTTCAGTGTCTGGTCACAGAGTTTTCTCTGGGTACAGTAGCGCCTGTCACCAATGCTGTTAGTAGGGCCAAAAGGCAGAATGAGAAAATGGTTCAGCACTGCAGTGAGAGTAAACTGGGTTCTAAATTCAGTTCTGGTCTCAGTAGTTAGTGCTGCAACAATTCTCTGAATTTAGGTTTCATGTGTCATGAACAGAGTTCTCTAACATCCTGTTTCTGGGTTGGTATGTTAGTGCAGCAGGTAAAGGCCCTTGCCACCAAGGCTGTCAACCTGAGTTAGATCCTAGGTCCCCAAATGGTGGAGAAGGATCTCCCAAAGATCTTTCTCTGACCTCCATATATACACCATAGCATGTCCCATGAGCGCACACACACTTACTTGTAGACACACATGCATACATGAACATTAAGATAAAGTAAAACTTGCTTCTTTATTTGAAAATGGCAAAATAGTGGTACATACATACATCACAAACATATATTTATATATAATTATTTTATTTATATTTATATAGTTTACTTATAACACAGTATATACTTAGCACTTGGGAGGCAGAGGTAGAAGAATCTTTGTAAATTCCCACGCCAACTTGATCCAGGACAGCCAAGGTTACTTAGAGAGACCCTGTCTCAAAAAAAAAAAAAAACAGTAAAAGAAAAAGGAAGAAAGAAAGAACGAAAGAAAGAAATCCAACCGAATAACTATAAAAAAGATTGACAGCGCTAAGAACCATTGCTGGCATCTCAGTGCCGAGCAGACAGTAACCGTGGCATCTATATACGTTCATGACCACTTAATTCCTCCTCCCTGATGCCTGTTTCTAGTACAATATTCAGTTCTCCAAGTAAACAGAAAACAATATTACAGACATCTCTTGTTCTCGTTTATAGCAAAACGAAATGGAGGAGAAAAGTAAAGAGGTCAGGGCTGGAGGTATTACTGAATTGGCAGAGTCTTTGTCTAGCCATGGACGCCCTGAGTTTTATCCCCAGCAGGACATGAATCAAGTATGATAGCACAAGCCTGCTATTCCTCACTCAGGAGGGAAAGGTAGGAGGATCAGGAGTTCAAGGTCACCTGGTTTTTGAAGGCAACCTAGACTACTTGAGACACAGTCTCAAAAAGGAAGAGAGAGACAGAAAGAGACACAGAGAGAGGGAGACACAGACACAGAGACATATACACAGAGACAGACACATACACAGAGGGAGAGAGAAAGAGAGAGAGAGAACAAGTCAGTCTTGCCACTTAGACCAAGAATCGCCATGATGGAGAAGCAAAAGTGACATTTCCATTTCAAATATTTGTGGAAGATTCCTGTTTACTCTGAGGTTCCACCCTGTGGTTTTTCTGCTTTAAGTTGCTTTCAGGTAATGAAAAAAAAGCTGGAGCTCTTTCCCCCTAAATGATGTTAGGCTGAGACCATTTTTGTAATCTTTAAAGCCCAGTCAGTTATTTAGGCTCACACTTGCTAGCCCTAGTTTCTTCTCAGCTTCTTTTAGCACAAAGTCATGTTAAACTTGGGCACAGGCCCTTCCTGCATTTACTATCATCTGATACTATCACCTGATTTTTTTTGTCCTTGAATCTCTTTATGTACTTCCAGGTCTTTGCCCAGCTCCAGGGACTTGACTGATTACTGAAGTGGAGAGAAATGAAAAAATTACAAACACATAGACACGCACAAAAGCTGGGTTCTTGGATGGCGAAGCCTCAGCACCTGGGAAACTCAGCAATTTTCTTATATTGAGTTGAACAGGGAGGTGGGACTAATCCATATGGCTGAATAAGGAGGCAGGTTTAGCTTGGTAGGTGCAAACTCTGAAGGGGAGCATCAGGCCAGGAGAAATATACAGTGGACATTTTCTGAACACGCTATCAACAATCATACTTGAATCCCTGAGGAAGGCTTTGGCAGTCCCGAGCCTCTTCCAAGGAAGGCTTTGTCACTCCCATGGGGCTGAGGCACTGGAGGAGCCCTTGACATGGCCGGACCCATGTTAACAGCACACATTCACTCAGGGCTTCCTCCACTGCCCTCAATGTACTGTACTCAATCTTAGTCAAAAGTCCAGGAAAGCCATTTAATCTATTTATGTGACTTATTACTGTTATTGATTTGCCTATGCTGAACCATCCCTGCTTTTATTGATGAAGTCATTTTTATTACAATTCAAGATTTTTTAAATTATTTTTATTTATTTATTTATTAAAAATTTCCACCTCCTCCCATTTCCTTCACACTCCCCCAACTCTCCAGTCCTAAGAGAAGTCAGGGTGCCCTGCCCTGTGGGAAGTCCAAGGCCCTCCCCACTCCATCCAGGTCTAGAAAGGTGAGCATCCAAACAGACTAGGCTCCCAAAAGGCCAGTACATGCAGTAGAATCAAAACCCAGTGCCCTTATCATTGGCTTCTCAGTCACCCCTGATTGTCAGCCACATTCAGAGAGTTCAGTCTGATCACATGCTCATTCAGTCCCAGACCACCTGGCCTTGGTTTGCTCCCATTAGATCAGTCACACCGTCTCAGTGGGTGGAGGGGATTTCCTTGCTTGCTTTCTCCCTTCTTCTGCTCTTCATCTGGACCTTGGGAGACCAGTCCAGTGCTCCAGTGTGGGTCTCTGTCTCTATCTCCACCTATCACCAGATGAAGGTCCTATGGTGATATGCAAGATATTCATCAGTGTGGTTATGGGATAAGGCCAGTTCAGGCACCCTCTCCTCAGCTGCCCAAGGACCTAGCTGGGGACATCTCCATGAACACCTGGGAACCCCTCTAGAGCCAAGTCTCTTGTTTATTTTTTTCTTTGAACTGGAGTTAAAAACCATTCTTAACTATTGTCTACTTCCTCCCCTTTGTATATGTGTGTGACAGAGACTCAGACTCTGGGGACACTCCAGGATAAAAGCCAAACAGTAAGTAACTTTGGTGTGTGTGCTAACATTATGATGAGCGTAGACTTCCTCCAGGGCACCCCTTGTGTGGGAAAGCTTGTACCTTTCTTGTCTTCACCCTCTGTGGCTTTCATGTGTTGATAGGTCTGACCATATAGGCCTGTTACTGATAGAAGTTGGGTGTAGGTGTGAAATTTCTGGCACGTACTAAGTGTGGAAAACCCCCAAGAAGAAAGAAGCGTTTCATCTCTCATTGCAAATGCCACTGCTATGTGTCACTGTGAAAGGTCCCTTGTTCCTTTATTTTCAGGTTTTCCACTTCGAGCTTGTTGTGGCTTTGAGACAAGGTGTCATGTAGCCCAGGCTGGCCCTAAAGTTTATTATGTAGCTAAGAACGATAACGAACTCCCTGTCTTCCTACCTCCTCCTCCACAGGGCTGGGGTGTCCAGCTTGTATTTTGCATTTTTTAAAATTCATTTTTATGTAACAAGACACAAGTGAGGAACACCCAGAAGCAAGAATTTATGTCCTGAACTATTATGTCTTGAACTAGACAGGGGAAACAAAAACACTAAAAGGCCAGCTAGTAGTAGCAACTTCAATGACTGGACATTGAGTTTCTCAGTGGGTAAAGGCACTTGCTGCATAGCCTGACTACGCGAGTGTGATTCTGAGAACTCATGGTGGAGGTGAAGACCTGACTCCTGAGAGTGGTCCTCTAATCACCATGTACCACGGCATGGATGCACATGTATGCATGTGCACACACAAACCAATAATAAATAGGTAAGAACAATAAAACCAACTCTTTAAGGCCATGTCTAGAGGCCTACATTTATCTAATTTAGTCCCTTATTTGAGTACTCATGGTTAGTGCCTGGCATCTTGTGTGCTTGTCTCTCTCTCCCCTCTTTGAGATGTTTAGCACATAGTACCTGTACATAGGCATCCTGCTTTTGCAGAAGTCATGTGTTGTGATTAAAGGAGGATTTAACTTCTGAGATTTACTGCTTTCATTGTTTATCATTTCATTGTTTTTAAATGTAGTTTTTATTTAGTCTTAGATTATTTTGCACAGGAACACAGTGTATTTCAATAAGATTTACTTTATCCCCCTCCAACTCCTCCTAGATCCTTCTCATGTCTCCTCCCATGTTCGTGTCTTCTTGTTCATTACCTACTGAATCTAATTAGTTCATATATATATATATATATATATATATATATATATATATATGTACTTTGTGTCTTTTTGAAATGGGGTCTCCATCTGTAGCCCATGCTGGCCTCAATTTGCTACTTTCCAGCCCTAGCCTCCTGAATTCTGGGATTATGAATGTTCACCGCTATGGCTGGGTGTCTTATTTTCTTCTAAACTCTCTTTACTATTACTGCCTTTGAAGGTGGGATGTGAACTAACAGTTTAGAAATAGAAGGATGTTCTCTGAGACTCCTTGGTATCAGAAATGAGAGAAATAGCAGTAGTGTTTGCCACTGACCAAGTGCTTCTAAAGAAACAGGTTTCATGCTAATTGTCTCAATCACTCCACAGGGTCACTGAGCTCTTGGAGATGTAGGATTTGAGCTGAGGACTGTGTGGTTGCAAAGTTCTGGCTCTGGTAACACTGTTTTTCTGTGTGAATGGTGGTTTCCCTGAAAGACTTCCGGAACTCCCTCCCTCTGAACACACAATTTTGAGGCAGTAGGATCCACTATCCAGCCTCTGTAGGGATGCGGGCAGGTCGACTGCAGAGTGACTTCTATACTCCCTGCACAGGAAGGGGGGTGCTTTATCTCCTTTTTAACTGCAAACATTGAGCTAGCCCATTTCATTCCTCTGCTGACTGGGTCTAGTCTGGAAGAGGACAGATCAAGGGAGGCTTCATCATTCCTGCAATCCTGAGACTATGAAGAAGAGTGGTCTTTTTCTTTAATCACAAGACATGCTGAGCATATTACCAGTTTCTGGACTTCTCAAGTTTGACTCCTGTTCTTTGTCCCCCAGCAAATTTCCACATGGACCAATGAAATGAAGGACTCTGGAGAAACCATCAGAACGGCTGTTCATACCGGAGTAAGAGTCTTTGCTGGGCTGGCCCTGACACTCATCTTTGGTGTTTTATTCCTTAAATGTAAGTTGCTGGATGCTGCTTCTTTTACTTTCTGATAGAGAATGGTTACCATAGGCACAGTGCAAAGTTAGATAGAAATACAATTTTTAAAGTAAACCTGAAGGACACTCACTTGTCCTTCCACACATTGCCCGTAACATAGCTGATAGCAAGCGATCTTTCAAATTTCTACCTATGTGGCAGGTAGACACTGTGCTAAATGTACAGACGTCTTAGTCATCAACAGTTATAAAGTAGGCAGTACTATTCCTTCCCGGTCTAGGGCAGAGGGAAGTAAAGCTTGCTGAGAGCAGCTGAGTTCTTCAAGTTTCACTGTGAGCAAGGTCCAAGTCTAGACCTTCAAGTGCGGGAGACAGCCAGAATGGCTATCTTTAGATACACAAGCTAATTCTGGAGCTGGTGCGATGGCTTAGTGGGTTAAGGTGCCTGTCATAAGCCTGATGCTCTAAGTTTGATCTGAGAGACCCACGTGGTGGAAGAAGATAATGAATTTCTTCCCTCAGACTGTTCTCTGGCCTTTTGTGAGCTGAAGCATTTGGGTACCTCTCCTTTCTGCTCTTTCCTCCCCTTCTTCCCCCTCCCTCCCTTTGTCTCATCTCTTCCCATCCCCCCATCCTCTCTTCTCTCTGTCTCTCTCTAACTCACTGAAAGAGCTACTCTAATTAAATTATAAATATACCCATTCTTATTAGGAAACCCAACAATACAACCTCTCTCTCTGTGGGTTTCTATTTTGCTTTCTCAGGCGCCTCTCTTTAACACTGAACCATACCTGGGCTTTCAGACTGGGGTTTCTCCTCACAGTGCTCAGCACACACAGCTATTTGTCTTTATTTAAATAGATGGCTCGGGGTCTGGGCATGTACTGTAGTTGTTAAAGTATTTTCGTAACATGCAGTAAACACAAGAACTCCATAAAAGAAGGTATGGGGGTGTACTGTAAGTTCTGTAATAAGAGAACTTTCTGGAGGTAGAAGCAGGAGGATCAGAAGTACAAGGCCATCGTCAGCTATACACTGAGTTCCAGGCCAGGGGGGGGGGGGTTGTAGTAGACTCTGTCTCAGGGGGAAAAAGTTTTTTCAGTTTGGTTATTGTACTTGGAGACCATTGTCACACTAAAGATTCAAATGTTCCCATAAGTCTAAAGCCTTCCACCCTTTCATAATTGTGACATAGTCTCTTTTCTCTGAGAGCAGAGAAGGCATTTCTCCAGAGTATAATGAATTTACAACACCCTTTGTAAATGGAGACTGCCCTTTGTTTCCCGGCTGCCCAGACCCAAATAATCACACAGAAACTGTATTAATTACAACACTGTTTAGCCTATTAACTGCGTCTTCTTATTAAATAACCCTTACAACTTAAATATATGGGAGTTGAGTCTAAAGTCACCATTAGAGGTATGTTTTCTCCTGTCTCTGGAAGTATGGTCCATTATTATGTGGTTAAATATAATATGCATTAGTACCTACTGTGATCTCACATGGCTTGAGGGCAGAGAACATTGGCAGGACCCGTGTCTCCTGCTGCCTCGAGAGTCCAGGCTCAGCTTATTCTCCTGCAGCTAGTTTGCAAACCTAGACATCTTCATTTCCTTCAGTGAATGACAGTTTGCCAATGTCATTCTAGCACATTAGGAATGCTATGTGGGTGAGTGCATCAAGCCATGAATGCAGAGAAGATCCTTCCCTGTGGGCTACAGAAACAAAGCTCCCAAAGTTACCAGGGGAGAATTCAACTAAAGATAAAAATGATACCCTTGATTAGAAAAGAGCATCACGATGGTTTCTGATGACGTGTTCAATTTCCCTTTTAATCTCTCTTGTGTCGCCTTGCCCTAATTTAGAGTACTCACATCTGGAAAAGAAGCCAGGATCACTGAGTCAAACTCGCGTCAGTTCCTTTTCTGCTTACAGTCTTGTAGATCTCTTGTTTCTCTTCCTTCTCCTCCTCTTCCTCCTTTTCCTCCCCCCTTTTCTTCTCCTAGGCAGGGACACCTTGCTTGGCTCCCACTGTTCATCTTGGATTGTAAATTATTTTCCGGAGCCCCTCTCTTGTTACCATGTCTTCCAGGGATGTATCAGCATTCTGATTTCCCAACCGTTGCGTCTGAACTGTTACGGAAGGAGCGCCTTGGCTCTGATAAGTTGTAGCAAGTGCTGAATGGTAAATTTTGCTTTCTGGAGCTGGTATTGAAAGTATTGCTTTGATTTTAGCTTATATGTCTCTCATTGGGTACCTGTTGTATTAAAGACGATGAAAGGGCTAGAGACACCCTGTGGTAATGCCTTTGCACAGACCCAAGCTCAGTTTCCAGCACCCACAACTGCCTGAAATTCCATTCCATATGGATAAGGATACACCAGCATCTACAGACTCCTGCATTCCTATGCACATATCCATACATATACATACCCATATGTGCATAATTAAAAATAAAAGATATTTAAAAAAGCAATAACCAAAGGGCATGCATGTGGTATACATATACACACATTCAGAAAGAACTCTGATATACATAAAATAAATGTAAAGGTATTAAAAATTGATGAATAAAATCAAAGATCACGGGAGTTAATAGCCAGGTCCTTTTAGATGTTTTCAGGTAAGTACTGGCTGTTTGAGGGATTTGGAGCTTGATAATTCCTGTCGAAGCAGAGGGTGCAAAGGAACGCTGGCAAGCAAGGGCCTCTACTGCTCACACCGAGTTCTCGTCGCTCAGTTATCGTAGTTATCTGCCTTGTAGGTTCTTTAATTGATCGTATTTTAATTGATCTGTAGCTCTTTCAGTCTCTCCTCTGAAAATGCCCTGTACCTTCTCTTTGACATGTAGTTATCTGCGTTGATATAAAGCCATTTAATCTGCTTTATTTGGTTCAATTTGCTCTATGCAGGGCCATTTTTATATCAAACCCCTCATCCCTCTGGCTACTGTCCGCTACACCTACTTCTCCTTTGTGTGTCTGAGTTAATCATGTGAGCCGATATGTTTTCAGTGCTTTCTGGCACATCATAAGTGCCCAGTACACTTGCCTGTTATTGCTTTGATCACGTTCTTCCCAGCAGTGACTATGTTACAGACCATACACTATTATTCTACGCATCCTACAGACTGGGAAAGAGGTTCAGAAAGGTGAAAGGGTACCCCAAGTCACACTTAATGGCCTCAGTCTGAGGAATTCATGCCCAGAATTCCTTTCACTAACTGCTTCTGAGACTGGATAGGAAATACTCCTTATAGGAAAAACCCACCGCCCCATGTAGCCCCTTGATTTATTATAGTGATGAAGTTCTTTTTTCCAAAAGGTTTATTTTTAATTTTATTTTTATTGTGACTTGATAGGCTGGCAGTCAGTGAGCCTTAGTGTTTCTCTGCTCTCTCTCTCTCTCTCTCTCTCTCTCTCTCTCTCTCTCCCCTCTCTCCTCTCTCTCTCTTGTCCTCCCCCCCCCCCACCAAAACAATAAAGAAGCGAACACATCCAATCCGCTGATTACTACATCCGGGCATTTCCTCACGACTTTTTCTGTCACTTACATCACACTGACTGATCACAGCTTCCTGACCCCACGCTGTTTTCGTACCGATGCATGTGTGACTTTCCAGGCTTTAAGAAGCTTTTCCCAATCTGCTGTGTGATTCTCAGGGCAGCCATGTCTTCATGTGGCTGACTGGAGACGTTTATTTTGGTTCTCTTTTAGTACTAGAAACGGCACTGTATTCAAATGGCATAACCTCATGAGAGTTAGTCTGTTTTCGTCTCTGATTTGCCCCTCTAACATCAGTCCACTGTGCCACCTTGATTAACATGGGCACAGAATGAGCTCTCCAGAGAAGCCCCTCCTACAGCTGATGAAATGGGCCAGCCACAAACACCCGCAACGCTCTCCCCAAATCCCTTTCAGTCCAGTGTGTGATGGTTGGTGTGCATGCAGTGACTATGAATGTGGGCCATACAGTAGTCTTTGAAATTGTGCCACAGACCAGTGGCTACAGTGCAAAGACACCTCTTTGTAGTTTAAATGTTCTTCTACTCTATGCTTATCATTAGAGGATTAGATGCTATGCAGATTTCAAAAACTCTTTTTCGATAAAGAAAATTTGTATTATTGTGGGTATGATGTGTGTGTGTGTCATGAAGTGCCGTAGCATCTGTGGAGAACAGAGGATAACTTTGTGAAGCTAGTTCTTCCCTTCTACCTTTACAAAGGATCTAGGGATCTAATTCAGGTCACCTGCCACTCCTAACACTTTCTAAAGGGTCACCGTGCAAAACTGTAAATATACCTGTCCTCCAGTTCCTAGTCCAGATCCCATGTGTACATCCTGATTAGATAACTAATCATGGTGCTCAATATCTGTCTTTTTAGATCTTCCACTTTTGTGAAGGATGCCAATATGAGCTGATGTTTTTTGAAATAGTTTGTGGCTTGTTTGATGTTTATTGAATGAGCCTTTCTCTGACTTTAAACAGGGGCTCTGTGTGGTGCTGTTGTTCTCTGCTACAGTTTTCTGAGTATTGATCATAAATGAAAGCTCTGCTCAGACCTGAAAGGTCACCTCTTCTGCCTTCAACACCTCTTTTTCTCTCTCTGCAGCTTGGTAGATCTTATCGTTAAGATCGGAGCTTTGCAAAACACAGTGGTCATGAGGCCCCGAGGTGAAAACAAGGTCTACATCATGGAAGACAGTCTTCATGTCAAGGATTAAGCAGCAGTTGCTCACTGAGGGTCTTCCTCCTATGATTGCAGCAAACAGCAACTGGATATGACCATGCTGACCGTCTTTTAATCTCCAGGGCCATTTTCTGTGTTGGTTCATTTGGTGTCCCCACTTTCCACTGTTAGTGGAGAGGATGGACCTCTTGCTGTCTCTGCTCACACTCGCTGTTAATATCATGCTTAGTCTTGCAAGTCACTGGGGGAGTGTTTTCTCAAACATGGACACTTCAGAATTTAATGTTTTCTTTAGACCTTGTGCCCATGAAAAACAATCATTGGTAATTCAGGAAATGGGTTTCTATCTTAGCTACCAAAAGCATCTGTAAGAGAGGAATAGGATTATAAAATTAAAGAGGGGAGTACTTAATTTAGAAGTACTCTGTGATTATGTCTTGTTTATTTTATTGTAATTCAAAATGACACTTTCCTTACCTTCCCTGAGGGACTCAAATCCTGGGAAATCGAGGTTTTAATTTTTGTCATAGATAAATAGATGGGAGTTGAGTCTAATGTCACCATTAGAGGCATGCATGTTTTCTCCTGTCTCTGGAAATATGGTTCATTATTATGTGGTTACATATAATATGCATTAATACCTCATATAATTCCACATGGCTATAATTCTGGAACTCAGGAACAGGAGAACTGAAAGGGTGAGGTCAGACTGAGCTACATAAGCAATTTTGAGGCCATTCTGAGCATTGATACATTTTCTCAAAAAACAAACATGTCAGGGTTAGAGGTTCACACCAGTAATCCTAGCCCTCAGGAAACTGAGGCAGGAGGATGGCCATGATTTCCATCCTTCCCTGGGTTGCATAATAAGTTTAGGTCAGGCTGGGATACAGAGAATTGCAGGGCTTCTGGGCTAGCTGGTTGGAGTCAGACTCTGTGAGGTTGCCTTGCTCTCAGTTCCCATGCACTGTGTCCTTAATATTCCTGTTCAGAGCCACCATGATGGGGAGAATTGTGGATCAGTTCTGTGAACACGGAGTGACAGGGCTACGGGAAGTTGACAGTCAGGAAAATGGGCATTGTTGCCTGGAAAAATGGCCTACCTCTCTGGGATTTGAGCAAGTGGTCTGCTCTCTGGTCAAAAAGGAGCCTCTTAATCAATCTCTGCTCTGTCTGTGCGGTTCTCTTTATGTATCTCTGTCTCTGTCAACATAGTGAACAAACACACTTGGCAAATAAGAAGCTGTACATTTCAATACTTGGAGGTTATTTTACAGTTTAACATTAATTATTTTATAATACATGTATATGAAAGAGGTTATATAGGGAAGCAGTGAAGCCACCTAAGACGTGTTTGGAATCGTGATTCTCTTTCCCACCTCTTCTCTTCCATTCTCCCCCCTCCTAGAGCCCCAAATCAAAGCCTCTGGACACTTTGTTGTTACTGGAAATACACCCACCCCGAGGAGCCTTTCTGTAGGCACTTGATTTTCTCAGTAGCGTGTGACTTCTGGCATTCTGTACCCAGATGATTACTCAGGCTCATGGCTTATATCACGAATGCATCACATTTATTACCTGCTTTCTGACTGTAGACATTTAACATGCTGCCAAACATGTGCTGTTACAGCCATCCTTGCTATGACCGTCCCTGTATCTCCCTCCTGCCATCTGTGACATACCGATGTCACCACTGCTCAGCTGTGAGCTGAGCTTGCACACAAAACTCTTCAGTAAAAAGTAAAAGGAACTGGGCAGCTCTGGGAAGACTGTTTCCTACATGATTGTTCTATAATAGATTTCTACATCAGCACCTCTTCTGGGCTGCAGCAATTTGGCTATGGTAAAGTTCACCATAGACTTTAGCCAAACTCTCCTGACCTGCTGTTGGCTGAGCTGTGGTGGAAGGAAGGCTCAGTGCTGAGGATGAGGGGCTTCAAGACCTGTCTGCTCCAGGCCTCAGGGAATTCTCTGCAGTTTTCACTGTTCTTTCTAACAATGACATCAACCATCCTCCTCAGGCTAAGCATTTCCAATACACAAGCAGCAGCCTCACCATCCTGGAAGCTCAGGTAAGAACTCTGAATCTGACATCCATACCCTTCTAGCTGCTCCTTTCCAGTCAGGCCATCACAAGGAGTCTCTGGGCAGGGCAGCCTGCTGGAAGCTAGCTGTGGTATTCCAGGAAGATACAGATCTCCTTGGATTGTTAATTTCCTTGTTGCTGTTGTTCAGCTCTTTATCCTGAAATAATCTGAATCTGCAGCAGAACTGCAAGTGTCCCTAAACATGAGTTTCCTCGAATGCCAGCACCGTACACACCATGGAGCCTTGATCAAAATGAAGAACCCTGCATGTTTATCCTCTCTGCCTGCCAGGCCCACCTATCCTTGCTCCTTCCTCGCTACTGGCCGTTCAGCTCTTTATTAGGACCATCAGGTGTTTTAGACAGGCAAAGTAACACAGCTTCATGGGGTTAAACAAATGCAGCATAAACAAAAGCAACACACCTTCAAATAATAGTCTACAGCAACAGCCCATCACACGTAAAACACGATGGCAGTTGAGTGAGCCAGCTGATGGCAGAGCGTGTAGAGACAGGGCATAGAAAGGGATGGATGCTGTTACTCAGTTTGCTTTGTACTGACAAAAGGCTCCAGCCTGTGGGCAGCTGCTACTCATCTGTTTGCATTTGTTATTTATTTGTTTGTCTGTTGGTTTAATGTTTGAAATCCATACCATGGGTTTGGAGATCTGCCTTCCCACTTAAGAGTAGTTATCTCTCATTTAGAGGGAATGATTTGTCCTCCCAGCATCTATATTAGGTAGCTCAGAATGTCCTGTAAATCCAACCTCAAGGAAACAAATGCCTTCTTATGGCCTCCAAAGGAATTCATATATGTGGCATACACACACACACACACACACACACACACATATGTATTTAAATTTTTTTAAAAAATGTATAAATCTGCATTTAAGCTGTATTAGTACATTAGTGAGTCTTCTCAAATATTCAAACGATATGTTCACAGAGAGCTTCAGGGTTGGAGGGATGGTTCAGTGGTGGAGAGCCCTAGGTTCAGGTCCTAGCACCCTCATGACATCTTTAAACTGTTTGTACCTCCAGTTCCAGATAATCCAAGACCAGCTTCTGATATCTGCGAGCTCATCCAAGCATGTGACATACATGCATGCACTAAAACACACATGCAATCAAATAACTTTTTTCAGAAATATAGAAAAGAGAGTAGAGTAGGGCTTCAAACTAAAAGTTTTCCCCCACCCTGTTACTCCACAAATGCTTTGAAGAATCTGGTGGGATTTTTCCCATGGAATTTAAACATACCAACACATGTATGCAAATGTGTTACCATGGGGCTGTGATGATTTTACAAAAATGGGCTCCTGTGAAATAGGTAATTAGTTTTTCACTTACATTTCTTGAAAATATTTTGTCATATAGTCCTAATAAAATGCTGATAGTCTTCATAAATACACATTGTTATTAATCAGATTGGCCTTATTTAAAGACTCCATCCAAGACGATTTGACACAATCCAGCATAAACTTCATTCGGGCATGGGCTGTTCAGTTTATGGCTCAGGAGCTGTGGGAGGTCGTGGAGTCTAGACAGCATTATATATAACACATTAAGGTATTCTATTCTCAACATGAAATAGCTAGATAAATCATTAAGAAGTGTTCACGCTTCTTCCTCCTTAAGTGTGATTTTCCATTTGTTAAACATCAAGAGACCTGAGTGAAGCATTGTGTAGGCCCCTACGATACGGCATGCTATTAGTGACTACTTCTGAGATAAGGGTTATTTTGTAATGAGCTCTCCAGGACACTAACTGGACTAGAGATTTGTTGTTTCAGGCAACAAATGTAAACTGGAGACAGAAAGGTACGAGGCTGCTTTTTCAAGCCATCAGAGAGAAGTGTCCCAAGAAAGGGAAAAGCCATGGAAGGGATGCCTCGACCAAGAGACATCCTAAAAGCAGAGGAGGAAAAGTCAGTGTGGCTGACACATAATACATGTTATAATCCAGGCTGTGGCTGGAACTCAGTTTTAGGGGACTTTGCAGGCATGCATGAAGCCCTCCGTTGGATCCTCAACTCAGCAGAACCCAGGGGAGGCAGCACACACCTGTGATCCAGCAGCAGTGGAGGAAGAGGGATCAGTACACGATCATCTATGACTACAAGGGAATCTCAGGTCAGCCTGTCTTATGTAGTGAGACCCTGTTCAAAAACAAAAACAAACAAACCAAAAAAAAAAAAAGAGAAACAAAACCAAACCAAAGGAAAAAAACAACAACAACAAAAAACCCACAAAAAACAACACCCAACTTAAAACCTAAATGATTCTCCTAATTTCGTTTAGTAAAGCCTGATGTTATTGAGTCCCTGAGACCCATCTGTCTCCCCCAAATGGCTGTAGGGGCAGCATCTTACACCCACGCAGATGGTGGTGGGCCAGAAGTTATAGCTCCAAACAGATCTGTGACCTTGTCCTCAGTGTCTTAAGAAGACTATTCACAGTTGGTTGGTTGCTAGTTTATTACTTATTTGGTTTTTAGGAGTGAAGACACCCTCAGAATTCATAATTGTTGTTAGAAATGCTTGCTTTAACAACATATTATCCTCTAGTTGCCGAAGGGGAAGTAGTCGTACACAGTGGGCCGGATGTATTCTTTCATTTGTTCCCTTCTAACTTAAGCTACGGTAACCAATTTTTACAGAGCTGTTAACTAAATGGCATCCAGGGGATAGAATAAGAGCCCGGTGTTCCTTGTGCTCTTGCTCCAGGGACTCCTGTTCCCTACAGTTCAGTCTTCTTCCCAGAGTGTGGTTTATTCGTTGTAAATTGAAAGGGTTGGTCCAGGTGCTAAAGTCCCTTCATTCTCCAGTCTCCTCAAAAGCAGCATGGTCACACCTCAGGTGAAGATCTTTGCTGCAGCTTGGGAACAAGCCTAGGGGCACATTAGCGAAGCTCCTGCTCACTTGTGTTCTCCTACGGTCTGTCCATATTGGTGAGTAGATGCTATCTAGGAGGTGGATTAGAGAACTGAGGAGACTCAGTTTTCAGACAGAACAGGTGAAAGGGTGGCTGGGAGATAAGGATGGACTTATAAGAGAGGTTCCTCTTTATCTGCAAATAGTTCTGGAAGCATCCATCAGCAGCAGAGGACGAGAAGGAGAAGCTGTAACGTGAAGTTTCCACTCTCTTAAGTACCAGGTAAGCAGGGGCTTCTACAGACTCACGTTAGAGAGATGCAATAAGAATAGTGCTCTGTGCAGTTTCTGGACCATATGGAGTTACATATGGGATGCTGTGGGCTTGTGGGTGGTACGTTAGGACAATGGGGAGTGAGCCACTAAACATTAGGGAAACTTAGCCTCCAATAAGAGTTCTTTGGAATCTTGGAAGATAAAGCCTCATTTAAATGGACTTGGAAGATCAAGCGTCATTTAAAATGACTGCCATAGATGAGCTATTAAAGCCTTCTTAAGCAGCGTTAACATGATAAATGAGGAAAAGAAGCTGAAGAAAAGAGTTTTTTTTTCATTTAATTAATTTATTTATTTAAGATTTCTGTCTTTTCCCCACCGCAGCCTCCATTTCCCTCCCCCTCCCCCAGTCAAGTCCCCCTCCCTCTTCAGCCCAAAGAGCTATCAGGGTTCCCCGCCCTGTGGGAAGTCCATGGACCACCCACCTCCATCCAGGTCTAGTAAGGTGAGCATCCAAACTGCCTAGGCTCCCACAAAGCCAATACGTGCAGTAGGATCAAAAACCCATTGCCATTGTTCTTGAGATCTCAGTAGTCCTCATTGTCTCTATGTTTTTTCCCAAGACGGTTTTATCCCAGGCTTTTTCAAACCCAGGTCAGCTGGCCTTGGTGAGTTCCTGGTAGAAAATCCCCATTGTCTCGGTGTGTGGGTGCACCCCTCGCGTTCCTGAGTTCCTTGCTCGTGCTCACTCTCCTTCTTCTCCTGATTTGGACCTTGAGATTACTGTCCGGTGCTCCAATGTGGGTCTCTGTCTCTGTCTCCTTTCATCGCCTGATGAAAGTTGATATTCAGGAGGATGCCTATATGTTTTTCTTTGGGTTCTCCTTCTTATTTAGCTTCTCTAAGATCACGTATTAGAGGCTCAATGTTCTTTGTTTATGTCTAGAAACCAAATATGAGTGAGTACATCCCATGTTCCTCTTTTTGGGTCTGGCTTACCTCACTCAGGATCGTGTTCTCTATTTCCATCCATTTGCCTGCAAACTTCAAGAAGTCCTTGTTTTTTATTGCTGAGTAGTACTCTAATATGTATATATTCCATACTTTCTTCATCCATTCTTCAATTGAAGGGCATCTAGGTTGTTTCCATGTTCTGGCTATTACAAACAGTGCTGCTATGAACATAGTAGAGCATATACTTTTGTTGTATGATAAGGCCTCTCTTGGGTATATTCCCAAGAGTGGTATTGCTGGATCCAGGGGTAGGTTGATCCCGAATTTCCTGAGAAACCTCCACACTGCTTTCCAAAGTGGTTGCACAAGTTTGCATTCCCACCAGCAATGGATGAGTGTACCCCTTTCTCCACACCCTCTCCAGCAAAGGCTATCATTGGTGTTTTTTATTTTCGCCATTCTGACAGGTGTAAGATGGTATCTTAAAGTTGTCTTGATTTGCATTTCCCTGATTGCTAGGGAAGTTGAGCATGACCTTAGGTGTCTTTTGGCCATTTGAACTTCTTCTGTTGAGAGATCTCTGTTCAGCTCAGTGCCCCATTTTATAAATGGGTTGATTAGCCTTTTACGGTCTAGTTTCTTGAGTTTGTTATATATTTTGGAGATCAGACCTTTGTCAGTTGCGGTTGCGGGGTTGGTGAAGATCTTCTCCCAGTCAGTGGGTTGCCTTTCTGTCTTAGCAACAGTGTCCTTTGCTTTACAGAAGCTTCTCAGTCTCAGTAGGTCCCATTTATTCAATGAGGCCCTTACTGTCTGTGCTGCTGGGGTTATACGTAGGAAATGGTCTCCTGTGCCCACTTGTTGTAGAGTACTTCCCACTTTCTCCTCTATCAGGTTCAGCGTGTTCAGACTGATATTGAGGTCTTTAATCCACTTGGACTTGAGTTTTGTGCATGGTGATAGATATGGATCTATTTTCATTCTTCTACAGATTGACAACCAGTTTTGCCAGCACAATTTGTTGAAGATGCTCTCTTTTTTCCATTGTATACTTTTAGCTCCTTTATCAAAAATCAGGTGTTCATAGGTTTGTGGGTTAAAGTCAGGGTCTTCTATTCGATTCCATTGGTCGACTTCTCTGTTTTTATGCCAATACCAAGCTGTTTTCAATACTGTAGCTCTGTAATAGAGTTTGAAGTCAGGGATGGTAATGCCTCCAGACGTTCCTTTATTGTATAAGATTGTTTTGGCTATCCTGGGTTTTTTGTTTGAAGAAAAGAGTTTGCTGCTCTTGGATTGAGCCCTAATTATTGAGGCCAGTGTCTATAAGTAACGTAATATTGCATAATAATAACAGGCAAATGAGACCAGGGAGAAGAGGGCATACATATATTTACTGCGATGTTCACTGAACTTTTTTTTTGTTTGTGAACTAGAAAATTTTGTAAGAAATAGCTGTATGCAGTGTGAAGACCCTCAGTCGCCTGTAGACTCTGGAGGTTTTGGGATACAGGGTGAAGAAGCCAAGTGCAGGAGGAACTGAAGTTTGCTTTAGTTGCAATGTTGGAGATGGGAAGGGGTGGTCAGTCCAGGAAGGTGAGCAGCTTTTAGAAAGTCCATTTAAGCTGTACAGCCCAGGGTAATGTCACACCATACTTCGTCCAAACCTGCCACAAAAGCTCCCTTAGCTTTCTCTGTGGTTTTTTTTTTTTTGATTCAGAGAATCCAAGGTCTTTTGACTCACTGATAGAGTGTAGGTTCATAGAATCATGTATTTTGTTGGCGACAGTAAACAGATATACGAAATAAGTAAAATCTTAGTGTTATGTTAGTATTTACAGTAGTAAATCAGATACCTTTGAATTTTATAAATATATGATTTTTAAGTTGTTATAAACACATTACCATTTTTCAGATGTATATTTACTGTTTTAAGTTTGTACATCTGTGTGTGTCTATGTGTGGTGATGTTGTATTAAGGCAACAGAATCTAAAGAATGTTTGGGTCGGGGCTGGAGAGATGGCTCAGAGGTTAAGAGCATTGCCTGCTCTTCCAAAGGTCCTGAGTTCAATTCCCAGCAACCACATGGTGGCTCACAAACATCTGTAATGGGGTCTGGTGCCCTCTTCTGGCTTGCAGGCAGACAGACAGACAGAATATTGTATATATAATAAAAAAAAAAGAATGTTTGGGTCTTCTGCATCTCCAGGGATAGTGGCTGTGAGCATCCCAACATGGGTTCTGGAACCCCTCTCAGCTTTTCTGTTACAGCAGTGGACACTCTTAACCAGGATCCATTGGGGCAGTCTAATATTAATGTTTTGATATTAACATGAGAGTAATATTCATTCATTCCCCCTCAACCTAGTCTGGTAGTGGTTACAGTGAAACTAAAAGGAAAACTCCAAAACCCTTGTCTTTGGCCTGTGTGGGACAATGTGCTTAGAAAGGCTTAGGGACCAACCTCTCTGGGTCTTAAGCAGAAACAGCCCTGAGTCCATGAGAGGGCAAGGGCACCACCCTTAGAAGGCTGGTCCTTGCTTAGGGTTCTACCAAGGGAACACACTCACTTCTGTCTTCAAATTACTGTTTGCCTTCTTATTTGTGCCAAGACCAGGAGTTAGATTGGTGTCTGTATGTGGGGAAGGACGGAAGAAGAGGCTGATTGGGAGGACAGTTAGTTTTCCTTGTCCATGGGAAGGCACAGAGCCCTAGCTGAAGTCTTTGATTGTAGGTTCCTCTCATTGTCGGCAGAGTAGACCCACATAAATCACCCCACCAGGATGTGATGATAAGCTGCCTTCTGAGAATTAAGACCTGCCCAGATTCCATGAGGCGAGGGTCCCAGCCAACCAGAGTGTCTTGTCGTTGTCGACATCATGATGCATCCACAAGTCCTTGTTTCAGGCCTCTTAATCCTTCTCCCAGGTAAGTAAGAGGAGAGCTGGGGGATGGCTAGGAGGATAGGGGTTCAGAAAAAACAAAACCAGGTCCCTGGGATCTGTATTACAGCAAAGAACCAGGATGAAATTATATCTCCATAGAAGTTTCTTAACCTATCTGAATTAAACAAATAAGATCCGCAAGACTATCAGGTAAGTGATGAATATATGTACATGCCGTCTACATTCAAGTAAGGGTGAGGACATGTACTACATGCATGTTGTAGTCAATGCATGAGGGCTGAAGAAAGGATATGAATAGGCAACCTAACCTTCATTTGGCCTATGTGCTGTCAAAAACTCCTCATTCTCAATTATTTAATTACAAATAGTAACCGAACACATTCTGTGATATTGGGGAAAACAGTGAATTGCATATTGTATTATCTGGGACAGGATCTATGATAGCCTTGGCTGCCCCAGACATAACAGACAGCAGAGAATGACCTCAAACCTCTGATCCTCCTGTCCCTACCTCCCAGTGACTGAGATTATAGGTGTGAGCCTCTACATCTGGTACACGTTCTAACTTTACAATCTAACCTCTGGGAAGTGAGATTGTGGAAGGTCATTAATTCTTTTCATAATTTTCTAAAATTTTATTATAATATGTATTATGTTTGTGATCCTAAAAAACTTACAAGGCAAAATGAGGGAATGAGTGTCCCAATGAGAAATGCACTCTCGTTTTATAGAATAAGAAGTGTGCTTTCTCAGACCATGTGCCAAACTCATGACCTGAGCCTGAATATAGGTGACTATTTAGTGAATCTCTCAGTCCACTGTTTGCTCCTGTGCTGGGAACTAATCCAGTGTGCCTTGAACCAACACAGAGGCTGGTATGAGTGAGGTGAGCATGGTCCCCTGAGCTGCACTTCAGCCCTCAGAGCTCTCCGACTTGGAAACAATTGGTAATAGGAATTTCAATCCACGATCTCAACAGATTCATATTAAAATTAATACTTTAGGTTTAAAAGTTGCATGGTTTAGTTTTTGAGTTAATATTCTGAGTTTGTGGTCTCACTTTATAATTGAGTGTTATTCAGTTCCTGAAATGGTACCAACATGTAAGCAGGGACCCTTGCTCTGTTTGTTTTTTTTTTTCCCCCCGGGGGAACTAATCCTAAAGCCTCAGTCCTCCTGATGGTATTACAAGGCCCATTCTGAGTTTGCCCTGGTGGTGCACATCTTTAATCCCAGTACTGCGGAGGTAGAGGCAGGCAGATCTCCATGAATTCAGACAGTCAGTTCTATTACAGACTTCTAAATACTGAGACTAGCCAAGGTTACATAGAGAGACTGTGTCCCCAAAAGGCAGTGAAACCATATGAACAAACAAAAGCCATTCTGAAAACTGATGTTGAAGTTCGTAAAATTCTGCCTTTAAATCAGTGATGTTGTAAACAAAACTGGACCCTACTCTTTGTATAGGAGAGGTGGGTGAAGTTAATGGTTTCATTTTCAATAGCACTGAGGGGGGTTAGAGATGGTTTGAGACCGAGTCTCATAAGCCCAGGTTGGTCTTGAACTCACTAGTTTCCTGACTTTACCTTCAAATTCCAGTTTGGCAGGAACACATACTTCATCATATACAACGTCTGGAAGAACAATTTTAAAAGTTTAGGAATTAGAGCTAATGTCAAGTAGTACACACATGTAGTCCCGGTTCTCAGGAGTCTGAGGCAAGAGGATAGTGAGTATGAGGCAGCCTGGGCTACACAGCAACACTCTGTCTAAAAACAAACCAAGAGGTCAGGCATGGTGGTGCATGCCTTTAATCCTAGCAGTCAGAAGGCAGAGTTAGTTGGATCTGTATGGGTTTCAGGCTAGCCTAGTCTACATAGAGAGTTCTAGGCCTGTGAGAACTACCTAGTGAGCTCTGTCGCAAAAAGAAAAAAAGAATAAAAGATAGAATGAAATGAAGGAAGGAGAGAAAGAAAGGGAAATAAATAAATAAATACAAAAATTAAATAGATACAGTGTGAATATAATACAGTGAAGTAAGTGGCTTTTCCTACACACATGCTGAAGAATAAACTAACAGAGAATTGTTTCTAGTGAAAATGTTAAGCTATGAAAATGCTACAGACAAACATGCAAAGGAAGGCTGGGGCTGGAAATAGAACACTTACCTCCCATGCCCCAGGTTTAGCCACAGTTGAGCCAAAAGGAAAACTGGGAATGAAATGAAGACATAGAATCCATTGTAGGAAACTGTTGAGTGCTCATTCTCCAATATCACCTTCTTATTACAGTGGCTGTGGATTCTTTCCCAGAAGTCCCTGGAGTGGTGGGCCACCCTGTGACACTGCCGTGTTCTTATCCAGTGTCTGATGGGATCTCCTCCATGTGTTGGGGCCGAGGGGAATGTGGGGATACATGCGGACAGACACTCATCTGGACCGATGGACACAGAGTCTACTATCGGACAGACCGTCGCTACCAGCTGAAGGGGCAGCTTCTTCAAGGAGATGTGTCCTTGACCATAGAGAATGCCACTGAGAGGGACAGTGGGCTCTACTGCTGTCGAGTGGAGAAGAAGGGATGGAATGGCGTACAGAGACTGACGACCTCACTGCAAGTTCAGCCGGGTGAGTGTGCCTTGCTGCTTTATTTATGTCCTACAAGGGAACCTGCCAGGGAACCAAGTCTTCAGTTTACTAAAGATTTGTTCTTTTCCTAGAACAAGGAAATGGAGGTTCTTATAACCATGCTTGCGATTAAACACTTGCTTTTTATTATTTTTTTAATGACATAATCTCATGTATCTCAGGCTGTTCTTTGATGACCCTGCCCTCCTGGCTTTCCAGCCTATAGCACTTTAGTCCTGATAATTCGGTTGTATACCACCTACTTGTTATTTATTTGTAAGTGCTAAGATCAGCCGAATGCAAGACCATGGGCTAAGTCAGGATCCAGGTCATAATTGTACGTGGGACCATCTTGTTGGTCCAGGAAACTGCATCTGCTCTCCATCCTGAAACTCAGCAGGGAGTTTTACCTAAGCTGAGTGACCTGAACGAAAGACTGTCCTCTGCCTCAGAGTCAATGTCTTATGACATTAAGTCACCTGTCCTCTACACTGTAAAAGCCCAGCAGCTCTAACCTGAAAAGCAGGCCATGCAGGGAGCTGCTGCACTGATGAGCTGGCTTCCACAAGGGTCAGCTGACCTTGCTGAGCATGGGCCACACGCATAGGAGGACGAGAGTTCCACTCCAGGTCTGCCCTGCCTTGGGCTTTAAAAGAGTCCTCCCATCTTGTCACAAAATTATCCTTTTGTACAAGGATGTGGCCATCAGGAAAAGTGTTTCTCTTCCGGCGCCTGTTCAGTGGGGACCAGTGGGAAGTTCATGAAAGCCCCAGTTCTTACATCATCACAGTTTCCTCTACAATGTGGCATCATTTTCATAGAAAGAGCAGAACCATGAGGATGCAGTTTCTTCTGCTGATATCCCCTAATCTCCGTTGCTCAGGGCTCACACTGACAATTGACGTCAATTCTAGCTTGTCTCTTCTTTTAAAATCCACACATCCACATCGTCCGTCACTGTTCAGCCTTGGCAGTTTGTCCCTTGCTTCTTATTGATCTGTTTGTTTTTGACACGGAACCTCACTGCATGGTGTGAACAGTCAGGATCTCTCAAGTAGACCAGACTATCCTTAAACTCGCAGATCCAACTGCCTCTGTCTTTTGACGGATGGGCTCAAAAGCCTTTCACAGTGCCCAGCTGCTTGAAATTATTGACAGTTGGCTGGTATCGAGTGTAGAAACCATTTCACACGTTAGTGTTGACAAGTCCTCTGTCTGGCTAGTTAAGGGGTTCAAAAGCGACTCCGTTTCATTCTTAACCATGACTTTTTATGATTTCCTGTGTATTTTAACATACCAAGCTGTCTCTTCCCACGCCTTAGGACCCTCATTAGCTCCCTTGGATGTTCCCATCTACCTGGGAGGAAAATTGTCCCAGAACAAGAAAAGCAAAGCTCCCAAACTGGTGGCTTCTTTCCTAGTTGTTCTCATAGGGGTCTTATGACTAGACTGTTCCCCATGCTTACATTTCCCTGTGAGAGATTCATTCCATCTAGGGAAGGTTTGCATTGTGCTTAAGCCTCTGCCCACGCAGTAGACTCAATCACAATCTAATAGTTTGAATCTAATAGTGTGAACAGTTTGAATCGGATAGTGTGAACAGTTCGAATTGGATAGTGTGATCAGTTTTAATCAAATAGTGTGAATAGTTTGGATTGAATAGTGCAAACAGTTTGAATCGAATAGTGTGAACAGTTGGAATTGGATAGTGTGAACCATTTGAATCGAATACTGTGAACAGTTTGAATCAAATAGTGTGAACAGTTTTGTTCTAACACAGCCACACCCACTCCTTGCTATGTTATCAGCAGTAATTTTCAAAGTGATTGACATGAATGCATGCTCCTGAACACCTATGCTTTGGTTCCTGAGTCCAGGACACATAACTATCTGGCCCTCTGTAGGAAAGGGGCTTGAGGACCAGTGAAATGGCTCAGTGGGTGTCTTAGTTATGGTTTCTATGGCTGAGACACCATGACCATGGCAACTCTTACAAAGGAAAAACTTTCAGTTGGGTTGGCTACAGTTTCAGAGGTTCAGTCCATTATCCTCATGGTGTGACATGGTGGCATGCAGGCAGGCATGGTGCTGGAGAAGGAGCCGAGAGTCCCACATCTTGACCCACAGGCAACAGGGAGTGAACAGTCTCACCGGGTATAGTTTGATCACAGGAGACCTGAAAGTCTGTCTCCATATTAAGACACTTCCTCCAGCAAGACCATACCTACTCCAACAAAGAAACACTTCCTAATAGTGCCACTCCTTTGGGGGACATTTTCTTTCAAACCACAAGAGTGGGTAAAAGTGCCTATGGAATTCAGTTATTGCAGCCTATTTGGGAGAAGGTGAGAACCAACTCTCTCAAGCTGTTGTCTGACCTTAACACGTTGGCCATGAAAAACTGCGTGCATGCGTATACACACACACACACACACACACACACACACACACACACACACACACCAGAGAGAGACAGAGAGAGAGACAGAGACAGAGACAGAGAGAGAGAGACAGAGACAACAGAAATAAATGAAGAAATACAATTTTTAAATTTTAACAGTGGGCTGGACTCTACTTCTTCTAGCTTCCTGCCTATAACAGGTAAACTTATTTCTTTTCCTTCTTTGGAGGTAAAACCTGGCTCGATTCAAATGCCATCACATCTACTGCAGAGAAGAGTGTTCAGAGCAGTTGTTCCCAGTTCACAGAGTTTATTTTGTAGTCAGCAGGGTTAGCATCACTAAGAGCTGCTTGTGTGGAAGCTGTCAGCTGACATCAGCACTGTGTGCTCCTTCTGGACTTAGTCATGGGCTCTTTCCTCCAGACACAGTTTCCCCTCAACTCCAGCCTTCTGTGCATTCCCTGAGCATCAGTGAGCTGCTTGGATTCCTGCAGCACTTCTGATTCTTTTCCTAATTTGTGAATTGCAGGTTAAAGCTGCTTTGTCCCAATATGAGGTCTGCAGTGCTTCAATATCTAAAACCTCTTGGGCAAGGCCTTGGTAATATAACTGAAAAATTCAATGCCATGAAGTATTCATACAATTATCAATAGTTTATAAATCTCCCTATAAGCGATGTATATAAAGTGTATGCAATGAATGCTACATCTATCCATATTTATACTTGAGCCCCATACGTGAGCTATACGTAAACTGTTACAAAATTTTCAGAATTGCCAAAATTCTGAAACTGTTGACACCAAAATTTTTTTGATAAGGAATATTCACCCTGTTTCTCTTAGCCTGGAAGAATCTAGAGTTGATTGTGTCAATTCCCTATACAAATATGTCCATAATTTAGTGTTGGGCCTTGCATGGGACCTCTTGTGGGCCAACTAGCCTAGTTAGCCTTGTGATGCAGCACTGTGTGTATGTCCTCTCTAGACTAGAACGTGCTCAGAGTGCAGTCAGTGGGTGAAGTCAGTCGCCCTTGAGAGGAACACACTCAGTCCCAGTTCCCAACACCCTCTCAGTGTCACAGAGATGCTGAGAGAAATGTGAGCATCTGACCTATCACTTAGAACATGTTTCAGTAGGGATGTGGGCCCCATTCTCATCTCCAGGTTGTCGGTGCAGCTGCCTCCTATTGATGAGCTGTCTCTACTGCCTTGCCCTGCTGCATCCTAGGTGGTCAATTACAAAGAGCAGAAGTTCAGGAGAGGAGCATCTGCCTGGAGACAGCCTCTACCTGATATGTGAGGGAGGGGGTGTAGCTAAGGCTCTTCTTTCTCTTGCTTGGCTGACCCTTGCTTTTATATTGATTTCTAGATCCAGGAGTTCCAACAAGTTCTTCAAGAAGAGTTACAATTACAAGTACATTCAAACCTATCAATGGACCCAGAACTACTCCAAGGCACACCAGAACTACACCCAGGAAACTCATCTCTACTCCAAGGAAACCAGGAACAACTAAAATACCCACAGCTACCACAAGGAGACTCTCAACCAGTCCAAAACACATAACTACTAGAAGGAGACCCTCAACCACTCCAAAGCTCACAGCGACTCCAAGGAGACCATCACCTACCACAAAATACACAACTACTACAAGGAGAGCCTCAACTACCATAACATGCACAACTCCTACAAGAAGACTCTTAACTATCAGAAAATCCACAACTACTACAAACAGACCCTCAGCTACCACAAAACCCACAACTATTACAAGGAAATCCTCAACTACCACAAACCCCACAACTACTATAAGAAAATCCTCAGCTACCACAAAACCTACAACTATTCCAAAAAGACCCTCAACTACTTCAAAATACACTAGTACTACAAGGAGACCTTCAGTTACCCCAAAACCAACAACTATGACAAGGAGAACCTCAGCTACCACAAAACCCACAACTACTACAAGAAGACCATCAACAACCATAGAACACCTGATTACTCCAAGAAAACTCACACCTCCTATAAAAACCACCTCTAATCCAAGTAGGCCACCAACAACCATAAATCCTAAAACTACTTCAAGAAGACTTACACCTGCTATAAAATCCACAACTACTCCACAACGACCAGCAACTATGACAAAACACACAACTATTCCAAAGAGACTCTCAACTATGACAAAATCTACAGCTGCTCCACAGAGATCAGCAACTACCACAAAACCCACAATTACTACAAGGAGACCATCAACTACAACAAAACCCACAACCACTACAAGGAAACCATCAACTACCACAAAACCCACAATTACTACAAGGAGAACCTCAACTACCACAAAACCCACAACTACTAGAAGAAGAACCTCAGCTACTACAAAACCCACAACTACTACAAGGAAAGCACCAATTACCACAAAACATACAACTACTAAAAGGAGAACCTCAACTACCACAAAACTTACAACTACTACAAGGAGACCTTCAACTACCATGAAACCTACAACTACTACAAAGAGACCCTCAACTACTACAGAACCCACAATTACTACAAGGAGACACTCAACTGCCACAAAATCCACAACTACTACTAGGAGAACATCAACTACTACAAACCCAACAACTACTCCAAGGAGACCCACAATTACCAAAAAACCTACAACTACTCTGAGGAGACCATCAACAACCATGAAACCCATGACAACTGCAAGAAGACCGACACCTCCTATAAAACCCACATCTAATCCAACTAGTCAATCAACAACCATAAAACCCAAAATTACTTCAAGAAGACTGACACCTCCTATAAAATCCATAACTACTTCACAGACATCAGCAACTATGACAAACCCCATAACTGCGACAAAGAGACCTTCAACAACCACAAACCCCACAATTACTATAAGGAGACCCTCAACTACCACAAAACCTACAACTACTACAAATAGACCCTCAACTACCAAAGAACCCACAATTACTACAAGGAGAACCTCAACTACCACAAAACCCACAACTCAAAGGAGACCCTCAACTACAACAAATCCCATTACTACTACAAGGAGACCATCAACTACTGCATACCCCAAAACTACTCCAGGGAGACCCATAATCCCCGCAATCCCGATAATTCCAACAATCCCCTCAATTCCCTCAATCCCCATAATCCCCCCAATCCCTACAATCCCCAAAATACCCAAAACTATTCCAAGAAGACCCCCAACAACCATAAAATCCAGAATTACTACAAAGAGATCCTCAACTACCATAAAACCCACAACTACTACAAGGAGACCACCAACTACTACAAAACCAACAACTACTACAAGGAGACCCTCAACTACCACAAAACCCACAACTACTACAAGGAGACCCTCTACTGTGACAAACCCCAAAACTTCTACATGGAGATCCTCAGCTACCACAAAACCCACAACTACTACAAGGAGACCCTCAACTACCACAAATCCCATAACTATTACAAGGAGACCCTCTACTATGACAAACCCCACAACTACTACATGGGGATCCTCAGCTACCACAAAACCTACAACTACTACAAAGAGACCATCAACTACTACAAAAGCAACAACTACTACAAGAAGACCCTCTACTATAACAAACCCCACAACTACTACATGGGGATCCTCAGCTACCACAAAACCCACAACTACTACAAAGAGACCATCAACTACTACAAACGCAACAACTACTAAAAGGAGACACTCTACTATGACAAACCCCATAACTACTACAAGGAGACCCTCTACTATGACAAACCCCACAACTACTACAAGGAAATCCTCAGCTACCAGAAAACCCACAACTACTACAACGAGACCATCAACTACTACAAATGCAACAACTGCTACAAGGAGACTCTCAACTATGACAAACCTTATAACTACTACAAGGAGATCCACTACTATGACAAACCCCACAACTACTACATGGGGGTCCTCTGCTACCACAAAACCCACGACTACTAAAAAGAGACCATCAACTACTACAAACGCAACTACTACAAGTAGACCCTCTACTATGACAAACCCAATAACTACTACAAGGAGACCCTCTACCACAACAAACCCCATAACCACTACATGGGGATCCTCAGCTACCACAAAACCCACAACTACTACAAAGAGACCATCAACTACTACAAACACAACAACTACTACAAGGAGACCCTCTACTATGACAAACCCCACAACTACTACATGGGGATCCTCAGCTACCACAAAACCCACAACTACTACAAAAAGACCATCAACTACTACAAACGCAACAACTACTACAAGTAGACCCTCTACTATGACAAACCCAATAACTACTACAAGAAGACCCTCTACCACAACAAACCCCATAACCACTACAAGGAGACCCTCTACTATGACAAACCCCACAACTATTACATGGAAATCCTCAGCCACCACAAAATCTACAACTACTACAAAGAGACCATCAACTACTACAAATGCAACAACTACTACAAGGAGACCCTCTACCTCAACAAACCCCATAACTACTACAAGGAGACCCTCTACTACGACAAACCCCATAACTAGTACAAGGAGACCCTCTACTACGACAAACCCCATAATTACTACAAGGAAACACTCTACTACGACAAACCCCATAACTACTACATGGGGATCCTCAGCTACCACAAAAACCACAACTACTACAAAGAGACCATCAACTACTACAAATGCAACAACTACTACAAGTAGACACTCTACTATGACAAATACCATAACTACTACAAGGAGACCCCCTATTATTACAAAACCTACAACTACTACATGGGGATCCTCAGCTCCAACAAAATCCACAACTACTACAAAGAAACTATCAACTACTACAAATGCAACAACTACTACAAGGAGACCCTCTACTATGACAAACCCCACAACTACTACATGGAGATCCTCAGCTACCAGAAAGCCTACAACTACTACAAAGAGACCATCAACTACTACAAATGCAACAACTACTACAAGGAGACCCTCTACTACAACAAACCCCATAACTACTACAAGGAGAACCTCTACTACGACAAACCTCATAACTACTACAAGGAGACCCTCTACTATGACAAACCCTGCTACACGGAAATCCTCAGCTACCACAAAACCTACAACTACTACAACGAGACCATCAACTACTACAAACGCAACAACTACTACAAGGAGACCCTCTACTATGACAAACCCAATAACTACTACAAGGAGACCCTCTACCACAACAAACCCCATAACCACTACATGGGGATCCTCAGCTACCACAAAACCCACAACTACTACAAAGAGACCATCAACTACTACAAACACAACAACTACTACAAGTAGACCCTCTACTATGACAAACCCAATAACTACTACAAGGAGACCCTCTACCACAACAAACCCCACAACTACTACATGGAAATCCTCAGCTACCACAAACCCTACAACTACTACAAGGAGACCATCAACTACTACAAATGCAACAACTACTACAAGGAGACCCTCTACCTCAACAAACCCCATAACTACTACAAGGAGAACCTCTACTTTGACAAGCCCCAAAACTACCTCATGGAGATCCTCAGCTACCACAAAACCCACAACTACTACAAAGAGGCTATCATCTACCACAAACCCAACAACTACTACAAGGAGACCCTCAACTACCACAAGCCCCACAACTACTATAGAACCCACAGTTACTACAATTCCCACAACTACTCCAAGTAGACCCCTAACAACTGTAAATCCCACAATTACTACAAGGAGATCCTCAACTACCACAGAACCCACAATATCCACAAGGAGACCCTCAGCTACCACAAAACCCACAACTACTACAAACCCCACAACTACTCCAAGGAGACCCACAATTACCATAATCCCCACAACTATTCCAAGTAGACCCCCAACAACCGTAAAACCCATAATTACTACAAGGAGTCCCTCAGTTACCACAATTCCCACAACTACTACAAAAAGACCATCAACTACTAAAAACCCATCAACTACTACAAGGAGACCCTCTACTATGACAAACCCCACAACTACTACAGAACCCACAATTACTACAAGTATACCCTCAGCTACTCCAAAGTCTACAACTACTACAGGGAGACCCTCAATTACCAGAAAACCGACAACTATTACAAGGAGACCCTCATCTACCCCCAAACCCGCAACTACTACAAAGAGACCCTCAACTACCACAAAAGTCACAACTACTCCGAGGAGATCATCAACAACCATAAAACCCATGACTACTCCACGAAGACCCACACCTTCTATAAAACCTACATCTACTCCAAGTAGACCCCTAACAACCATAAAACCCAAACCTACTTCAAGAAGACCCACCCCTTCTATAAAATTTACAACTACTCCACAGAGACCAGCAACTATGACAAAACACACAACTATTCCACAGAGAACCTCTACTATGATCAACCCCACAACTACTACAAAGAGACCCTCAACTACCACAAAACGCACAATTACTACAAGGAGACCCACAAATACTCCAAAATCAACCAGAATCTCTACCTCTACTTCTCCACTACCGGTAGACAGGCAGACTTCCGAACCAGGTAAAATTTGTGTGCTTTATCAATCAGAGGTCTTCTCATAGGGTTCTGTAGGACACAGACAACAAGGCAGTCATAAGTATGATCTAGGTGAAGGAGTCTTAATTGGGTTCTAAACAATGACTTCACTTTGTCCATGGTTCTCTAGTCTTTGTATGTGCACTACCTGTTCTGTAACAATTTGAATCTGGAGGACACCCATCTCTCTATATGAGATTTCCCAGGGATTCAGTACTAGCCATATTTAGGTTGATCATTAATCTAGGATAGCTGATGAGGATGTTAGGAATCTGGGATAGTAGGGCCTGACTTTCTGATGAAAAAGTAAAGAAAGAATGACTGAGAACTAGTGTCTGGGTAGGCACAATCGAACCCTTTTCATATATTCTGAAATTGGGCCATCCAGCCAAGGCCATAGTGTAGTAAAATTGACATTCAATGTTTCCTGAGCACCAGGCAGCATGCTACATGCTTCATGATGCAGTGTCCTATATAGCTGTGATATGTCCCTCTTTCATGGTGACAGGGACAGACAGTTCATGGTGGAAGTTATGGAGCCAGAAAGTGGCTCAGTCTCTCTCCCTGTTCACTTGAGTTGGAAGCTGATTCTTCTGACTCTGGGGTCATAACTCCAGCCACAGGCTCTGAGATTTATGTTTAGATAGTTTTTCCTGTATTCACTTAAATAAGAGAACTCTGAAGTACTGGGCTACAAGCTGAATTTGCAGAGGGCCCTAGATAGACTGGGATTTTAGAACGTAAGGATTTGTGAGAGATCCCATTTTGCTCCAGGCCGCTGTAAACACTGGAGAACTGTGAGGATCTCTCGAGATTGGCAAACTTTTCAAGACTTAGCTTTTGCTTGCATCAGGGGATTGGCTCATTGGCTGAGTTTGGAGAACAAGTTCCTGACTTTATGGAAAACAGAGATTTAGAAAGCAGTAACAGCTGACATGATAATGTGACCAGCTAGAGTGATATTAGTTGAATTCTATTTTGTTGAGCTAGGATCTCAACTTGGCTGTCATGGATCTCGTGATGTCGAGTGAAGTCACAGAGGTCTTCCTGCCTCTTCAAGTAATGGAAGGTGTTTGCCACCATGCCTGTCAGTGTTGAAATTAATATTTATTTAATTTATTCATTTTAATATTTATTTAATATTTGGGTCACTTTTTCTTATACCTGGAAGGTTGTGCTTAAAATACAAGGTCACAAAAAGATTCTAGACTGTAGATGTTTCCTAAACCTAGTCATTGCCTTTGGCTCCTTGGAAGTGCACCCCCAATGAGTAAAAATGGAAGGTGAGAATCAGGAGGCCATGGCCAACCACGTGTACTCATGCTTGGCAGTACCAGCTTTGGCAGGAACTGGGAGTCCCATAGACCTGTAGCTGTACCACTCACTGTTTGGGCATTGTGTGTGTGTGTGCGAGTGTGTGTGTGTGTGTTTGTATGCATGTGTGTGTACATTCACGTACTTTCAGCAATATTTCTGACATTTGCTAAAATTACAAATGTATAACCATCTGATGTGTGCTTTTTCAAGAATAAAATGAAACTGGGCACCCACTGTTAGGATGTAAACCATTTGTTTATCGTTGTGACTCAGCAGGATGAGAATTCTTTACATACAGAATTCCAAAAAAGGTATCTCAGAAACACCCCAAAATCAGATTGAAGTTCAGTGTCTCTCCTGCCACACGAAATCCCAACCCTCACATCATGTGTGGCACGTCCACTTGTGAGTGATAGTACAGGTGATTTCTGAAGCAATTCTAATCAGGCCAAGGCAAACTGACACATTAGATAAGAACGCACAAGCTGTTCGGATGTCATGGTAGTTCCTCTCATTCTGAGTAGAGTCATCCTGATATTTCAGTGTGTGTATGGCCTTTGTGCACTTAGAATCCTCAGCTAGTATGGAAGTAGAGAGAAGGTGGGAACTTAGGCTGTTCCAAATCTAAGTACTCTGCTTCACCTATTTTTTTTCTTTTATAAGTGTTTTATTTAAAAAGATAACATTGTCACTATTCAGAAGTTACTCTCATCAACAACCCATTCAAACGTGATTTGATGTTAAAAATATGAGCCCAAAGCCCAAACGCTTTTTATGAGATATTGAATAATTGATGAAAAACTTGCTCCTTCATTTGCATATGCAGCTATATGCCATGCAAACTGGACAGCCATACTCAGTCTTATAGACTACCTGGGCATGTTTATGTATTAGAGAGAGAGAGAGAGAGAGAGAGAGAGAGAGAGAGAGAGAGAGAGGGAGAGAGGGAGAGAGGAGCAGAAACATTAAGATATACAACTTTCTAGATAAATTTAACAAAATACTGGTATTTAGTCTGATGCTATAGTTTTTGATCATGTTATTTAACATTTAATCCTCCATAGAAGTTGTTATGAATATTTGTAGTGTCTATAATGAACGTATAACATTATTCTAATGACAATTTTCATTTTTTTTTGAACAGTTTACACTGAAACTGTGACATCTTCACACCGCCCTTGGAATAATCACACTGTAAGCAAATCCCTCCCTGTGTTAATAACGAGATTCTCTTCTATTTTCCTGGAATCATGTTGCTTTTAGAGACTCTGTAAATCAATTTACAGACTTTTGTCTCAAATGAAGAAGAAGAAATAGAAGAGTAAAAGAGGCGAGCATAGTTGTTTCTTCCTTTATCGTAGGATCCAGGAAGCTGACACAGGAGGTACTAAATTTGAGGCTAGCCTGGACTACAAGGTCAGCTTGAGTCCACCATGAGAACTTGTCTCAACAATCCAAGAGAGACCATGACAATATTATATATATATGATAAATCCCATGAAAAGAAGAGAAGAATTTGACTCTAAAAAGAGTGTCAAGTTTATTTTGATGGGCAAGTTTGTCAGCGATGCCCAATAAGTGATATTTTACAAGCAATGGAGGGAGGCAAGGACACACAGAGAGATTGATTGATTCATTTTCTATGTTTAAAAGTTACATTAAAATAAAAAGAATGAATTAACTAGAGGAGGCTAAATTAGCATACCGTATTTGCATATACTAGTGCAATATCAGAAGCCATCACACCATGTCGAAAGGATTGCTAATTGAACAGACTTGTGCTGTGTTTAGCACAACCTTTCATAGTGTAGTCGTACCTGAGCTCGGTTAACTGCAGAACAGTCAACTTTACCAGCAAGAAGAAACACTTTAGAATTAAACTCAAAACAAGAAATAGCAGATCTGGATTCTGAAGCTGTCAATCTGGCTCTAGGTGCATTGAGAACAGTACACAGAGACACACCTTGTGTGCTTGTGTGCTGTGTCTAGGTTTTTGATTTGCTTGTTTCTGGGACAGGGTCTCCTGGAGACCAGGTTGGCCTTGAATTCTCCATGGAGTTGAGAATGATCAAGAACTCCTGACCCTCTTGTCTCAACTTCTCAAGTTCTGGGATTACAGGTGTGCCTAGCAATAGCAGCACACATCCGGAACCTGTAGACCAACTTTCTAGACTTCAACTCATGAAAAAGTTGAAAAAAATATCTGAAGATGTATGAGAAAGAATAGCCATTGCTGCCATTCATAGTCAGGAAAATGTTATGAAGTAAATGTTTATGAAGGCATGATGAACTCACCTGTGATCCAGGAACTCAGGAGGTGTATGCGGGAGGACCCAAAGTTCATTGTATTGGTTACATAGTGAGTATCAGGTCAGTTATATACACATGAAATTGTTTCAAAACCAACACATATTACTTTTATATACCTACAGTGTTTGTCAAGAAGGACCTGGCAATCCCTTTCCCAGAAACCCACTGAACATGTTGTTTGAGGACGTAGAGACAGCACTCACAGAACTTAGCTAACTTGTCTATGGTCTCCCTGACTAAACAGAGGAGCCTGGATTGTGACTCCAGAGACGAGGCTCATACATGGAAAAAGACCTGGTCTCTGATCTCCCTTTCCTTGCAGTTAAACCATCCATGGGCTCTGTTTACAGTTAGTAGATTAGTGTCAAGCTATTAGAAAGGTCTCACCTGCTGCCCACCTGTCTCCTGCTTATTCCAGTATGTGCTGATCCCTGATCCCCTGCACCAGGGCACTAGGGAGATTCTGCATTTCTGTCTGATCACATGGTGGTAATCAGGCTGCATTGGAGCAGTTTCTTCTGCGTATTTTTTTTAAAAAGCTGTAGATCTTGCTGGGCATGGTGAACCATGGCTTTAATCCCAACCATAAATAGGTAAAGTCCGGCCCATCTTTGTGAGTTCACTGGCAGCCTGGTCTATACAGAGAGTTCAGCAGAGCTGTGACTATGTAGTGAGAAGTAAGACCCTGTCTCAAAAACCAAAACCAAAACCAAAAACAAAAAAAGAAAGAAAAAGAAAAACATAGAGTCCAGAATTTTACAAGACAATTATGATTTTTGAGGAAAGACCAGCCTAAGTAGCTGAGCACAGGCTGGGAACATTAGAACATCGACTGAGAAAGGAGCCACTGTTTTTATCAATAGAGGAATAATCTACTGAATATTAATACAGATATAATCACTCACAAACTATGCAACCATGTTGTCACCTCAAACCACAGAGAAAACATTTTCCTCCTTCTCCTAGACACTTTGAAGTTTGTGTTTTCTAGAGTTGAACAACTTAGTACCAGCTCAGGTTGTTTGGTTTACTTGCGTGTTCTATTCTATTTCATTTAAATGCATGATCTCTCTATGTGGCCCTGGCTGTCCCAGAACTGCTATGTAGACCAGGCTGTCTTGGAACCCTTAGATAATCTTCTGCCTCTGCCTCTCAAGTGCTGGGAATCAAGGCGCACACTCCACACACATACTTGCATATTCTAGATTAGCCACAGAAAATGGAGGAAAAAAATCTAGGTTGAGGTCTGGGCTGTGTTTTCTGCTCATCTCATTTGGCATCTCTGATTGATTGATGTTTCCTTAGGAAGAGATCCCCACACCACGCCCCCTGGTGATCCCCACTAAGGGCCTCTACATCGGAATCTCAGTGTCTGTTGGGCTGTTGCTTCTCACGGGCATCCTGATGATCTTAAGTGAGTAGCTTTATCAAGGTCTCATTGTTAGGGGTGGGAATGGGTCTCCCTGGGAAATGGTCACACAATCCAAGGAATTTTGGCAGAGCAAAATCTTTTATACCTGGAACTTAGTGCAAAACCACTTTAAATGCACTGACCAAAGTGGGGTCCTGCTGGGCCTTTAACTCTAGAGCAAAGAGGTCCTGTACCTGATTCTGAGTGCTCAGAGCTGGGCCTCACAGTCTAGGAGACTTGCTGTATAAAGCAGAGCAGTGACTAGGGAGAATGGTGTCTGCGCACAGAATTTGATGGTAGGACGATGCTTACTCCACAGTTCCTCGTCCCAAGTGCTGTCTTCCCACATTTCTTTCAAGATGGCATGTCCTCTGTCTTCTTTAGCCCTGTGATAAAAGACAGGTCATTTCATGTCTGTTTCCCAGACCAAGGAACTAGAGCAAGGCTTCTCAGCCGTTCTGACTGCCTGCAAGGAACTCCACATGCCATGGGGTTCTTCTCTGTGTTCCCCAATGCAGGATACATATTGCAGTCCCTTCTGGATCCCAGGGATGTGTTAGGACCTACTGTGCATGGAGATTCTAACACTTGGGACATGCTCGGTGCACACTGTTACAGTACGTCATCAGAATTCCTGTTTCATGTAACTTGTAAAACTTAAATACTGGTGGCTCATTTCCTAAGTATGATTGTTTGTTTGGTTTATTTCTTTTGTAATTTTTGAAACCTTCTGTCTTATGTATCCCAGGCTGGCTTTGAACTTACAGTGTAGCTGAGGCCAGTGTTGAAGTTCTTAGACTTCTGTCTCTGTATTTGGGTTTACAGCATATGTTTTATATTTCAATTGTTGGCCACCTCAAGAGAAAAAATTACACTTACTATAAAGAAATTGAATTTGGGACTGAAGAGATGGTTCAGCACTTAGGTGGTTGACTGCTCCTATAGAGGATGTGAGATCTATCCCAGAACCTGGGTGGGTGACTCACAACTGCCTGTTATTACATCCACATGGGGATGCCTCTAGATTTAGGCACTTTCTTTCACAATACATACACAAAGAGAGAGAAGAGAGAGAGAGAGAGAGAGAGAGAGAGAGAGAGAGAGAGAGAGAGAGAGAGAAATAAGATCAGGGAAATGCAAATAAGTTTTTAAAGAAACAGGCTTGATCTGGCAGGCAAGGGACCATTATGAGACCTATAGTGTGTTCTCTTCTAGCCTGCAGATCTGTTTTTGTCCCTGTGATGATACTGTTGAATGTTCTGGAACATTTCTAATAGAAGAGGCAAATAGGGCATTGGAGGGAAAACTGCACGACTAACCCCTGAACAGAATTCTTCGCCAGTGGCACTCAGGCCTGCTTGACCCTTTCCTACAGGGTTTGTGGGAATGCACAGGCGTTTCTGTTTGTCTAGCCCATTCCCTGTATAAGAATGTCAGTTATTGTCATTTCAAGATACCACACATGAGCTCATTACTGATCTGGTTCACATGACTGTGTAGAAATTTGGGAATAAGAATACATGTGTCAAAAATCAGGAAGTTTCTCTCTAATATTTAGAACTTGGTTGTTCGCAATGATTATTTAAGCTGACTCTTAGGTGTACACCTATAATCCCAGGATGCAGACTACTGATATAGAAGAATCATAGGTTATGACTAGCTTAGAATAAAATAGCAAGATAATGTTTTAAAAGGGGGAGTATAAATTGTGTAAAATACTACAAATATGTTCACTTTCTTAGCCCAAAGCTGTTTATTCTCCCCTGAGGGTGGCTACTGGGAGTCAAAGGTCTTTAACAGCAAGTGGAGAGTAAGTAATATTTTAGTGGTGCATACTTCTGAAGAACATTACGGAAGGAACCAAAGCCATTATAGTGACATTTAAAAAAACGGTCCTTGATGGAAGAAACTATTAGCAGGACCTTGTGTCTCAGGTCACTAGGGGAGTCGATGTTTAAGCTTATCTCCAGCAGCCAGTTTCAAACCCCAGACTTCATTTCTTTCAGTGGAAGAATTTACCAATGCCATTCTAGCACATTAGGAATGGGATCTTGGTGAGTGCATCAAACCGAAAAGGCAGAGGAGAGACTTTCTGTATGGTGGAGGAACAGATGACCTTCCCACTTTACCAGGGAATGGTTCAATTACAAACAGAAACAATAGTCTTGCTTAGTAGAAAAGATCATGAATGTTATTGATGACATGTTCAATTTAACTCCACCTAACTGCCCCCCTCCATTTCAGAGTGCAGACACACGAGAAAGAAGAGGAAGCCAGAGGTGTAAGTTGTCACGCTGTGTTGATTGCTTCGAAGCTTGTCATCTTGTGGATTTCTCCTTGTTCCTTTATTTCTTTTCCTTTCTCCTCCTCTTTCTCCCATTCTTTTCCCTCCTTTTTTATTTACTTATTTTAATTATTTTTTCATATATACTTTGCTCATGTTCCTTTCCCTCTACCAACTCCTCTCAGGTCATGCCACTTCCCAACCCACCCAATGCTATGTTCTCCTTCTTTCAAAGAAAGGAAAGAAGGAAGGAAGGAAGGGCCAGATAAAATCTAAAACAATACAAAAATGAAGATCAAAACAAAAACGTCCAAGACCATTTCCTGTCAGTTGTCACATTGGCTCATCTGAGCTTTCTGACCCTAAGTTGTTTCCGTACTTGTACATGTGAAACTGAACTACACAAAGAAAAACTTGGTCCCATCTTCTTTGTAAATGACAGCACATGTACTCTTCATGTGCTTGACTGGTTCTACATTTCAACAGTAGAGATGTGACTGATTGGTTCTACATTGCAGTTGCAGAGATGGCCAGTGTTCAGACAACAAAACGCCACTCTGCCTAAACACTACCCATGAGTTAGCCTGTTTTCTTCTCTGATTTGCTGCTTTATGAGTTCTAAGAAGCTCACATAGCAGTCCACTGTGACCCCTCCTCATCTAGTGGGAAAGGCCAGCTTTCAAACACCAGTAACTCTCTCCCAACATTAGTTCCTCTCCCTACAGTGCCTGATGATTTTGTGCATGTGGTGTACACGAGTGTGCCCCAGACTGTACACTTTGCAACTGTTTCCCAGACCACCAGCTCCTGTGGAAAAGCCCTGCTTCGTTGCTTTACACATTTTCCCTGTTAGCGTAAGAGTGTGCAGATGCTATGTAGATTTTTAAAAGCACTTTTAACAATAACTTACTTATCTTTTGTTGTGGTAGGAGGTGGTGGTGGTGGTGTGTTTATGTGCACACACACAGGTTCCATGGCACCTGTGAAGGTCAGAGAACAACTTTGTGAAGCTGGTTTTCTCCTTCTGCCTTTCTGTGGGTCCAGGGATCCAGCATGGGTCACCAGGCCTCCTAACCCTTTCTAAAGGGCCACAGTCCTAAGCTGTAAATACAGCAGTCATCCAGCTCTTAGGCCAGTTCCCACGTGCACAGCCTGATTAGGTTACTCCCTATGATGTTAGGTATCTGTATTTTTAGATATTTGACTTTTGTGTTCTATTACATGAGCACCCCAATGGATGCCAATATCAACTTTCTTTGTTAAATGTTTCTTTCTGTGTCTGATGTTTATCAAGCAAATGTCTCTATGATTTTACTAATGGGTCCCTGTGTGGTGCTATTCACTTCCTGTTACAGTTTTTGTGGATGGGCTCCTGCACTCATGAATACCCAGTCTTATTGAATCATAAGCGAAAACTCTGCTCCAACCTGAAAAGTGACCTTCTTAATCTTTTCAGCGACTCTCTTTTTAGCTCAGTCGTCTTCCATGCTTATATGAATGAAGCTTTCGAGAGTACACTGCAACTCCCCACCGAAGATATAGTCTACACGATTGAAGACAATTTCTACGCCAGGATAAACTCCCAGTGGCCCTCTAAGTTGACAACATTCCAAGTCTGCAGATGAAAGTGTTTAGGTATCGCCACAAGGGACACCCATTAAGCTACAGGACTTTTTTCAGTGTCAGTTCTTGCGTCCCTAGTTGCCAGCAATAGTGGCAGAAGGTGGTCCCCTAGGTGTTCATGTGCATAGTCACTGTTAATATAGTATACAGTCCTGCCACACACACACTCTCAAACATGAATATTTGAGAATTTCTTGTGGTTTTTTTTTTTTTGACTCCTTAAGTCTTGGGTCCATGAAAGGCAATCATTGGTAATGCAGGAAATAGCCTATCTTAGTTATTAAAAGCATCAAGAAGAGAGAAATAGGATTTAAAAATGAAAAAAAAAAACCAAAAAATTAAAGGGAAGGCAAAACTTAATTTAGAAGTACTTTGTGATTATATTTTATTTATTTTATTGTAACTCAAAAAGTTCTTTTCCTCTCCTTTTCCAAAAGGACTTAAGTCCTGGGAACTACAGGTTTTAATTCCTCTGTTACATAAACAGAAAGGAGCCTAAAAGTCTGTATGCTTTTTAATAGCTCATGACATATAAAATATGATACATTGTTATATGCTTGATCTTAGGATAAGGATGGGTGTTTTATGTCAGGAGAGGTTACCATGGTGAGTATGGACCAGGCAGACATCAGGGAAGACAATAGTTGACCAAGGGGTTGAGGTCACCAGTGCTGTTTCCACTTGATGACTTGATGACCATCAGTCTGACTTGATGACCAGTGTCCCTATACTCTCATCTGCTGGACTCTGAATCAGGAGCTGGAAGGAGGCAATGCAGAGATTGGGAAGGGGAAAGGGGGAAACAGGACACAGGCTCTGCCTGAGAGAAGTCCTATGTTGGGTGCAACAGCGTATGAGGCTACCATTGGTTTCCTTCAGAGTTCTAAATTTATAATTGTCTCCAGATCATAAATAAATTATATCTAATTTATTTCAGAAAGACAAAGAATTTTCATAGTGAATCAATTTGTCAAATCAATCAAATATCTACTTTTGGTAAGAGTTAAGAAAGCTGTGGTATTGGTATCTTCATTAACAGTTTGCTGGTAAGATCTGCTTTTCAAGGCAGTAATCATTTCTATATAAGTTTTCTGCCTTCTGAGTGCTGGTCTAACCTAGTTGTCCTCTTATCTCCACATATTCTCCATTGAAACTGTACACACACACACACACACACAACTGCACATACATCCATGCATACACACACATCCATGCACACACATACAACAACGTATGTATGTGCATGCTGAATAACTAAAGTGTAATAAAATTTAAAAATTTAAAGAATAAAGTAGATTAAGGTGGAAAAGACCAATGGTTAAATGCCAATGGATTTATTTAGTGATTTACCTAAAGCACCATTTGTACTATTTGTCAAGAATGACTTCATTCCTTACCTGCAACAGAACCTTCTGGAGAAACAGCTGAAACAATGTGTCATTGGCCTTGACAGTGACCTTGACTGCTGACAGTCACACGAGCTTTTGTAAATTCTTGCTTGCTTGTCTGGCCAGTTTGTATTTTTTTTTTTTTGTTGTTGTTGTTCTTTAAATGTCTGGTTGTTCTCTAATGAGAAAGAAATGATGTGGATTTGGACTAGAGGTGAAATGGGAAGGCTCTGGAGGAGTTTGGGGAGGGGGGCAGTCATCAGAGTAGATTGTATGGAAAAGACTATTTTTGATAAAAGAAAAGTAGATAAAATGAAAATTCCAACTGGACTTAGCAATGAAGCCTTTTGGGAGCCAAGCAGGCTTTGGTTCATCAGTGCTGTATCCTGCCTTCTCTTTCTTGGCCCTCAAGTGCTTATTCTAGGGAGATTCCCCCTCAAGAAGACATGGATAACTGACTATCTTCTTAAATGAAATGATGTCCAAATCTTACATGGTAAAACTGAGGATATCCAAAATTAATTTTGAAGCAGGAACTATTTTTCTGAAACAGAAAATCCAGAGGTTTGGGTGATCGCCCTTGGATGGAAGAAGAAACAGAGATCCAGAGAAGGGAATGGACTAATGAGAAATTGCTGTGGAACAGTCTCTATACACTATAAATGTGTGTGACTCTCACTGGTTAATAAACAGATGACTGGCCTGTAGCTGAGCAAGAAGAGATTGGGCAGGATAGCCAGACTAGGAGGATGCTGGAAAGAAGGGAGGAATCCGAGGATATGCCACGAGACATGGTGAACAGGATGGGAAGTACGTACATGAGATAAACCAGCCTCGGGACAGTATATAGATTAATGGAAATTGATTAATTTAGGTTATATGAACTAGCTAAAAACAAGCCTAAGCTATCGGCTGAGTGTTTATAATTAAGTGTCTGTGTGGTTATTTGGGGATCAGCTGACAGGCAAGAAAAGTCTGCCTATAAGAAATCGAACACAAAGTATTTTTCCTCATTCCAATATGATCGAAAAGGCTTGGTTGGCCAGGCAATGTGGTAGGCACCTTCAATCCTAGTCTCTTGCATGCAAGGTCAGCAGTCTACCCCCGAATCACATTGCTAGCCCATGAGCTATAAGTCTTCAAACAACAGAGCGTGCAGAAATACACACACACCCACCACAAACTTGTACAACCCAGGGGTTCCCAGTGCTGTCTACACCTGGGGAGGAGACGTGGAAAACGAGAACTCAGATGGTAACTACAGAGATGATAATGCTCCTATTTGGAGGCAGGGCCTGAGCACTTCTTGCTATGACATTCTCCATGTGACCTAACAATAAGACAGGGTCTTGAACCTCTCTGTGGTCTAGGCCTTTTGTCCCCTTCTCTATACTGTGTCCTTGAGTTTGCAAGTACATGGCAGGTGCATCACTGGCCTTTACAGATGAGGCCTCTTCATCCCGGGCCTTCCCATGCCACCCCCAGGACTATAGCTAAGGAAGTCAGAGGTGATAATAATCCATATTGTTTATTATGGTATCATGACCCACTGGTGAGTCTATGGACAAAGAGAACATGGGAGGGTCTCCTCACCTGGTCTGATGTCTAATTTTTTATCATTCCCTAGACCAGAGAATTGTACCCGGCAGCAGTAGGTCCCACGGTCAGCTAGAGTCACATTCTCTATGGTCAGGGACACATCTCCTTTGAGGAAATTCCCCTTTAGCTGGTATCTTCTGGATTTCTGATATGTCACATTTCTTTCATCAGTGCTGAGCACCCAATTGTCACACTGTGACCAAGGACAGGGTCCCTTGTCCCAGCACACAGGCACAGATGTCCCATGGGCAGGTGGTATTTATGATTGTAGTCACAGGGCAAGTATGCATTCTTACTGACCTGACTATAAATGCATCTTCCAAAGACCCTACACAGAGAGGAGAGGGGGTTAGATGGTGAGGGGGTGGGTCCATTTTTGTTGGTAATGCATCATAGAATTAAAGAGGGAACTGTGACTGCCCTTTTAGGAGAAGGATTGACTGTGCCAATGATTCTCTGTGCCTTGATTCCAGAGGAAGCCAAGAGTCTGTTTGGATACTTACTATGATTGCCCATGCCTTTAACCCAGGAACTTGGTAGGTGGAGACAGGAAGATCCCCAACTAGAGACCAGACTGAACTACAGAGCAAGTTCCAGGCTAGCCTGAGTGATAACATCATCGCTTAAAAAACAAATGAGAAGTCCAGAAAGTGATAACTGCCTTTAATCCCTGTACTGAGGAGTCTGTGCCAGAACTGCAGTGAGTTTGAGGCCAGCGTGGGCAACTTCTGCTGATTCCCTAAAGTGCCTGCCTCCATTGGTCTGATGTGGAGCATGGGAACTTGAACAGTTCCCATGTGTTGTGTGTCCCTGACTCCCCACCTCCCAGTTGCAGAATCTTGGTTCTCAGAGAGAATAAGTGTTAACAGCTCTTTGAAAATAAAAGCCAGAGCCAATGGAGTCAACACTCAGGGGAAAAAAAGGCCATTGTTGCCATTTTTAGATCAGGGATCTAAGATAGTTGTCTGTTCATTAGCCAAGGATTAGGTGACCGAATCACCACAATACAGTGAACAAAACACTTGACAAATAAGAAGCTGGTGCATTTCAAACTACTGGGGTCGCTTTAATGTTCAACATTAGTTCCTTTCAATACATTTGTATGTGCACATCTACGTAAGAAAGCAGTCAGCCATATCAAATGGGCATGAAACCACGATTCCCTTTCCATACTCTTACCAGTTCATGCTGCCCACTTTGAACACAAACATTAAAAAGTTCTCCACACACTGCTGCCCCCTGACATGGTGTGCACACACAGAAGCCTACTGCACGTGCACGCGCGCGCGCGCGCACACACACACACACACAAGCCTACTGTGCACACACACACACAGGAGCCTACTGTGTGCACGAACCTGCACTTGATTTTTTCAGTAGCATGTGACTTCTGGCATTCTGTACCCAGATGATTACTCAGGCTCGTGGCTTATATCACGAATGCACTACATTTATTACTTACTTTCCCACTGGTAGACATTTAGCATGCTGCCAAACGTGCTGTTACAACCATCCTTGCCATGACCATCCCTGTATCTCCCTCCTGCCATCTGTGACATACCGATGTCACCACTGCTCAGCTGTGAGCTGAGCTTACACATAAAACTCTTCAGTAAAAAGAAAAAAGAATCAGGCAGATCTATGTGACTTTGAGGCCAGCCTGGTCTACAGAGCAAGTTCCAGGATAAGCTCCAAAAGCTACACAGAGAAACCCTGTCTTGAAAAACAAAACAAACAAACAAACAGGCAAAAAAGTAAAAGGAACTGGGCAGTTCTAGGAAGACTTTTTCCTACATGGTTGTTCTATAATAGATTTGTGCATCGGCACCTCTGCTGGGCTGGAGAAAATTCCCTTGTGCCAAAGTTGATCATTAGATCCTAGCCAAACTCTCCTGACCTGCTGTTGGCTGAGCTGTGGTGGAAGACAGGCTCAGTGCAGAGGGTGAGGGGCTTCAAGACCTGTCTGCTCCAGGCCTCAGGGAATTCTCTGCAGTTTTCATTGTTCTTCCAACAATGACATCAAACATCCTCCTTAGGCTAAGAATTCCCAATACACAAGCAGCAGCCTCACCATCCTGGAATCTCAGGTAAAGTCTCTAAAGTCTGACATCCACACCCTTCTAGCTGCTTCTTTCCAGTCAGGCTGTCACAAGACACTCTGGGCAGGGCAGCCTGCTAGAAGCTAACTGCTTACAGTGTTTTGGGAAGATACAGATCTGCTTGGATTATTTATTTCCTTATTACTGTTATTTGACTTTTTATCCTGATTCGAATCTGAGTCAAAATCACAAGGGTCCCTGTAATCATCCAGTTTTCTCTAATGTCAGCAACGTGCACACCATGGAACCTTGATCAAAATGAAGAAACTGGCATAATACTGTTAACTGAGCCCTGTTTCTAAGTTGGGGGGGGGTGTCCTTGGATTAGTTCCTTAAGTGTGAATACTTTAGTTGGGTATAAAATGCCAACACGTGAATGAAAATCTAGTACTGGGCAGGGAGATTGCTAATGTGCTGTCAGCCTGGTCTACAGAACAAGACCCCGCCCCCAAAAACCAAAACCAAAAACAAGGGTGGGGATACAGGTCAGTTGTATAAATAAATAAATTAGCTAAGTAAATAGATAACATGTAAAGATTATGCTCATCTATCCTGAAATACTAAAAAATAAGACATACAGAAAAAAAGACAACCATGGATTCTGGTGCCCCAGAACTAGAGCAGATGGAGAATCTAAGACCAGGCTCGGCTACAGAGACTTGAGATTCCTGGGTTACATGAAACCTCATCTCAAAACAAATAAACAAAACACCAGCCAGGCTGCACTAACACAAATAGAGTCTAAGTTAAACACTGGAATTTCCTCATTCTCTCTTCACTGAGCATTAGACTCCCCAGGAGAGATCTGCATAATTGCTTCGTACATCTAGACCAGCACTGTCTACTACGAATACAATGAGGGTTATGTGAGCAGTTTTAATTTTCCACTACACATACTAAAAAGAAACAGGTGACAGGGCTTGAGAGATGGCTCAGCAGTTAGAAGTACTTGCTGTGCAATCATGGAGGCAAAACAGAGCATCCCAGCACCCACCTAAAAAGACACCACCCAAAGACCACCCGGCTCCCAGTCCTGAAAAATGGGGGAAGGGAAACAGAGGGGAACTGTAGTCTTATGGCTTCCAGTTCACTGAGAAAACACGAGGTCCAGATTCAGGGAGAGATCCCGACTCAATGGACGAGGCAGAGAAAAAGAAGGGGACACCAGACACCCTCTTCTGGCCTGTGTGTTCATGTATACAACCCAGCACAAACACACACTTGCACATTCACAGTGCAATGAAAATAGTAAGAAAGTAGAGCCTCCATTTAACATGTATTAATGCATTGGTGAGTCTTCTCAAATACTCAAATGATACATAGATATAGAACTTTAAGGCCCGAGAGATGACTCCATGGTTAGGAGTACTTCCTGCCCTTGCAGAGGACCCTGGTTAGGTTCTCAGCACCCACAGGACAACTCATCCCATTTATCTACAGTTCTATGGGATTCAAGTCTCTCTCTCTCGGTGCCTGTGGGCTCATCCATACACATGGTGCATGTACATACACTCATCCCTCCCTACTCATATTAATATAACACATTTTAAAAAGATAAAAAATTATTTAAAATAATATAGACCTTTAAACTAAAAATCTTTTTATTTCATCCTGTTTATCTACTAGGGATGGAACAATTCCTTCCTTTGTTCCTTCACTCTTTATCTCTCTGTCTCTCTGTCTCTCTCTCTCTCTTTCTAGATAGGGTCATACTACATAAAACTCTCTAGATAGGCTAGGCTAACTTATTCTCTCTATATAGACCAGACTAGCTTCAAACTCACAAGGATCTCCATCCTTCTGGCTTCTCAGTGCTCCCCAGTTTTCTTATGCCAAAGTTGACCACTATATCCTGGTGAAACTCTCCTGACCTGGTGTTACTGAGCTGTGGTGGAAGGAAGGCTCAGTGCAGAGGGTGAAGGACTCCACGTCCTGTCTGCTCCAGGCCTCAGGGAAGTTCTCTGCCGTTGTCATCACTTCACCCCACACAGACGACAACCATCTTCCTTAGACAGTAAATTCCTGTTACAAGTGCATCAACCTCACCATCTTGGAAGTTCAGGTAAAGAGTGTGTAATCTGATATTCCACATGGTTCCAGCTGCTTCTTTCTGGTCACAAGAACACTCTGGGCAGGGCAGCCTGCTGGAACTTAGGACCCAGCCTTAGTTTACCTCTGAGACTTTATTGGGGGCCACCATCTTGTTCTAGTTAGAGTTTTGGTTTTGACACCCACACAAATCTTTATTGGGGTTCTCCGTTCCTGTCTTGTTGTTGCTAGGTCTCGACAGAGGTGACATATTCTCTTCTTTCAGAACAGACCTCAAAGGTCACCTCCCAGTCAGTGTGCTCCCCCCATTTGTGTTTGTGGGGACTGCTGCTCTAAAGCATTCAGTTCCAGTGCCTGAGCCCTTGTCCTCTGAGAACTGAGACTATACTCAGCTTCACTATCGGGGAAGCGTGTGAGTTCTTAGGCTGTTGGGAGTATTTAGATCTTCAACGTGGTGATGGCCTCCAAATACAACCAAACTGGCTCTTTTGTTTGTTTGTTTGTTTTTCAAGAGACAGGTTTTCCCTCAGCCCACCCTGGCCTGGAACTTGCTGTGTAGCTAAAGATGACCCCAAACTTCTGATCCTCCTGCTTCTACCTCCAGAGAGTGCTGCAATTACGGGTGTATGAGACACCGGAGTTTCCTGCGTGCTACAAAAGCCACTTTACCCACTGAGCTACACCTTCAGACCCGAAGTTATTTGTTCAAATAGACAAATAGCTGTGTGTGCTGAGCACCGTAAGGAGAAACCCCAGTTCTAGAAGCCCAGGCATGGTTCAGTGTTAAAAAGAAGCACCTGAGAAAGCAACGTAGAATCCCACACAGAGGGGCTGGAGAGATAGCTCAGAGGTTAAGAGCATGGCCTGCTCTTCCAAAGGTCTTGAGTTCAATTCCCAGCAACCACATGGTGGCTCACAACCATCTGTAATGAGGTCTGGTGCCCTCTTCTGGCCTTCAGGCATACATACAGACAGAATATTGTATACATAATAAATAAATATAAAAAAAGAGAAAAAAAGAAAAAGAAACCCACACAGAGAGAGGTTGTGTTGTTGGACTTTCCTATAAGCTTGGACGTATTTATAAATTAAAAAATATTTTTACTTTTTCAATTAGTGTGTATGTGTATGTTATAGAAAGATCTGGATTTAAGACCCAGGTTACTCTTGCTGCAGTACTGAACCATTTTCTCGTTCTGCCTTCTGGCATATTTGACAGTATCAAAGGTAGGGGTTAATGTACCCTGAGAACACACTGTGACCAGACCCTGGACTAACCATTATGTTCTCATTTTCTTATTGAATTCTTAAAAGACGTAGCTTGTGAGTTATATGACATGATGGGAGGGGACTTAACCTATCTTCCTCTCCCATTTCAGAAAAATGTAAAGAGCTTCATAGAGTTTAAGAGCAGAACTCTACCCAGAAATGAGATGAGATTAACCTCCCTGATCGATGTGCCCTGAGATCAGTTTCTTCTGTCTCCTTTGTCTCCTGGGACAGGTCCAACCTTGGCCCTAGAAAGAACTGAGCTCCTCCTTATGCGGTTGACACCTGAGGAAGCTGATGGTCGGTGTTCAACTAGAAAGGATCCTGATTTTACTTTATCAATCCTTTAGTTCTGATATAAGCAACAGTGCCAGCCCAGAGTTAATCAGAAAATAATGAAGATAATAATTCATTACACTAAGTATACTTAATATCTAATTAAAATAGAATCATTTCTAATTAAGCATTCTTAAACTAAGGTTTAAGTAACAGTCAGCAAAATGGTTCTATGCATAAAGACACTTGCTTGAGACCTGAGTTCATTCCCAAGGACTCACACGATAGAAAGAAAGAACTGCCTTCTCCAAGGTGTCTTTTTATCTCATATGCCCTTGATGGCAAGTGCGCTCACAGACACATAGACACACAGGCACACAGACACACACCACAGATAGACAGACACACATATGTACAAAAAGAGAAAGAGAGAGAGAGGAGAGAGAGAGACTAATTGAACTCTAATATTTGTAAAAGTTTTATGCAAGACATGGACTAAATGGCTATTTTTAATAAAATTATAATAGTAGTAAACATTTTTCTTTACTTATTTGGCCAAATCTGTGAATATTCAAGATTTTTATAGAGGCAGGAGGGCAATTTCTGAGATAGGAAATCTAGAGGTCTCAGTGGCCATCTCTTGGACAGAAGGAGAAGCAGAGACTAACAGAAATCAAAGGGCTTGGACAATTTGTGACTTACGCAGAATCCTAGGCCAGGGAGCCAACATGTGTGCCTATCATCTCATTCAACCTCATCCAACACACCACACACACACACACACACAGGCACACACTCACACACACACACACACACACACACACACGCACACACACACACACGCTCACACACACACACATGCACACACACACACAGGCACACATGGGCACATACTCACACAGGCACACACACACTCAAACATACACACACACAGGCACACACACACAGGCATACACACACATTTATAAATATTGATATAGGATCTTTCTATGTAGCCCTGGCTAACTGGAACTCACTAAGTAGACCAGGCTGGTCTTGAACTTACAGAGAGAGACCTGCTTTTGCCTCACAGCTATTGAGACTAACAGCATGTACCACCATGCCTGATATAACATTTCTAGTGCAGAGAAAAACCCATGCCTTTGCTTTTGTGTCTTTTCTCCCCATAGGCTGTGGTTACAGATATACAACCATATTGTGGGGGCTCAAGAGTATTCACTATTCACTGGATTGCTGCCCCCCCCCCAGTTCTGTCCTATGTCTCTGTATTTCTTTTGTAGCTCTTTCTGTCTGTCTGGCATTTCTAATCCACATGCCCCAAGCCTGGAACGTGTGAACACTGTTGAGGCTGGACCCTGACACCATATTCTGCTTTTTACATGGGTTCTTTCTCATATTCAACCTCAGGTCCTCATTCTTGGGAAAATCCTTTTATCCACTGAGCCACCTCCCTAGCTCCCTTGACAACCTTTGATATATTTGTACATAAACTGGGAATATTCCATACAGCAAGTGAAAATGCCTAGCTCCAATGAACTGGTGAACATAAAAAAAATGGCAAGTCATTTTTCAAAAACACAATGCTTTTATTTTTTAATTATTATTTTATCAATGGATTATATATGTGTTCTGCCTGCATGGATGCCTGTGAATCACAGACTTGAAATTTCTATGGATTCATAAAGAAAGTGTCTGATCCCCTGGGGATAGAGTTCAGAGTTCAGACCACTGCAAGTCACCTTGTAGGTGCTAGAGAGCTATCCAAATTTTTTGGAAGCGCAGCTCGTATGTTTAACCATTGAGCCACAATTCTACCCTCCAAACACTGTATTTTATTAATGAATGTGCATACAATCAAGTGTTGGAACTATCTTCTTCCAAAGCAGAGTGCAGGTAATGGAATCAACTGTGTCTTGAGAGATCAATATTGAAACACCATTCAGTACGATCAAACAAGGCTTGTTCCAGGCAGGACACAACTTCAGTCCCAGCATTCAGAAAGCAGAGGTAGATGGGACTCTGCGAATTCCAGGCTAGCCTAATCTACAGAAGGAAATCTCAGGACAGTAGAGGTTACTTAGTAAGATCTTGTTTCAAGAAAACAAAAACATCCTGGAACTGGTCTAATGAGCTAGTTCCAGGACAGCTAGGACTGCTACACAGAGAAACCTTGTCTTAGAAGAGAGGGGTGGGGGAGGAAACAAAACAAGGTAAAGCTAAAATCCAAAACACGGGGATTTTTTTTTACATTAAATTCCTCTCCTTCTATCCTATTTATCCCAAATTAACAAATTTTCCTATAGTATCAGAAAATTACCAAACATTAAGTATTTCAAAGGAAAACAATTCTTTAAAGAAAGAGATCATGTAAGAGGTCTATGAATGTAACAAAAGTTAAGTCATTTATTGAGCACAAACTCCTGATCTCTTATTATTATGAAACCTACTGGGAGGAAATTTACACTCTGTAGGTTTTCCAACTTCAAAGAACTATTTTTCGTTTCTTAAGATTTATTTGCATTTTTGTACCAGTATGTGCTCACAGGGCCAGAAGGGAGGTGGTACGTCCCCTGGAGCTGGAGTCCCAGGCAGATATAAAACTTCTACTGTCAGCACTGGGAGCCCAGCTCAGTTTCTCTGCAAGGGCAGTATACACTCTTAGCTATGAGCCATCCCCACAATTCCTCAGAGACTCTCATGAGTAACATTTCATTGCAACGATCACGATACATCAAGGTCAGTGTGCAAACATTGACATCAAATTGATGGAGAGAAATAGAAACTCAGAACAAGTTACCCAACTGTTGCCACTCAGTGTTAGGATTAGAGCCCAGGTCTTGTTCTCTTTCATGTGTGTATGCTCTGTTCTCCACCCAGTCCCAAACATTCAGTTTCGAAGAATGCACTGTGCATGACTGCAAGCAAGTTTGGGGAACAGGACGGACAGATTTCCAGTCCCTTTCGTGTCTGTCACACATCTTTAGGAAGAATGAAGAACAGTGCAGGCTTCAAACTGCAGAACCCTGCAGTCACCAGAGAGAAATCATGAAACAGGCAGGAAGCGAAAGCCCTGCTTTGATGTATAAGTGCCTCAAGTATAAGGCAAAGAAAACACAGTGATTTGAATAATCATTTTTTAGAGCAGACAAGGAAATCCCAGTCAGATAACCTTCAATGCAACTTTTCTTATCTGACCTTCCCAAGGAACCCCCAATGAGACACAGACTCATTTCCTAGAACTCTGTAGAACAGCGGTAGAATGTGGACTGAGATCCACCCCTGCTCTCCTATGGGCTGAGTGTCTATATCTGGAGTCAGGGCTTACTCAAACTAAACTAAAAATTAATACCCTCTAGCAAATCTGCTCTTCTCTACAACCAAAGTGGCAACGAATATACCAACACAACAGCCTTGGTTAACTCCAGCAAAACCCAATATTTCATTGATTGTGATGAACTTATTCACTATGAAAATGCTTTTTCTTTCTTAAATAATTTAAATATGAATATGACTTGGCAACAATTTGAAATTTAGAACTCTGAATGAAACCGGTGATAGTCCCAACTCTGTCATACCTGGAATAGGACTTTTCTCAGACAGAGCCTGTGTCCTGTGCCCCCCTTCCCCTTCATCTCTGCATTGCCTCCTTCCAGCTCCTGATTCAGAGCCCAGTGGTTAGAATAGGAGCACTGGGCATCGAGTCAGCCTGTGGGGGAAACAGCACTGATGTCCTCAGTCCCTTGGTCCACTGTTTTCTTCCCTGATGTCTGCCTGGTCCATTCTCACCTTGGAAACCTTTCCTGATATGAAACACCCATCCTTATCCTAAGATCAACCACATAACAACACATCATATTTCAAGATTCATGAGAAAGTATACACAACTTTGATGGAGATATTAGATTCTCTTTTGTTCATCTATGAAGGCACTCCCATGACTAGAGCCACTTGGAGACTGTCAGGCTAAGTGACATTTTGAGTTATAATAAATAGACATGACATTATTATGAAGTGTTTCTATAAAGTGCCTTGCTTGTGTTTTATTTTATTTTCCTTTAAATCTAGTCTTCTCTGCTGGATGGTTTTAGCAACCAAGATAGGAATCCATTCTCACGTTATCAATGATTTCTCTTTCATGGATAAAAGAATCATGGGATCCAGGGCAGGGTACCCTGCCATCTCTTAAGACTGGAGGGGGAGAAAGGAGGGTGAGTGGGGGAACGAGAGGGAAATGGGAGGAGGGGAGGAAGTGGAAATTTTTGAATGGAAAAATAAAAATATAAAAAAAAGAATCATGGGATCTAAAGGAATCCCCAAATATTAAAGCAAGCATGTTTGAGAAAAGGCTCTGCCGTGAGCAGAGACCGGACATCATTTAAACAGTGAGAGTAGGGACAGACAGCGAAAAGGGCCATCTTTTCCACTCTTGCTGGAAAGCAGAAACTCCCCCATGAAACAACACAGGAAAGAGTCCTGGAGCTTAAAGTGGGTGTCCAGCTTGGTGATATCTCATTGCTGTCTTCTACTGCAACTTAATCTCAGACAGGAGGACCGTCTTCAATAATGTAGATGTTCTCTTGGGCTCGTGGTCGCCTGCTCTCTATATTCTGTAAAGTTCCGGTCCTAAAGACACGAAGTGCTACCAAGCTGCAGAGAGAGAGATGTTGAAGAAAACAGAGTGAGGTCACCTTTCAGGTCCATGAAGAACTTTCATCTATGGTGTATACTCAGGATTCAAGGAGCCTCTTTCACAAAAACAGTACCAGTCAACAGCAACACACAAAGCCCTAGTAGTAAGTTATAGGGAAGTATGCTTAATAGGCATCAGACTAACTAAGAATTATTTTTAAAAATATCAGTTCATATTGGCATCCATCAGGGTATGTATGTATACCTAACATCAAGAGTAAGATACCTAACATCGAGCTGAGTTACCTAACTGAGATGCGCCCTTGGGGACTGGGTTAGGACCAGGATGACCGCTGGTTTGACAACTTTGCACTGTGACTCTTTAGAATGGGTTAGGAGCCTCTGGTGATCTCAGTGAGACCCCTGGAGTCCATATAAAGGTAGAAGAAAAAATACAGCTCCACAAAGATGTCCTCTGACCTCCACAGGTGTCATGCAACCTGCACACACACACACACACACACACACACACACACACACACACACCAATAATAAATTTCTTATTTAAAAGAAGAAAGGGTTTTAAAATCTTCATAGTGTCTACATTCCCTAACACTAAGCATGAAGTATGAACACCTGTAAAAGTGCAGTACCTGTTCACAAAAGCTGGTGCTCTATGACACCGTTTCAAAGACTACATGTATGACATTTGTATGACACACACACAAATATATCAGGCGTTTGAGATCAAGGAACTAATTTTGAGAGAGCAATGGTCGTGCCATCAACTATGGGAGGGGCTTCGTTTGGAGAGCTCATTCTGCACCCATGCTAACCATGGTGGGCACAGTGGACTGATGTATGAGCTTCTAGAACTCATGGAGGAGCAAATCCGAGAAGAAAACAGATTAACTTTAACTCACGGGTGGCATTTCAACACAGTGGAGTTCTGACATTTGTACACAGTGGCCCTCTCTATGACTGAAATGTAGGACCCAAACGAACGTCTCCAGGCAGCCACAGGAAGAACACACCTACCCTGAGAGTGTATGCGAATAACATGTATGCCTGCCAGTTGTTTTTCTAGATTTATTTTAAATTATGTATGTATAGTTATGTGTCTGTGTGGAGGTGCATATGTGCACATGAATGCAGATGCTACCCCCTCCACCCACACCCAAGGAGCTGGAAATGCAGGCAGTTGTGAGTCCTGTGACATGGGTCCTAGGAGCCAAGACTGGGTCCTGCACTGAGGGAGGTTTTTCCCCCTTTAACAAGCTTATAATACAATAGGCACCCAATGAAGGAAGCATTAAGTCAGCTGAAAAGGGAAATCAAAGCCACTCATTCAATTCATCTCCCATGAGCAAAATCTACCATTCAGGCAGTCAATGATGAGAGGCTCCTTGGGTACCAGTTCAGACACAAAGGTAGGGAAATCAGAATGCTGACCCATCCCTGGTAGGGATCAGGACAAGAGAGGGGTTCAGAAAACTCATTTTAGAATCAAGGTGGGAAATGGTAGCCAGGAAAAATATCTTAGTCTAGAAAAAAAAGGAGAAAGAGAAGGAGGAAGACAGAGAAGAAAGGGATACAGGAAGAGGGGGAGAGTTGGGAGAGGGAGAAGAAGAGGAGGAGAAAGGTGAGGAGGGAAGGGTAGAGGAGGAGAAGAAAGAAAGGAACAACAACAAGAAAGTTCTACAAGACCGTAAGTTCAAGAGCAATCGACACACGCTGTGCCAGCTTACCTTCGAGATCCCGACTGCCTTCTCATAAAGATGCACTCTAAATATGGGTAAGAGGAGGCAGGGAAGATGAAAAAAAAAATGAACATATCCTCAAAAACACTCATGGTGCTTTTTTTCTTCTAATCAAGGATATTGTTTCTGTTTTTAGTTGAATCATTCCCTGGTAACTTAGGGACGTTCCTTCCTGTACCTCACAGGAAGTATCATCTCTGCATTCATGGCTCGGTGCACTCACCCACAGAACATCCCTAATGTGCTAGAATGGCATTGGTAAATTGTCTTTCACTGAAAGAAATGAAGAGGTTTAGGTTTTTAATTTTAGCGTAGACTCTCCAAGGTGACCTGAGACACAGGTCCTGTTGATGATCTCTTCCATCAAGGACCTTTAGAAGCACTCACTGAAGTAACACTATATTGGCTTTTACTCCTTCCTTGGCGCAGTTTACGAGGTGTGTACCACTTGCTCCCCCACCCCTGTTAAAGACCTTATTCTCCCTGTAAACGCCCTCCCTAGGGGAGAATAAGCGGTTTTGGCCTAAGGAAGGGAGCACATTTATAGTATTTTATGCAATTTCTAGCCCTCTCTTTTATAATCACCTTGTTATTCTAGCCTATGAGCTGTGATTCTTCGGCCTCAGCAGCTCAAGTCCCGAATTATAGGTGTATACCACCAAAGCAGGCTTAAATAATCATTTTGGATATACAAGAGCTAAATAATTAGAGGGAAACTTCCTGAGGCTTGACAGGCATAGTCTGATTTCCCATTTTTGACCCAGTCATGTGGAACAGAGCAATAATGAGCTCATGTTCATTGTCTTAAAACAAAGGAAACATGCCTGCAAAGAACAATAGACAGACGGAGGCAGTTGCATTTAGGAATATAGATGCATATGTATATACATACATGCATGTAATAATTTATGTATAAAGAGGTCATGAATTTGAAAGAGAGCACAGAGCAGCATATGGGAGAGTTTGGAGGGAGAAAAAGGGATGGGGAGAAGATGTTGTTATATTATAATCTCAAAAATTAAAAGAAACTATACAGAAAATATAAATGACTGAAACTAGAGACTTAACTCAGTGGTTAAGAGCACTTGCTGCTTTTGCAGAGAACACCCACTGGGTCCCTAGCACCCACACTGTGATGCAAAACCAAGGTCACAGACCATTTCACAGATGTTAGGAATAGTGTCAGAGATCAGTAGGTCCTAACACATCTCTGAGATCCAGAAGGGACTACAATATGTATCCTGCATTGGGGAACACAGAGAAGTCCCATGACGTGTGAACCCCATGGCATGTGGAGTTCCTTGCAGGCAGTCAGAGTGGCTGAGAAGCCTTGCTCTAGTTCCTTGGTCTGGGAAGTAGACAAGAAATGCACTGTCTTCTACCACAGGGCTAGAGAAGACAGAGGAAGTGTTGTCTTGAAAGAAATGTGGGAAGACACCACTAGGCAAGAAGAACTGTGGTGCAAGCATTTTCCTACCATCAAATTCTGTGCACAGACACCATTCTCCCTAGTCACTGTTCTGCTTTATACGACAAGTCTAGACTGTGAGGCCAAGCTCTGAGCACTCAGAGGCAGGCACAGGACTCTGTGATTTAGAGTTAAAGGCCCAGCGGAACTCCCACTGGATATGCTTGTTCTGTTGACTAAAGTGGCTTTGCACCCCTCTTTAGAAGTAAAACTTTTTGCTTTGCAAAAATTCTTTGGTTTCTGCGATCATTTATTGTTTACCATGTATCATTTGTCCTACCATTGGGAATCATCTTTAAATTACTTACTTGTGATAACCGCTGTTATCGCAAGAAGGAGAAACAGCAAGGTAATGGAGATTCCAATATAGAATCTTCTAGTCATGATCGTTGGTGGGTTCTGTGCTGGATTGCTTTCTAGGGAAAGATTGCAGTATACAGAAGAGGCACCAAGTGAGAAGATCAGAAAACATATCCTTTTTCTTCTGTGATCCTTACACATACTGAAGTGAAGTTTACTTCTCCCAGGAGCCCAAAAAGAGTGAAAATCTATTTGTATTTGTAGAGAGAGAACTTGGGCAAGCATTCCTTTATCTAGAACTCACTGTAAAACAAGTCTAGAACAATCCTGCAGAATCAAATCCAAGACCTTATTACCCTATGAGGAGGTGTGTGTATGGAAAACATTGCGGCTCTACACAGTGTGGTCAGTGGGTGGGCTGATTATCTGCCATTCAGTGACAAGTGCCTGACTTCTACAGATGCAGGCTCAGCATGCTCAATGCAGTCAGTTCTAAGAGTACACACTACACAGTCCTGGATCTTAGCTGAAGCCTAGCCCATGAGAGAGCCTATGCAAGTCTTAACACAGAAGATCTTCTACTTGGGTAGAGAAAGGGCATAGTCTTCCATTGTTTCTTCCCATCTAAGAGAAACAGAATGAATACCCCTTATCCAGAAATGCTTGGTTTTAGACATTTCAGAATTTGGGTATTTCTGAAATTTTTGTACTATTTGCATGTAGATAATATCTTATGGGTGGGGCTCAAGTCTAAATACAAATTGACAGAACACATTTATGTAGTAACCTACGTTAGTTACTACTGAACTCTTGATAATTCTGTGGATGGAAATGACACAGTGTTGAATTTTCCAGATGGTTCATTAAGTTCTTAGATTCTGAAGCACTGCATGTTGGGTAACAGCCTCAGGTCATGAGGCACTGAGTCAGACTGTACTGGGCAATAGGTCCTAAGCATAAAGAATTGAACAGCCCCATGCTGCTCATTGAGTTCCACCTTCCATATACACAATATGGTTAGGTATTGAAAACAACCCACCTCACTCCTAGTCAAACCACAAAATATTACTGTAACTTTCTGGTAGACACATACACAGTGTGTGTGTGTGTGTGTGTGTGTGTGTGTGTGTGTGTGTGTGTGTGTGCATGCTGTGGTCCATGTGTAGAGGTCAGAGGACAGCTTGAGAGAGCTGTTTCTCTCCTTCCACCATGTGGGTCCCAGGAATTGAACTCAGATCACTGGGCTTGACAACAAATGCCCTTACATGTTGAGCCATATCAATGGCCCCCAACCCCTGTTAAAGACCAAACAGTAAATGTTTTCAGCTTGGGAACCTAAAAACACGTGTTCAGTAGCAAGCACACACCTCAACCAGTTTGAAAGTCACAGCCAATAGCACAGCAATGGGCCCTGTGGCTGTGCTTCAGTGAAGCTATTCTCACCAGTGAGTGGGTCTGTCCCATAACCAGATCTCTCTGGCCCTGGCTATAGTTTGCTGACCAGTCTAATGTGTGGGCAGGGGCCTGAACACAATACAGATCATCCCTAGAAAGTAGCAATCTCTGAGGCGGAGGGAAAAACAAGCACGGGAACAACCTAGTCAGAAGATCACTGTGAGAACAGCCAGGAAAGAAGTCACCAACTCGGGAGCTTTGCTGCTCTTGCTCTGGGGCGTTACTCTCCCAGGTAGATGGGAAAATCTAAAGGAGCTGATGAGGGTCCTACGACAGCTGAAGAGGAATCTCTGTGAGTTCAAATCATGAGAAAATGTAGACTTGGTTGTGAAGGATAAAGGCAGAGTGTCACTTGTGGACCTCTTGACCAGCCAGTCAGAGGACTTTTAAACGGTGACCCGTGAAAGAATTTCTAAGCTCCATTAAAGCCCGCTATTAATAATTTCATGCAACTAGCCATGGTGACACAGGCTTTCAATCATATCACAGGCTTTCAATCATATCACTCAGAACGCAGGGGCAGTTGGATATGTGTGTTTGAGGCCAGTCTGATCTACGTGTGGGCATCCAGACCAACCATACTATACAATGGGATCCTGTATCAACAATAAATAAAAAATTTTAAAGGAATAAAAAAATAAATAGCAAAGAATAGAGTTGAGCAATTACCAAGTAATGGTCTGAATTTAAAAAGAATACAGACAGGTTCCTATTGGCTTCTATTGTCAGGGTAAGCACTTAGTAAAGGGGATTAAGAAATAGCATCGGAAGGAGGTTTACCCTCATTATTCAACCTTTAGTAAAAAGCTGAAAGAAAATCAGAATGTCCACATCACAAATGAAATTGTAATGATTTAAGAACTGGGACTTTCATGAACGTCCCACTGGTCCCCACTGGACAGGCACTGGGAGAGAAACACTTTCCCTCGTGGCCACATCCTTGTACAAAAGGATAATTTTGTGACAAGATGGGAGGACTCTTTTAAAGCCCAAGGCAGGGCAGACCTGGAGTGGAACTCTCATCCTCCTATGCGTGTGGCCCATGCTCAGCAAGGTCAGCTGACCCTTGTGGAAGCCAGCTCATCAGTGCAGCAGCTCCCTGCATGGCCTGCTTTTCAGGTCAGAGATGCTGGGCTTTTACAGTGTAGAGGACAGGTGACTTAAAGTCACAAGACATTGACTCTGAGGCAGAGGACAGTCTTTCGTTCAGGTCACTTCAGCTTAGGTAAAGCATCCTGCTGAGTTTCAAGATGGAGAGCGGATGCAGTTTCCTGGACCAACAAGATGGTCCCAAGTGCAGTTAGGACCTGGAACCTGACTTAGCCCATGGTCGTGAATTAAGGTTAATCTTAGGACTTCATGCAAGTGCATAAAAGGTATCCTGTGCCTCAAAAGGGAATATTAAGGCTCTGTTTGGTGAAACTTACTTGTGTTCTCAGGACTAGAGAGCTAGAGGCATGGGGACAGGGAGATCGTAGACATCAAGATACATGAGATTACATTTCAAAACTAAAGGAACTGTTTAATAACAAAAATCTTTGAGTCTTTGTTTTCTTGTTCTAGGAAGAGAACAAATTATTAGCAAACAGAGGAGTTGGTTCTCTTGCAATAAATAAGCCAGGAAACAAGGGCAGCTTACCTGGATGAACAATCAGTGAGATGATCAGTACAGCATCCCATTCCTTCATCTCCACTCGGCAACAGTAGAAACCACTGTCACTCTCAGTGACTTCCTCTATGGTCAAAGACACATTTCCTTGAAGAAGCGGCCCCTTTAGGTGGTAACGCTTGTTCCTCTTAAAGGAGATGTTGTATCCATTGGTCAGGATAACACCATTTTTACATCTATCAGATAAACGTGCCAACCGGCCCCAACACATGGGGGAGATTCCATGAGATACCGGATAAGTACACGGCAGTGTCACAGGGTGGCCCACCACTCCATGCACTTCCAGGAGAGATTCTACAGCAGCTGGGGTAAAGAAGGGGAAACAGAATGAGCTCTCAACGGTTTCCTACAATTTTATATTTGCATTTCTTCTTCATTTTTTTTTCTTTTTGTGCCAACCGAGGATTAAACATGGGTCATGATGCTTTGGAGACATGCATTTGATCATTTCTTATCTCTGTCTGTCTGTCTGACTGTCTCTCTCTATTGTTTTTGGATGTTGTTAGTTTATTTTTTCCATCTTCCTTTTTGAATCAGAGCTCGCTATGTAGCTCTGGCAAGCGTAGAACCCACTTACAAACTAGTTAGCCTGAAACCCTTAGAGCTCCTCCTCCTCCATCTGCCTCCTGAGTACTGGGGTTAAAGCTCCTACCATAGCTGATCCATTGGCTTGTTTTTATTCAGCGTCTCGCTCTGTAGCCTACATTTGCTTGCACTTACCATCCCCCTGCCTCAGATACCTGAGAGATGGGATTACATGTGTGTGCCATTGAGACCAGCTCTAATTTAATTTCTAAAAGTTATTTATTTTATTTTTTCTAGATCAGATTATGATTACTTCATCTTTCCCTTTCCAATTCTCCTTTGAAACCCTAACATGCAGTTCTCTTTGCTCTCTTTCAAATTCATGGCCTCTGTTTTTTATTAATTGTTGTTACATGTGTACACACACACACACATACATACACATATACATATGTGTGTGTGTCCTGAAATACATAAATACAGCCTGCTCCATCTCTACATTACTGTATATCTGTGTATGTGTTCAGAACTGACCATTTGGTATCAGATTACTAAATGGTAAGCTCTTTCTGAGCAAGACTAGTGTTGCTTTTAGCTATCTGGGACCAGGGAATGCAAACTGCACTTCAAGTTTAAGAAGTTTTAACATAAGCCTGCTGTCCTAGAAGCTGTGTGTGTTGATGGTACCTGCAAACCAGTTCTGTGAGAGCTGGAAGCAGGAAGTCAGAAGTTCAAAGCCAGCCTTGGGTAGCTAGTGAGTTCAAAACCAACTTGGGTTCCGGAGACCCTGCCCCAAACTACCCCTGCGTGTCCTCTTTCTGCTGCTATAAGTGGAATTATCAGCTCTTACCCTCCCCTCCTCTACAAATAACAAAGCCAAGTTTTTGTTGACAGCATTATCGGCTCAACTTCAATTTTTCAGAAAGGATTTTAGAATACTATGAAGAGGAGTGAAGTTTTAGGATCAGTGTTTAAGAAGAAAAATCCAAGCAGGGATCCCTTGTTGTAGGAGGGTGGCATTCTAGAAACTGAGAACCAATGGTACAGGAAGATACCAGGACTGGAGATTATACAGTCCAGAATTAAATCATGTGATTTCTAAAACTAAAACAAAAATTGAAATATGTGTCTTTTTGGATGGAGGAAGAAAACTTCTGTTGTCATTTGACTCCATGGTGGCCTTTGAAGGAACTCTGAAGGCTGAGGATGGGAGTTCAATGATACAGTACTTGGTTAGCCCATGCTAGCCCCTGTGCTGGATCCCAGACCAGAGACAAACAAATAAGCAGACAAAATCACAAAACATTGAATTGTAAGATTCATTTAACTAATCACCTATATGCAAACCTAAGCTGTGAGCTTGGGACATGACCTGAGAAAACATGGTCCTTGATATATAAAAAAGTGAGTGTATATTTCATACTGGGACACACATTACTTGATTTTGGACTAATATTGTTTCAGAATCACAAATATAATACATGGTATTATAATGAAGTTATAGAAATATGTGATAAGAAATAACTTTATCCCATAACCCTATACACACTCACCCCTTACTAGACTATCACACGCATGTACAGGTACCCACCCCTTACTTGTCTACCACATACATGCCCATGTATTCACCCCTTACTAGTTTAATGCATGCCTGCGCATGTACTCACTCCTCACATACTCTCATGTTTTTTTTTTTGTTCAATTTTGGAACACATACAAGTAACTAATTTCTTCAGCGCTCCAATTTTACCCTGGTTCTCTCCTCTCTGCACAATTCACAATTAACAACTAGCGAGGAATGCATTCTCCCTATGTCATATCTATCCACCCTCCACAGCACTCCCCAGCTCACATGCACGCTTACCTGGGAGGAGTAGTATGAGGCCTGAAACGAAGACTTGAAGATGCGTCATGGTGTTGACCTGGAGGGCAAAGAGAAGATGCTCTGATTGGCTGTGGCACTCAGTACCTGGTTTGCGGTCGTGTCTTAATTCTCAGATGGCAACTTATCTTTGATTCCTGACTATGTGAGCCATGTTGGGGCTGTTCTACTGGGTCATGAAAACCCATTCAAAGGTTTCACCCAGGGCTCTGTAAGATGCCGGTGGTGGAGGGTTGTGTGACTTGGACAGGGAGAGCTGTCCTCCAAAACAGCCTTTTCTTTCCTGGTCCACCCCCACATGTAGCCATCAGTCTCACTCCTGATCTTGGTGCAAAAAAAGTAAACAAACAGAAAGAAAACTGGAGGCAGATACAAGAGTGTGTCTCCTGGGTACAGCCCTAAGCAAGGACCAGCCTTTGGATGGTGAAAGCGAGCTTGCCCTCCGATGGACACGGAGCTGTTTCTGCTCAGTGGCCACGGTGGTTGGTCCCAAAGTCTCATCCAAGTCCATCACTAGCAAGATGGATTGAGCAAGAAAGTGAAGCATCACTCATGCCGCCACCCACGTTAACCGAGACTGAATCTTCCCGGGCCATGTCTAGAGACACCCAGAAAAACTCTGGGTGCAGATCAAAACCTTCCACCCACAGAGCCCCTCCATGCCTAGATTTCCTTCTAGGTAAAATAGCACTAATGTTTGCTCAGCTTTTTGGAGAATCTGCTGTGAAGGAGACAATAGGCTGTTTACTCGCAGGCAGCGAATGCTCACAGAATTCCCAAGACCACTGCTTTTAAGCCATTTATGAAGGATGCTGTGCATGTTCAGATTCCAACTTCTAGTTTTCAGCTCTTGCTTTTAGTTGCTAAACCATAAGAATAGAAGTAAGCCTTCCTAGTACTTCACCAACTCCACTCTGTTCAAAGATCCCCCGACTTCCTCTCAGGGGGGAGATGTGCACCCATTACTAGTCTCTTGAGACCTGTCACAGCTATCACGAGGACAGCTGTGATAGCATCAGTATCTTCAGGCCTGGGACCCCACAGGGCTCACACTCACAGCCTCTCTACTTGGAAGGGACCGCTAATGCTGCAAGTGGCTGGCCAAACACTGAGACTATTTTGTAGGAGAAAGTTTAAAAATTGCTACTTAATTAATCGACAAATTTTAGAAATTTACAGCCCATGGGAGTATGGCTTTTGCCAACTAAAACAACTTGGCAGCACATGGCACTGACCATTCCATCCCTTTCGAGTTCGGCTGAGGACAGGGCGCATACAGACATTTACACACAATGATGCTTTCGTTTTTTGTTTCGGCTACACAGGATTTTCTGTGTAGCTCTGGCTGTCCTGGAACTCACTCTGTAGAACAGGCTGGCCTCCATCTCAGAGATCTGCCTGCCTCTGCCGCCAGAGTGCAAGGATTAAAGGCGTGCACCACCTCTGCCTGCCCGTGATGTCTTCTTACCACGAGCTCACTGTCACTGTGCCATCCTGCAGCTGTCCTAGGTTCCTTCTTTACGCTTCATACAAATCATGTCGTACACGTGTTTCTTAATCTGCACACCACAAAAGCCAATGGACGGGACTGCAATTGTGGCTGTGCCCTCAGCTCCTTGCTTTCATCTTCCTATTATTTAGATAACATCACACATGACTCATATTATAGATACCACCTAAATAAATAGGGATTAATCCAGGACTATCAGACTGTTTTCTACAGCTTTCTTCTTATTTCTCATGTTAATCTGTCTTAAGATGGCTTTAATAGCTCATCTATGAGCCAGACAGTGATGGTCCATTCCTTTAATCCTCACACTCAGGAAGCAAAGGGAGGAAGATCTCTGTGAGTTTGAGGCTAGTCTGTTCTACAGAGTGAGTTTCAGGACAGCCAAGGCTATGCAAAAAAAAAAAAAAAAAGAAAAGAAAAAAGAAAGTATCTCAAAGATCCAAAATAAATAAAATAGATAAATTAATAAATAAGTAAATAAACAACTCTTCTACAAAAGTTTATTATCCCATTTAAAGGAAGATCTACCTCCAAGAATCCAAAAAACTCTATTGGATATTAAGTTGCCCTAATGCCTAGAGACTCAGTCATCATTGTCCGATAATCCCATATGTAATCCCGTAAATCCAAATTGCAACATCCTGATGGCTTCTCTCCAGCATGAGTCTGCAGAAGACCGTGCTTACCAGTTAGGTAGGAGAGCCACAGCTTCTTGTTAGTTTTTCCTCGAAGGAGAAACTCCTCTGCTGCTGGTGGATTCTTCCACAGCTGCCAGTAGATAATGACAGGTCTCTCCCAGAATTCCACCCTTATTTCCCGGCCACACTTTCACCTGTTCTGTGTGAGGATCGAGTCTGTCCAGTTCTCCTGTCCACCTACTAGATAGCATCTACTCACTGTCATAAACAGACTGTAGGAGAGAGAACACAAGGGAGTGGGAGCATGGCTAATGTGCCCCTGGGTTTCTAAAGCTGCAAAGATCTTCTTCACCTGAGGTGTGACTCTAGGCCTGGGGACCCTGCTGCTTCTGAGAGGGCTGGAGACCGGGACGTTATCACCTGGACCAGCCCTCTCAATTTACAGCAAATAAACCACACACTTGAAAGAAGAATGAACTGTAGGGACCAGGAGTCCCTGGAGCAAGAGTAGAAGGGACACCTGACTCTTATTTTATCCCCTGGATTATATTATATATTATATTATATCCCCTGTTTCAAAGATCTCATCTCACCATGCAGCCCTGGCTGACCTGGAACTCTCTGTGTGGACCATGCTGCTATATAGCACAGGGATCTGCTTGTTCCTGCTCCCCGATGCTGGGATCAAAGGTGCGCACCACCACCTCCAGCTCTCCTACACTGTGGGAAGCAGAGGCTGGGCTGGATGTATTCTTTCATGTTTCATTCTGAGCAGGGCTACTAGTAAACAGTTTTTAGAAAGATGTTAGTTGAATGGGATATAATATAATATATAATATAATCCGGGTAATTATTTAAGTTTTGATGTAGGTGTTGTTATTGCTGTCTGTATTTCTTGTTTCATTTTGAGACAGTGTCTCACTATGTAATGCAGGCTGGCCTTAAACTCTGTTGTCAGCGAGCAGTCATTGAACTTGTGACCTTCTCTCCATGGTGCTGGGATCACAGGTAAGCCAGGACCCATGGGTTCTGCTGTGCTGAGGATCCAACCCAGGGCTTCTTACACCCTCGGCGAGTACTCTAAACGTGAGTTACATCCCCAGGCAGGATGATCATCTGATAAAGAACAAAAGCGTATGGTGTATTTTGCACACCTCTACTTGGGAATGGGTCGCCACACTCTTCTCTGATTCTTCACAAGGCGTACTTATTAAAAATGACAACTCGGGGGTGGGGGGGGGGAGACTTCAAGAAATGTAAGAGAAAAACAGCACCTAATAGCTTGTTTCCAGGAACCCATCTTTGCAAAACAATGTAAGTCAACAGCACCATATTTACATAGCTGAGCCTGGTCTTAGATGCTCCATCCTGTCTGGTTATAGACAACCAGAGTCCATGGTTGTCTTTTCTTCTGTATGTTTTTTTAGTATTTCAGGATAGATGAGCATAATCTTTACATGTTACCTATTTACTTAGTTTATTTATTTATTCATACTACTGACCTATAAGCCCACCTAATTTGGTTTTGTTTTTTTGTGGGTTTTTTTTTTTTTTTTGACAGGGTCTTGTTCTGTAGACCAGGCTGAAAGCACAGCCCAGTACTGGATTTTCACTTGCCCACTTTGAATTTCATTCACAAGCAACCACACCCAATTTAAGCATTCTAACTTGAGGAACCAATCCCAGTAAGAATTATGGATCAGGCCGGTTTCCTTATTTTGATGAAGCTACAATGATGTATACACTGCGTGATTTAGAAAGAGCTGGATGGCTACAGGGACATGTGATTTTGCTGCAGATCCAGATTATTTCAGGATAAAGATTTGAACAACAGTAACAAGGAAATTAACAATCCAAGGAGATCTGTATCTTCCCAGAATACCATAAGCAATTAGCTTCCAGCAGGCTGCCCTGCCCAGAGAGTCTTGTGACAGCCTGACTGGAAAGAAGCAGCTAGAAGGGTGTGGATGTCAGATTCAGAGTCTTTACCTGAGCTTCCGGGATGATGAGGCTTCTGCATGTGTATTGGGAATTCTTAGCCTGAGTAGGATGGTTGGTGTCATTGTTGGAAGAAACAGTGAAAACCGCAGAGAATACCCTGAGGCCTGAAGCAGAGAGGCCTTGAACCCTTAATTCTCTGCACAGAGCCTGTCTTCCACCACAGCTCAGCCAACAGAAGGTCAGGAGAGTTTGGCTAAGACCTAGCGATTAACTTTGGCATAACCACACTGCTGCAGCCCAGCACAGGTGCTGATGCACAGATCCATTATAGAGCAACCATGTAGGAAACAGTCTTCCTAGAGTTGCCCACTTCCTTTTACTTTTTGTTTGTTTGTTTCTGTTTTGTTTTTCGAGACAGGGTTTCTCTGTGTAGCTTTTGGAGCCTGTTCTGGAACTTGCTCTGTAGACTAGGCTGGCCTCAAAGTCACATAGATCTGCCTGATTCTTTTTACTTTTTACTGAAGAGTTTTCTGTGCAAGCTCAGCTCACAGCTGAGCAGTGGTGACATCGGTATGTCATAGATGGTAGGAGGGAGATACAGGGATGGTCATAGCAAGGATGGCTGTAACAGCACATGTTTGGCAGCATGCTAAATGTCTACCAGTGGGAAAGCAGGTAATAAATATGGTGCATTCATGATATAAGCTACGAGCCTGAGTAATCATCTGGGTACAGAATGCCAGAAGTCACATGCTACTGAGAAAATCAAGTGCAGGTTCGTGCACACAGTAGGCTTCTGTGTGTGTGTGTGTGTGTGTGTGTGTGTGTGTGTGTGTGCACAGTAGGCTTCTGTGTGTGCACACAATGCCAGGGAGCAGCATTTTGTGGAGAATGTTTGGGTTTAGAGTGAAAGTATGGACTGGGGAGAGTTTAGAAAGGGAGTTGTGGTTTCATGCACATTTGATATGGCTGACTGCTTTCTTACGTAGATGTGCACATATAAATGTATTGAAAGGAACTAATGTTGAACATTAAAGTGACCCCAGTAGTTTGAAATGCACCAGCTTCTTATTTGTCAAGGTTTTTGTTCACTGTATTGTGGTGATTCGGTCACCCCTCCCCTGGCTAATGACCGGGCAGCTAGCTCAGACCCCAGCTAGATGAGACATTTTCATGGGCAATAGTGGCCATTTTTCTGATTGTCCACCTCCATTAGCCCTGTCACTTAGTGTTCACAGAACTGATCCATAGTTCTCCCCAATGGCAGTGGTTCTGCGCATGAAGAAGTGGGACCCCAGTATATGGGAACTGGCAGCAAGGCAACAGACTCTGCTTCTGATCACCTGAGCTGGAAACCCTACAATCTTCTGTATCCCAAGCTAGCCTCTAATTCACTATGCAGCCCAGGTTGGGCTGGAACTCATGGTAGTCCTCCTGCTTCAGCCTCCTGAGTGCTGGGAGTACAGGTGTGGCCCACCATCCCTGATTTGTTTGATTTTGGAGACAGTGTCTCGTTGCTCAGAATGACCTATGACTTGCTTATAGAGCTCCTCTGCCTTCAACTTTTCAATTCTCCTGTCTCCACCAGTCTCCTGAGCTCGAGGATAGACAGAAGTTAGGGCTCACCATCTCGCCCTTCTCTCCTCTCTGTGTAGGGTCTATGAAAGATGCACTTATAGTCGAGGTTGGTAAGAATGCGTATCTGCCCTGCGACTACAATCTACCTGCCTATGGGACGCCTGTGCCTGTGTGCTGGGACAAGGGACCCTGTCCTTCTTCATGGTGTGACAATTGGGTGCTCAGCACTGATGAAAGAAATGTGACATATCAGAAATCCAGAAGATACCAGCTAAAGGGGAATTTCCTCAAAGGAGATGTGTCCCTGACCACAGAGAATGTGACTCTAGCTGACCGTGGGACCTACTGCTGCCGGGTAGAATTCCCTGGTCTAGGGAATGATAAAAAATTAGACCTGGAATTGGTAATCAGACCAGGTGAGTAGACCCTTCCCATGTTCTCTTTGTCCACAAGAATCACCCGTGGGTCATGATGTCATAATACACATATGGATTATTATCACCTCTAGTTACAGTCCTGGGGGTGGCATGGGAAGGCCCAGGATGAAGAGGCCTCACTGTGAAGGTCAATGATGTACCTGCCATGTGTTTTCATACTAAGGATGCAGCCTAGAGAAGGGAACGAAAGGCCTAGACCAGAGAGAGGTTCAAGACCCTGTCTTATCATTAGATCACATGGAGAATGTCATAGCAATGTCATAGCTCAGGCCCTGCCTCCAAACAGGAACATTATCATCTCTGTAGTTACACAGTCTGAGTTCTCATTTTCCACATCTCCTCCCCAGGTGCAGACAGCACTGGGAACCCCTGGGTTGCACAAGTTTGTGGTGATGTGTGTGTATGTGTGTTCTCTTGTTTTAAGATTTCTAGCAGATGGGCCAGCACTGTAGCTCGGGGGTAGAATTCTAACCCTGCATGCATCAGGCTGGAATTGAAAGTGTGTACCGCATTGCCTGGCCAACCATCCCTTTTTGATCATATTGGGGTGAAAAGGGGTATTGTGTGTTACGATTCTGCATTAGTTACGAACTAACCTGATGACCTGGGTCGAGGCCTTTCCATTCTCTGGGTCTCTGTTTCCTCTTCCATATGAGGACGATCACACAAACCTCTGACTTTCCTGTTTCAGGACAATGTCCCCTGCCTTGAAATTAATTTTGGATATCCACACGATATACCATGTAAGATGTGGTACCGTTTCATTTAAGAATATAGCCAAGTATCCATGTCTTGTTGTTGTGGGACTCCTTAGAATACGAACTTGAGCTCCAATGAAAGTGGAAGACAGGAGATGGCATTGATGAACCAAAGGCTTCTATGCTAGGTCCAGTTAGTATTCTCATTTTTTTCTATTTTTTTATTAAAAATATTTTTTTTCTATACAACCTATTCTTATTAGCGTTTCTCCTCCCCCAGCTCCCCTTTGATACTCTCGATCTCCCCTCCTATCCAAATCCACACATTTTTTTTTCTCACTGGGGTAGAAAGCAACCAGACATTTACACAGTAATTATAAAATAATACAAACTGGGCAGACAAGCAAGCAAGAGTTTACAGAAACACAGGTGACCGTCGGCAGGTTGCCAAGGCCAATGACCCATTGCTTCAGCTGTTTCTCCAGACCATTCTGTTGCAGGTAACAAGTGAAGTCATTCTTGACAAATAGTACAAACGATGCTTTAGGTAAATCACTAAATAAATCAATAAATCAGCACTTAATCATTGGTCTTTTCTATCTTGTTCTACTTTACTATTTAGATTTTTAAAATTTTATTACATTTTAGTTTCTCTCTCTCTCTCTCTCTCTCTCTCTCTCTCTCTCTCTCTCTCTCTCTTCTCTCCCCCCGTGTGTGTGTGTGTGTGTGTGTGTGTGTGTGTGTACAGTGCCATGAAGTGTGTGTGGAGATAAGACGACAACTAGGGGAGCCAGCACTCAGGAGGCAGAAAACCTATATAGAAATTATTACTGCCTTGAAAAGCAGATCTTGCCAACAATCAGCCTGTTGATGAAGATATCAAAACAACAGCCTTTGTTAACTCTTAGCAAAACCAAGTATTTCATTTATTGTGAAAAAATGATTCACCATGAAAAGTGCTTTGTCTTCCTGAAATAAATTTAATTATAAATATGATCTGGAGACAATTATAAATTTAGAACTCTGAATGAAACCAGTGCTAGTCCCAACTCCGTCACACCTGGAATAGGACTTCTCTCAGGCAGAGCCTGTGTCCTGCTTCCCCCTTTCTCCTTCATCTCTGCACTGCCTCCTTCCAGCTCCTGATTCAGAGCCCAGCGGTGAGAATAGGAGCACTGGGCATTGAGTCAGACTGCGGGGGAAACAGCACTGATGACCTCAGTCCCTTGGTCCACTGTTTTCTTCACTGTTGTCTGCCTGGTCCATTTTCACCGTGGAAAACTCTCCAGACCCATCTTTATCCTAAGCTCATCTTTATAACAATGCATCATATTCCATATTTCATGAGCCATTAGAAAGCATGCGCAGCTCTGGGCTCCTTTCTGTTCATCTCCCAGAGATGTTAAAGCCTGCAGCTCCCACAACTTCACTCCCTTTGTGGAAAGGGAGGAGATCGATGTTTTGATTCGCAGTGAAACATAATCCTGAACTACTTCTCACTTCTCAGTTAAGTCTTGCCTCCTCACTTTAGTTATTTTTTACTTTTAAATCCTAGTCCTCGCTTCTTGATGGTTTCAGTAACTAAGACAGATGCAGGTCATTGCCTGCATTACCAATGATTGTCTCTCAAGGACACAATATTTTGTCTTTGCTACATTTTAATAATAATAGGTTTTACTGGGTTATTTTTTAGGTCTAGTCAGCAACATCAGACAGAAGGTACTGAGTACTGACCCAAGGTACAGAGTGCTGCCCAGGGTTCTGAGTACTCCCCAGGTACAGAGTACTGCCCAGGGTGCTGAGTACTCCCCAGGTACAGAGTACTACCCAGGGTGCTGAGTACTACCCAGGTACAGAGTACTACCCAGGGTGCTGAGTACTACCCAGGTACAGAGTACTACCCAGGTACAGAGTACTACCCAGGGTACTGACAACTCCCCCAGGTACAGAGTACTGCCCAGGGTGCTGAATACTCCCCAGGTACAGAGTACTGACCCAGGGTACAGAGTGCTCCCCCTGGCACAGAGTACTGCTCAAGGTTCTGAGTACTCCCCAGGTTCAGAGTACTGCCCAGGGTTCTGAGTATTCCCCTGGTACAGAGTACTGCTAAGCACCTTAGACCTCAAGGACACAATTTATGGCATCTAAAGAAGACAATAAAATCTAAAGTGTTCATGTTTGAGAGAACACTCCCGAGTCTGTGACAAGACTGAGTACTATATTAACAGTGACTGTGCATATGGACAGCTACAGGGCCACCCTCTTCACTATTGCCCCTAGTGGGGCTATAGGATGAACTGCCACAGAAAGAATACAGCAGTGTGGTTATAACCCATTGCTTTCGTCTGCAGTCTTGGGATGATGGCTCCTTAGAAGGCAACTAGGGTTTACTCCTTGAATGAGAATTGTCATCTGTAATGTAGAACTTGTCTTCGGTTTCGGGGTGCACTGTGGACTGAAAAGTTTCGTTCTGATAAGCATGGAAAACCACTGAGCTGTGGAGAGAATTGTTGGGAAAAGAAGTCACGCTTTAGGTCTGTGCAGAATTTCCGTTTATGATTCAGCAAGACTGGGCATTCAGGACAGAAGCAGCCCCATTCCCAAAACTGTAACAGGGAATGAATCGCACCATACACGGACCTGATATTAATTCATAGAAAAGTTTGCTTAATAAACGTCAGACAAATCAAGAAACATCAAAACAAAATAATTCATACTGGCATCCATCAGAATACTCAAGTAATAGAACACAAAAGTAGAAAGTCTAAAAAGACAGATACCTAACATCAGACTAAGTTACCTAATCGGTGTGTGTGTGGGAACTGGGCTAAGAGCTAGATGACTGCTGTATTTACAGCTTAGGACTCTGGCCCTTTAGAAAGGGTTAGGAGGGCCTGGTGACCTATGCTGGATCCCTGGACCTACAGTAAGGCAGAAGGAGCGAACCAGCTTCACAAAGTTGTTCTCTGACCTTCACAGGTGCCATGGAACCTGCGTGTGTGCACACAAACACACCACCACCACCACCTCCTAGCACAACAAAATTTAAATAAGTTCTTGTTTAAAAAGAATGGTTTTGAAATCTACATAGCATCTGCACACTCTAACGCTAACACAGAGGGGAAATGTGTAAAGCAGTGAAGCAGGGCTTTTCCTCAGGGGCTGGTCGTCTGGGAAACAGTTGCAAAGTGTACAGTCTGGGGCACACTCGTGTACACCACATGTGCAAAATCACCAGGCACTCTAGGGAGAGACCTGACGGTATTTGTGGTTCAGCCTTTTCCATCAGACATGGGATTGTGCTTTTACTCTGGTAGTCACAATGGACTGCTATGTGAGCCTTCTAGAACACATGAAGCAGCAAATCAGAGAAGAAAGTGGACTAACTTTAACTCACAGGTGGTGTTTTGGCAGAGTGGACATTTGAACACTGGCCATCTCTACTGCTGAAATGCAGAACTGGTCAGCCACATCAGAGCGCCTTCGCCATCAAATGCAGAACTGGTCAGCCACATCAGAGCGCCTTCGCCATCATTTACAGAGAAGATGGGACAAAGCTTTTCTTTGCTTGGGTCAGTGTCACACGTAAATGTATGGGAACAACCTAGGGTCAGAACGCTCAGAGGCGCTAATGTGACAACTGGCAGAAAACAGTCTTTTTGTTTTGATCTTCATTTTTGTATTATGGGCTTTATATATTTTCTTCTCCTGTTGTTGGAGGAAAGAGAGAACATAATGTAGGGTGGGCAGGAAGTGGTGAAGCTCCAAGAGGAGTTGGTGGGTGGAAGGGAACATGGCCAAAATAATGTAATATGAAAAACACTTTAATTTAAAAAGAAGTAAACATCAAAAAAGATGAGGAGAAGGAGAAAGGGAAAACAAAGATAAAAACAGAAGGAATCTACAAGACTGCAAATTCTAAAGCAATCGGCACAGCGTGACAACTTACATCTCTGGCTTCCTCTTCTTTCTCATGTGTCTGCACTCTGAAATGGAGGGGAGGGGCAGTTAGGAAGAGGTGAATTGAACATGTCATCAGTAACATTCGTGGTCTTTTCTTCTAAGCAAGGCTATCGTTTCTGATTTTGAATTGAACTGTTCCCTTGTGACACTGGGAAGATTCTTCCTGTCCCGCCAGAGCCAGAAGTGCCTTCTCTTCATCATGGACTGGTGCACTCCCGCACACAGCCTTCCTAATGTGCTAGAAGGGCACTGGGAAATGGGCTTTCGCTGAAAAAATGAAGTCTAGTTTAATAAATTTGCTGCTGGAGAATAAGCTAAATGCGGAATCTATAGGCAACCTGAGACACAAGGCCCTATTAATGGTCTCTTCCATCACAGACCCTTTAAAAGCCCACTAAAGGAGCACTATTCTTGCTTTGGCTTCTGCCATATGTAATTCAGGAAGTGTGCACCACTTATTCCTCACCCTCCACTTCCCGTCCAAGACCTTTAGACTCCCAGTAGCCACCTTCCCTCAGGGGAGAATAAACAACTTTGGGCTAAAGAAGTGAACCTATTTGCAGTATTTTGCACAATTTATATCCCCCCCCCTTTAGACATTATCTTAACTATTGTAGGCCAAGATAGCCATGACTTATGATCCTTTTGTATCAGATTATAGGTACATACCCCCAGGATCAGCTTAACTAATTATTATGAATAACTGCATTCTAAATATTAGCGGGAATCATCCTGAAATCTGACAGTCATATTCTTGTTTCTTATTTCCTGTGCAGTCATATAAAACCGGTCAATGTGGTCTCTGGGACAGTTGATGGCTGAGGGCCTTACACAGGGAGTGGACTACACAGACAGGAACACTGCGTGCACTCCCACAGACTCAGCAGGAAAGGGCCGTGAGATCTGGGAACTCTGTTTTCACACCAGTCATGAAGTTTTCCTTCCCAATGTTTCATGTGCCTCTTCTATTAAATATGTGTTCCAGAATGCTCATAAATATCCACATGGGGACAAAGCCAGATCCCCAGGCTAGGAGAGAATATGCAATAGGTCTTGTAACGGTCTTTGTCGTCCATCCAGATCTCACCCTGTGCAGCAAACTATTGTTCCATAGTCTTCGATTTCTTTTTCTTTAAAGATCTCTCTCTCTCTCTCTCTCTCTCTCTCTCTCTCTCTCTCTCTCTAAATTTGTGTGTGTATGCATGACTCTGGATTTGTCTGTGTGTTTGTGTGTCTCTGTGTGTGTGTGTGTATGTGATTGTGTGTCTATCTCTATGTCTGTCTCTGTGTGAGCATGTGCATTAGAGTCCAGGAACCTGCTAAACTGGAGATGTCAAATGGAGCTGTGGTTACCGGCAGTTGTGAGTCACCCACCCTGGATCTGGGATGGGGTTCACATCCGTGGTAAGTGCTGAACCATCTTTCCAGCCCCACATTAAATTTATTTATGGAAAACTTGAGTTTCATTTCTCTTGAGGTGGCCAACATATATTTGAAGCATAAAACATATGCTTGTAAGCACACCACATGGATGGTAGTGGCAGGAGGAGAAAAAGGTCAGCAATGGCCTCAGCTACACTGTAAGTTCAAAGCCAGCCGGGGATGTACAAGATCCTGTCTCAAAAACTCCAAGGGACACAAATCAAACAAACAATGGTACTTAGGAAATGAGCCACCAGTATTTAAGCTTTACAAGATACATGAAACAGGAATCTTGATGACATACTGTAACAGTGTTCACTGAGCATGTCCCAAGTGTTAGAATCTCAGTGCACAGTAGGTCTTAACACATCCCTGGGATCCAGAAGGGACTGCAATATGTATCCTGCATTGGGGAACACAGAGAAGAACCCCATGGCATGTGGAGTTCCTTGCAGGCAGTCAGAGTGGCTGAGAAGCCTTGCTCTAGTCCCTTGGTCTGGGAAGTAGACATGAAATGCACTGTCTTCTACCACGTGGCTAGAGAAGACAGAGGAAGTGCCATCTTGAAAGAAATGTGGGAAGACACCACTAGGCAAGAGAAACTGTGGAGTAAGCATTTTCCTATCGTCAAATTCTGTGCTCAAAACCATTCTCCCTAGTCACTGCTCTGCACTATGTGGTCAGTCTCCTAGACTGTGAGGCCGAGCTCTGAGCACTCAGAGGCAGGAACAGGACCTTTTTGCTTTAGAGTTTAAGGCCCAGCAGGACCCCACTTTCCTCAGTGGATTTAAAGTGGTTTTGCACTGCATTCCAGGTATAAAAGATTTTGCTTTGCCAAAATTCCTTGGATTGTGTGACCATTTCCCAGGGAGACCCATTCCCACCCCTAACAATGAGACCTTGATAAAGCTACTCACTTAAGATCATCAGGATGCCCGTGAGAAGCAACAGCCCAACAGACACGGAGATTCCGATGTAGAGGCCCTTAGTGGGGATCACCAGGGGGCGTGGTGTGGGGATCTCTTCCTAAGGAAACATCAATCATTGAAGAGATGCCAAATGAGATGAGCAGAAAACACAGCCCAGACCTCAACCTAGATTGTTTTCCCTCCATTTTCTGTGGCTAATCTAGAATATGCAAGTATGTGTGTGGAGTGTGCGCCTTGGTTCCCAGCACTTGAGAGGCAGAGGCAGAGGCAGAAGATTATCTAAGGGTTCCACGACAGCCTGGTTTACATAGCAGTTCTGGGACAGCCAGGGCCACATAGAGAGATCACACATTTAAATAAAATAGAACACGCAAGTAAACCAAACAACCTGAGCTGGTACTAAGTTGTTCAACTCTAGAAAACACAAACTTCAAATTGTCTAGGAGAAGAATGAAAATGTTTTCTCTGTCGTTTGAGGTGACATCATGGTTGCATATCTTGTGAGTGATTATATCTGCATTAATATTCAGTAGGTTATTCCTGTATTGAGAAAAACAGTGGCTCCTTTCTCCATTGATGTTCTGATGTTCCTAGCCTGTGCTCAGCTACTGAGCCTGGTCTTTCCTCACAGATCCTAATAGTCTTGTGAAAGTCTGGATTCTATTGTTTTTTTTTTTGTTTGTTTGTTTGTTTTGTTTTGAGACTGTGTCTCAATTCTCACTTTTTAGCCACAGCCATCCTGGAACTCTCTCTCTCTCTCTCTCTCTCTCTCTCTCTCTCTCTCTCTTGACCAGGCTGGTCTCTAATGCAGAAATGCATATGCTTCTGTCCCCCTGATGGCTGGGATTAAAGACATGGGCCCATAAGCCTGGCAAGATTTACATCTTTTTAAACCATTCAGAAGAAGCTGCTTCTGGATACAGACTGTTTACCACCGTCTGATCACACAGAAACGCAGAATCTCCCTAGTGCCCTGGTGCAGGGGATCAGGGATCAGCACACACTGGAATAAGCAGAAGACAGCTGAGCAGTAGGTGAGGCCCCTCTAATAGCTTAGCACTAGTCTACTAACCCTAAACAGAGCCCATGGATGGTTTAACTACAAGAAAAGGGAGATCAGAGACCAGTTCTCTGCCCATGTGTGAGCCTCGTCTAAAGTCACAAGCCCGGCCCCTCTGCATAGTCAGGGAGATCATGAACAAGTTAGTTAAACCCTGTGAGTGCTGTCTCTATGTCCCCAAACAACATGTTCAGTGGGTTCTCAGGCAAGGGATTCTCAGGTACTTGACAAACACTGTGTGGATATAAAGTAATGTCTGTTGGTTTTGCGACAGTGTCTCGTGTACCGTAGGCTGGCCTGGAGCTCTCTATGTAGCCAATATAATGAACTTCTTATCCTCCTGCCTACATATTTCCAGTGCTTGGTTCACAGGCGGGTCCACCATGCCCATGTGAACATTTACTTCATAACATTTTCCTTATAGTGAATGGCAGCAATGGCTATCCTTTCTCATACATCTTAAATATGTTATTTTCAATCTCTTCGTGAGATAGAGTTCAGAAAGTTGATCTAGAGGTTCAGGATGCATGCTGCTGCTGCTAAGCATTAGGGACCACACCTGTAATCCCAGAACTTTAGAATTAGTGACAGGAGGTCCTAGGGTTCATAATCATAGGTCTCCAGGAGACCCTGTCTCATAAACAAACAACTAAAACCCTAAACACAAGCACACAAAGGTGTGTCTCTGTGCACGGTTCTCAATGCACCTTGAGCAAGATTAACAGCTTCAGAGTCCAGATTTGCTAGTTCTCATTTTGACTTTAATTCTAAAGTATTCCTTCTTGCTGGTAAATATGACTGTTCTGCAGTTAACCGAGCTCAGGTACAACTACATCATGCAAGGTTGTGCTAAAAACTGCACAAGTCTGTTCAATTAGCAATCCTTTTGACATGGTGTGATGGCTTCTGATATCGCACTAGGGTACACAAATAATGATATGTTAATTTATTTTTGTCTAGTTAGCTCATTCTTTTTATTCTAACCTAGCTTTTACCCATAGGAAATCATTCAATCTCTTGTCTTTGAATCGTGTGTCCTTGCCTTGTAAAATATCATTTGTTGGACATTTTTAACAAACTTGAACATCAAAATAAATTTAACACCCTCTTAAAGTCAAATTACTCACTTCACAATGGAATTATTAACCTACATTTAGTACTCTCTTTGTGTTTGTGTGATTTTTAAGACACAATCTCACTATAGAACTCAAGATGATCTGGTAGTCTAGGCTATCCCCAAACTTGGTACCTCTTGTGTCAGCTTCCTAAATCCTATGATAAAGGAATAGACAACTATGCTTGGCTCTTTTTCTCTTCTTCTGTTTCTTCTCTTCTTCTTCTTTTGAGACAAAAGACTGTGAACTAAATTGATTTACAAATTCTTTAAATTCAACATGATTCCAGGAAGATAGAAGAGAATGTTGTTATTAACACAGGGAGGGATTTGCTTACAGTGTGATTATTCCAAGGGCGGTGTGAAGATGTCACAGTTTCAGTGTAAACTGTTCAAAAAGAATGAAAATTGTTATTAGAACAATGCTATACTTTCATTATAGACACTACACATGTTCATACCAACTTCTATGGTGAATTAAAAGTTAAATACATGATCAAAAACTATAGGCAGGCAGAGCATCATACTAAATACCAGTATTTTATTAAATGTATCCAGGAAGTTATATATCTTAACCTTTTTGTTCTGGCTTTGTAGAATATTCTTTCTAGAAACTCCCCTGCATTGCGGGTGGGAATGCGAGCTGGTACAGCCCCTTTGAATGTCAGTGTGGTATTTTCTCAGAAAATTAGAAAAAAGCCTTCCTCAATACCAGGTAATACCACTTTTGGGTATATACCCAAAGGATGCCCAATCATGCCACAAGAATATATGCTCAACTATGTTCATAGCAGCATGGTTTGTCATATCCAGAACCTGGAAACAACCTAAATGTCCCTTGACTGACGAATGGTTAAGGAAAATGTGGTACATTTACACAATGGAGTACTACACAGCAGAAAAAATAATTGCATCTTGAATTCTGCAGGCAAATGGATGGAGCTAAAAACATTATTTTAAGTGAGGTAACCCAGACCCAGAAAGACAATTATCACATGTACTCACTCATAAGTGGTTTTTAAACATAAAGCAAAGAAAACCAGCCTACAAATCACAATCCCAGAGAACTTAGACAACAATGAGGATACTAAGAGAAACTTACATAGATCTAATCTACATGGAAAGTAGAAAAAGACAAAATCTCCTGAGTAAATTGGGAGCATGGGGACCTTGGGGGAGGGTTGAAGGGAAGGGGAGAGGCAAGGAGGGGTGCAGAGAAAAATGTAGAGCTCAATAAAAATCAATAAAATTTTTAAAAAGAATATTCTCCTCTCTCTCTCTCTCTCTCTCTCTCTCTCTCTCTCGTACATGCCCATGTTTTTCTATAAATTAGGTGAAGCAGAGCACTTAGATTTGGAACAGCCTAAGGTCCTACCTTCTCTCTACTTCCATATTAGCTGAGGATTCTAAGTGCACAAAGGCCATACACACACTGATATGTCAGGATGACTCTACTCAGAATGAGAGGAACTACCATGACATCCGAACAGCTTGTGTGTTCTTATCTAATGTGTCAGTTTGCCTTGGCCTGGATCAGAATTGCTTCAGAAATCACCTGTAATATCACTCACAAGCCAACGTGTCACACATGATGCGAGGATTGGGATTTCGTGTGGCAGGAGAGTCGCTGAACTTCAATCTGATTTTGGGGTGTTTCTGGGATACCTTTTTTTGGGGAAACAGACCATAACTTTTACACTTTCTAAAATCTGCATGTGCAGAACACACCAATAAACAAATGCTTTACATCCTAACAGTGAGTGCCCAGTTTCATTTTATTCTTGAAACAGCACACGTCAGGTGTTTATACATTTGTAATTTTAGCAAATGACAGAAATAATTTGCTGACAATGCTTTCTCCCTCTCCCCCCTCCCCTCCCCTTCTCTCTCACACACACAATGCTCAAACAGTGAGTGGTACAAGCTACAGGTCTATGGGACTCCCAGTTCCTGCCAAAGCTGGCACTGCCAAGCATGAGTACACCTGGTTGGCCATGGCCTCCTGATTCTCACCTTCCACTTTTACTCATTGGGGGCACACTTCCAAGGAGCCAAAGGCAATGACTAGGTTTAAGCACCATCTACAGTCTAGAATCTATTTGTGACCTTGGATCTTAAGCACGACCTTCCAAGTATAAGAGAAAGTGACTCAAATATGAAACAAGATAAATTAAATTCAATACTGACAGGCATGTTGGCAAATACCTTTCATTGCTAGAAGTAGAGGCAGGAAGACCTCTGTGACTTCAAGGCAACCTTAGTCTACATCATGAGTTCCATACCAGCCAAGTTGAGATCCTAGCTCAACAAAATAAAATTCAACCAATATCACTCCAGCTGGTCACATGATCATGTCAACTGTCACTGCTTTTCTGAATCTCTGTTTTCCATAAAGTCAGGAACTTATACTTGTTCTCTAAACTTAGCCCATTAGCCCATACCCTGATGCAAGCAAAAACTAAGTCTTGAAAAGTTCTGCCAGTCTCGAGAGATCCTCACAGTTGCCTGGAGCAAAATGGGTTCTCTCACAAATCCTTATGTTCTAATATCCCAATCTAAAACCTAGGGTCCTCTGCAAACTTGGCTTGTAGCCTAGTACTTCAGAGTCCTCTTATTTAAGTGTACCCGCAGGCCAATGGGAGGCAAGGAAATCAATACTTCCCATCAGATTGATCTAGCAAAACAAAACAAACAAAAATCTGTGACCCTTCTGCTGCTCGTCAGAATTCAGCCCCACACCAGAGGATGGACAGATGTCGGAAGCTTTAAGTATCTCAAAGAGCTATTCTCATCTCAATGCTAGATGTAGATGATTTGGACCTAATCTTGTCTTTGGATATGAAGTTTTCCCCTTCTCTAGCAAACTGTTTGTTAAAATTAAGTCTAAATTCATAATGTATATATTTGAAGTTAAATTTTAGGGAGGCACACAAAACATATACCTAATATTTTATATTAAATTCTATATATATGCATATGTAATCTGTGTATACATTTTTGCATTTAATTGCAAATGCTTATGGAGACCAGAGGCCACAGATCCTTTGGAAGTGGAACTACAGGCATTTGAGAGCACCTCAACATAGATGCCTCGAACCAACTCAGGATCTCCTCAACAGCAATACTTGCTTTGAGCTATGAAACCATCTCTCCAGTCCAAGCTTGAACATGTCAAATTCCTAAGGACTTTTAATTCAATGTGTAAATCATTAGTATAAAAAACATCTTTTTGCATTTTCCTACTTCACAAATAAACTGAAAGATCCTTGAAGGTAAACTTTAGAAAGCATCAACTGTCCCTAAAAAGGGAGATTAATGGAGTCTTCTTCAGGGAGAATCTGAATACAGGACAGACCTTCCAAACATAAATCTCAGAGCCTATGGCTGGAGTTATGACCCTAGAGTCAGAAGAACCAGCTTCCAACTCAAGTGAACAGGGAGAGAGACTGAGCCACTTTCTGTCTCCATAACTTCCACCATGAACTGTTCATCCCTGTCACTATGAAAGAGGGACAGATTACAGCTATACAGGACACAAGTGTCTGAGAATTAAACACTGAATCATGAAGCATGTAGCATGCTGCCTGGTGCTCAGGAAACATTGAATGTCAGCTTCACTGCACTATGGCCTTAGCTGAATGACAGAACTTCAGAATATCTGAAAAGGGTTCGATTGTGCCTACCCAGACACCAGTTCTCAGTCATTCTTTCTTTAATTTTTCATCATAAAGTCATACCCTACTATCCCAGATTCCTAACATCCTCATCAGCTATCCTAGATCAATGATTCACCAGAATCTGGCTAGTACTGAATCCCTGGAAAATCTCATATAGAGAGATGGGTGTCATCTATATTCAAATTCCTACAGAGCAGAGGGTGCACATGGAGAATCATGGACATAGTGAAGTCGTTGTTTAGAACCCAGCTAAGACTCCTTCACCTAGATCATACTTATGACTGCCTTGTTGTTTGTGTGTCCTAGAGAACCCCATGAGAAGGCCTCTGATTGCTGAAACACATAATTTTGTACCTGGTTTTGAAGTCTGCATGTTTGTTGGTCGTGGAGGAGTAGAAGTAGAGAGTCTGGTTGATTTTGGAGCATTTGTGGGTCTCCTTGTAGTAGTTATGGGATTTGTGTTAGGTGAGGGTCTCCTTGTAGCAGTTGTGGGTTTTGTGGTAGTTGAGGGTCTCCTTGTAGTAGTTGTGGGTTTTGTGGTAGTTGAGGGTCTCCTTGTAGTCGTTGTGGGTTTTGTGGTAGTTGAGGGTCTCCTTGTAGTAGTTGTGGGTTTTGTGGTAGTTGAGGGTCTCCTTGTAGTAGTTGTGGGTTTTGTGGTAGTTGAGGGTCTCCTTGTAGTAGTTGTGGGTTTTGTGGTAGTTGAGGGTCTCCTTGTAGTAGTTGTGGGTTTTGTGGTAGTTGAGGGTCTCTTTGTAGTAGTTGTGGGTTTTGTGGTAGTTGAGGGTCTCTTTGTAGTCGTTGTGGGTTTTGTGGTAGTTGAGGGTCTCCTTGTAGTCGTTGTGGGTTTTGTGGTAGTTGAGGGTCTCCTTGTAGTAGTTGTGGGTTTTGTGGTAGTTGAGGGTCTCCTTGTAGTAGTTGTGGGTTTTGTGGTAGTTGAGGGTCTCCTTGTAGTAGTTGTGGGTTTTGTGGTAGTTGAGGGTCTCCTTGTAGTAGTTGTGGGTTTTGTGGTAGTTGAGGGTCTCCTTGTAGTAGTTGTGGGTTTTGTGGTAGTTGAGGGTCTCTTTGTAGTAGTTGTGGGTTTTGGAGTGGTTGAGGGTCTCTTTGTAGTAGTTGTGGGTTTTGTGGTAGTTGAGGGTCTCTTTGTAGTAGTTGTGGGTTTTGTGGTAGTTGAGGGTCTCCTTGTAGTAGTTGTGGGTTTTGTGGTAGTTGAGGGTCTCCTTGTAGTAGTTGTGGGTTTTGTGGTAGTTGAGGGTCTCCTTGTAGTAGTTGTGGGTTTTGTGGTAGTTGAGGGTCTCCTTGTAGTAGTTGTGGGTTTTGTGGTAGTTGAGGGTCTCCTTGTAGCAGCTGTAGGTGAAGGTCTCCTTGGAATTGTGGGTTTTGGGGTGGTTGAGGGTCTCCTTGTAGTGGTTATGCGTTTTGGAGTGGTTGGGGGTCTCCTTGTGATAGTTGTGGGTTTTTTAGTTGTTGATGGTTTCCTTGGAGTAGTGATGAGTTTCCTGGGTGTAGTTCTGGCTTTCCTTGGAGTAGTACTAGATCTGTTGATAGATTTTAATCTACTTGTAATTGTAACTCTTTTTGAAGAACTTGTTGGAACTCCTGGATTTAGAAACCAATATAAAAGCAAAGGTCAGCCCGGCAAGAAGAAAAAAGAGCCTTAGTAAATAAGAAGGAGAACCCAAAGAAAAACATATAGTCATCCTCCTGAATATTAACCTTCATCATGCGATGAAAAGAGACAGAGGCAGAGACCCACATTGGAGCACCAGACAGAAAACTCAAGGTCCAAATCAGGAGCAGAAGGAGAGAGAGCACGAGCAGGGAGCTCAGGACCGCAAGGGGGTGCACCCACACACTGAGACAGTGGGGATGTTCTATCGGGAACTCACCAAGGCCAGCTGCCCTGGGTCTGAAAAAGGATGGGATAAAACCGGACTCGCTGAACATAGCGGACAATGAGGACTACTGAGACCTCAAGAACAATGGCAATGGGTTTTTGATCCTACTGCACGTACTAGCTTTGTGGGAGCCTAGGCAGTTTGGATGCTCACCTTACTAGACCTGGATGGAGGTGGGTGGTCCTTGGACTTCCCACAGGGCAGGGAACCCTGATTGCTCTTTGGGCTGACGAGGGAGGGGGACTTTATTGGGGGAGGGGGAGGGAAATGGGAGGCGGGGGCGGGGAAGAGGCAGAAATCTTTAATAAATAAATAAAAAAAAGAAAAAAGAACCTTAGATACACCCCTCCCTCGCATATCAGGTAGAGGCTGTCTCCATGCAGAGGCTCCTCCCCTGAACTTCTGTTCTTTGTCATTGACCATCTAGGATGTGGCAGGGTGGGGCAGTAGAAACAGCTCATCAAACAGCTGCACCAAAAACCTGGAGATGAGAACGGGGTCCACATCCCTACTGAAACATGTTCTATGTGATAGGTCAGATGCTCACATTTCTCTCAGTATCTCTGTGACACTGAGAGGGTGTTGGGAACTAGGGCTGAGTGTGTTCCTCTCAAGGGCAACTGACTTCACCCACTGACTGCACTCTGAGCATGTTCTAGTCTAGAGAGTACATACACACAGTGCTGCATCACAAGGCTAACTAGGCTAGTTGGCCCACAAGAGGTCCCATGCAAGGCCCAACACTAAATTATGTGCACATTTGTATAGGGAAGAGACACAGTTGTCTATGGTTTCTTCCAAACTGAGAGAAACGGTGAATATTTCTTATCAAAAAAATTTTGGTACCAAGAGTTTCAGAATTTGAGTAATTCTGAAAATTTTGTAACACTTTTTTTTTTTGTAGCTCACATATGGGGCTCAAGTCTAAATATGGATAGATGTAGCATTCATCGCATACACTTTATATACATAGCTTATAGGGAGGTTTATAAACTATTGATAATTCTATGTATGAATACTTCATGGCATTGAATTTTCCAGGTATATTACCAAGGCCATGCCCAAGAGGTTTTAGATATTGAAGCACTGCAGACCTCATATTGGGACAAAGGAACCAAAACATAGGTGTTCAGGAGCATTCATTCATGTTAATCACTTTTAAAATCATTGCTGATAGCATAGCAAGGAATGGGTATGACTGTGCTAGAACAAAACTGTTCACACTATTCGATTCAAACTATTCTCATTATTTGATACAAACTGTTCACACTATTCAATCCAAACTATTCACGCTGTTTGATTCAAACCGTTCACACTATTCAATCCAAACTGTTCACACTATTGAATCCAAACTGTTCACACTACTCTATTCAATCTGCTTACACTACTCTATTCAAACTGTTCACACTATCAGATTCAAACTATTAGATTGGTGATTGAGTCTACTGTGTGGGTAGAGGTTTAAGCACAATGCAAACCTTCCCTAAATGGAATGCATCTCTCACAGGGAAATGTAAGCATGGGAACAGTCTAGTCATAAGACCCCTATGAGAACAACCAGGAAAGAAGCCACCAGTTTGGGAGCTTTGCTTTTCTTGTTCTGGGGCATTTTTTCTCCCAGGTAGATGGGAAAGTCTGAAGGAGCTGATGAGGGTCCTAAGACATCTGGAGAGGAAGCTCAGTATGATAAAATGCACAGGAAATCATAAGAAGTTGTGTTTAAGGATGAAACAGAGTTGCTTTTGAACCCCTTGACTAGCTAGACAGAGGACTTGTCAACACTGACCTGTGAAATGGTTTCTACACTCGATACCAGCCAACTGTCAATAATTTCAAGCAGCTGGGCACTGTGAAACAGGCTTTTGAGTCCATCTGTCAAAAGACAGAGGCAGTTGGATCTGCGAGTTTAAGGATAGTCTGGTCTACTTGAGAGATCCTGACTGTCCACACCATGCAGTGAGGTTCCGTGTCAAAAACAAACAGATCAATAAGAAGCAAGGGACAAACTGCCAAGGCTGAACAGTGACGGACGATGTGGATGTGTGGATTTTAAAAGAAGAGACAAGCTAGAATTGACGTCGATTGTCAGTGTGAGCCCTGAGCAACGGAGATTAGGGGATATCAGCAGAAGGAACTGCATCCTCATGGTTCTGCTCTTTCTATGAAAATGATACCACATTGTAGAGGAAACTGTGATGATTTAAGAACTGGGGCTTTCATGAACTTCCAACTGGTCCCCACTGAACAGGCACTGGAAGAGAAACACTTTTCTTTATGACCACATCCTTGTACAAAAGCATAATTTTGTGACAAAATGCGAGGACTCTTTTAAAGCCTAAGGCAGGGCAGACCTGGAGTGGAACTCTCGTCCTCCTATGCGTGTGGCCCGTGCTCAGCAAGGTCAACTGACTCTTGTGGAAGCCAGCTCATCAGTGCAGCAGCTCCCTGCATGGCCTGCTTTTCAGGTCAGAGCTGCTGGGCTTTTACAGTGTAGAGGACAGGTGACTTAAAGTCACAAGACATTGACTCTGAGGCAGAGGACAGTCTTTCGTTCAGGTCACTCAGCTTAGGTAAAGCTTCCTGCTGAGTTTCAGGATGGAGAGCAGATGCAGTTTCCTGGACCAACAAGATGGTCCCACATACAGTTATGACCTGGATTCTGACTTAGCCCATGGTCTTGCATTCAGCTGATCTTAGCACTTACAAATAAATAACAAGTAGGTGGTATACAACCAAATTATCAGGACTAAAGTGCTATAGGCTGGAAAGCCAGGAGGGCAGGGCCATCAAAGTACAGCCTGGATACGTGAGATTATGTCATTAAAAAAAAATAATAAAAGCAAGTGTTTAATCGCAAGCATGGTTATAAGAACCTTCATTTCCTTGTTCTAGGAAAAGAACAAATCTCTAGTAAACAGAAGACTCGGTTCCCTGGCAGGTTCCCTTGTAGGACATAAATAAAGCAGCAAGGCACACTCACCCGGCTGAACTTGCAGTGAGGCCGTCAGTCTCTGTACGCCATTCCATCCCTTCTTCTCCACTCGACAGCAGTAGAGCCCACTGTCCCTCTCAGTGGCATTCTCTATGGTCAAGGACACATCTCCTTGAAGAAGCTGCCCCTTCAGCTGGTAGCGACGGTCTGTCCGATAGTAGACTCTGTGTCCATCGGTCCAGATGAGTGTCTGTCCGCATGTATCCCCACATTCCCCTCGGCCCCAACACATGGAGGAGATCCCATCAGACACTGGATAAGAACACGGCAGTGTCACAGGGTGGCCCACCACTCCAGGGACTTCTGGGAAAGAATCCACAGCCACTGTGATAAGAAGGTGAAACTGGAGAATGAGCACTCAACAGTTTTCTACAATGGATTCTACTTCTTCATCTCGTTCCCAGTTTTCCTTTTAGATCAACTGTGGGCCAAACCTGGGGTGTGGGTGTGGGAGGTAAGTGTTCTATTTCCAGCCTCAGCCTTCCGTTATCTGATTTTTTTGTAGAGTTTTAATATTTTAACATTTTCATTGTAAACAATTCTCTGTTAGCTTATTCTTCAGTATGTGTGTGGGAAAAGCCACTTACTGCACTGTATTATATTCACACTGTATCTTTTTAAATTTTTGTATTTATTCATTTATTTCCCTTTCTTTCTCTCCTTCCTTCCTTTCATTCTATATTTTATTCGTTTTACTTTTGGAGACAGAGCTCACTAGGTCGTTCTCACAGGCCTAGATCTCTCTATGTAGACTAGGCCAGCCTGAAACCCAGACAGATCCAGCTAACTCTGCCTTCTGACTGCCAGGATTAAAGACATGCACCACCATGCTTGACCTGTTTGTTTGTTTTTAGACAGGGTGTTGCTTTGCAGCCCAGGCTGCCTCGTACTCTCTATCCTCCTGTCTCATACTCCTGAGAAATGAGACTACAAGCATATACTACTAACATAAATGTTAATTCTTAATATTTTAAAACTGTTCTCCCAGAGGCTGTGCCTGACAAGTTAGATTTCAAAAGTAAAGTCCAGAAACTATTGAGTTCAAAAACCAACCTGGGCTTATGAGACTCGGTCTCAAACCAGAGTTACTTCCCTGAATGCTACTACTACAAATGAAATCACTAACTCTTTACCCACCTCTCCGTTACAAAGAGCAAAGCCAAGTTTTGTTTATAACATCGCTGATTTAAAGGCAGATCTTTACCAACTTGAACTTCAGTTTTCAGAATGGCTTTTGTTTGCTTATATGGTTTTCACTGTTTTTGTTTTTTTTGAGACACAGTCTCTCTATGTAACCTTGGCTAGCCTCAGTATTTAGAACTCTGTAATAGAACTGGCTGTCTAAATTTATGGAGATCTGCCTGTTTCTACCTCTCCAGTGCTGGGATTAAAGATGTGCACCATGAGAATGGGTCTTGTGATACCATCAGGAGGATTGAGGCATTAGGATCAGTCCTTTAAAAATTAAAAAAAAAAACCTGAACAAGGGTCCCTGTTTATGTGTTGGTGACATTCCAGAAACTGAACAACCTTCAGTTACAAAGTATGCCCAGAAAATCAGAATATTAAATCAAGAACTAAACCATGCAACTTTTAAACCTAAAATAATAATTTTAATATGAATCCGTTGAGAACATGGATTGAAATCCCTATTACCAATTGTTTCCAAGTCAGGGAGCTCTGGGGGCTGAAGATACATCTCAGGGGACCATGCTCACCTCACTCATGCCAGCTCCTGGGTTGATTCCCAGCACAGGATAACAGTGGACTGTGAGATTCACTAAGTAGTCACCCATATTCAGTCCTAGGTCATGCATTTGGGACGTGGTCTGAGAAAGCACGTTCCTTTTTCTATAAAATGAGTGTATAATAGGTGTGCATTTCTCAATGGGACACTCATTACTTCATTTTGCCTAATACTTTTTTAGGATCACAAGAATAATACATATTATTATAATAAAAAGTATAAAAATGTCTGATAAGAATTAATGGCCTTCTACAATTCTTCTTCTTCTTCTTCTTCTTCTTCTTCTTCTTCTTCTTCTTCTTCTTCTTCTTCTTCTTCTTCTTCTCCTTCTCCTTCTCCTTCTCCTTCTCCTCCTTCTCCTTCTCCTTCTCCTTCTCCTTCTCCTTCTCCTCCTCCTCCTCCTCTTCTTCCTCCTCCTTTTCTTTTTCTTTTTCTTTTTCTTTATGAGATAGGGTTTCTCTGTAGCTTTGAAGCCTGTCCTGGAACTAGCTCTTGTATACCAGGCTGGCCTTGAACTCACCTTCTGCCTCTGCCTCCTAAGTGCTAGGATTAAAGGCATGCACCACCACCATCCAGCCACAATCCCACTTATTAGATGTTAGACTGTGAAATTTGCAATATATAGCAGGTGCAGGGTCTCACGCCTATAATCCTAGCTCTTGGGGAGCATTGCGTTCACTCTCAGTTGTCTATCATGTGTGTATCCTTTTAGGCTACCTTAGACCTTTCTTCAAAAAAAATTAAAATTCAATTCACTATTTACCCCTATATCATAGATTTTTTCCATTAGAATTTTTAAATAAACAATTGGAAGATGAGTGTTTTTTTTTTAAGGTTTTAGGCCAAGTGAAGGTTTGGGTACCCTCTCATGCTCTTTCTTCAGCCCTCAGGCTTTGAATATGACATAAGTGTGCATGTGCTTAGCCTTTCTTGAATATAACATGAATGTGCATGTATTCATCCTTTACTTGATGGCCTTGTGAATCTTATTTTTTTAGCCATAAATTTTGAAATTTATGTAGCTTAAATTTCTTGGAGCTACGACTTCATTCCGATTCTTTGTTCACTATGTAATTTGTAATACAGAGCCCAGGGAATCATTCCTCCAAACCTCCATCCTCCTAACCATCCCCAGCTCATCTCTCACTTACCTGGGAGAAGGAGTAAGAGGCCTGAAATGAGGACTTGAGGATACATCCTGATGTTGACCTAAGGACATCGAGAAGACACTCTGATCGACTGTCCCTCACACACTGTCTCTGAGAATTCTGAATGTACGAATGACATAGGCCTCTCTGTTAGGGTGCCCTGTCCTCCGAAGCAGCCACTGTTTCCCGGTCCTTCCCCCATACAACCATCAGTCTCACTTCTCGTCTCGGCACAAATAGGATGACAGAGAAAACTTGAAGGCAGACATAAGATTGTGTGCCTTTGGGAGATCCCTAAGCAAGGACCAGCCTTCCAAGGGCGGTGCACTTGCCCTCTGGTGGACTCAGGGCTGTTCCTGCTTAACACCCAGAGAGGCTGGTCCCTAAGCCTCAATCAACTTCATTATTAACAACATGGACTGAGAAGAACGGAAGTGTTGTGTCTAAGCACATTGTCCCACACAGGCCAAAGACAAGGGTTTTGAATTTTTCCACTTTAGTTTCACTGTAACCACTACCAGACTGGGCTGAGGGGGAGTGAACAAATATTACTCTCATGTTAATAATATTAATATTAGACTGTTTTAATGCCTCCTGGTTAAGAGTGCCCTCTGCTCTTAGAGAAAACCTGAGAGAGGGTTCAGATCCCATGTTGGGATGCTTGCAGCCACTATTCCTGAAGATGCAGAAGACCCAAACATTCCTCGAACACCTGTGCTCACACGCACATATCACCACATACAGATACACACGATTAAAAAGAATAACTATCAATCTTAAAACTGGCAATATGCTTACAATGACTTTGACATCATATATTTATAAAATACCAGATTTATAGTTTACTATAGAAAATGCTAAATATAATACTAAAGTTTTACTCATTCCGTACATTTGTTTGCTGTCTTCAACAGAGCACGTATGATTTTATGAACCTAGACTCTAACAATGAGTGAAAGACCTCTAGTTTCATGTGGCTTGCCGCTATCTAGAAAATAACAGTTTGTTTATAAACCACAGAAACTACAGAAAATTCACCCTTACCCTGCATGAATGAACATGTGAACAGAACAGGGAAACGGCAAGGAAAGCCTAGAGGATGCAGAGGGAGCGTTGGTGACAGGGCCGGAAGGGTAGGGACACAGACTTTGCTTGGTTTGCCAGACCTACCTGGACTTTCTAATAATCTCACAGAGAAGATGAAATTTGAGCGACCCTGAAGAAGACTTAGCCAACCAGAAAGAGGAGTCACAGGAGAAGAAACTGAGGGGAGGCAAAGTTTCAGACGCAGGAGATTGCCTGCGGCAGGGGAGAGGGCAGGGCAAGTGGGACAGTGAGGGACAGCAATACAGAAGAGCAGGGCAGAGGCCAGCACCATCACCCTGGAGACAACTCTTGAGGACTCTCCTTCTCACTAGGGCACAGGGAATCATTGCTGGAGTGGGGTGACAGGACGTGGTGCCCTCTGGGGACGGCAGTGACTGCTAGGCTGACAAGCAAGGACATTTAGGGTCTGTGGCAGGAATTCAGTGTGAACGAGACAACAGGAGATGACATGATCAATGAAGCCAAGACACTCACGTCTGTGGGCCCAGAAGGCAAAGCAAACTGGGCTTCCTGTAGGCTGGGAGTCTAAATAGGATTCGTTACTCAAGCCTGAGCTCTGCATGACAGGAGGGGCTGTCAGCAGAGAAGGGAGGAGCTGCTCCCACCTCTTGGAGGAGATCTCCTGGGCCTTGGTCATGCTAGTGTGCAGTATCTTTGGAACTCAAAGCTGGGCTTGAACCCTGACCCTGTGCCTCCATCTCCCCAGGGCTGGGACTGAAAGTATTTGCCAACATACTAAAGTTTCTTTGCTTGTTTGTTTAAATGATAAAAGTATCACTGTGGGAGCTGGGTATATGAACTGATGGAGAGCTGCCTAGTGGCTGTGAACCTCTCGTTCAATCACCCACATCAGATAAACCAGGAATTGTGGTGTAGGGCTGTAATTCAAGAATTTAGGAAGTAGAGGATTAGAGGACTTCAAGGCCATCTTTAGGTGCCTGTCAAACTGGAGGCCAGCCATAGATACGTGAAGGCATGTCTTAAGATAAAAGTATGAGACATGATGATTTTATGCATATCATATTAGCAATCAGTAGGCTAAGAAAAGAAGATTGCAGTGAGATCCAGGCCAGTCTCAGCTACAGAGTGAGTCTCCAGCTCAGAAATAAACAGAAATCACATAACAGCGTGTGTATGCATGTATTATCTGAAGACTGTCCAAGCTAGGCATTGAATTCACTACCCTCCTGCCTCAGCTCTTGGGTTGCCTTCCTGACAAAGAAAAAGAAGAGTTTTTCTGAGTGATGAAAGGGTGGAGTCTCGCACCACAGTAAACGGTGGCAGCTGAGACATGAGTTGGGGCCAAAGATGTCTGCAGAAACTGGGTTGATGGTGTCCACACTGAAGGGAGAAACAAAGAGCCAGAGAGATGGCTTAGTGGGTACCTCACTTCCTGCTAAGCTTCCTAACCTGAGTTAGACACTGCCCCCAGTACTAACTGGAAAAAGAATAGGATAGACTCCTGAAAGTTTCCTTTGACATACACACATGCACACACATACACACATGCACGCACACACTCATACACATACACTACACAAACTTGTAATTTAAAAAGAAAGTTCAGAGGAAAACTTCTCAATTTTGAGGATCTAACAGTATCCACTGAAGTATATTTGCTCTATTATCTGACCATTGCTTTAAGGTCCCTGTATGCAGAGGAGTGGGGTGTGGCAGTGGGAGGGGTTCAGAACAGTGAAAGAACAGTCAGCAACACCTGGGTGGTGAGAAGCTCATGATCAGCACAGACAGACAGCCCAAGAAGAAGGGCCGCAGACTCCAGAAGCTCCAGCTTTCGGGAGTAGTGGAAGAACCCTTCAACAGACATTAGCATCTTAAAAATTATCTTAAAGCTTTTCCCTAAATATTTCCCCCAGAGTTAAAGAGTTCAGTGACTTCCCATTCATTGAAGAACAAGTCCAAGTCTAAAGCCGCTCATCTTCCTGGACTGACCACTCCCTTCCCAACTCCAACAGCTGAAGCAAATTTTAGTTACTCCTGCCTTTGGTTATCTGACCCCTAACACAAAACTCAAATGTCTGTAGCCAGCTGAGGGTCTTCTTCACACCACATACAGCTATTTCATTCAAAAATCTCCTAATCTGCAAATTAAAAAAGTCAGTGAAGGACACTGCCAATATATCTATGCCCTCTCCTCCTTGCTCCCATTTCTATGTTATATAATATGATATATTACTTATAGATACCAGGAGTACCAAACTATTTTCTACAGTTTTTGTTTTATTTCTCATGTTAACTTTGCTTTAAAAGACTTCAATACCTCACCTATGTAAATATATCATTCCATTTAAATGAAGATACACCTTCCAAGACACCAGAACTCTACAGGATGCTAAGTTGCCCTAATGTCTAGAGACACACTCCCATTGTCCTAATGCCCTGCACACAATCCCACAGCATCCCATATGGTCCCGAAACTGCACAGAGCACTATTCTGATTGTGTCTCTCTAATGTGAGTCTGTAGAAGACCCTGCTTACCTGGTACTTAAGAGAGTGGAAACTTCATGTTACAGTTTCTCCTAGTCCTCTGCTGCTGATGGATGTTTCCAGAACTATTTGCGGATAAAGAATAACTTCTCTTATAAGCCCATCCTTATCTCCCAGTCACCCTCTGTGTGAGGATTGAGTCTCTCTAGTTCTCCAATCCACCTACTAGATAGCATCTACTCACTGACATAGACTATACGGGAACTTAAGTGTATGGGAGCATGGCTAATGTGCCTCCTGGGTTTCCAAAGCTGCAAAGATCTTCACCTGAGGTGTGACTCTATGCCTGGGGACCCTGCTGCTTCTGACATAACTGGAGAGAAAAGAGACTTTAACACCTGGACCAACCCTCTCAATTTACAGTGAATAAACCACACTTTGGAAAGAAGAATGAACTGTAGGAACAGGAATCCTTGGAGCAAGAACAGAAGGAACATCTAGCTCTTACAATATCGCCTGGACGTCATTCAACTTACATCTTTTTAATAAATGTTTCCTAGAAGCCCATATTAGGATGGGGGAACTGAAAGACATAAACCTAATTCACACTGTTTCCAAAAGTTTCGGGAATACAGGGTATGGTGGTACACACCTTTGACCTCGCACTGGGGAGGCAGAGGCAGAGGCAGGTATTGTATGACAGAAGGGTTACAGAGGGCATTCCAGGCCAGCTGTGTGGTGAGATGAGATGTTTAAAGAAGCCAAAGCCATGCTTCTCCATACCCAGGTGCACCTTTCAGATGTCACTAAAATTCCCACAGAGGCTCCCAAAGTGTGGGAGTTGTATAAAACAGGAACCTGGGTGTAACTGCTTTCTTGTCTGGGAATTAGAGGGTAATATGTTGTTCAAGCAGGTTTCTAGAAGCGAAGGTACATCCTGAGGGTGTCCCTACTCCTACAAACTGAATAAGTAAATAAACTACCAATCAATCAACCAACCAAACAACCAACCAACCAACCAACCAACCAACCAACCAACCATCTTTAAGATACTGAGGGCAACATCACAGATCTGTTTGGGGCTAAAACTTTTGGCCCATTACCATCGATGTGGGGGTAAGATATTGACTCCACACCCTTTTTGGGGAAGACAGATGGGTCACAGGAATTTAATAACATTAGGCTTTTCTAAATGAAGTTAGGATGATCAATTCAGTTTTGATTTGGGTGTTGTTTGTATTTCTACTTTTGTTTTGAGGTAGGGTCTCATTATGTAATGCAGGATGGCTTGAAAGTCCCTTGTAGTCAAAGACAATAGTGAATTTCTAATCTTTCTTCCTCCACTGCGGCTGGATTCCAAGTGTGCGCTGCCTCCTAGGGTTTCTGCGGTGCTGAGGATTTAAATCCAGGGCTTCATGCATGCCTGGAAAATCTTCTAAAACTGAGCTACATTCACAACCAGGATCATTGTGTGTGTGTGTGTGTGTGTGTGTGTGTGTGTGTGTGTGTGTGTGTGTGTGTGTGTGTGTGTTTAAACTCATGTGTTTTGTTCTTGCTATCACTGTTTCAGGCACACTGGCTCCCTGTCCACTTTTAGGCTATTCTGAATTTTCTTGGTCAAGGCACCTATTGCATAACTGTTCCCCTTTCTTAGGATAATCTCAGTATAGATGGCTGTGAGCCACCATGTGGTTGCTGGGAATTGAATTTAGGACCTCTGGAGCTTTGAGCCCTCTCTCTAGCCCCTTTCAGCAAATCCTACCAGCGTTCGCCACCACACGTTATTTCAGCAGGATACTTCTCTCTGGTGGTTTAGAAAGCTGCTCCCTATCTTTCTGTCTCCAGCCGAAATTAGTAGTCAATAGCCCCAATTCCTAGCTGTTCATTCCTACTCTAGTTCCTATCTTGGATAGCTTATTACAAAATAATCCTTGTCTCAAAAGTAGTCACTTAGGAGCCTACACAATGCCTACTCAGGTGGGTTGACATGTAATACCCATGAAATGCAAACTGATTTCATAAGCCTTAAAATGAGTGAGTACGAAATCTCAGTGTTCTTTCTATCCATTCATTGTTGAGATAGGAAGACCTACAATGAATTGAATTAAAGAAAATAAGTTCTTCAACTTAATGTCACTTAATGTCACTTATTTCTATTTTTAAATGTTTATTTGTGTGTATAAATGCACGTGTGTGGGGGGGGGTTTGGATAAATGCAGATGCGGGACAGATGAGGACAGATGGTGTCCTCCTCAATCACTCTACCTATTCCTTTGAGAAAGAATCTCTCTGTGAACTGGGGCCTCATGATTCTTCTGTCAGACTAGAAGCCAGAAAAACCCCAGGAATTTCTATGTTTCTCTCCTCACGTTGAGTGTGGGTTTTGGATGTTCTTGGGGTTGGGTCTTCTTATGTGGATGCTGGGAGGCTCAGTCTGGCCTTCATCATTGTGCAACGAGTATGTCTAACTGTGGAGCCATCTCTCAAGCCCTATGACTTCTATGACTTGTTTCCTTTAAATACAGAGTAGAAAAATTGAAACTGCTTATGTAGTTCTTGCTGTATTAGTACTGCACAGTGCTGGTCAAGAAGTTCAAAGCAATTGCACTGCTTTCTGCTGGAGTGTAAGGAATGCTCAATGGGAAAGAAGGAATGGGGGAATCCAGTGTTAAACTTAAATTCTGCTCTCTCTCTCTCTCTCTCTCTCTCTTTTTGATGTTTGCTTGGCTCATTTTGTACTTATTTGTTTTGAGATGAGGTCTCTAGTGGCCCAGGAACTTTAAGTTTCTATGTGTCTGAGACTGTTCTTAGATTCTTGATCTTCCCGGCTCTGAAGCTAGAATTCAAGTATGAGTCACCATGTTTGTCTTTTTCATTGTATATATAATTGACTATGTTCCTACCCTTGGTTGGTTGGTTGGTTGATTTGGAGACAGCGGCTTACTTTCTGAATCAGACTGATCTCATATCAGCAATTCCCCTGCCTTGTGCTGGAACTATACTCAGGTGCAACCACACACCCAACTGAAGCATGCAAACTTAAAGAATCAATCCCAGTATCCCCAGGAGCCCACAATGGGTCTCAGTTAACAGTGTCACACCAGTTTCTTCATTTTGATCAAGGCTCCATGGTGTGTATGATGCTGGCATTAGAGAAAATTGGATGATTACAGGGACCCTTGTGATTTTGCTGCAGATCCAAATTCTTTCAGATAAAGATTTGAACAGCAACAAGGAAATAAATAACCCAAGCCAATTGCTCCAGCAGGCTGCCCTGCCCAGAGTGTCTTGTGACAGCCTGACTGGAAAGGAACACTTAGAAGGGTGTGAATGTCAGACTTCAGAGTCTTTACCTGAGCTTCCAGGATGGTGAGGCTGCTGGGTGTGTATTGGGAATCCTTAGCCTGAGGATGGTTGATGTCATTGTTGGAAGAACAGTGAAAACTGCAGAGAATTCCCTGAGGCCTGGAGCAGACAGGTCTTGAAGCCCCTCACCCTCTGCACTGAGCCTTCCTTCCACCACAGCTCAGCCAACAGCAGGTCAGGAGAGTTTAGCTAAGATCTAGTGGTCAACTTTGGCACAAAGGAATTTTTTGAGCCCTGCTGGAAGGTGCACACCTTTGACCACAACAATGGGAGTTGGTGGTAGGAAAATCTCAGAGTCATCTTAACACTGAATTTTGGTTCATGGTCAGTCCAGATAACATGAGATGCTGCTTGACTGGCCCACTACCAATATATATATATATCAGTCTTTTTGTGTAAGGGAAGCTGGCATTGTTGCTCTGCCTATAGTTTATTAAAAACACAAACTCCAACTATATCAAAAGGAAGCATGATTATGTTAAAGACAGATCACACACAAAATAGATTCCTAGTTATAATGGTATAAAAATCATTGGCTCAGGTCTTACTCAACATCGGCTATTACTGCTTTGTCTTTCTGAAGTACATTTATTTATACATACAATTTGGAAACAATTAGAAATTTAGAACTCTGAATGAAACCAGTGCTAGCCCCAACTCTGTCACATGTGAAACAGGACTTCTCCCAGGCAGAGCCTGTGTCCTGCTCCCCCTTCCCCTTCATCTCTGCATTGCTTCCTTCCAGCTCCTGATTCAGAGCCCAGTGGTGAGAATAGGAACACTGGGCATTGAGTCAGCTTACAGGGGAAACAGCATTGACGACCTCAACCCCTTGGTCCACTATTTTCTTCCCTGATATCTGCCTGGTCCATTCTCACCATGGTAACCTCTCTTGACATGAAACACCCATCCTTATCCTAAGATCAATCCCATAATAAATGTATCCTATTTCCAGAGCTATGAGAAAGCATAACCAACTCTAATGGTAATATTAGATCTCCTTCTACTATTTATTTATGAGGGAAATTAAAACCTGCATTTTCCCATGATTTTACCCCTTGAGAAGAATAGGGAAAGTGACATTTCAAATTACGATATGAGAGATAAAACATGAACATGAAATATTTCTAAATTTAGTATACCCCTCCCACCTACCTTCTCTCTCTTTTTTTTTTAAATCTTTCAATCCTATTCCTCTTAACGGTTTTAATAATCAAGGCAGGAGTATTTTCTGTACTACCAATGACTATAACAACTAAAGGAAACTCAAAATTCTAAAATGTTTGTTTGCGAGAACACTCTGGAGGGAGTGAGAGACTGAGGCAGTGTTTGATGTAAGAATTAGGATGATGTGAACCGTGAGTTTGAGTATAAACAGCGGAGGGTCACTCTCTCCACCACTGCTGGATGAACCGACACAGAACATAACCCTGCAGCTGGAAGGCTGTTTGCGCTGTCAAATCCAGTTGCTGACTTTGCAGTCTCAGGCAGAGGACTCCTCAGAAGACCACTGGGACTCATTCAGTAGGAATAAGAGCTGTCTTCAATAATGTAGATGTTGTCTTCACCTCAGGGCCACACAATTGCTGTGTTTTGCAAAGCTCCAATCTTCGAGACATGAAATGCCACCAAGCTGGAGAGAGAGAGAGAGAGAGAGAGAGAGAGAGAGAGGTTGAAGAATGAACAAGAGGTTACCTTTCAGGTCTGGGCAGAACATTAATTTATGACATATGCTCAGGACTCCAAGAGAACCATTCATAAAACTAAGACAGCGAACAGGGCCACTGGCATTCAAGTCATAGGAAAGTTCTTTTGTTGCTGTTTTTGCTTTTATAATAAGTGTAAGACTAAGAATATTTTTTTAAAAGAAGCTCATATTGGAATCATTCGAGATACTAAAGTAATAAAACTCAAAAGTAGGAGATCTAGAGAGGCAGATATCTTGGCATCAAATTTAGGTATCTAATCAGGATGTACATTTTGGAACTGGGCTAGGAACGGGATATCTCATGTGTTTACTTTGCACTGTGACACTTTAGAAAGACTTAAAAGAGCCTGGTGACCTGAGTGAGATCCCTGGAGTCCATGGAAAATGCAGAAGGAAAGTTCCAGCTCCACGGTTTTGTCCTCTGACCTCCACACATCCCCCCCCCCCCCCGAGATAAACATCATGCACACTGTGATACAAAGTTTTCTTTATTGAAAAACTAAAGAGTATTGAAACCTGCATGGCATCTAACCCTCTAACATTAAGCATGGAGTAGAAAAACAAGTCAAGTCACAAAGCAGCATCTTTGGCCTGTAGCTGCTGGTCTGGGGCACAATTTCAAGACTACTGTATGCCACGCATGCGCGTGCACACAAACATCGGGAACTGCACTGGAAAGAATTTGGGGAGAGCACAGCAGGTCTTTTCACTTCACCTATCCTGACAGCTGTGGGAGGGGCTTCCCTTGGAGAGCTCATTCTATACCCATGATCATCAGGGTGGGCACAGTGGACTGATACTTGAGCTTCTAGATCTCATGGAGGAGCAAACCAGAGAAGAAAACAGACTAACTCAGGGGTGATGTTTTAAGAGTGGGGTTTTGTCATTTGTGGTCATTTCTACCACTGAAATGTAGAACGGAAATGAGCATCTCCAATCGGCCACATGGAGCAAACACCTGTGCTGAGAATTATGAAGGACGAGAGAGAGCAAGCTTCACTCTGCCTGGACAGTCACACATGAAGGGAAACAGTGTAGGGTCAGGACTCTCGTGCGTCGGTGTGAAGGAACTGACAGAAAAAGTCAGGAGAAAATGCCCAGAATGTGTTATGTCGTGGTTACTTTGGTTTTCTGGCTTTCTTTCTAGCTTTTTATTTATTTTATTTATATTTTATTCAATCATTCATTCATTCATTTGGTTTACTCAGGGTCTCACCATGTTTCCCTGGCTATCCTGTAACTCTCTATATAGACTCACCTGGCCTGGACTCATAGAGCCCACCTGCCTCTGCCTGCTGAGTTGGAATTAAAGGTGTGAGCCACCACACCTGGCATTATTTACTTATTTTTCAGACAGAACATTGCGGCTCTACTTAAACTTACAGTCCTCCTGTGTTAGCTGATTGAGTGTTGAGATAGTAGTGCGTGCCCCCTCACCCAACTTCTCCCCTCTTCTCTATATGTTGTGTTTTCTCCAGTTTTGTTTTCGATTAAGTGTGATTAAAAAGTAGCTTTGGGGACTGAAGAATTGATCAGCAGTTATGGATGCTTGCTGTACAAACAGGACAAGAGTTCAGATGCTGCCCCAGGTAACAGGAAGAACATCCCCTGCATGCCTGTAACCAGCACTGAGGGGGATGGAGGCTGACACCTAATAAGAGCTAACACTTAATCAGGCACTTCTAATAGACTCAGTCTATTGCTTGGTTCTCTTGTTTATCATAGACACAGGCAAGTCTATGGAAGGAAGCCTGAGGACATGGGTTTTGGCCAAAAGAAATGGCCCTGCGTACAACCAATTCTTTTGAGAAATTAAAAAGATTATATGGTTATAACCATGTAGCACAGGAGGTAAAGTGGTCTTAAACTGGAGAGATTAACAGAGCTCCCCAAGTACAGATAACTGAGGAGCCTGCAAGGCAGACACCAGTGTTGTGAGTGAAGGGGACTGGTAAGAAGTGTGGGGACCCTGGCCATACACAGTTCCTTTACTTTCCTGGGAGCCTCAGAAATGATCTTCCACTAATCTTCTGCTCCCTTGACCGTCCTCGAACAGCTCACTAGCTAACCCTGTCATCCCCAGCACACTTCCCTTAAAGCACCTAAAATGACCTTTCTATAGCTTATATGATATACGTCTTCGGATTTTTATAGACTAGGTGCTCAATGAAAGAAAACACTGAAGGAAACAAGAGTGGGTCAAAGCAACTTCTTCCATACCAGCTCCAGGAAGCAAAGCTTACAATTCAGTGTCCACCTACAAGAGATTAGGATCAAGGGGCCTTCTGTTTCTGTCCTACCATAAATACATAAATACAGAAGGCAGAAAGTATCTCTGAATAACAAAAAAGGGACTAAAAAGACTTATTTTGAGATATAACATACAAATGGGGAACAAGCATTTTGAAACACATCTGTAATCCCAGAGTGAAAGAGCCTGAGGCAGGAGGAGTGTGAGCTCCAGCCTGGCCTTGCTACATAGTAAGTTCCAGGCCAGTCTGGACTACATAGTGAACCCTGTCTCAAATCAACCAACCCAGCAATGAATCAATTAGTAATGAATGATTTAGTAGCAAAAGAGAGCATAGAGATATTCTCAAGATTGTTAGTTCAAAAAAAAAAATCCACATAATCCATGCCAGCTTACCGTAGAGACCCCGACTTCTCTTTCATAAGGATGCGCCCTAAATTGGGGTGGGAAAAGGTAGGAGAAGTTAAAGAGAAAATCGCACATGTCATCAGAAACACTCATGACACTTTCTCCTAATCAAGGATGTTGTCTCTGTTTTTGGTTGAACCGTCCCTGGGTAACTTTGGGTGATTCCTTCCCATCCCTTGCAGGAAGGATCTTCTGTCCATTTACTATCTGGTGTAATCATCCACGTAGCCTAATATACTAGAGTGAGGGTGGTAAACTTTTGTTCACTGAGACAAACAAAGTCTCGAATCTGCCTAATGCGCTGCTGGGGAACCAGTCCTTGAGGGGAGAATAACAACTTTGGACTAAGGAAGGAAGGCACTTATGGTATTCTACTCAATTTCTAAGTAATTCTTCCTTTTAAACACCAGCTCATGTGCAGCCCACGCTAACGTCAGACTCGGAATGCTGGGATAGTAGGCACATGCCACCTAAAATAATCGTTTCAGAAACACGAGTTCTGAACAACCAGAGGGAAACAGTCTGAGGACTGACAGGCATATTCTTGAATTTTATTTTTATATATTATTATTTTTTTTAGTTTTTCAAGACAGGGTTTCTCTGAGTAGCCTTGGCTATCCTTGAATTTGCTCTGTAGGCCAGGTTGGCCTCAAACTCAAGAGACTTTTCTACTTCTGTCTCCCAAGTGCTGGGATTACAGGAATTGTGCCAATCACAGCTAAGAGACAGGCATATCCTTATTTCCTGTTTTCTGTCTAATCACATGAAACAGGTCAGTATTGGGCTCATGTACAGTGTTTTGTAAAGTCCATGGCTGAAGTTCGTACCCAAGGAATAGACTTCACAGAGAGAAACACTGTGTACAGTTGCATAACTCATGGAAAGAGCCATGTAGGCCTGGGTGTCACCTTCAAAGAGTCTGCTCCAGCATTAGACAGGGGGCTTCTTCCCACCAATGTCTCATCTGCCTCTTCTACTAAGTATATTCCAGAACATCAACAGTATCATTATGGGAAACAAGCAAGATCTTAAGTGTAGGACAGGAGGAAACACATCAATGGTCTGATAGTGACCTAAGAATGTCAAGCCTACCCAATATCTGCTGTGTCATGGTGCTTCATTTCTCTTATGGAGAATATAGTGTTTCCTTTTAATGGCAACAACTGAAAGACAAAGGAAGGACAGGGTTAGGAACAAGAGTGTTGCCAAGCACTGCAGCCTATTCATGTGAGCCCAGCACTGGAATGTTGGAGGCCAGAGGATCTGGATGTTTGGGGCTATTCTCAGCTACCCAGTAAGATCTGTACCAGTGTGGAGTACGCGAGATCAAGTTTTACAGAATAGGAATCTTTGGAGACACAGTAGCAATGGTTCAAGGTCACTGAGTAGAGCACTCACCAAGCACCAGAAATCAGCCACAGAGCTTTCTGCATCCTAACACAGACCTTTGGGAGTGGATGGTTTAACATGAATGTGTTGGATCTGAGGATATGAAAGCCATGTGAACTCAAAGCCCCTATGGCATGTGCAGGTGCTTAAAGGCAGTCAGAGAGCCCTGGCTCTCCTTCCTCGGGGACAGCTGTGACATGACTTACTGGTGATAACCGCGGTGCACACAAGCAGCAGCAACAGCAGGGCAGCAGTGGAGATACTGATATAGAAGTCCTTTGTCATGTTCTGTGCCATCCCTGAAGGGACTGATCCCTAAGGAAACAATAAATAAAATAAAAATAGCAATAAATAAATAGCAGTAAACACAAGGGAGGGGCATCAAGTGAGAGGAACAGAAAACAAATGTTTGACCTTATCCTAGACACTAGGTCCTAGAACTGCATCTTTACTGGCCTGTGGCTAGTCCGGAATATGCAGGAAAACCCAAGGATCTGAGGTGGTAACAGGCAGTGGAACTCAGTGATTTCACCAATGTGAAATCAGTGTCTTTGGTGATGATGGAAACATGGTCTATGTTGCTCGAGGTGATTACACAGTAGATGCCTCAGTCAAAATTCTAGCCTCATGCTTAATGTGGGTTCAGACATGATATATGTGATTATGTCTGCTTTCCTAGTCTGTAGAAAAAGAGTATCTCACCTCTAAGTTAACTGGCTCTCTGTGTGCTCAGCCCCTGGTCTGGTTCTTCATCACAGACCCTACTTGTCTTGTAAGGGCAACTCAAGATTCCATATCTTTATAAACATCTAATACCAAATGGTTAGCATGGACATGTACACACAAATAGGATACATACTGAACAGGTTATATTTAACTAGTATATACAGATTCTTTTCATAACTGCCAGACCAGTGAGTACTAATGCTAATTTAGTCATTATATTTGTAGTGTCAAGCTGGGCACGTGACACAGGCCTGCGATCTCAGTACTCAGGAGGTTGAGGCAGGAAGATTATGAATTCTAGGCCAGCCTGAGGTGTGAAATGAGATGAAATGATGTGGGTTGTCCTTGTCCTTCTGTATGCTGAAATATGCATTGCTTTTATAGGTTGATGAATAAAGCTGTTTAGGCCAATGGCCAAGCAGAATATAAGTAGGTGGGAAATCCAAAAATAGACGCATAGAAAAGGAAGGTGGAGTAAAAGAGATGTCATGTAACTGCCAAAGAAGCAACATACCAGGGCATTACCAGGATCCCAAAACCACGTGGTGATACACAGATTAATAGAAATGGGTTAATTCACAGGTAGATCTAGCCAGTAAGTAGCTTGATCCATTGGTCAAACAATTATAATTGATATTGAGCCTCTGAGTAATTACTTCATAAGGGGCTGCGGGGACCAAGCATGAAAGAAACTGGCCCAGGGGGCCAGTGGGACAGGAAAACCTTCCTTACAATTCTCAAAGATGGGGGGTTAGTTATGGTGGGTTTCATGCCTACAATTTCTTGAAAGATAGAGGCAGTGTCAGGAGTTCAGGGTCATCCCCAGTTATGCAGCAAGTTCAAGGACAACTGGACTGCATGAGACCTTTCTCAATAAAACAAGCAAAAGAAACTTACACCCAGCCTTTACTTGCATGTTCTGTCAGTAGGTATAAAAGCATTAGGCCATTTGGCCCTATATAATATCCCCACCTTGTCTTGAGGGTTTTATTATTGTTGACCCATTTTTGGAAGCTCAAACCCAGTGATTTGCACATGCTAAAAGGGGCTCTGCTCCTTCCAACAGTCAAATAATCTTCATAATCCCTATTGGGCTTTTTTCTTATTTCAACCACTATTTCTCCTGCACTTCTTACACAAACTAAAAATAACCTCATTTCTTCCTGGAGCCAAAAGAGAAAAATTACTATTCAGCTATTTACCTCTTCTATTTGTAAAAACTGAATTCTGACAAGAATCCTGCAACCGGAGTTCCTTAGATTTTTTTTCTCAAGCTTACTATTGAGAAAATCTAGGGGGAAAATTATGCAAAAGTGAGAATGTTTAGGACATTAATACTTTATCTGGAGTTACGTGTGTGGAAAAAATATCACTAGTGGTCTCTAGAGAGAATGGTCAGTGGGTAGAAAAGCAATATTAGAGGACCCTAAATGAACATCTAGAACTCAAACATCCTTTGTAAGTATCAAACTCTTAATTTCTTTACTTTCATATATCTATTAATTTATTTATCTGCAGTTTTTGAGACAGGGTCTTACCATGTAGCCCAAGAAACCTAATGGTGCAGGCTCATCTCCAACTTCTGATATCTTGTTCCAATTTCCTGAGTTCTAAGACTAAGGAAGCTACCACTGAGTGACTCCTTTTCTTCTCTTCTTTTGTGATGAAAATATCTATGAACTAATTTTACAGACATAATCTTCAAATGCAAATTGTTTCCTACAAGGTACACAAACGAACATAGCTAATAAATACAGGAGGAATATGCTTACAGTGTAATTATTCCAAGAGTTGTCTGAGGATGTCGCAGTGTTATTCCAATCTGCTCAAAAACAGAAAAATAAATTATAAATACAAGAAATTAGATGTTTCTTTTACTACATCTGTAAATAATACCCCACAAGACTAATATGTCTATGCCATGTAAGGGATGGAAGTTATATGGCAGGATATTCACTGACAGAACAAGTTTTGAACATTTCAAAATTTGAAGTATATTTGAAATGTCTAATTTATAACAAGGAATCTATTCTTTTCATTGTTTTTATGCGTCCATGAATGAAACACAGAATCCTCTTCCCACTGATATCAGACATATGTGTGTGCGTGTGCGTGTGTGTGCGTGTGATATAAGGGTTGTGATGTCCTGACAAAGAACCCCTCACTGCATTTGACAGATAAAGCAGCAGACAGATGACTTCATGTTTCTTATTTCAGGAAATGACAGACATCTCAGCAGGCAATGTACACACAGTGTCCAGTGGAAACACTACAGACCTATGGGAGTCCCCAGCTACTACTAAAGCTGGCATTGCCTAGCACGAATAAAGTTGGATGATACATAGATTTCCTCCTTTTCACATTACCGTGCTTACATTTTGCTCATTCTGAGAGCTCTTCCAAGGAGCCAAAGGCAATGACTATGTTTAGGCAGCATCTATGGTCTAGGCTCTGTTTGGAACTTAAGGGACTTAAGTAAGGTCTTCCAGGAATAACGATGGAGAGCCTGGCATTTAGAGCCCTTTCCTCCCATTCTTGGACATAGACAAATGTCCTGAAATCTCCATCACAACACTGTTTGCAGAAGAAAACTAGTCAGATATGATTTCTGTAAACTATATCTCAGAGCATTGTTTCAAAAGTGACAGCAGGAAGGTTATGGGGCACTTCTTGGAAACCTCCAGGGATCCATCTTGAGAGCCACCAAAATCACATGTACACTCAATACAAAGACACCTAAGTGCTCTTTATGGAGAAGTCCATACGTGTGCCCCAGTGTGCTCTATCTCTCTTCTTAGTGACCCTGTGCTCAGGATCTGAGTTAAATCTTGATAAACCTTCAACACTCCATCATATTGACTGTCCCTGACATTCTTTCCTTCAAAGAAGCCACCCAGCCTAGCTTGGCCTGAATGGAGGTGCTTTTGGAAAGGGACTTCTGGAGGATGCCATCGGGGTGGAATGGAGCTGTGCCTCTGTCTCTGTGAGCACTTACAATGTCAGATCTGCGTTGCTGCAGAGGGCGTGTGCTCTTCAACACCAGCTTTACCAAGATGCGAACCTTCCAGGGGATCGGGCAGGGGGACATAGTTACCTGCAGGGGTGTAGGAAGCATAGTTACCTGCAGGGGTGTAGGATGAAGTTTCTGTCACCTGGGCTGTAGTCTGATGTGGGTAAGATGTAGTGGGTTCTGGAATGAGAACAATGCAAGAACTGTTTCAGCTTTGGAGTTTGGACCCCACTGAGGAAAACAGAAACAAATCTTACCATTGCCTCTTCCAATGCCTACCCCAGCCTCCTAAGCAGGAATGACTCCTTCCTACTTATTTCCCTATCTGCTGACTCCTCTGAGAAATGTACCCAAAGATGGGCACTGCCTGTCATGGTCCCACTATCCTGAGCAAGTGAGATGTGTGTTCTAATATTCTAGACAACTTTATTGATCTTCAGGATTGCTCCACACTTTCCATTCTGGACCCCTGAACTCCTCTGAAACATAGCTGATATTAACACACGGAGAACCAGACACTCAGTTAAGATCATGATTTATCAAGTCAAGGGTCAAGGGTCATTTCACCTTCTAGGAAGGGCCTGGACGTTTCTCAGCCCTCTTCACTGAGGCCTTAGTCAAGAACCAGATTCTTCACACTTCTTTCGGGAAGATGTGCTCACTGGACAGCACGGACTAGATGGACCATTTCATCACTGAGAACTTCTCAAGGTAGCAGCATCACACTGGTGATGGCTCTCACACTGCAGTCTGCCTTGTGCTGTGCAATTTTCCTCTCTCTCTCTCTCTCTCTCTCTCTCTCTCTCTCTCTCTCTCTCTCTCTCTCTCTCTGTTTGTTGATTGACTGAGTGACTAAGACAAGCTCTCCTGCCCTTATGGATTCATGAACAAACACTTCTCTTCTATCTCAGTTTTCACTGAAGTCAATAACCTATCCATGTTCTCCAGACTCAGCCCATGAGAACATCCCCTGATACAGGCAGAAACTAAGTCTTGAAAAGTTCTGCCAACCTTGAGAGATCCTCACAGTTCTTCGGTGTGTGCAGCTGCCTGAAACAAAGGGGTTTCCTCAACACTCCTATGTTACACATAGGATGCTCATGACTGTGGAGTTCTGACCATGGAGTCAGAAGAACCAGCTTCCAACTCAAGTGAACAGGGACAGAGTCTGAGCCACTTTCTGTCTCCATAACTTCCACCATGAACTTTCTAACTCTGCCAGTTGCTGTCACTATAAAACAGGGACAGATCACAGCTATATAGGACACACGTGTCTGAGAATTAAACACTGTAACATAAAGCATGTAGCATGCTTGCCGGTGATCAGGAAATGCTAAATGTCAACTTCCCTGAACTATGACCTCAATTGGAGGCCCAATTTCAAAATGGAAAAAAGGGGCAAGGGTCTCCCTAACTTGACCCTTGTTCTCAGTCAGTCCTTAGTTTTTCATCAGAAAGTAGTATCCAATGGGCCAGATTCCTACCATCGCCATCAGCTCTCCTAGATCAATGACGGGCCTCAGTCTGGCTAGAGTGAATTCCAGGGACTCTGATATAGAGAGATGGCGTCCTTCATGTTCAAGCTCTTACACACCAGAGGGTGAATGCAACTTAAGACTGGAAAATTAGAGCATTTGTGAAGCTGTTGTTGGGACACACCTAAGGACTCTTCTCCTCTATTATACTTCTGTCTTGACTCAGTGTCTGTGTGTCCAACAGACGCTTATAAGAGGGACTCTGGGTCCTGAACCACGTTGGGATTTACCTGGTGTGTGAGTCTGCGTGTGCGCTGGTGTTGTAGGAGTAGAGGTGGAGACTCTGGGTGATGCTGGTATATGTGTGGGACCTGTTGACAGAGTCATGGGTCTCCCTGTAGTCGTGGGTCTTTCTGTATTTGTGGGTCTTCCTGTAGTCATGTGTCTCCCTGTAGTCATTGGTCTCTCTGTAATCGTGGGTCTCCCTGTAGTTGTGGGTCTTTCTGTGGTTGTGGATCTTGTGGGAATTTCTGGATTTGAAAATCAAGATGAAACAAGGATCATTCCAGCAAGAAGACAGAAGAGCTTAACTGTAACACCAGTGAGAAGCTGTCCAGAGATGCTCCTCTTCTTTGTCTTTGGCCAAGTAAGACAGGGCAGGGCAGTGGAGACAGCTCACCCACAGGAGGCACCTGCACTGACTGCACGGAGATGAGAACAGAGCTCATATTCTTAAGGACACACTTTATAAATGACAGATGTCAGGTCCTCTGATCTCTCAGCATCTCTGTGACACTGAGAGGGCATGGGGGACTGGGACTTCTCTCAGTGGTGGCCAACTTCAACCACAGTTCCCAGGTCCAGAATGTTCTCTTCAGTAAGTCCTGAGAGAATACAGCATATAGCCCTGCATCTTAGCACACATATCCCACACAAATCCTAACTCAATCCAGTGTGTGTTTACCTTAAAATGAAGAAAAAACTGTAGTGTAGTGTTCCTAGTGTAGGGAGATGGATGTGGATCATCCCCCTTAAATTCAACACATGTATTTATTCATTTATTTGTGTGTTGGTGAAATGTCACAAATGTGGATGTCAGGGGATAACTCTGCAGAGTCTGTTCTCTCCTTCGGCCATGTGGGCCCAGGGATTGAACTCAGGTCACCAAGCTTAGCACTGGGCGCCGTTCCCCACTGAGCCAGCTCACTGACCCTCCATCTTTTTCCTATAAAGAGCCAGATAGTAAAGTGTCTTGGGCTCAGGAACTAGAAAGCAGGTGTTCAGGAGCAAGCACTATGCCCTTCAGTTTGAAAGTTACTTTGACAACACAGCAAGGAGTTGGTGTGGCTGTGCTGCAATAAAACTATACACACCAGTGAGGGTTCTGGTTAGTTTGCTGATAGTGTCTAATGTGCGGACATAGGCATGAGCATAATACAAACCCTCCCTGGAGAGTAGAAATCTCTGCAGGAGAGAAAAGCAAGCATGGGAATAATCTCGTCTGAAGATCACTGTGAGACCAACTAGGAAGGAAGCAACAGCTCAGGAGCTTTGCTGTTCTTGCTCTGGGGTGTTATTCTCCCAGGTAGATGGGAAGTCCAAAGGAGCCATGACCGTCCCAGGATAGCTAGAGATGGAGCTCCGGGTGTTTACACCAAGAGAAAATGTAGACTGAGTTGTTAAAGGGTGAGGCAGAGTTGCTGGCTCACTTATGGACTCACCGAGTGGTCAGTGTCTTTGTAAGCACTCTTCTGTTATGAATTTCTTAGCTTCATAAAACTTTGAATTAATGAACTGAAATTAGTAATTTTATGCTATGATGCTATGCCTATCCCCCTTCTGGTCCTGGGAATCTAACCTCAGGGTTTTAGGCAGGAATGTGTGTTAGACAAGTGCCTTCCCAAGCTAAACCTCAGCCCTTACTTGGTTATTGAGTTTGCAGCTCTAGGGACAGAAGTCAAGGCTTCAGATAGGCTAGACAAATTTCTACATATCCCCTAGTGAGATTTTTCTTTAGTGATTTGTCTTTGTGTGTGTGTGTGTGTGTGTGTGTGTGAAGCTATTTTCATGTGAGTGATTCCTCTTGGAGTCCAGAGTCATTCAACTTCAGTCAGGTAAATAACAGTGCAATTTCACAACTGTGATGGGCATTTGGAATCTTATTGTCTCCTCCCCCAGCTGTCTCATCATTCTTTGCACACTCTATGATCAACTTCTTCTGGCTTCCCTAAGTAGTCTCCCAGCCATACTTTTCAAGGCAGCTCCTTGCTCCATCAGAATGGACCTCACCCTAACAAGGTATGGTGATACCTTTCTTTAATCTCAACGCTGGTGAGGCTAAGGTATGGTCAAGGAGATCCAGATCAGCCTAACTTACAAAGCAAGACCTAGTCTCCAAATCAGTAAATCAAAGCCGGGCGGTGGTGGTGCACGCCTTTAATCCCAGCACTTGGGAGGCAGAGGCAGGCGGATCTCTGTGAGTTTGAGACCAGCCTGGTCTACAAGAGCTAGTACCAGGACAGGCTCCAAAAACCACAGAGAAACCCTGTCTCGAAAAACCAAAAAAAAAAAAAAAAAAAAAAAAAAAATCAGTAAATCAATCAGTGAATAGAGCCAGAATAATGGCTCAATGGGTAGAGGCACTTGGCTTGCAATCATCGCCATCTGGTTTGTATCCCTAGAACTCACATAAGGGTATAAAGAGAGCACTGACCCTGCAAGTTTTTTCTCTGACAAATTCACCATGGCATGCAAACCCACCAGACACGCATAGTCCACAATAGATGCATAATAATAAATGCAGTTTTAAAAATCGAATTAAGCAACCATGACAACAGCTCTGTGAAATCACAGCTTCTCTTTTTTCTTTATGAAAGATTTTGTGGAATGTCATATGGTTTAGTCTTTTGTTTTCTTTCTTTTTTTTTTTCAGGAAAAACTTAAATACCGTAATAAAATCTTTGTTCCTGAAGGCTTTTAAGAGCTGGTAGTTTATTGCTACTTCCTATAATTTAAGAGAACACTTAAATTCCCTTCCATACGATTACACCTGTTCCTTCGGTTTCTCTTTCTTTACTTCTTTTTTTTTTTTTTTTTTTTTTTTTTTTGCAGGCATTTAAGTTTTTATTTTCTTTTGGGAATTCTCTGTTTAGATCTGTATCCTATTTTTAATTGGGTTATATATTTTCTTGATATCTAGGTTTTTGAATTCTTTATATGTTTTGGATATTAGCCCTCCATTGGATGTGACATTGGTAAAAACATTTTCCCATTCCGTAGGCTGCCACTTTGTCTAAATAAGGGTGTCCTTTAGGTTACAGAAACTTTTCAGTTTCATAAAGTCCAATTTGTTAATTGTATTTCTTTGTGCTACTGGTATTTTGTTCAGGAAGTCTTTTCCTGTGCCAATGTGTTCAAAGCCATCCCCCAGTTTCTCTGCTATTAGCGTCAGTGTATTTGGCTTTACATTGAGGTATTTGATTTATTTGGAGTGGATTTTTTTTTTTTGTATTAATTAAATCACTGTTTGGTTCATTAGATCTAACTTCTTATTGGCTAATTCTTACATATTGATTTAGCCTATATCTATTTTTTTTTTGTGTAAGCCTCCGTTTATTAGGGACAGGGTAACAACTTATATACCCCCTGAATGAGGGCTTGGGGAGCAGGGCACAGGAGCATGGAATCTGGCCGCGTGGTCCCAGTCACGTAACCTACATCCGGTCAGGTAGGCCAAGAAGTCAGGAGTTGCCACACCTAGTTCCCTGGATAGCTGGAATTTAAGGCAGTTCCGCTATGAGATTAGGTTCGTTAGCAATTAGCGAATAGCTAATTGGGTGTGGGGCAGGTTTTGCCAATATAACTATTCTTAACATAATTATGGGTTTGGGGTTCCCTGCAGGCTCCCCAAGGTGATGGTTTCTGTAACAATCTTTAGGGGGGAAACGGCTTCCAACATATTCCTCCTTTCTTATATAAAGGCAAGTAGTTATAGGTGGAGGGCACCAAGACAGAGTCAACCATGGTGTCAGATCTAAGGGAGAAGGGACTGGGACAAGGAGAGACCCTCCTCTCGACTGGTGAAGCCCATGACTTTCTGCTGAAAAGTGACTTTGTTTTTCATCCCCCTGTGGCTTCCATGTGATATGCTTTCCACCTGATGAGTGAATTCTCTGGCTGCTGTTCACTCCCTCCATCATAGGAACTGTGTTCCTCCCCATTGTGATCTGCTGAGACAGCTCTGTTCGACACACCTTTCCTGCTAAGCTTAGCTTCTCTTGTTTACATAACATTATATCTAATTGTGTTTAGCACAGGGATTTTGTACATAAATGTCACTGAGTACCTTCCTTTTTACTAAAAATTATGGACTATTTTAAGGGAAACATGTATGCTTCTACCTGAAAATATTTTTGAGAATAATCAAACAAAAAGTAAATAACAAGCTAGGAAAAGACAGAACGCCCATTAAACCCCATTTCTTCTAAGAAAATTAACCTTAATTATTTGACTTTATGTAGTATCTCCTGTCAGAGAAAGCTTGTCAGAAAATCATTTCATTTAAAATAATGCTTAGATGTATTATGACCTATACCATATATTTTCATGTACACATTTACACACACACACACACATTCACACTCATGTACACCAATAAACACTGTACAAACTGCCTCTAACCTAGTTGTTAACTAAGTGCTGTCTGTTGGCATCTTTGTGTCTTTCACACTGAGAATTCTGGGCTCTGAAAATATGGGCTGACATCTCAGAAATTCATCTAGGACAAGATTTAAATTTCTCTGATTTTCATTTTTGTTCAATTTAGCATGTACTTATGGAGCACATTCTGTCTGTATGCCATGGCCCCTATATATATGGATATAAATTTATTTATGAATAGTTCCTACCTTGGGGTATCTGACAGTAGTAGACAGAAATAGGTTTAAAAAACCATTCACATGTTCTGAAATATTACAGAAGTGACACGATAAATCTGCACAAAGTGTGGAACAAAGGGAAGGAAATCAGTTCTATCGACATAAATCAATGCATCTGTCTTCCTCAGTGTTTTATGTACGTGAATTAATTTTTTTTAACATCATAAAAAAAAATCGAATTAAGCATAAAATGAATGGATAAATAATAAAGTCTATAAGTTGGAAGACTATAGAATAATATCCTTATTTTAAAAAATATAGAGAGAGATCAGTATTGATTTCTATTGGCTGTATGAGCCCTTGGTAAGCAGATATTAAAAACTTCACCAGAAGCCAGGAAGTCCTCAGGTACCTACTCTTCTAGTCAATGCAAGGAAGTATAAGAATATGTAACTCAAGAAGGAGAATGTAAAGCCTGAAGGTGGTGGAACACTCTAATCCCAGCACTTAGAGACAGAGGACCTAACCAAGATCAGAAGCCCCATACTCTGTCATTTATGCTATGGTGAACCAAATCACATGACAGGAAACTTCCCTCCTGAATGAAAAAGGAAAGGAAAGGAAGACATGACTATCTACCTATGGTGGAGGAGATGGTTTATCGTAGATATGAGGGAGAAAACAGAGGCACCCAGAAGGTTCCAGAGTGAACATGACCAGCTAACTGAACTGGTCAGGTGAGGAGAGGGGAAGCCAGGAGCCGAGAGTGGTGGCCAAGAGCTCAAGATCCCAAAAGGGCCTGTATAACCAAAATGGCTGGGTTATACAGGGAAGAGCAAGTGGGGGAAGGGCAGCCCAGCTGAGTCCCTGCGCTGGAGAACTGAGAGAAGGGGTGGGGTGCACCAGGTACTGGCCTTACTGAGAAAATGGTAGCCAGTGTCTGCTTTGATATGTTAGTAAACACCTTAGTTAGCTTTCACCCTGGGACCTTGCACCTAGGACCAGTACCACTAAAAGATTATAACAAGTCAGACTTTCCCCTTGCTCTGGGGGACCCGCCTGAGACTCCTCAGGGGGAATGCTGAGAGGGTTATTTTGCAGGCTGCCCTGTGAGGAGGATCCTCTGTCTGCCCTGCCATTCCAGTAATGGCAACTATCTCTAGTCCTCCTTATGTCTTCCTCCCACATTCCTGCTCTTAATGCTCCTCTCCAGGTTGTAAAGAGAAGGCCGTCCTTCCCTGGAAGCCTCTTCATACCCCATCAAGGGATGGACCTCACAGATTGTATGGTTTCTGTCTAATGCTCTCCTTCCCAGCTGAACGTCTGATCTTGGCCTTGAGGCCTCCTCATTCTATCAAAGCTCATTGGACGGAATTGTGTGTCTGCGTCCTTTCTGGACTAACCGCTGTTGCTCATGCTATTACACTGCCGAGTGACCATGAACAGATACTGGAGGGAACACTCTGCTATCAGGACATTTCCATTGTTCAAGCAAAAACTTATGTGATGAGATATAAGACCTATTTTAAAAACCCAAGGCAGGCTTAGAACCCTCTTTGTCCTTAGAGGAAAACAGACAATATTAGCAAACAGAGGACTTAGTTCACTTGCAAGAAATAAACAAAGGAAACCATGAAAGCTTACCTGGTTTAATGTCCAATGAATAGGTCACATAAATAAAAGATCCAGGGATTTCCACTGTACAACAATAGGGACCACTGTCACTCTGAACAGCATTCTCTATTGTCAAGGACACATTTCCTTCTGAAATATTCCCCTTTAGCTGGTATCGGCTGCTCCTCTGATAGGTGACGTGGTGTCCATTGGTCCAGATAAGTGTCCTGGCACAATAAAAAGACTGACACTCCCCGAGGCCCCAACATGTGGTAGTGATTTCGAGATGCAGTGAGTAATTACACGGCAGTGTGACAGGATCACCTGCGACCCCCTTCACTACTAAGGAAGAACCCACAGTACCTGGAATGCACAAAAGTGGGGGAGAAATGGAGAATTAGTACCCAACATTTTCCTAAAATTTTGATTTTATTCCTTTTCAGAAAAAATTTGGGGTTTTACTCTAGTGGAACTTAATTTAGGGTGTTATGAAACTGAGACAAGTGCTAGCCCACTGAACTACAGCTCCAGCCCTTTGCTCTGGGACAACGCTCTTGTACACTGTAAAGATTTGTCACTCATATTGGTTTAGTAAAATGCTGATTGGCCAATAGCCAGGCAGGAAGTATAGGCGGGGAAACCAGACTAAGAGAATTCTGGGAAGAGGATAGGCAGAGATGAAGTCATCAGTCAGATGCAGAGGAAACAAGATGAGGATGCTGCACTGAGAAAAGGTACCAAGCCACATGGATAAACATAGACAAGAATTATGGGTTAAGTTAAGTTGTAAGAGCTAGTAAATAATAAGCCTGAGCTAATAGGCTAACCAGGTTATAATTAATATAAGCCTCTAGGACCAGGTGGAACAGAAACTTCTGTCTACAACCGTTCTTTATCATTGGTGTTGTGTGTGTGTGTGTGTGTGTGTGTGTTGGGGTTGGAATGAATGATATCATAAGGTTTGTTGTTGTTATCCTTTGGTTTTCTGAACTAGGATCTCAGTTTGTATCCTTGGCTGCCCTGCAACTTGCTGCATAAACGGGGCTGACTTCCAAACTCCCAGAGCTCTGCTGCCTCTACCTCCCCAATCCTATAATTAAATATCCAGTTTTACTGCTTAAATTTGAACACTGTAAATATTTCCCTATTAGCATATTCGTCCTCAATGTGATCACTTAGTGGATACACTTGTGAGGAAAACAGCCTATCTTTTGGCATGATATTCACTCGCTTTTTTTTCTTCTCTTTTCTTCTTCAGTGTGTATATTTCTTTTGGAGACAGGGTCTTGCTCTATGCCTCATGCTGGCTGAAAAATCACAATCCTCCCACCTCTGCCTCCTGAGTGCAGGGTACTTAGCATATAACACGGAGACCAGCTCAAATGTTTCATCATTAAACATCTAAAACTTTATTTTAGAAGCTGGGCCCATGGCAACTCTTGTATACCTAGAACTCACTTGTAAACCCAGAACTCGGGAGGTAGAGGGAAGAAGATGGAATTCAAGGTCAGCTAATTAATAAGTTCAAGACAGCCTTAGGTTTTAGAGACCCTGTCTCAAACCATCTCCCCTTCTCCTCCACAGGGCTGGGACAACAAAATCACTAACTCTTCCCCACTTCTCATCAAAGAGCAGAGCCAGGGCTTTAGAAAAGCACTGTTGGCTCCAAGGCAGAAATTTAGCAACTTCAAAATCAATTGGCAGAAAGGGTTTGAGAAAACCATCAGGAGGGGCTGAGGCTTATTCTGAACTTTATAATTAGACCTTAACACACACACACACACACACAAAGTAGAGGTCCCTTCTTTTTTTTTTTAAATTGTCCTCTCGTGCCTTTAAGAGCCAGCCCTATTCTTAGGACAGCCCTCCTAAACTGAGAGGGAAATTGCTGTGTGTCCAGCCAGACTACCCTGTTAAGACTGAGCACAGGGGAGCAGAAAAAGGCACAGGACAAATAGAGGTCCCTTCTTAAAAGTTGGTGACATTCCAGAAATTGAGCAAAACCTACTTGCCAAGTCAGACCACATAGTCAAGAAGTATGCAACCAATAAATTAATGATGCAATTTAAAAAACTGAAATAATTAAATATAATTCTTTTGGTGATGATGGAATAGAATTTCCAATACGAATAGCTTCCACAGTGGCCTTTAAAGCAACTCTGAGGGCTGAGGATGGAGCTCAATGATACAGGGCTTGGCTAACCTATGCTATTCCCTATGGTGGATCCTAGCACTGGAGACAAACCAATAAACAAACAAAAGCACAGAACAATGGGCTGTGGTTTTCCCTAACCACTCACCTGAATGCAGATCTAGGCTGTGAGGTTTTTTTTTGTTTGTTTGTTTTTTTTTTGTTTTGTTTTTTGTTTTTTGAGACAGGGTTTCTCTGTAGCTTTGGAGCCTGTCCTGGCACTAGCTCTTGTAGACCAGGCTGGCCTCGAACTCACAGAAATCCGCCTGCCTCTGCCTCCCGAGTGCTGGGATTAAAGGCGTGCGCCACCACCGCCTGGCTAGGCTGTGAGTTTGGGGTATAATTTAGAAAGCACCTTCCTTGTTCTATAAAATGACTTTATTTCTTGCTAGGACACTCATTATTTGATTTTGCCAAATACTGTTATTGGTTGTTTTCTTATGCTTTTGGCTGTTTTGCTTTTTAGGGGCCTACCACCGAGCTACCAAATAAATCACATAGAGTCTTACTATTACTTATAATCGCCCAGCCTTTGCTTGGCTTATTTCTAGCCAGCTTTCCTTAGCTTAAATTATCCCACCTACCTTTTGCCTCTGAGCTTTTTCCTTTTCTTACTTCTGTATATCTTACTTTCACTCTTACTTTGTGGCTGGCTGTCTGGCCCCTAGTGTCCTCCTCTCTTTGTTCTCTTGCTCCTCTCTTTTTCTCCTTCTACTTATTCTCTCTGCCAGCCCCGCCTATTCTTTCATCTGCCTATCTATTGGCAGTTCAGCTCTTTATTAGACCAATCAGGTGTTTTAGACAGACAAAGTACCACAGCTTCACAGAGTTAAGCAAATGCAACATAAAGGAATGAAACACATCTTGGCAACATTAAACAAATGTTCCACAGTGCAAACAAATGTTCCACATCTGAAGATAATACAACAAAACACCTTTTAGGATCACAAATGAAATTCATACTATTTTAATTAAGTCATAGAAATCTTTTATTTCTCACCAGTGACCTCAGCTCTTTGGAGGTAGAGGCAAGAGGAGCAAACGTTTGAGGTGATCCTATAGAGTCTGAGGCCAGCCTGGACTAACTTAGAGCCTGCCTCAAAGACAATTACGTTTGTTGTTCCTTTTTCTCCCTTTAAATAGAACACTTTGAATTCAAATGATTTTAAGTTAAATAACTGGAAATGGTTTTAGAAAGAAAAAATGCACAAAAGAAAAAAGAAATGGCATGAAGGCTGACTTTGAGCAGTCATCATGCATGGAAAGCTCTGTTTTTAATATTTTATGAACATTTGACTATAATATGTGTGCATGTACACTCACCTTGACTTCCCCATCACATGCATGGACATGCAATCATCCTTACTTCTCCATCACATGCATGCACGTGCACTCATCCCTACGTGTCCATCACATGAATGCATGTATTTTCAACCATTTGCCTGGCATATTCTTGGGAATCAGGCTTATTTAGCCATAAGTTTTGAAATTCATACAGGTTAAGCAAGTTCACTGGAGCTATAATTTAACCTGGTTCTCTGCTCAAAAAACCCCAAATGTTTGTCATCTCTGCTGTCACTCTAGCCTCCTCAGCATCCCCCCAGCTCATCCACTCACTTACCTGAGAGAAGAAGTATGAGGCCAGAAATGAAGACTTGAGGCTGCACCATGTTGCTGACCTGGAGGACAAGGAGAAGACGCTCTGGTTGCTGTGGCCCTCAGCACGCTGTACCAGTCAGTTCTTTATTCAACTGTGTTCTCTTGGTAGAATTTTTAAACAAAGACCAGCCCTCTAACGGCAAAGATGCACCAGTAGAAGGGCCTCCTGATGCTGGAGGGAGAAAGAATGCTAAAGGTCAGAGTTTGTTGAGACAGGGTTTCTCTGTAGCTTTAGAACCTGTCCTGGAACTAGCTCTTGTAGACCAGGCTGGGTCTCCAACTCAGAGATCCGCCTGCCTCTGCCTCCCAAGTGCTGGGATTAAAGGCGTACACCACCACCACCCAGCTCTAAATTCAGCTTCTAACAATCTACTTTTAGATAAAACTTGAAATGCAGGCTGGGTTGGCTTCAGCTAGCTTCACCCACTCTGAGGCTGGGAAGGCAATAATTGCAGCATCTTATGACCAGAAATCTCTTTGCCTTGCTGTACCCTCCTGCTCGTGAGCCACCAGTGGGGTTGGTTGGTAGGCTGGTTGGCCTTTTTATTTATTTAGTTATTTTTGTAGGATCTTACTGAACCTGGACCTTGTTCTGCCACAGGTTGGTCTCTCACTTATAGAGACCCTCCTCCTCAGAATGCTGGGATTATAGGCACAACCCAACACACCCAGCCCTCCCTCTGTGCTTGGCTTCCAGTTCTGGGACTATTAAGGTCTACACTTGGCCTGAAACTCCAATTTCTAGGAGGCTGAGGGAGGAAGAGCATGAGTTTAAATTAAGGCTTATCTAGGCTCCCTGGGTAACTTAGTAAGACCTTGTCTCAAAATCAAAAGTGGAAAAATGAGTTTGGAAGACTCAGGGCTAGGATTTGCCGACATGCTGTGATTAGGGTTTTTTTTTTAACGATAAAATAAAAATTATAGAAGCTGGGGAAACAGTCCAGCTGGTAGACAACTTCCCCAGCAAGCAGGAAGCCCTGACTTTTACCATTTTGTCCGAGGTACTAAGCCTGGAGGTGTATTATCAGCAGCTGGGAAAAGGAGGCTTGTAAGGTCAAGGTCATTGACAGTGCTGCTTCGAGAGGTCCTGTCTCCCCAGGTGGTAGTAACCCTGCACTCCAGGACAGAGGCAGCCAGATCTCTGTCCAAGGTCAGCTTGTTCCACCACGACCACCACCACCACCACCACCACCACCACCACCACCACCAACAACAACAACAACAACAACAACAACGCTCCACTACACCTGGTCTGTGAGGGGAAATACCAGGTCAGACAGCCAGACAGCCTGAGGGGACGCAGTTCTCCAAATACAATAAGCTGCATTCTGGGGAAGGCGTGCGCTGCTTCTCAACATAAATAAATACATTTTAAAATCTTCTCAAGCTTTTCTCTGAATATCTCTCCTAACTCAGTGACTTCCCAGTCATTGGAAAATGAAATCCAGGAGCTGCAGAGGTGGTTCAGCGGTTAAGAGCACTGGCAGCTGTTCCAGAGGACTCCGGCTCAATTCCCACCACCCACATGGCAGTTGACAACTGTGGATAGCTCCAATTCCAGGGGACCTGACACCCTCCCACACACATGCATACAGACAAAATATCAATGCACATTAAATAAAAATAAATAAATCACTAAAAATTTAAAAAGAAAAAATGAACACCAAACTCCAAAAGCTACCCTCCAGCCCACACTGGTCACACCTGCCTTTCCCCTCTCCAGCACTCCAACTAAAGCAAACTTTGCTTCTGGCCTTGCCGAGCTCCCAAACCTAACACAGAACCTCAACTCCCAGCAGCTTTTGTGAGGCTTCCCCTTTATCCTCCAAACAAATTATTTCCTACAAACATTTTTACTTTGCAAGACTCAAAAGTAAGGATAGCACTGCAGCTGTAGCTCTGCCCTAACTTCCCCTGTCTCATTTTCACGTTATATACAATATTACACAGTACTCACAGACACCAGGTGTACCAAACTGTTTTCTACAGCTTTCTTCTTAATTTTCATGTTAACTTGGCTTAAGAAGGGCTTTAACAGACTTTGTAGACTCCCCTTTCTGAGGAGTGAATGGGGGATTGGGTGGAAGGAAGGTATGTGTGTGATGGAAGGGCGGGGGGGGGGGAGAACAGGAGGATGCGAGGGAGGGGGAACTGTGGTTGGTATGTAAAATATAATCAAATATAATCAAAAAATAAAAGTTGCCTTAATGTCTAGAGATTTGCCTCCCCTTGTCGTAATGTCCTCCACACAAACACACAGCATCCCATGTGGTACAGAAACTCTTCTCTCCAGCATGAGTCTGCAGAAGACTGTACTTACCAGTTAGGTAGGAGAGCCACAGCTTCTTGTAACAGTCTCTCCTAGTCCTTTGCTACTGCTGAAGGCTTCCAGTGCTGCCAATGGATAGAAGAGTCTCTCCCAGAATTCCATCCTTATCTCTTGGCCACACCTTCAAGTATTTTGTTTGAAAACTGTTTCTCACTGGTTGAATACCACCGGATAGCATCTATTTACTGACTTAAATACTTAAAATAGCACTCAGAGTGGCTAATGTGGCGCACGCCTTTAATCCCAGCACTTTGGAGACAGGGGCAGCTGGATCTCTGTGAGTTCGAGGCCAGCCTGGTCTACAAGAGCTAGTTCCAGGACAGGCATCAAAGCTACAGAGAAACCTCGTCTCAAAAAAACCAAAAAAAAAAAAAAAAAAAAAAAAATAGAACTCAGGAAGTAGAGGCGGGCTGATCTTGTGAGTTCCAGACTAGCCTGATCTATATAGAGAGATCCTATTTCCAAAACAAATAAACACAGAAAAACAAGAATCAGATCTTGGTTGGAATGTCTCAACAGCCTCAGCAAAGGTCCTCACCTGAGTGCAGACTCCAGGCCTGGAGATCATGCTGACTCTAAGATGTTTCCTACATAAAGGGAACTTAAATACCAGGACAAAATTTGCAGAGGAATAAAGTGAAAGGCAGAAGAGGCACAGAATACAGATAGAGCCCTGTGAGGGTCCCGGTGCAGAGGCAGAAGTGCAAGCTGACTCCTTATACTCACTGGTCTGCCATTCAGCTACCATCGTCCTAACACATGTTCATTTACAGCCTATGTTAACAGTGGAAGAGTCTCAGCAAATGAAGGCAGACGAGAGTCTCTGCTTGCAGAGGTGAGGGAGAGAGGATGCAACTTCCAAAGCTGAGCATCTCTATGCCTTAACTCCACTTTCAGGTCTACTAACTGACCCCTGCATGTTTCCAGAGTTGGTTTTTTGTTTCGTTTTGTTTTGTTTTGTTTGTTTGTTTTCGAGACAGGGTTTCTCTGTGGCTTTGGTTCCTGTCCTGGAACTAGCTCTTGAAGACCAGGCTGGCCTCGAACTCACAGAGATCCACCTGCCTCTGCCTCCCAAGTGCTGGGATTAAAGGTGTGTACCACTACCACCCAACAACAAGGCTTCCAGAGTTGGGTCGTTGTGCAATACAGTGTTGTGGAGTGTTCACCAGAGAAGACTGTTGGACATGGGTTTAAGCCAATAGAAACTCTTTATCCCAGTGGACTACAGAGCCTCTCTCAGAGTGAGCCTGTAAGCAAAAAACCATGTCCTGGTTTGACACACTTCAGTAAACAAAAACAGTTAGCCAGAAGTGGAACTACAGAAACTGAAAAGCAAGGTCACAACACTTAGAGACTTTCCCAGAACTGTGCGTGTTATTCATTAAAAATGATGACCGATCAGGCTGGTGGATCTCGCCATGAGAAAAGCGGCTGCAAGATTCCCACCAGCAGGGGGGCACGCGCCTCGCGGCCGGTGGCGGAGGGACAGATGCGTAAAACACAGAAAATAAGTATAAGGTATTTTATTGAGGGAGAGAGAAAGAGAGGGAGAGAGAGAGAGAGAGAGAGAGAGAGAGAGAGAGAGAGAGAGAGAGAGAGAGAGAGAGAAGGGGGGGGAGACAGAAAAGCCCGCGTGTACACCGGGAAAGATGGCGGAGAGAGCGATAGCAGCGGGGTCAGAGGTTTAAAAATATGTGGGCGTGGCTAGGGCGGGACCAAAGGAATAACAGTGCGTGCTGTGATGGATTAGGCCTTTTGTTAAATTGGGAGCATAGCTCCCAGACCCTGGCCTGGGAGTTGCATTGCTCTGGGCTCTAAATCCCAGCATGCCAGGTCATGAACCCTCCCTTGGGTAGGGGTAAGGATCACTCCCACAGGGTATTTAAGTGAGCTCCCAGAGGAGAAACATGTGGTTTTCGGGTCTATATGGGCTCCCTGCTGCCCTGTCTTCCCACCATGTGCTCAGTCACCCGAGAGCGTCATTCTTAATAAAACTATGGACATTTTGATTTGGTTTGATTAGACCTAATTGGATTTCTTGCGCCAGTGGAGCTGCCTTCTTTTTCTTATCACCTTTGTTTGGCAGGTGTTATTGTCTGTGTTCTGAGATTTACAGCCTGAATGGAACTTCCATCACGGAATCAGTTGTGCTAAGGTCTCAGGGCCTGCTAAGGTCTGGGGCCCCTGTTATGTTCCCCACTGGTCTTAGTGAATGAGTCTAATCATTGACTCATCCGGTTTGAAAGATGTATTGTTGGTTCTAAGGACCAACTCAGAGCCACAAGAGTAGAGAGAGTCACCATGTAGAGTTTTTTCAACATTGGTCTTATTTCCCCTTTTGCTACCTGCTTGACCTAGACACTATCACTGGGCTGGAACAAGGGGAAACTGTGGTGGATTTGGAGATCAGATGGGTCTCTGGGGTATTCTAATGAACAGCCTGTGTGGAGGACTAGAGTGATTGGAGGGACAAAGGGATGGTTAGATAGTTCTGCTGGTCAGAGAGTCTGGGAAGCAGTGGGAGAGTCTTTCCAACATAATCTCATCGGTGGTAAATCCCTCCCTACCTGGTGGAGTGGTCCAATGCAAAGCAAAGAGGCCTATCCATCTTTTGTTGGACTCTAATGAGAGCTTTGTTAGAGTTGGGGTGTGTGTGTATGTGTGCGTGTGTGTGTGTGCGTGCGTGTGTCTGTATCTGTGTGTCTTGTTTATTCTTTTAACCTGACCAGAACTCTGAGGTCTAGATGTACAATAAAGTCTTTAATCTATGTTTAAGCCTTAGCTATTATTTCAGACGTTTTGGCTTTGAAAGCCAGACCATTGTTGAATCTCATTGTTAGGTGTAGGCTAAAATAAGGGAACCAGTTCCTGGAGGAACTTTTTAAGCTTGAGCAGTTTCAGTCCAGATGAGGAATCCTTTTACCCACCCTGAAAAACCGTATTTAAAAACTAGTAAGTGTAATGGTCTGCTCTGTCCCTTTAAGAGACAAGCCACGCTCACCCCCCATGCCTTACCCTCAGAGGCAAGCTGATCTTCAGCTTCCACCTGAGTTCTTTCTCTTTTCCATCTCCCTCTCTAAGAGGCAGTGTCTGTCTCTCCCTACTTCTCTCATTCACCTCTCTCTCTCTCTCTCTCTCTCTCTCCCCTCTCTCTCTCTGCTCCTCTTCCTTTTCCCCTTCCATTTCATAACCCACTAAATAAAGACATAAACTGCAAAAAGAGAAAAATAGAACTTTCTCTTTTTCTTTGGACTCAGTCAAGGGGACCTTGGACCCTTCCCTCTGAATGCTGTGAATATGCTTTATTACCACTGGTTAATAAAGAAGCTGCTTTGGCCTATGACAGGACAGAATATAGCTAGGCGGGGGGAAAAAACGAGGGCAGAGTCAAGGGAGATGCAACAGCCATAGCAGAAGCAAGATATTAGATAACAAGTCACAAGCCCCGTAGTAAAATATAGAATAATAGAGATGAGGTGATTCAAGTTCTAAGAGCTAGTTAACAATAAGCCTGAGCTAATAGGCCAAACAGTTTGTAATTATATAAAATAATTCAGGTTCTGGTGGGCAGGAGAGAAACCTCCAGTTACAGGGCTGTTTAGAGCAAGCTCAGGGCAGAGCAGGGTGAATGTACACCTGGGGGAATTATTTCCTCCTCCTGTGAGCACTCCACTTAAATGGCAGGGGGCCTCCGATGAGAAGCCAAGGCCCTGGCTCTCCATGGCGCCACACGTGAACCCACCTTGACCTTGAGCAGGAACCAAGCAAAAAACAAACAAGAGTTCCTGTTCCCAGAGAGGGACAGGTAGAGGGTGTTTGGGTTTCTCTGGGTAATCTGGCAATGCCAAATGGACTTGGTTCCCCAGTAGGAGGGGGCACAGGTCTTAAGCTGAGTGAGGGTAGGATCTCAAACAAGAAAAAAACACCTGCTCAATACAGGAAAACAAATCCACAGAAACACATCGAAAGACATATACACAGACTTATATACAGACACACAAACACATACACACAGGCTTATATACAGATACACATACGCACACTTACATACAAACAAACACATACATACATACACACAGGCTTACATACAGACACGCAAACACACACATATACACATACACACATACATACAGACACACACACACACACACACACACACACAGAGTAAAAACAACCAGGGGTGCTCAGCACACATTCATACACCTGAACAAACAGAAGGACCCAGTGATGTCTCATATAAACATATGACATTGGATTGTCAGAACCAGCTGACCTGTTGAACCTGCCTGGAAAGGAGAGTGAAGACTGAGAAGAGAAAGAGACAAAAGACAGAAGACAGAGTCAGGAGGGCTCGCAGTGAATACTGTGGCCTTGAATTTATGAGTGATATTTCATTTGTATTTTAATAAATAAAGTTTGCCTGAAGTTCAGAGAGTAAAACTCCTGCACTGATTGACTTTACAGACCAGCTAGTAGTGACACACACCTTTAATCCCAGTAGCCACGCTAGTGTGCCTTAGAAACCAGGCGGTAGTGGTGCACGCCTCTAATCCTAGCACTACAGAGGAATATAAGATGGGAGGTGATAGCTCTCAGTCTCATTCTGAGATTCTTGGAGGCAGGATGGCCATTTAGGACTGAGATAGAGGCAAGAGCCAGTGGCTGGCTGTTTTGCTTTTCTGACCTTCAGGTTGAACCCGATTTTTGTCTCTGGGTTTTTATTAATCACGGTACAAATTTATTACTCATAGGCCTTTTCTACCCAAAGCAAAAGGGAAGGGCAGTAGACTTTCTTACCATGGTTCAAGGAACAAACAAGTGTAATCACCTTCTTAATTCCAAAAACAGCTAATAACTACGCCTTTGGTCAAACATCCTGTTATTTGGCCTTGAGAAGCGTGAACTCTCTGACCTTGAGTCAAGATGGAAATAGAATGCCTGTGGGCTCCCACCCTGGATTACCACTTGAGCCAGATGTCTCCAACGTGCCCAACAGAAGGCATCTTAACCAGACTTACCTCTGAAGGTGACAGACAAGGCGACTTTCTAATTTATTTCCTTTTGAGTTCTTCAGACCCCTCTGAAGCTTTAGGCAGTTACTGACCCGGAGTCCTGGGGATCTAGAATATCTCAGGTTGAGCATGCCCTAGGAGTGTGCTGATCATCACACTCTTCCTCACTCCAAGGGGGTCCACGACCCCAGTGTCTTGAGGTCTAGTCTACAAGATTTTGTTGAGACCTCCAGAAATTTTGTGAGGTATTCACCATAGAACACTGCTAAGACATGGGTTATTTGAATACAAACTCTTTATTTGCCATGTGGCAACTGTACTGGATGTTCGGGATCCCATTATAACACGGACCCTTTTTCAGGATGAGCTTTTAAGCACAAAAACCATGTCCTGGGTTCACATACTTCAGTTAACAAGAACAGTTAGCCAGAAGTGGAGCTACAGAAGCTAAAAAAGCAAGGTTATAACATTTAGAAACTTTCTTAGAACACTATAGATTTAGTACTTAGACTTTCCCAGAATTATATAGATTCTGATGAATTAAACTTTATTTTGTTTTGGCAGGTGTTATTGTCTATGTGCTGAGATTTACAGCCTGAATGGCACTTCCATCATGGAGTCTGTTGTGCTAAGGTCTCAGGGCCTACTAAGGTCTGGGACCCTGTTACAACAGGAAACTGGATGTGACCATTTTCTGTTCTGGCAATTAGAAGGTGCTACATGGTTCAAAGCAAAATGTTTCCAGGAGGTATTGTCACTTTGCAGGGCTTCCTTGTCTCCCCAACCAAAGAGAGAATTAAATAAACCATGCATGGACTTCTTTTTTTTTTCTTTTTTTTTTGTTTTTATTATTTTTTGAAAAATTACCGCCTCCTCCCCGTTTCCCATTTCCCTCCCCCTCCTCCCACACATCTCTCCCTCCCTCCACTCCCCTACCCCTCTCTCCCTCCCCCCCACTCCATTCCCCCTCCCTCTCAAGAATGAGGAGCAGTCCAGATTCCCTGCCCTGCGGGAAGTCCAAGGTCCTCCCACTTCTATCCAGGACCAGGAAGGTGAGCATCCAAACAGGCTAGGCTCCCACACAGCCAGTTCATGTATTAGGATCGAAACCCAGTGCCACTGGACTTCTTAAAGATGCTGAGAACAATGTCACAGATCTGCTTGGGACTCAAACTTCTCCTGACCCATCAGCATCTGAGTGGCTATAAGATACTGCCCCTACACCCATTTAGATGAGACAGGCAATTTAATAACACGAGACAATGACAACTTATTTACACGCATTTGTTTTGAGGTGGAAATTTCATGGAAAATGTCACCAGACTCCTCATCGTGTCTCTCAGGTAGAGAAGCAGCTGCAATAGGAGGACTGTACTTTGTAGCTGTATGAATTTTGTCGTTTTATCATTTGAGATTGTAAAAACTCAATAATATGTATGTTAAAAGAATTTTGTTGGGGCTGGAGAGATGGCTCAGTGGTTAAGAGCATTGCCTGCTCTTCTAAAGGTCCTGAGTTCAATTCCCAGCAACCACAAGGTGGCTCACAACCATCTGTAATGTGGTCTGGTGCCCTTTTCTGGCCTGCAGGCATACACACAAACAGAATATTGTATACATAATAAATAAATAAATATTAAAAAAAAGAATTTTGTTTAATTAAATTTGTTTATTATTTTATTTATTTGTGTGTGTGTGTGTGTGAGTGTGTGTAGATGGGAATGTATACCCATGCATTCCTTGCAGGCCAGAAGAGAGCAATGGATCCCCTGGAGCTAGAGTTACAAACCGTTATAGCCCCTTTACATGGGTGCTAGAAATTAATCCTGGTCCAGTGGAAGAGCCGCAGGCACATAAACTGCTAACGCATCTCTGAAGTTTAATGTGCAGCATAAAAATTAGATGAAGGGGCAGCAGGAGCCGCAGCCTGAGCCTTGAACTGAATAAGGGCAGAAGCAGCTGAGCGACCGATTTATCACCTTGCTTCCTGACTGTGCACAAATTGGCACCACCATTGTGCCTCACGTTGCCGCTGCCACCATGGTTTCTACCATGAAGGACTGTAACCTCAAACTGTGAGCCCAAATTCACCCTTCCTTCCTCACAAGAATTAACAGAATAATTAAAGAATAAATAATAAATTTCTTTAAGGAAAACAAAACGAGTCTCCAAATCAGGTATTGGTACAAAGATGGAAGTATTTTAATTAACGTGATTTTGTTTTTCAGGCTAATTACAACTAACTTCCTTCCTTTTTTCCTTCCTTTCTTTTTTCCTTCCTTCCTTTTTTCCTTCCTTTTTTCCTTCTTTCTTTCCTTCCTTCCTTCCTTCCTTCCTTCCTTCCTTCCTTCCTTCCTTCCTTCCATCTTCCATATTGTCCCAGAAGGATGGCACTGAGGAGTTGAAGGATAGGAGACCACACACATAAACATATGCTCCGCTAAGAAACACTTTCCCTCTAACAAATTTGGTCACCATGGGTCTGGGGGTGGACATTGGATTCTGCCACACGTGCCAGTTCAGGAAATCACCAATTCCTACTGTGGAATACCCACTCCACTGTGTCATCCCTATTCAATAGGAGTCATTTGAATTTCACAGAACTACTTTAAGCAAATGTAATGCTAAAAGTTTGTATTTCCAGAGCAGGAGACAAAGACATGGTGAAGCGCTCCCTCTCAGTGCCCTTCAGAATGTAGTGGCAGCAGCTCTGCTCCCGGCTCCCTGGGTCTTGCTGCTCCATTGCCTGGATATTGACCTATCCTGCTGCACTCTGACTTCCTTGAAGAAAAACTCATGAATCTTTTTCCTTCTTTATAAAAGTTTTTAAAAATATTTCATTTCTTTTCATGTGTATGAATATTTTGCCTACCTATGTATGTCCATGCACCACACGCACACCTGCTGCCTGAGGAGGCCAGAAAAAAGTCAGTCAGATCCTTGGGGACTGGAGTCACAGGCAGTTTTCAGTCACCATTTAGGCACTGGGACTCAAACCCAGGTCCTCTGGAAGAGCAGCCTGCACAACTAACCACTGAGGTTTCTCTCTAGCCCCTCTCTGCATGGGATTGCAATCCAGTAGGCATGGGCTCACGCTTCCAATCACAGCACAGAACTCATTTTGCACCAGCTATGAGTCAAACATTAAGTAAGCTCCTGAGGTATAGCAGGGATGATTAGCATTTACTCTCTGATAAGAGCTGGACCGGAATAAACTACCCAAGAAAAACTGACTAGGGACAAGAAGGATGTTTTCTGGACAACACATGTAATTGGGAATCTGAAAGCTACAAGGCAGCCCTGCAAACATCAGAGAGAAGCGTCCTAAGAAAGGGAACAGCCATGGCATAGGAGCCAGGACCAGGAGAACTCAGGCTCTCCTAGCAGCAGACAGGAAGCCAGTGTGGCTGAAACAGAGAATCAGGAAGGAGAGGTGGGCTAAGGTGGGAGAGAGGCAGTCCCCCAGGCAATGGCTGAAAGGCTCCTCTACAACAGAGCAGGTGGGTCCTCCTGAGAATCTTAGAGCTGGAATTCTGGGCTACCAGGTGAGGACTCTGGACTATTAGGACAGCAAGAGTGGAGCAGAGGCCCCAGTTCAGACATGGATTCCCAGAAGGGAGAGGGAGGAGAGAGATGAATGAGCATAAAAACCCCTGGGCTTCCCAGAAGCCTCCTGGGAATTGCTTGAGCTCCTGTGGTTTGCTTAATCTGGTTCTGTTTAAATCTCTGCCTGTCAGGCACCAGCCTCCTGACTGCTTGATTGTGGGCGTGTCCTGTCACACCCGACGAATTGGATTCTTCAGACACATTTAAAGCAGGGCCCAACTGATGGGCCCATGCTTAAGTAAAAATACAGTATTTTGGGGGCCGAGGATGTAAATAGAGTAAAGTGTTTGGCTAGCCTGGACTGAGGCTTGGGTGTGAGAGGCTCACAGTGGAGAAATTAGATTCTGCTAAAGATCTATTCAGCCCTCATGCCAGTTTCCGAGTCCCAAATGTCATTATTGGGAAGCCAAGCACCTTCGCGACATCCCCTCCTTGGGATCAATGAGCTGATTAATGGACCCAAATTGATGTCCCTTTACACCTACTTCATGTCCTGTAGTTCCTCGGAACTAGACTTCAGAAGTGGACCCTGTTCTACCCCCAGCCCTGAGAAGGATATCTAGCACGTGATTAAATCATGGAACATTTGAACCCAATATGCCCACGTCCTGTGGGCCTGCACAGAGTATGGTGAAGATGTCTATCCCAAATGAACTGGTAAGCTTGAAAAAAGTAAATAAATGTCTGTTTTCAAAGTGAAGAACCCAGTTTTTATTCTCAGAGGAGAACTGGTTCTGTTGCTCCAGAAGGTGCTCAAAGAGTCATAAAGTTTGAAACACACTGTCAAAATGCTGCCACATAGTTATAATCCCAGCACTCAGAATTTAAAAAGGTTTAAAAAGAAGTTAATTTTTAGTATTGTAATGAACTCTCCCACAGCAGGTTATAGGTAACACTCTCAATGGTGTCTTGAAAGTTCTAGATTAAAAGAAAATTTAATAAAATCAACAAGACTGATTTATCTGTGTGATTATTAACAAAATTCACCTTGGATCTTTCTATCGATCCTCTCAACTGGTGTTTATTTTTTTTCTCCTAGAATATAGCAAAAGGACAAACAGCAACTATATCAAAGGAAAACATGATTATTCTAAAGACATATCAGACACATACAAAATAGATTCTCGGTTATAGTAATATGAAAATCGTTTGCTCAGCTCTAACTCGACATCGGCTGTTACTACAACATCTGCTAGGGTGCAGACACGCACTCTGGAATGTTTCCCACTGCGCAAAGAGTTCTCACGGTCACCTCTTATTGCAATGACCCCTGTCCAGCAGGGTAAGTGTGGACATGATAACAGCAAACAGACAGGGACAATAGACGTTACCCCATTGTTACTACTGACAGTATTGGAGCCCATATATAGGACATGTTTTCCCTTGAGTTCCACATACTTTTTACAGAATGCCACTAGTCACCACGTTCTTGCGTTCAAGCAAAACTTGTAAATGCTAGGTGGGACAGACAGACAGATTTCCAGACCCCTTCTTGTCTGTCATGCATCTCTAGGAAGACTGAAGAACAGAGCAGACATCACAGTCTTCAGAGACCAGCAGCCACCAGGTAGGAATCAAGAGGCAGGAGAGTTCAGGGGCTGATGGCCCTCTCTGGTGGCCTCACCACTGTAGAACTGGATTGACAAATCTTTCTTGAAAAGCTACAAATCAGGGTTATTATCCCTGAAGTCCTGCTGTGATCTGCGGTTGCTGCATATTTTAGAAACAGAAAACACTGTAGTTTAAACACAAATATTTTAGAACAGACAAGGGAAGCCCTAGAATTCAATCACATTATAATGTATCGTATTTCCAGAACTATAAGAAACCATAACTAACTCTAATGGTAATATTAGAGTCCCTTCTATTTGTCTGTGAGGGAAATTAAACCTGCATATTTCCATGATTTTACGACCCCTTAGGGAGGGGAGAAAAAGTGACATTTCAAATTACAATAAAATAGATAAAACATGATCATGAAATACTTTTAAATTCAGGATGTGCCTCCAGCTTGCCATTGCTCTTTATTTGTTTTTAACTTTTTTATACCTCTCTTAATGGTTTTAATGATCAAGACAAAAGTCTATTTCCTGTATTACCCATGATTATGTTGACTAAAGGAAACTCAAAATACTAAAATGTTTGTTTGAAAGAACATTCTGCATTGAGTGAGAGACTGAGGCAGTGTTGATATAAGAATTAGGATGATGTGAACCATGAATTTGAGTATAAACAGCGGAGGGTCACTCTCTCCACCACTGCTGGATGAACCGACACAGAACATAGCCCTGCAGCCGGAAAGGCTGTTTGCGTTGTTAAATCCAGTTGCTGTCTTTGCAGTCTCAGGCAGAGGGCTCCTCAGAGGGTCACTGGGGCTCATTTTCAGGGCAAAGACTGTCTGCAATTATGTTGAAGACATTCTCATCATCTTGGGTCTGGACAATTGTTGTGTTTCGCCCAGGCCCACTCTTAGAGACACGGTACACTACCAAGCTGCAGAGAAAGAAAAAGAGAGAGAGAGAGAGAGATGTTGAAGAAAGAACAAGAGGTTACCTTTCAGGTCTAAGAAGAAATTTCAATCCAGATATATGTTCAAGACTCCGGGACACCCATTGACAAAATTCTTAACAGTAAACGGCACTACACAGGGCCCTCCTATTAAGTCATAGAAAAGTTTGTTTAATAGGCATCAGACTAACTAAAAATCATTTTTTGAAAAAGGCAGTTCATATTGGAGCCCTTCAAGATACTAATGCAATGAAACACAAAAGTTGGAGGTCAAGAGAGACGCATATCTAGGCAGCTAACAGAGCTGCCTGATCAGCACATGCATTTTGGAACCGGGCTAGGAACTGGATAACTCATGAATTTACTTTGCACTGTGATGCTTTAGAAGTCTAAAGAGAACCTGGTAAACTGAGTGAGCGTCCTGGAACCCTGGGAAAAGGCAGAAGGAAAGAGCCAGCTCCACAGAGCTGTCCTCTGACCTCCTCAGGTGCCATGGCACTTCACAGCACCACACACAAACCACGTACACAATAATACAAGATTTTCTTTATTGAGAAAGAAAGGGTCTTAAAAAATTCAGAGCATCTAATCCTCTAACATTAAGCATGGAGGAGAAAAGCATACACAGTTCTGTTACACTCCCGGCAGACTCAGTAATGATCTTCCTCTAAATCCTCTGCTCCCTTGGGGCGTCCTTGAACAGCCTACCTCCTAACCCTGTTGTCCCTAGCACACTTCCCTTAAAGTACCTAAATGACCTTTTTACTAGCTTATATGCTCTGAGATATACTTCATCACTTCTTAATGGAATAGGTACGCAATGAAAGAAAACACTGAAGGAAACAAGAGTGGATCAAACAATTCCTTCCGTGCCAGCTCCAGGAAGCAAAGCTTACAAGTCAGTGTCCACCTATAAGAGATTAGGGTCAAGAGGCCTTCTGTTCCTGTCCTGTCATAAATACATAAATACAGAAGGCAAAAAGTATTTTTGAGAAATAAGGGTAACAAGAAAGAGACTCATTAAACTTTATTTGGGGATCCAACCTACAGAATAAAGGATAAGTATTTTGGAGCACATCTGTAATCCCAGAGTGAAAGAGCCTGAGGAAGGAGGATTGTGAGTTCCAGCCTGGCCTTGCTACATAGTAAGTTCCAGGCCAGTCTGGACTACATAGTGAACCCTGTCTCAAATCAACCAACCCAGCAATGAATCAAAAAAAAAAAAGTAATGAATAATTTAGTAGCAAAAGAGAGCATAGAGATATTCTCAAGATTGTTAGTTCAAAAAAAAAAAAAAAAATCCACACAGTCCATGCCAGCTTACCTTACAGACCCCGACTTCTTTTTCTTAAGGATGAGACCTAAATTGGGGTGGGAAAAGGTGGGAGACATTGAAGGGAGAATTGCCCATGTCATCAGAAACACTCATGACCCTTTCTCCTAATCAAGGATGTTGTCTCTGTTTATGATTGAAACGTCCCCAGGTAACTTTGGGTAATTCCTTTCTGTAACCTCAAGGAAAGATCTTTCCATTCATTGTCTGGTGTATTCATCCACATAGCCTAGTTTTCTTGACTAAGATTGGTAAATTTTTGTTCACTTATACAAAGAAAAAGTCTCAATTTTTTTTTCTAACGGGCAGTTAGAGAACCAGCCCATAAGGGAAAAATAACTAACTGTGGACGAATGAAGTGAACACATTCGTGGTGTTTTACTCAATTGCTAAGTAAACGACCATGCCTTGGGTCGTTGTCTGATATGTAACCCAGACTAACCACAGATTTGTAGAATGCTGGTATTATAGGCACATGGCACATTTTGGATGAACAGCTTTTAAACGATTAGAGGGAACCATCTGAAATCTGACAGGCATATCCTTATTCCCCCTTTCCTATGAAGCAGGTTAGTAATGGGCTCATGCGTCATGTTTTGTAAAGTCCATGGCTAACACTCTCTCTGTACAGTTATACAACTCATAGAAAGGGCCATGTAGGCCTGGGTGCCACTTACAAATAGTCTGTTCCCGCATTAGTCATGGGGTTTCCAACCAATGTCTCATTCGCCTTTTCTAATAAATGCATTAACAGCACGTTCAACAGAACAGTCAACAGTATGACCATGAGAAACAAGTGAGATCCAAGGGTAGGACAGGAAAGAATGCATCAAAAGTCTTACAGTGACCTAAAATATCAAGTCTATCTGAAATGTCTTGTGTCATAGTATTTAATTTTTTATGGAAAATATAATGTTTCCTTTTTGATGCAACAACTGAAAGACAAAGGACAGGATCAGGAAACAAGAGTGTTGCCAAGCCCTGCAGCCTATTCTTGTGAGCCCAGCACTGGGATGTTGGAGGCCAGAGGATCTGGAGCTGGGGGCCATTCTTAGCTACCTAGTACCATGTGTGGAGTACATGAGATCAAGTTTTACAGAATCGAATCTTTGGAGACACAGTAGCAATGGTTCAAGGTCACTGAGCAGAGAACTCACCAAGCACCAGAAATCAGCCACAGAGTTTTGTGGATCCTAACATAGGCCTATGGGAGTGGATGGTTTAACATGAGTGTGTTGGATCTGGGGATACAGAAGCCATGTGAACTCAAAGCCCCCCTGGCATGTGCACTTTCTCAAAGACAGAGAGCGCTGGCTCTCCTTCCTCGGGGACAGCTGTGACATGACTTACTGATAGCTGCAATGCACACGAGCAGCAGCAACAGCAAGGCAGCAGTTGAGACACCAGCGTAGATGTCGTTACTCATGGTCTTCTGTGTCTTCCCCAAAGAGACAGATTCCTAAGGAAGCAATAAATAAAATAACAACAGCAATAAATAACCAGCGTTAAACACAAGGGAGGGACACCAAGTGAGAGGAACAGAAAACAAATGCTTGGCCTTAACCTAGACTCTAGGTCCTAGAACTTCATGTTTGAAGGGTTGTGGCTAGGCTGGTGGTCTCTGAGATCATAACAGGCAGTGGAATCAGTGTCTTTGATGATGATGGAAACATGTTCTATGTTGCATGAGGTGATTACACAGCAGATGTCTCCGTCAAAATTCTAAGTACATGCTTAATGTGGGTTCACACAACATGCACGTGATTATGTCTGTTTAATGGTCTGTAGGGTATTCTCGAAACGCATCATCTTATGATATTAATAAAGAGAAAAAGAATAGCTTATCTCTAAGTTAACTTGCTCTCAGTGTGCTCAGCCCCTATCTGGTCCTTCATCACAGACCCTACTTGTCTTGTAAAGGTAACTCAAGATTGTATAATTTTATAAACATCTAATACCAAATGGTCAGCATGGGCAGGTTATATTAACATTTTAAGGAACACATTTATGTATTAAATATGAATATATGTAATAAATAATACACATTTTATATTTGATAGCTACATACTAATTATATATTATATATTAGTACTTTGTATATTATATAGATTACATATGCTAACTTATTAATATATTAACAACTAATGGAACAGAGACCATGAATTAGAAGGCAAGGAGAGGGTAAGTAGAAAGCTTTGAACAGAGTTGAGAAAAAAAGAAACAATACTATTATATTCAATAACTTTCTAAGAATAGTAGGAGGACGCAGCTTAAGGATGCAGTCTGATTACTATTGTGTGATCAACCGAAATGCAGAATCTCCCTTAGTGCCCTGGTACAGGTAATGAGTGAGCTGTACATACTAGAAGAAGCAGGAGACAACTGAGCAGCAGGTGAGGCACTAAGCTACTAAGCTAAACAGAGCCCATGGATGGTTTAACTACAAGGAAAGGGAAGTCACAGACCAGGTCTTTGCCCACCTATGAGCCTCATCTATGGGGTCACAATCCAGGCTCCTCTGTTAAGTCAGGGAGACCATGGACAAGTTAGCTAAGCTCTGTGACGGCTGTCTCTACGTCCTCAAGCAAGGTGTTCAGTGGGTTCTTGGGAAGGGATTCTCAGGTATTCTTGACAAAAAGGCTGTGGAGAATCTAAGGTTTGTTTGTTGTTCTGACAGGGTCTCCTGATCTCAGGTTGTTCTGAATCTCACTAGTTGACAATGACCTTGAACCTCTCCTCCTTCCTAACCCTCCTGAGAGCTTGGACTGCACACGTCTACGTGTCCATGGAACATTTACTTCAGAACATGTTCCTGATTGTGAATGGCAGCAATGTTTATCCTTTCTCTGTAATCATCACAGATTTTGTTCAATTTCTTTTCATGAAACAGAGTCCAGGAAGTTGATCTCCTGGTTCAAGATGTTTGCTGCTATTGACAGACCTAGGGGTGCAAACCTTAATCCCAGGACCTAAGAGATGGTAGCAGTAAGGTAAGGAGTTCCAGATCCTTCCTGGGTACATAGTATGGGCAAGGCCAACCTAAACTCCATAGGATTTGGCCTCAAACAAGCAAAAAACACTCTGAAAACAAAACTATGTGCTGCTGTGCATTGAATTTCCTTGCACCTAGGGACAGCTTGACTTCCGAGTCCAGAGTCACTACGGCTTATTTTGAATTCAACTCTAAGTTATTCCTCCGTGCTGCTAAGCATGACCGTTTCTCAGGTAAACTGAGGGCAAGAACAACCTTGATATGCAGTGCTGTTTGGTTTTATATGGAGTCATATGCCTGCTCCCTTAGTAGCACGTACTTACTGGTGTCTGATATTTAACTAGAATATACAGATTCTTTCCACAACTACAAGACCACTGGGTGCTAATGTCAATTAAGTCCTTATATTTTTAGTGTCAAGCTGGGCACGTGACACAGGCCTGTAATCCCAGTACTCAGTAGGCTGAGATGGAAGATTGTGAGTTCTAGGCCAGCCTGAGCTATGAAATGAGACGATGTCTCAAAGAAGGAAGAAAGTTATGATGGGATTTACTCCTATAATTTCAGGTCTTGAGGGACAGAGGTAGCAGGGTCAGGAGTTCAGGGCCATCCTCAGCTGTGCAGTTAAATTCAAGGACAGCTGGACTATGTGAGACCCTTCTCAAAAAATCAAACAAAAGAAACTTACTTTCAGCCTTTATGTGTTATGTTCTGACTGTCAATAGGTATAAACCCCTTAGGCCATTTGGCCCTATATAGATATGGCCACCTTGTCTTGAAGTGTCTTGTAGCTTTGTAGATTTGGTGGTTCAAACTTGGGGTCTTGCCCATACTAACAATGGCTCTGCTACTTCCAACAGCTAAATAATCCTCACAACCCCTATTTGGCTTTTTTTCTTATCTCAACCAACATATCTCCTACGCTAACTACACACATGAAAACAAACCTTGTTTCTTCTTGGTGCCAAAAGAGAAAAAAAAAATCTATTGATAAATTTACTTTGGCTATTTGTAGAGATAGAATTCTGGCAAGAATCCCAGAAGCAGAGTGCCTTTGCTTTTTCTCAAGCTTAGTACACAAAACTCTAGGAAAAATCATGCTAAACTAAGACTGTCCAAGTCCTACTACCCTCTGTGCAGGTTTGTGTGTGCAAAAAAAAAAAATCACCAGTGGGCTCTACAGTGAATGGCCAGTGGGTAGAAAACAATATTAGGGGCCTCTAAACGAACATCTTAAATTCAAACATCCTTTGTAAGCATCTTATTCTTCTTTTTAATTTCTTTATTTTTATACCTTTATGAGTTTATTTATCTACAGTTTTTGAGACAGGGTCTCATTATGTGGCCCAAGTTGTCTAATGGTCTAAGATGTCCTCAAACTTCTGATATCTTGTTTTAACTTCCTGAGTCCTAAGAATAAGGAATATACCACCATCTGACTTTTTCTTTTCTTTCTCTTTTTTGATACAAATATCTATGAACTAACTTTACAGACAAATCTTTAAATACAAATTGTTTCCTAGAAGATATACAAATGAACATAGCCAATAAATGAGGGAGAAATATGCTTACAGTGTAGTTATTCCAGGAGTCCTCTGAGGATGTCACAGTGTTATTCCAATCTGCTCAACAAGAGAGAAAATTAATTATAATTACAAAATTTAGTTTTTTGCTACATCTATAAATATTACCCACAAGGCCAATATGTCTTATACCATGTAAGGGTTCAGATTTAATATGGCAGGAGATTCATTGAACAGCATGTTTTGAAGATTTAAATAATTGAAGTATATTTGAAAAATCTATTTTATAACAAGGAATCTATTCTTTGCATTGTTTCTAAGTGACTATGACTGAAATACAGAAAACCCTTTATGATATTTTACATAATATAAGGGTTGAAACACCTTGACAAGAAGTCCCTTACTGTATTTAAAGATGATGAAGCATACATGATGACTGCATATTTCTAATTTTAGCAAATGGCAGACATCTCTGCTGTCAGTGTACACACAGTGCCCACACAATGAACGGAAACACTACCAGTCTATGGGAGTCCCCAACAATGGCCAAAGCTGACATTGCCCAGCACGAATAAAGTTGAATGACTCATAACCTCCCTTGTTCTCACCTTACTGTGTTTACATTTTACTCTCTGTGAGAGCCCTGACAAGGAGCCACAGGCAATGACTAGGTGTAGGCAACATCTACAGTCTTGGCTCTGTTTGTGACCTAGAACCTTAAGTAAAACCGAATCAGAGAAAACTTGAACTCCGTCTTGACCATATTCATTAGCCAAGTGACCTCATAATCAAGGTGCTGCAATAAACACTTAGGAATGCACGCATGGACACTCAGCACTGTAGGAAACATGGGCAATGCTATTATTGTTATGTGATGGAAGGAGCAGGGAACAGGGGCGTGAACACTGTGGAGTTGACTTTAGAAATATCGTACCGCTTATGTACTGAGGATAACATTCAACAACTTCTCCAAAGAAGTGTGCCTGGAATAGGGGACAAATGGAAGGGTGTGTGTCTCCAAGGGAACTAAGGAGTTTCCTCAATCTAGCAGTGACATAAATTACCATGAACTAATGAAATGGGATGGCGCATAAGGTTCCTGGCAGGCACAGATATGAAAGACAGGTGTGGCCCATGTGACACCCAAATCCCTTTCGATCCTAATATTTCTTGCTTTTGCAGAATGTTCACCAAGAGAGAGATTCCATGAGCACAGTAATGACTCACCCAGGAGCCTCAAGTTACAAGGCCAAAATGCCAGAAGTCAAGGAAACCAGGGACCCAGCTGCTTCGTTCCCTGCTCCCCTCAGCAAAGCTCTTCTCTGAGCAGGGTTAGGTGACATGGTCTTACAGAGCCTGAACCCGCTCCTTCCTTCTTCTTCACACCTGGGAACAGTGGCAGACAGCGGCTCCTGCTGCCTTGTGTTTGGATCTAGTTTCATTTTGTTTTTCTGCCTGGAAACAGTTCACACTAAGGATTTCCCTGTCAACATTGAGAGGTCACCATTACCTAATCCTTCCTTACTCTGTGGGTTCACTGCATATGACTTTAAATTAAGTCGTCTTCAGGAAAGCCTAGGAAAAGGTCAGCCACATAGATGAGGAGACTACAGAGAAGCAACTTATGAGAATATTGAGTCACACACATACGTTAGCACACACACACACACACACACACACACACACACACACAAAACCACCCAGAGTCCTGCAGGACTGGCCCTGTTAGGAGGTACCTCAAGGACATATGGGTCAGCTCTGCACCACAAAAGGCAGCATGTGGCAGTCTCAACTGACCCCTGTTGATAGCGTGGAGCTGGCTGAGAGAGATGGCAGAGCCCAGCATCTCCACAGCTGGTGAAGCAGCACATGCCACTACAGTTTTAAGGAGAAGAAGTATAAAACCCAACCAGAGTGTGGACGGTGGGACAGAGTGTACCGAGTGAGTGAGGATCAGGGTCTCAGCGCTGTAAGTCTATGTGGTGCTTCTGCTCGTATACTCAACCCACCTTAGTCCACTTGTGTTGTTATTCCAAAATTGCTTAGAGTGAGTAAATTATAAACAAAAGAAATGCATTGGTCATAGTTCTAAAGGCTGGGAAGTCCCAGATCTAGACACGAGCTGACTGGGTAGCTGCTGAGGGCTCCTTTGTTCAGAGATGATACTTCTTGTGTGTCCCAAAGGGAAGGAAAGGGAAAACCAGGTCCACCAATCCTCTCACAAAGGATCTAACACTGTGCACGAACATCTTACTTTTATATCCTAATCACCTTCCAGATGACCTCAGCGTTTAATTACACATTACCAAAGGAATTTATGGGGACACATTCAGACCACAGTGCAACCTCCCATTTCCCATGTGAGCTTCAGACTGACAAGGCAAGAGAGGAGACTCTTTGCTGTCCTGGAGGAAGTACAAGTGACAAGGTTAGTGCGGCCACCAGGGAGCTGGTCCACTGTTTTGAGTCCCAAACAACTAAACCCAGGGATGAGCCTGGGATCAAACTGAGTGATTTGCTTTGTAAAAAGGGTCACACAGATAGGTGTTCCCAAGTCATAGCAGCTACCTTTTTCCTTTACTTTATTCCTTTACACTGTGTGAAGATCTGTTACTGTGACTCATTTAAGAACCAAATTCAGTAAAAATTTATTACAATAAACTGATTTTACTTTTAAAAGATGCCATTATGTTCACTGAGTAAATAATGTCACAGATTCAAGAGAGTGTGACTTTCTGTAAGTCACACAACTGTTAGGCAAAAACAGAGATAGAACAGGAAAGACAAGAGTAATCAATGAGCCCCAGAAGGGAAGCCTGAGGCAGGTGGCAAGGCAATGGCTCATTGTCCCGGGATGGACAAGAGGGTGGTTGTATTGCTTATTCTGTTAACACATTCAAGAAACTTTGGGGGAACCACTGATAAAAAAAAGAGAATTTCCTGTTGAGGCAATCTATGCTGTTCGCAGACATTTTAAACCAACTGGCCATAAGCAGCAAGCAAGGCCCACTTGCTGAGGGTCAAATAATGTAGAAACTCCTGTTCCTAGTCCTTCCCTCCCATTCCTGAATATAAACAAATATCCCTCCGAAATCTGTATCACAACATGGCTTATGGAAGAAAATGATTTAAATATAAGTTTGTTATAAGTTACATCTTGGAGTATTGTTTCTAAAGCAACAGCACCAAGGGGCACTTCTTACAAACCTTCAGAGAGCCATCTTAAGAGCCACCAACATCACATGTACACTCAATGTAAAGACACCTAAGTACTCTGTATGGAGAAGTCCATACGCATGCCCCAGTGTGTCCTATTCCTTTCATAAACATCTCACTTCTTAGTGACCACGTGCTTAGGATCTGAGTTAAATCTTGATAAACTTTCAACACTTTATCATGTTGACTGGCCCTGACATTCTTTCCTTCAAAGAAGCCACACAGCCTAGCTTGGCCTGAATGGAGGGACATCTGGAGGATGCTGTCGGGGTGGAATGGAGCTGTGCCTCTGTCCCTGCCAGCACTTACAATGTCAGATCTGCATTGCTGCAAAGGTTGTGTGCTCTTCAACACCAGCTTTACCAAGATGCGAACCTTCCAGGGGATCGGGCAGGGGGGCATAGTTACCTGCAGGGGTATAGGATGTGGTTTCTGTCACCTCGGCTGTAGTCTGACTTGGGTAAAATGTAGTGGGTTCTGGAATGAGAACAATGCAATAACTGTTTCATCTTTAGAGTTTGGACCTCACCAAGGAAAATAGAAACAAAACTTACCATTGCCTCTCTGAGTGCCTACCCCAGCCTCCTAAGGAGGAATGGCTCCTTCCTCCTCATTTCCGCATCTGCTGACTCCTTTGAGGAATGTACCCAAAGATGGGCACTGTCTGTCATTGGCACACTATCCTGAGCAAGTGAGATGTGGGTTCCGATTTTCTGACAACTTTGTCAGGATTCAGAATTTCTTCACACTTCCCATTCTACACTCCTGAACTCTAACTGGGGTGCATGCCTCTAGGTGCCAGCACTCATAGGCAGAGGAAAGTGAAATTCTATGTAGGAGCAAACCTGGTATACAGAGCAAGTTCTGAGACAGCCAGGACTACACAGAGAAATCCTGTCTTCAATAAACCAAAAACCAATTCCAAAACAAAACAAAAAATAGACTCCCAAACTCCTCTGAAACATAGTTGATATGAACACATGGAAAATTGAACACTTAGTTAAGATTATGGTTTATGAAGTCAAGGGTCATTTCACCTTCTAGAAAGGGCCTGGATGTTTCTCACCCCTCTTTGTGAGGCTATTGTTGGGACACAGCTAAGAACTCTCCACCTATATTATATTTCTGCCTTGACTCAGTGTCTGTGTGTCCTACAGATGCTTGTAAGAAGGACTCTGTGTCCTGAGTCACCATTGGGTTTTTACCTGGTGTGTGAGTCTGCATGTGCGCTGGTGTTGTTGGAGCAAAGGTAGAGACTCTGGGTGATGCTGGCACACGTGTGAGTCCTGTTGACAGAGTCGTGGGTCTCCCTGTAGTTGTGGGTCTTCCTGCAGTTGTGGGTCTTCCTGTAGTTGTGGGTCTCTCTGTAGTTGTGGATCTTGTTATAGTTGTGGGTCTCCTTGTAGTTGTGGGTCTCCCTGAAGTTGTGGGTCTTCCTGCAGCTGTGGGTCTTTCTGTAGTTGTGGGTCTCCCTATAGTTGTGGATCTCCTTGTAGGTGTGGGTATTGTTGGAGGACTTGTGGGAATTTCTGGGTTTGGAAATCAAAATGAAATAAGGATGAGTCAACAAGAGATAAGAGTTTCTTCTGTAGCACCAGTGAGAGGCTTTCCCCGCCCAAATTCCTCTCCTGAACTTCTCTTATTTGCCATTGACCAACTAGGATGTTGTGTGGAGGGGCATTAGAGACAGCTTACCAATAGGAGGAAGCTGTACCGACAGCACAGAGATGAGAACAGAGCCCGTTCCTAAGGACACATTATAAATGACAGCTGTCAGGTCCTCAGATCTCTCAGCATCTCTGAGACTGAGAGGGTATGGGGAACTGGGACTTCTCTCAGAGATGACTGACTTCACCCACAGTTTCCAGGCCCAGCGAAGCTTCAGTCAGTCCCAAGAGGACACAGCATACAGCCCTGCATCTTAGCACACACATTCCACATGAATCCCAACACAAATGGGATTTGCATATTTGGATAGAGAGTGGACATTGTCTTCTATGGTTTCTTACAATTTAACAGAGACAAGGTGAATACTCCTTATCAAAAAAAAAAATGGTTAGTTCCTGGAGTTAAAGTATTTAACTCTTCCTTAACAATTCAGAATAGTTGCATATAAATAATACCTTATGGGTCAGGCTCAAGTATAAACATTATTTACATAGCATTCATACAACTACACATTACATATATCGCTTAAAAGGTAACTTTAGAAACTGTGGATAATTGTGCACATGATAGTGTCTTGGCATTGAATTTTCCAGATGCATTTTCAAGTCCATGCTCAAAAGGTCCAGATTTTAAATCTGGATTAGGCAGGTTCAACTTACAATTTACAAATCAACAGCATCTGTTGTAATAATTAAAACATTGCTTCACCCATTAGCTTTAGCTTCTTATTGGCTAACTCTTATATCTTAATTTAACCCATTTCTATTAATCTGTGCATCACCATGAGGTCATGGCCTACCAGCAAAGTTTCAGCATGCCTAACTCTGGCAGCGGCTCCAAAAATCTCTCTCCCTGACTCTGCCTTCTTCCTCCCAGCATTCCATTTAGTTTTCCCCACCTACCTAAGTTCTGCCCTATCAACAGGCCCAAAGCAGTTTCTTTATTCATTAATGGTAATCACAGCATACAGAGGAAAATCCCACATCACCTCCCCTTTTTCATTTAAATAAAAAGGTTTTAACTTTAACATAGTAAAATTACATATAACAAAACAGTTATCAAGCAAGAATTATAGTTACGATATTTATTTATATCTACTTTATCTTTGATCATAATTAAGTTAAACCATAGTTATAACTATTGATTCTTCATCAAACTCCATCAAAGACTCTACCTAAGTAAACAAGAAATACATTGTAAACAACTTCCAAAACTCTAGAATTGACAGAGACATCTGACTGCCTGGACAGTCACCCATTGTTTTTCTGCACCATTGGGGCATCCATCTTCAGCCTCCTGGCCCATAGTATCCGACAGACTTTTCCATGAAGCAGGAAATTTTAAAGACAGTTCTGCCTATATTGGCAGTTTGCCAGTCACTTTCTCCTGTATCCCGCTGAATGTCTCACAGACTCTTTCATAAAGTAGTAATCCTGAAGGATCATCTCACTTTTAGGCAAGTTCAGCAGTCATTTCTCTGTGGATCTTGCTTGTCCAGTTCATCTAACAAACTCCATAAGGAGCCTCTTCGATGTCCATCTTCCTCTTGAAGTAGATTGGTGCTGTCAGGAGCAGACGTGTCTCACTGTCTTGAATTAAGATTCATTTTAGGACTTCATCTAAGCAAATAAAGTTGTTCGGTGCCTCTAAAGAGAATATTTAAAGCTTAGTTTGGTGGCACATGCCTGTGTTCTCAACATTGGAGTCAGAGGCAGTTGGATCAGGAGAGCATGACCATCAGAGGATAGCCTGAGATACAGGAGAGTATGTCTTTACACAACTCAAAAGCAAGCGCTTAATCAACATGTTCATAAGAACTTTGTGTTTCCATTTCTTTGTTCTAGGAAAAGAACAAATTACTAGCAAACAGAAGACATAGTTTACCTACAAGAAATAAGGAAAGAAAACAAAGAAAGCTTACCTGGTTTAACTTCCAATGAAAAGGTCACTTTGAGATCATTGAACCATCCATGAACCTCCACGCGACAACAATACAGACCACTGTCACTCGGGACAGCATTCTCTATTGTCAAGGACACGTTTCCTCCTGAAAGATTCCCCTTTAGCTGGTATCTGCTGCTCCTCTGATAGGTGACACGGTATCCATTGGTCCAGATAAGTGTGTTGGTACAATGAGAAGACGGGCATGCCCCTTGGCCCCAGCATGTGGTAAAGATTCCACCACGTGTTGAGTAAGTACACGGCAGTGTGACAGGGTGACCCACCACCCCTGTCACTGCTACATTAGAATCCACAGCACCTGTGATGTAAAGAAGGGGGGAGGGGGGAAGAAATGAAGTATTAGTACTTACAATGTTTCAACAATTTTGTTATTGTTTTTCAGAAAAATTGTAGGGAGATGGGGAGGGGCACTTGAGTGGAGCCCCAGCTGCAGCTCTTCTTTTTCATTCCTTTGTTTGCTTGCTTTATTGTTTTGGTTCTGGAGGTTTTTTTTTTTTCTGTGGGTAGGCATAAAAGGGAATGACAACTTAATTTTTGTTGTTGTTATCCTTTGGTTTTCTGAGCCAGGATCTCACTTTGTAGCCTTGGCTGACCTGGAACTTGCTGCATGAACCAGGCTGACTTCAAACTCCCAGAGCTCCACTGCCTCTACCTCCCCAATCCTCCAGTTTTACAGAAAACATTTTCCTGTTAGCATATTCTTCCTCAGTGTGATCACTTAGTGGATACACTTGTGAGCACAACAACTCTTGGCGTGATATTCACTCGCTTTTCGTCTTTCTTCTTCAGAGTGTGTGTTTCTTTTGGAGACAGGGTCTTGCTCTATGTCTCATGGTGACTGAAAATCACAGTCCTCCCACCTCTGCCTCCTGAGAGAGGAATAATTCGCATGTCCCACTGAAACCAGCACAAATGTTTCATCATTAAACTTCTAAAACTTTATTTCAGAAGCCGGGCCCATGGGCAACTCTTGTATACCCAGAACTCACTTGTAGTCCCAGAACTCAGCAGGTAGAGGGAGGAAGATGAGGAATTCAAGGGCAGCTCACTAATGAGTTCAAGGTAGGCCTAGCTTTTGGAGACCCTGTCTCAAACCATCTCCCCTTCTCCTCCACAGTGCTATGACAACAAAATCACTAACTCTTCCCCATTCCTAGTCAAAGAGCAGAGCCAGGGCTTTAGAAAAGCACTGTTGGCTCCAAGGCAGAAAGTTAGCAACTTCAAAATCAATTGTCTGAAAGGGTTTGAGAAAACCACCAGGAGGGGCTGAGGCTTATTCTGAACTTTATGATTATCCCTTTATAAACAAACAAACAAAAAAACAAACAAACCAAACAAAAAACCCAAAAACAAAACCAAACAAACAAACAAAAAACACTAAGCAGCCTTTTTTATGAGTTGGTGACATACCAGAACTTGAGCAAGACCCTTGTAAAGACCACATAACCAGAGAATATGCAACCGATAACTTTAATGATACAATTTTAAAAACTAAAATATTAAAATATACTATAGAATAGAATTTCCAACACCAATAGTTTCCAAGGGGACCTTTAAGGGAACTCTGAGGGCTGAGGATGGAGCTCAAAGAAACAGAGCTTGGGCTAGCCCCTGTGTTGGATCGCACCACTGGAAACAAACAAATAAGCCAACAAAAGCACAGAACAATGAATTATAATATTATCCAACTAATCACCTACATGTAGGCCTAGGATGTGAGTCTGGACATGACTCAAGAAAACACAGTCCTAAGTGTATAAAATGAGTATATTTCTGGGACATACATTACTTGGTTTTGCCAAATACCTTTTTTAGGATCACAAATAAAATACATGCTATATTAATTAAGTCATAGAATATATTTTATCTCTCATCAGTGATCCCAGTTATTGAGACGTAGAGGCAGGAGGATCGAAAGTTTGAGGTGATCCTTAGCAACCTACAGAGTTTGAGGCCAGTCTGGACTAACTTAGAGCCTGTCTCAAAGAAAATTACCTTATTCCTTCTTTGCCCCTTTTCATAGAGCACTTTGAATTAAATTTTTTTAAGATAAACAATTGAAAGTGATTGAAATAAGCAAAAAATACACAAATGCAATGAAGGCCATCCTGCCTGGAAATCTCTGGTTCTGACTTTTAAAATAACCATTCATTATCTTAGGCATGCATGAGTACTTTCCCAATATTGTCCATGACAGGCATACATGTGTTCTCATCCCTTGCCTGACATTCTCTTTTAGATGTTTATCTAGCCATAAGTTTGGAAATTCATACAGGTGAAGCAAGTTCCTTGGAGCTACAATTTATCCTGGTTCTCTGCTCATTACATAACCCATAATCAAAAAGCCCAAGGATGTCATCTCTGCTGTCACTCTAGCCTCCTCAGCATCCCCCAGCTCATCCACTCACTTACCTGGGAGAAGAAGTATGAGGCCAGAAATGAAGACTTGAGGATGCATCATGGTGCTGACCTGGAGGACAAGGAGAAGACGCTCTGGTTGCTGTGGCCCTCAGCACGCTGTCCCAGGCAGGTCTGCATTCTGACTGTGACTCACACAGGCCTCTCTGCCAGGGACCCTGTCCTCCCCAACACCCTCTTCTTTCCTGGTCCTTCCTCACATACAGCCAGCGATCTCACTTCTGGTCATGACATAAATAAGGCAGCAAGCAGAGAACACTGGAGGCAGAGACAAGAGTGTGTTCTCTTGGTCGAACCCTTAAGCAAAAACCAGACTTCTAATAGCAAAGGTGCACTTGCCTCCTGGTGGACACAGAGCTGTTTCTGCCCCGTAGATACAGGGGTTAGTCCCTGAATCTCAACCACCTTAATCATAAGCAAGATGCTCTGAGCCAGAATGCTGCTGCTTACAGTGTCTGATGTCACATCTTCCTGGGGGATGTTATGGTGGATATTACATGTCTTCAGATTCCAACATCTAGATTTCAATGTTTGTTTCTTAAATGGTAAACCATAAAAACATGAGTAAGCCTGCCTAGTACTTCATTAACTCCACTTCTTGTCAGAAGAATCCATGACTTCCTCTCAGAGAGGAAACTTTGCCCTGTTACCAGTCTTCAAGATGGAAATAGCTTTCATGAATCCTCTAAGACTCATCTTCAGGCCTGGACCTCTGTACTATCACACTAACAGCCCCTGTACTTAGAAGAGATCAGAAAACTAATGCTGCAAACTGGTGGCCAAACAATGATTGTAATGAATATTTTAAACATCTTATTTATTATAAGAAATTCAAAACATATAAAACCAACTTAAGACACAACTATCTTACTTTTTATCAGGTACCAACCATTCTGTCCCTTTAGAGTTCTATTGAGGAAGGGTAGTATACTCGGGCATTCACTGCCTCACACAGTCTGCCACCCTTCTTGACACAAACTGTCACTGAGCCATCTCACAGGGTGTCCTATGGCCTATTGCTCATAAAATGAAGGGAACAGACTTTGATGGCTAATAGCTTTCCAGGCTCCCAAAGGAAACCTTCTCCACATTCTGGAATTCAACTGAGTAACTAGGTGAGCTCTGTAATAGAGTAATCACCTTGCTGGTGGCTGGAAATCCTTTTCTTTTCTGATTTTCCATGCTTGAGAAGAACACTTGAGTTCATCTCAGCTACTGAAGTTTGAGTTGTAGTTCCCTGTAGAATCCACCTATGAAGATCCTGCAGGGAGACTATGGAGGGGTGGAAGGTTGTAGATATCGAGCCACAAATAGTATAAATTCTCTCCCATCATTCAGTAGCCGTTTACTACCAACCCCTGCATCTCTGCTAACAACCTGTGACAATCAGGAATAACTTCTGGAATGTATTGTTACATTTTCACACAGTCAGCTTCCACCAACCCTATAGCTAAGAATTATAGAACACCAGAAATCTATAAAGAGATCCCTGTGTTCTATTGTGTCCCATCTGCCTGATATTCCCACCAGGAGCCTTGGTAAATGCATTAATTTATGACTTCCTCTTATCCTGGGACTGTAAACATTCATATAGCCTCTTCTACAGTAGAGTATAAAATTCATGATAAAATAACCTATATTGTTTTGAGCCTTGGTCACTAAAATTTTTTTCCCAATAATCCCTATTTCCTTTGGAATAAGAGGAGCATTTTTCTAATTTATTAAAGATTACATTTAAAATAGTTTTTGTATCAGGCACTACATTCCAGGGGACACACATGGTTAGAGGACAACTATGGGTGGCTGGTTCTCTCCTTCTAAATGCAGGTCATGGGGGTTGAACACAGGATTGGTGACAAGCACCTTTATCTACTGAGGCATCCCTTGTGCTCAAGGGCAGCATTTTGCACTGTCAAAAGCTAGGAGAACCAATGCTAATGTGGCTCACACAGAGTTAAACCATGCCTACTTCATTCGAAAGGCAACATGTTATAATGCTAGATTTCCTATAACCCAGAACCAGGCCAAAATCCAATGACCATAAGAAGGATTTTTGAAAAGATTTTTATTTCAATGCAGTTACCATTAATAAACTAAGGATAGGGGAGTATGATTCAGCACAATAGGGATGTAAAGTATCTAGAATTGTGCAAGCAGCTCACCACGGGAAAGGGAGCAACCAACAAATAAATTCACAAACAATGAGACAGCTGTAAATGTGTAATCAGAACATGTCAATGTGTAATCAGACCATGTCACATCCCCCTGACAGCCCTACCTCAGCTCTCTCAAGGAGCAGGGAACCCAATTTTTTTTTAAAGATTTATTTATTTATCATGTATGCAGTGTTCTATCTGTATGTATGCTTGCTGACCAGAAGGGGCACTAGATCTCATTATAGATGGTTGTGAGCCACCATGTGGTTGCTGGGAATTGAACTCAGGACCTCTGAGCCATCTCTCCAGCCCCAAGGAAACCCAATTTTTTTAGCCAGAGCTTTTGCAAATGTCTCAGTTATATGGTCTCTGCCTGGGGCTCAGATTTGCTTCCCTGACCTCCTGTCCCACAGTCACCTGGGCTTTCTTCCCAACTCATCTCCTGAGGTCGTTGTCCAAGTGATGCTGTCTTGACTCTTCTTCTTTTACCCCAGTTCTCACTTTTTCTTCCCTCCTACTGAACCCAGTTTAACAGCCTGGGTCATTTCCCCTGGACCACTTGCACCAAGCCCCTCTCAGACCTCAGTTGCTCATGGCTATCATGTCCTTGTTTCCCTGAACATCCACCAATGTGAGTGTGATGGCCTGGTCTCTGCATCTTTTCCCTCCTGGACAGTGCCACCAAATAAACCTTTGTTGTTCTTACTCTTTGTTTTCGCAGAGCTGACATGAGTTTATTAAGGCAAAGTGAAAAGGAGCTCCCAAGAGTAGAGGGGCCCCCAACTGAGGAATACTGGTGTATTCTAGAACTCCCCCTTTTTGAGAGAGAGTTTCCTTCTAACCTCTCTCTCTGTCTCCTCTCTCTATCTCTCTATCTGTCTGTCTGTCTCTCTCTGTGTGTATGTATACATGGACACACACATTACATATATATATATGTATATATACATACATACATACACACACACACACACACACACACACATATCACCTGAAACACACTAAAAGTTCCACTTAACACTCTTGACAATCTTCCTGCCTCTCCCTCCAGCATGCTGAGAATACGGTAGTGTGCCACCATGTCCAGTCAATAGGCCCTTCTCCCACAAGGGTGTTAGTATGGATGAGCTCTGTGCAATATTGTTGTGGCCACCAGGAATGATTTAGAACTTAAAATGTGGCTGGTACAAGTGAGTAAAAATTTTCTTTTGAGACAAGGTCTCTATATGTATCCTGGCTGTCCTGAAACTCACTCTGTGGACTAGAATGGCCTCAAACTCACAGAGATCTGCCTGCCTCTGCCTCCCAAGTGTTGGGTTTAAATGTATGTGCCACCACACCCAGCTAGATTGAGAAAAAAACTTTTTTTTTTTTTGGTTTTTCAAGGTAGGGTTTGTCTGTAGCTTTTGAGCCTGTCCTGGAACTAGCTCGTGTAGACCAGGCTGGTCTCGAACTCACAGAGATCCACCTGCCTCTGCCTCCTGAATGCTAGGATTAAAGATGTGCACCACCACCACCCGGTTGATTGAGAAAATTTTTAAAAGATTTGCTTTTATTCTATCTTAAATTATATATGTCTCTGTGTGTCTCTGTGCACTTGAGTGCAGGTGCCTGCTGAACCCAGAGACATCAGGTCTCCTAGAACTGGCATTACGGGCAGCTCTGACCTTCTGATGTGGATGCTGGGAACTGAACACACATCCTCTACAGGAGCAGTACATGCTCTTAACTGCTGAGCCATCTCTCCAGCCTCCGGTTGAGTAGACATCATTTTAGTTTTCCATCTGATTTTAATTATTTAGATATCACACATGGCTACAGTGCTGGATGGTACCAAGCATGGGTTATATTTTCCTTTGAGGTAATTTAAGAGTGGAGAGAAGACATGAACAAAAGGAAATTGAAGGGTATGAAAAAAGACAACTTCCTCATGCAGGGTTAGCAGGGTAAGAGGATAGGAAGCAATCTCTTAAATATTGACACATGAGCTGGGCAGTGGTGGTACACACCTTTAATCCCAGCACTGGGAGGCAGAGGCAGGCAGATCTCTGTGAGTTCAAGGTCAGCCTGGTCTACAAGAGCTAGTTCCAGGACAGGCTCCAAAGCTACAGACAAACCCTGTCTCAAAAAAATCAAAAAACAAAATGATATGTAAGAGTCAGGAGGGATGGATCCTATCTGTGATCCCAGCACCCAAAATGCTGAGTAAGGAGGATTGCCATTAGGTTAAGGGTAGCCTGGTCTACATAGTAAATATCAAGCTAGACAAGGCTATAGAGTAAGACCCTGTCAATAAAGGTAAAAGCAATGTGTGGTATAGTTCTGTATACCAATCCCAGCATTGGAGAGGCTGAGGGAGGATTGGCAATGCTGAGCTAGCCTGGGCTAGAAAAGAGGAAAATATAAAGAAGCAAAACCAATGCAAGTAACAGGAGATGCTAAGATCCTAAGGAAGACAGGTGAAGGGCAGAAGTGTGGACAGGATGAGGTTGGGAGCTGAGGAGCTGATGCATTAAATAACCACCAATATTTCAGGTTCAATTTATCCACCTTAGCTTATAGGCTCCCCCAAGACCAGCCACTATACCCTAACATTTGAAGAGAACATAACTCAGTGGAAGTTCTTATTATTTTATTTGTTACTTTTGTAGTCAACTAACTGCTGCTGTCTGCGGATGTGCGCACGCCATGGAGCTATGGGAAGGGAGAAAACACCTGTCAGAAGTGGCTTCTCTCCTTCCACTGCTGTTACGATTCCAGGATCAACGCTGGTGTCTGGTTGGCCAAGCACTTTGATCCCCTGAGCTTCTCAGGGATGATGGGATTTTTCTTTGTTAACTTGAGCTTTGCGGTCTCCTGAGTCACTACATTTTAGGGTCAACTGTGGCATCCTTTAAAGGTTACTCATCACTTGTAGGAGACTACTGTGTGACGACAGGACTCAGGAATGTATCAGAATTCCCAGTTCCTTACTAAAGAGCTTCATTTGTGAGAAAATGGGGATAACACACTGCCTAAAGCCACCTCTCTGAGTCTCTGTTCTTCATTGTTGCTGCCCACTCTGAAACAGTTCAGCTGCTTGAATTCACTTTATTTTCATCAAAACAAGATGCCATTGGTCCCCACACAATACTAGGTACTCACTGAATCACTCCATTGTACCTCAGCCCCACCACTTCATGTTAGGACTCTATCCACAACCAGACCCTGAAATCCCCTCCAAATCATCTTATAACCTAAAGCCTCTGCCAACCCTGCTTACTATGTTAGCCAGCCTTCTCCCTTCATTTTCTACTTACATTAAAATGCTGATATTAGGATTGGAGAGACAGCTCACAGTAAAGAGGGTCTGTTGTGGAATATTATTTATGGTGTGTTACATTTGTTTATGTTGTGTAGCATTTGATTAACGATGGAAAGCTGTGTTACTTTTGTTTACGCAGCATCTGTTTAGCTCTGTGAAGCCATGATTTTTGCCTGTCTAAAACACCTGATGGTCTAATAGAGGGCTGAGCGGCCAATAAAAAGGCAGGAGAAAGGGTAGTTGGGGCTGGCAGGAAGAGAGAATAAATAGGAGGAGAAATCTGAAGGGAGGAGAAGGAGCAAGTAAAGGAGGCGAGGAGGACATGAGGGGTCAGTCTCCTGGCCGGCCATGAAGTAAGAGTAAAAGATGAAGTAAAGAAAGGAAAAATCCCACAGGCAAGACAGACAGGTTAATTGAAGAACAGCTAGCTAGAAACAAGCCAAGTGAAGGCTGGGCATTTATAACTGAGAAGAAGCCTCCATGTGTGATTTGAAGCTGGGTGGCAGCCCTCACAGAAGGGGAAAAGAGCGAAGGTGTAAAGGACCAGAAAGGACAACAAGAAGGGTCGGCTGCTCTAACAGAGGACCAGAGGATAACTCCAGCAGACTCAGGTGGGTCACAGTGATCCTTACCTCCAGCTCCAGAGAACTGGAGAAGGCTTCTGCACTAACATGCATGGATCCATACAATCACACTCATATACACATAATTTAAAATAATTATGAAATCAGAAAAGTAGATAGATAAAACTACAAGATATTCAAGTTTACCGTAACAAACACTACTAGAATACTAAATTGTTACTGATTTCACATTTATGGCATAGCTACAATATATTGTACATGATTCTTTGAATTTTGAACACATCAGTGCCTCAAAGATCTCTGGTATCATGAAGTTTGTATTTATGTAGAAAATATGTTAAGAAAAACATTTTAAAAACTTCAATTCAGCAGAAAGCTCAGAGAGGTTAAAGAGTTTGCCCCCAGTTGTGCTGGACGGCTGCAGGCAGACAGCAGTCTTAACCATTCTTACTCCTGGATAAACAAGTGAACAAAGGGGGAAGACACAGAAAACGTACAGCAAGCGAGGGAGCTCTAGTGGTACCATGGAGGGGTATGGGTGCAATTTCTACTTGGTTTCTCAGGCCCAAATGGACTTTCTAATACTTTCACAGAGAGGGTGGGGTTTGAGCAAAACTGAAGAAGACTTAGCCAACCAGAGAGAGATGTCACATAAAAAGAAAGAGGGAGGGCGAAGATCCAGAGGCAGGAGAGTGCCTGTGTCAGGGGAGAACAACAGGGAAGGACACCAATGCAGAACAGGGAGTGGGGCTGGGCGTGGGGGGGGGGGCAGTGAGAGAGCTCGGGGGTCACTTTGTGAGGACTGTTCTTTTCACAAGGAAATACAGTGTCATTGCTGGGGTGCAGAGGTGCCAGGACCTGGTGCCTTCTGGACTGCTAGGATGACAAGCAAGAATGTCACAACTCTTTTGGGGTCAAAAGACCTTTGCACACTGGTCGCATATCAGATATCTTACATATTAAATTTTATGCTTATTCATACAAACAGCAAAATTACAGCTGTGAAGTAGCGATGAGATAATTTTAAGGTTGGGCAGGGGGGGCACCACAACATGAGGTATTGTATCAAAGCACCACAAATATTAAAAGAGCAGAGAACCAATGCTTTATTGTCTGTTTCAGGCATTTATTGTGGAAGAGATAACAGAAGGCCACATGATCAAGGAACCTAGCACAGTCTGCTCTGCCTTCTGAACCCAGCAGGGACTGTTTTGGTTTCATTGATCATATTGCCTTTTGTTGAAAAGCAGAAGGCTAAACTAGGTATTTTGGGGAAAGCCAGTGCTGATGGGGAATGCTTTTTCTGGGTTTTTGTTGTTTTTGTTTTGTGTGTGTGTGTATGAGAGAGAGAGAGAGAGGGAGAGGGAGAGGGAGAGGAGAGAGAGAGAGAGAGAGAGAGAGAGAGAGAGAGAGAGAGAGAGAGAGAGAGAGAGGATGTGTATGTAGGCCCCAGGGCCTCCTGGGGAGGACCTTCCTTCAAAAGCTCAACAGAGAAGAGGTGCCCATAGACAGGCAGAATCAGCCCAAGGAGCAGGAAGAGCATAAAGACAAGGAAAGCCTGAAAATCAAGGTCAGACAAATGCAAAGGCACTGGCAGTGATCCCAAGTCAGAGCTGCAGAGGTCAGAGCTCAGGTTGGTCCAGGGGACCTTACAGCTGCAGGGCCAGTGACTTCCCATGTGGAGACATCAGGGGAGATGGTGTGAGGAAAAGGAAAGCAAGGCAACAGCTGGAAACCCAGAACTAAGTCTGTGAACTGACGTGGTACACACAGCTGTTGTCCAATCAGCTGGATGTGGGCTCTAGACCCCTAAGACTGTGACCTTGACTGAGTAGAAGAGCATCCTGATGCTGGAGGGATAGAACGCTGAAGGTCAGAGCTAAAGTTATCTCAAGGTATCTTACATCCTTGAATAGCCCTTGACAACAAGTTCAGCTTCAACAATGTACTTTTAGATAAAACTTGAAATGCAGGCTGGGTTGGCTTCAGCTAGTTTCACCCACTCTGAGACTGGGAAAACAATAAATGGAACATCTTATGACCAGAAATCTCTTTGCCTTGCTGTAGCCCCTGTCTCATGAACCACCAGTGGGATTGTTTGGTAGGCTGGTTGGCCTTTTCATTTATTTAGTTATTTTTGTAGGGTCTTACTGAATCTGGAGCTTGTTCTGTCTCAGGTTATTCTCTTACTTCTAGAGACCCTCTTCCTCTGAATGGTAGGAATCCAGGCATGACCCAACACATCCAGTTCTCCCTCTGTGGTTTGTAAAAACATAAAGCCCTGGTTTCCATTTCTGATACTATCAAAGTCCACATTTGGCCTGGAAATATAGACCTGTAACCTTAATTTCTAAAAGGCTGAGGACGGAAGAACATGAGTTTAAGGCTTATTTAGGCTACCTGAGCAACTTGGTAAGAATCTGCCTCAAAATCAAAAGTGGGAAAGTGAGTTTGGGAGACTGGAGTTGGAGGTCAGTGGCAGAGAGAGCCTGGTGTCCTTTGTGGGCACACAGAAAAGACTTGTAACAACAACAACAATAAAGAGCCAGGTGTGGTTGGTGGTGGCACATACCTTTACTCCCTCAACTAGGAGACAGAGGCTTGCTGATTTCTGTGAGTGTCAGGCCAGCCAGATATATATATATCCATGTCTCAAAAAATAAGTGAATAAATTAATATATAAATAAATAAATGGTAAGTAAAAAGGAAGTTCATAAAATTTTTTCCATTGTGGGATGTCACTCAGGATGAATTGATATCCTAACGCCAAGGTCACTCAAAATGAGATTATGATCAAATATTATCATCTTAAAGAAAAGTCTCTCTATATAATATCTGTTTTTTTTTTTTTTTGTTTTTGAGACAGGGTTTCTCTGTAGCTTTGGGGCCTATCCTGGAACTAACTCTTGTAGACCAGGCTGACCTTGAGCTCACAGACATTCTCTGCCTTTGCCTGCCTAGTGCTGGGATTAAAGGCATCTGCCATGAATGTCTTGCTTGAAAAGTCCATATTTGTATATAGCCATAGTTTGATAACACACACACTCACACTAGTGGAAAGAGGCAAGATAGATAGCATGTTAATACCTTGGGGTTTTTGATATTTTTAATTCAAATTCTCAATCAAGAAGGATAGCCTTTAACTCATCCTTTAGCAAAGATGAACTTGAATTCCTCCTACTGCCTCTGTCTCCCAAGGGCTGGAATTGCCAGTACTAGGATTAAAAGTGTTTGCCAACATGCTGGAATTTTTTTTTTTAATGATAAAATGAATAGGATAGAAGCTAAGGGAACAGTTCAGCTGGTAGACAGCACTGCGCCTGGTGAAGGAAGGCTTAGAAGGTCAAGGTCATCCCCAGCAAGGCTTCCTTGTGAGGAAAGCCTGGAATACAATAAGCCACTTCTCAAGTAAGCTGCACGAGATAGTTTATGCACTTAATGGGGGGCGGGGTGTAGAGAAGGGTGGGGGTGGGGTGGCGGGGGATGGGGTGGAGGGGGGGGCAGTGGCGGAATGCCACGAGGATAATGCTTAGAGGACAGGACTTACTAGGTTGGTGGATTCTAAAATTTTAGTATAAAAATCGAATGAGTGTTCATTCTGATGTATATCTTACATTTTCCGACTCGTGTCTTATTTTTAATAGTTCACAGGTTAGATGGGGAGAGACTTGAGGGATGGGGCGTTGGAGAGGGAAGGCACAATCACCCCACAGCTCCTGGAAGTGAGGGGAAAGTAGCAGGTCAGACAGACAAACAGACAGTAGAGAGGGTAAAACTGCAGTCTGGGGAAGAGTGCGCCAATTCTCCTCAACATAAATGCATGCATTTATAAATATCTTATGAGGATTTTTTCTAAATATCTCCCCAATATTTAAAGAATTTAATGACTGCTTGGTCATTGAAAAATGAATCCCAAATGTTACAAGTTGCTCACCAACCCACAATAGGAATCCCATTCCCTTCCCCAACACTTCAGCTAAAGCAAAACTTTCCTACTTCCGGCCAAGCTCCCAAATCTAACACGGGACCTCAACTCCCAGCAGCTCTTGTGAGGCTATCTTTCCATCAAACAAATTATTTCTTACAAATATCTTTACTTTGCAAACCCCAAATGTCAAGGAGCAAGACTGCAAATGTATCTATGCCCTCACCTCACTGGCCCATTTCCATGTTATATACAATACTACACGTTACTTAGACAAGGGGCTAAATATATAGGGCTTAATTGAAAAGGACCACACAATTTTCTACAGGTTTCTTATTTTACGTATTAACTTTGCTTAAAATCATTTTAGTAACTTTTCTATGAAAGTCCATTATTCCATTTCACCTTCCAAGAGTCCAAAGAACTCTATTGGATGCTAGCTTGCCTTAATGTCTGGAGACTCACTCTCCATTGTCCTAATGTCCAGCATACAATCCCACATCACCTCATACATAATACTATATGGTACAGAAACTCCAAATCCCAATTGCTACTCTCCTGCATGAGTCTGCAGAAGACTGTACTTACCAGTTAGGTAGGAGAGCCACAGCTTCTGGTTACAGTCTCTCCTTCTAGTCCTCTGCTGCTGATGGAGTCTTCCAGATCTGCCCATGGATAAAGGCAAGTCTCTTTTGTAACTCCATCTTTATCTCCCGGCCACACCTTCAGGTGTTTTGTTTGAAAATTGAGTCTCTTAAGTTCTACAATCTTTTGCCAGATAGCATCTATTCAGTCATTTAGGGAGACCTCAAGAAAATAATTAAAATAGCACCCAGGAAGCAGAGGCAGGCTATCTTGTGAGTTGAGGCCAGCCTGATCTGCATTGTAAGACCTTTTCTCCAAGACAGCACAACAACAAGAACCAAATTTCTGCTAGGCTGAAAATTTGAAATTTTTGCCTCAGCAAAGATCTTCACCTGCGTTCATATTCCAGCCTGGAGATCATGCTGACTCTCAGATGGTTCCTGGATAAAGGGAATTAAAAAAACCTGGCACAACTTTCTCACTTGCAGAGGAATAAAGTGAAAGGCAGAAGAGACATAGAATACAGATAGAGCCCTGGGAGGGTCCCAGTGTAGAGGCAGAAGTGAAAGCTGACTCCTTCTACTCACTGGTCTGCCATTCAGCTACCATCGTCCTAACACATGTTCATTACAGCCCATGTTAATAGTGGAAGACTCTCAGCAAATGAAGGCAGACGAGAGTCTCTGCTTGCAGAGGTGAGGGAGAGAGGATGCAACTTCCAAAGCTGAGCTTCTCCATGTTCTGATGCCCCTTTCCCGTGTACTAACTGATCTATGTGGCTTCCACAGTTAGGTACTTGTGCAAGACAGGAAACTGAATGTGATGATTTTCTGTTCTGGCAAATAGGGGGTGCTATATTGCCCAAAGCAAAATGTTTCTAGGAGGTATTGTAGTTTTAAGGGCTTCATCTTTTGAAACCAACTAAATAATGAAATACACCTTATGTGGACTTCAAAAGATGCTGAGGACAATTTCTCAATTACAGATCTGTTTGCTTAGGGCTAAAACTTTTGAACCATCAGCATCCGAGTGGCTGTAAGTTGCTGCCCTACACCCATTTAGGGGAAGAATGATGAGTTGGGAAATTTAATAACATTAGGTTTTACGAAATGGACTAGGATAATCATTTCAGTTTGGATGTACAGTGTTGCTGTTTGTTTTCCTGTCTTGTTCTGAGACAGGATCTCACTATGTAATGCACGTTAGCCAGAAACTCCTATGTAGCCAAGCATGACTATAAACTTGCCATCCTCTTGCCTCCCCTTGTGCTGGCATCACAGGTGTGTACCACTGTGTGTGGGTTTCTGCTGTGCTGAGGTTACAACCCAGGACTCCATGCATGTTTGGCAAGTACACTAAAACTGGCCTCCATCCACAGCCAGGACAGCCGTCTTACAGTTAATGTTAAACTTAAATCAAGTTGTCCTACACTCCCTGGAGACTAAGTGAACTGCCCATGCCAGAAATGCCATATAAAATTTGTGCTAAATCTTGTCAACATTCTACTTTGAGGTTGCAACCTTAAACAATATGAACTCTGGTTATTAACAGTCCATGTTTGCAGAAAACAACAACATTTTATTGGAACTCCATAACCTGAAAATATTTCCAAGAAATACAATGTTTTTAAAGTACAAAACAACCTATGTTGGGTTCATAGGAACCCATTTTGGCAAAAACTCGAGACAATGACAACTTATTTATACGCATTTGTCTAGAGGTGGAAATGTCATGAAAAAGTCACCACACTCCTCACCGTGTCTCTCAGGTAAAGAAGCAGAAACAAGAGGACTGTAGTTTGCAGCTGTATGCATTTTATCTTTTTAATCGTTTGAGTATCGTAAAAAACTCATTAATATATGTTCAAAGGATTCTTTTTTAAAATTTGTTTGGTATTCGTGTGTGTGTGTGTGTGTGTGTGTGTGTGTGTGTGTATGTACATGTGAGTGTAAGCCACATGCATTCCCGTGGAGACTAGAAGAGAGCAATGGATCTTCTGGAGCTGGAATTATAGGTCATTATACCCTCCACATGGGTCCTGGGAAATTCCTCCAGGTCCAGTGGAGGAGCCGCAGGCACTCTGAACTGCTGTCACATCTCTTCAGCCCCACGCTAAACATGTGACATAAAAATTAGATGCCACGCCGCTCCCTATTACAACAGATTGGCGCCCACGTGCTAATGAACTCCACATAAAACCTGAGAGGGCTTAAAAAAGAGAGAGAGAGAATTTAAGACAGCTTTTTGCTGTTTGTGGGTTGCATGCCGCAAAGAAATTGTCCTGACTCAGCAACAGGAAAAAAAACTGGCTGTTTTAAAATGCCGGCTTTCTGGGCTGTGCCGCCATTACGATTTCTGTCTGGCTCCTGTGGGAGACAGAGCTTTTGAATGGAGCATTTGGACTAAAGCTCTATGGCTTGCTTGATGGCAATGTGGAGTGCTGTATGCCTGGAATTGTGCGCGGCTCAGGCGCACCAAATGGCTCTGAGCCAGGAGCCGCTCAGCTCCGCCATGCTGAACTGAGCTGGTCTCAAGCAGGAACTACCGTAATTACCTTAATGACAGCGCACTTAAGGTTTCTACTGGGCAGAATGCAGGCGGTACCGTATTAACTGTACAAGAAGCAACTTAACTTTTTAAGAACTGCTTAACATTTTAAGAAATGCTCCTAGATACTAAAAAAATTACAGATTCACAATAAAACAGATTCAGACAGACCACTAAATGAGTCACAATGTTGGATAAATGTACGTGGGCTTGAGAGAAAAAAAAATAGAGAGAGAGAGAAAATAAAGTTAATGCCTTTAAGAATAAAAAGGTAAAGTCTTTAAAGAGACAGAGTACAGATAGTTAAGAGAGTAAAAGAAATAAAGAAAAATAAGCCACGTAAAAATGGAAAATCCACAAAGAGTCTGGATTATGTACATTGTGTTTTCTTTAAGATTTTTGACTGTGAAGGAGCTAAGTACAGAGAGACATTTCATTATATGGGCTGCCAAGTGGAACCAGAATGGATATCATGAGGGTATGACTTCAGAATTTGGGTCTAAGGATATGATGCTTCGGAGAGGGTCTTCTTTTGTTTTCACAGAGGACCAGACCCTATGGATTGCATCTATTCCGATATGGTATGATAGACCACGCCCTCCTGAAAGGTTGCTGTGAACACCCTCAGAAAATTGCTTCGCTCAACTGCCAACTGAGATGAAACTATCACAGGTTATACCGTGAAAGACCTAATTAACGACGCCCCCATTCAGCAGGAAGCAGTTTGGAGAGAGAAACTGCGCCCATGTTGATGGAGGTGGGTCTTGTATCTTATCTGTTGATTTCATTGGTTAAAATAAAGAAACTGCCTGAGCCCATTGATAGGCCAACCCTTAGGTGGGTGGAGTAGACAGAAGAGGATTCTGGAAAAGAGAAGCTGAGAAGGAGTCGCCATGATGTTCCCACTGCAGAGAGAGGCAGGCTAGAATCTCCCCGGTAAGCACACCATGGGGTGCTACACAGATTATCAGAAATGGGCTAGTCCAGGTGCAAGAGCTAGCCAATAAGAGGCTGGAACTAATGGGCCAGGCAGTGATTAAATCAATACAGTTTGTGTGTTGTTATTTCGGGGCTTAAGCTGAGCCATGCGGGCGGCCAGGTGCGGGGGAACACAGCCGGCCGCTCCTCTTACTACAGATTGGCGCGCCAACGTGCTAATGAACTCCACGTAAAACCTGAGAGGGCTTAAAAAGGACAGAAAGAAAATTTAAGACAGCTTTTTGCTGTTTCTGGGTTGCGTACCGCAAAGAAATTGTCCTGACTCAGGAACAGGAAAAAACTGGCTGTTTTAAAATGCCGGCTTTCTGGGCTGTGCCGCCATTACGATTTCTGTCTGGCTCCTGTGGGAGACAGAGCTTTTGAATGGAGCATTTGGAATAAAGTGCTATGGCTTGCTTGATGGCAATGTGGACTGCTGTGTGCCTGGAATTGTGCTCAGCTCAGGGGCACCCAATGGCTCTGAGGCAGGAGCAGCTCAGCTCCGCCATGCTGAACTGAGCTGGTCTCAAGCAGGAACTACCGTAATTACTGTGATAACAGCACACTTAAGGTTTAGACTTTGCAGGACACAGGCAGTACCGTATTACCCCTACATGGTGCAACTTAAGTTTTTAAGAAATGCTTAACATTTTAAGAAATGCTCCTGGATAGTAAAAAAATTACAGATTCACAATAAAACAGATTCAGACAGACCACTAAATGAGTCACAATGTTGGATAAATGTACGTGGGCTTGAGAGAGAAAAAAATATAGAGAGAGACAAAATAAAGTTAATGCCTTTAAAATTAAAAAGGTAAAGTCTTTAAAGAGACAGATTACAGATAGTTAAGAGAGTAAAAAAATAAAGAAAAATAAGCCACGTGAAAATGGAAAATTCACAGAGAGTCTGGATTATGTACATTGTGTTTTCTTTAAGATTTTTGACTGTGAAGGAGCTAAGTACAGAGAGACATTTCATTATATGGACTGCCAAGCTAAACCAGAATGGATATAAGGGTATTACGATTTCAAAATTTGGGTCTAAGGATATGATGCTTTGCAGAGAGTCTTCTTTTGTTTTCACAGAGGACCAGACCCTATGGATTGCATCTATTCCGATATGGTATGATAGACCACGCCCTCCTGAAAGGTTGCTGTGAACACCCTCGGAAAATTGCTTCACTCAATTGCCAACTGAGATAAAACTATCACAGGTTATACCGTGAAAGACCTAATTAACGACGCCCCCGTTCAGCAGGAAGCAGTTTGGAGAGAAAACTGCGCCCATGTTCCCAAATAGGGTTTATAAACTTTTTTTATATTTAAAGGGGGATATGATATAGATATAAATAATTTGCATTGATGTGGATTTTAATGTCAATTTTGTTACATGTATATGTATTTCTGATCTTGATTAAGGTATTGTGATTATATAGTTCATTTTTAAAATGTAATGTATAATTAGGAAATATAGGTTGTTGTTAAATAATCGTAAATAATAGTCAAGCTTGTAGTCATGTTAGATTTTCTAGATATATAGAGATACATTTCAGTTAGATAGGCATTCTTCATATCTCTCAAAGATTGCAGAATATGGCATTTAAAATATTTTAATAACTTAGGGTTTTTCATGACAATGAGACACATCTGCTCCTGGCAGCACCAATCTACTTCGAGAGGAAGATGGGCATCGAAGAGGATCCTTATGGAGTTTGATAGCCATTTGGGCAAGAAACTGCTCTTGCCTGGACTATTGCATAAACTGGACACAAAGAACCCACAGAGAGAAGACTGCTAAACTTGCCTAAAGGTGAGATGATCTTTCAGGGTTCCTGATTTATAAAAGAGTCTATGAGACATTCTGCAGGACGCAGGACACAGCAGAAACTGACTGAACTGTCTTTGAAATTTCCTGCTTCATGGAACTGTCTGCTGGATACTATGGGCCTGAAGGCCGAAGATGGATGCCCCACTGGTACAGAGGAACTTTGGGTGACTGTCCAGGCAGCGAGATGTCTCTGTCATTTCTAGAATTTGGATTTCTTGTTTTTTTAAATAGTATTGTATCCTTCTGGAGTCTTTGATGGAGTTGAAGAATGGATAGTTATAGTTTTCTTAGTTATGATAAAAGATAAAATAGATATAAATATTGTAACTGTAATTCTTACTTGATAACTGTTTTGCTATATGTAATTTTACTATGTTAAAATGAAAGCCTTCCTTTTTGTTTAAACAGAAAAAGGGGAAGTGATGGGAGTGTCATATATCAATCTGTTGATTTCATTGGTTAAAATAAAGAAACTGCCTGAGCCCATTGATAGGCCAACCCTTAGGTGGGTGGAGTAGACAGAAGAGGATTCTGGGAGAAGGAAGCTGAGTCGAGAGGAGTCGCCATGATGTCCCCAGTCCCTGCAGACACAGGCTAGAATCTCCCCGGTAAGCACACCATGGGGTGCTACACAGATTATCAGAAATGGGCTAGGTCAATATGTAAGAGCTAGCCAATAATGGGCCAGGCAGTGATTAAAAGAAAACAGTTTTCGTGTAATTATTTCAGGGCTTAAGCTGGGCCATGCGGGCGGCCGGGTACAGGGGCACAGCCAGGCTGCTCCTCTTACAACAAAGGGGCAGCAGGGGCCACAGCCTGAGCCTTGAACTGAATAAGGGCAGAAGCAGCTGAGCGACAGATCTATCACCCTGCTTCCTGACTGTGCACGCAATGGCACCACCATTGTGCCTCACGTTGCTGCTGTCATGGTCCCCACCATGAAGGACTGTAACCTCAAAGGGTGAGCCAAAATACACCCTTCCTTCCTTGGAAGAGTTAACAGAAAATAAGGTTTCTTTTCAAGAAAAACAAAGCAAAGCAACAAGTCTCCAATTATGTATTGTTACAAATGGAAGTAATTTCATGAACATGATTTTATTTTCTCAGCCTAATTACAGCCTTCTTTCTTTCTTCCTTTCCTTCCTTTTCTTAATAAGACAGATTGTCCTAGACGGATGCACCAAGCATTTGGAAGGATAGGAGACAACACACAAACAAATGCTACACTAAGAACACCTTTCCCTCTACCAAGTACCACATTGTGTGACCATGAGTCTAGGGATGGACATTAGATTCTGTCACCCGTGCCAGCTCATGAAATCACCAATTCCCACTTATGGAAAACCCACTCCATTTTCCTGCCTTATTAAATAGGAGTCACTTGAATTTTGTAGAACTACTTTAAGCAAATGTAATGCTAAAAGTTTGTATTTCCAGAGCATGAGACAAAGACATGGTGAAGCGCTCCTTCCCAGTGCCCTTCAGAATGCAGTGGCAGCAGCTCTGTTCCTGGCTCCCTGGGTCTTGCTGCTCCATTGCCTGGATATTGACCTAATCTGCTGCATTCTGACTTTCTTGAAAGAAAACTCATGAATCCTTTTCTTTCTTTTAAAAACTCTTAAAAAATATTTTATTTCTTTTTATGTGTATGGATATTTTTTCCTACCTATTCATGTCTGTGCACCACAAAAAAAAAAAAAAACCCTCAGCTTTTTTTACTTAAAGAATATTTCTTGCATCAATATTTGTAATACAAAAAAAAGTACACATACATTTGTTTCAGCTTACTACACATCTGCCTGTAATAAGTAAATACATACAGAAATAAAATGTGTTCACCAGGAAAAAAAAAAAGGAAGGTCCAATGTGCAATTGTTTACAAATAGGTAGAGAAACAACTCTTGGTGGGAGCTGTACTGTTGCTACTGAGAGTCCCCGTGACAGCCTGACTGGAAAGGAGCAGCTAGAAGGGTGTGGATGTCAGACTTCAGAGTCTTTACCTGAACTTCCAGGATGGTGAGGCTGCTGCATGTGTATTGGAAACTTTTTACCTGAAAAGGATGGTTGATGTCATTGTTGGAAGAACAGCAAAAACAGCAAACTTCCCTGAGGCCTGGAGCAGACAGGTCTCTTGAAGCCCCTCACCCTCAGCGCTGAGCCTTCCTTCCACCACAGTTCAGCCAACGGCAGGTCAGGAGAGTTTGGCCAGTATCTCGTGGTCAGCTTTGACATGAGGAAGTTGGGGAGCACTGGATAGACAGGAGGATGCAGATCCCTGTTAGTTTGAAGATAGCCTGGCCTATATAGGGAATAATTTAGCATTAACCTAGCTAGAGAATCTGACATAATAAGACTCTCTAAAAATAAAGGTGGGCGGGGAGAGGGAAGAAGAAAGGGTAAGAAATGTCCCAGCCCTCCTGCATTGTGGTGCATACATCTGACCACAACGATGGAGCCTGGAGGCAGGAAGATCCGAGGCAGTTGGCTCTCTGTTGGTCTGAGTCCAGCCAGGTCTACATAATAAACTGTAGACTAACCATGGTGACAGGGAGGCCCTCAAATGAACAAACAAACAAATAAAACAATCAAAAAGTCAAAAACAAGCAAACAAAACGAGAAAAAGAATGAACAGGTTCAAATAACAAAATGTAGAAATTACAATTTATCATTTTTCAGTCGCTTATAAGAATAAGGTATAAAGCCATAGTGAAATAGTTCAAAGGAGACACAACAGCAATGATCATATTCAAACAATGCCTCTGCCTACAGAGTGCTGGGGGCATTAAAGATGTGCACCATTGTGAATGGCTGATTGCTTCTTCGTTTGTTTGTTTGGGGATTTTTTTCTGTTTTGTTTCTCAAGATAGTGTTTTTCCCTGTAACAGCCCTGGCTGTCCTGGAACTTGCTTTGTAGACCAGGCTGGCCTCAAACTCATAGAGATATCTGCTTGTTTCTGCCTCCCAACTGCTGGGATGCTGGGATTAAAGGTATGCACCACTACTGCCCTGCCTGTTTGTTTTTTTTTTTTTTAATATAAGTTTTTGTTATTCATCCCACATTGGCCTGCAGTTTGCTCTGTAGTCTTGGCTGCCTTTAAATTTGTATTCTTCCTTCCTCTGCCTCCAAAAGTCAGGGATTTCAGGCATGTACCACCACATCTGGTTCCATTCATTTTAAATCTAACTCATTTAAAATACCCCCCCCCCCCCCCGTTCCCCACTAAAGAACCCCATCCTCCCTCCATATGAACTGTGATACAGCTTTGTGATTCTAGACCAGCACTGCCCAGGACAAATAAAAGTGATTTTAAATTTTGTAGCATCCAACGTATTTTGGATTTGTACCTGTTTTGCTTGTGATGGTTTCACTGTATAGCCTGGATTGGTCTCGAAATCAGTTTGTAGACCAGGCTGGCCTTGAACTCACAGAGTGGAAGTTGTGCCTCTGACTCACAAAAGCTCCAACTGCTTTTTACACTCTGGTGTCTGTTTCCTTCCTTTGAATCAGCTCTGACGAACGCGTCCAGTTCAGCTCAGTCAGTGCAGCCCAGCTGTGTTATGAGCTCATCCACACAGCTCTTGAGTAAAGGGCCAAGTACCATGAGACTGTTCCCTACTCCTTTGCTCCAGTGATGGGTTTCTGCATCAGTTTCGGTTTTGTTTTGTTTTGGTAGTGGTGGTGGGTGGTGGTGATGGGGGGGGGGTGATTTAGTTGGGTATTACATAATCAGTATTTTCTTGAACTTCTAATGCTGGCAAAGATGACTTTGACCTCTGGACCTACCTGCCTCCAACCCCATTATTGTGGTCACATGCAGGGCTGGAATCTCTCTCTCTCTCTCTTTCTCTCTCTCCTTTCCTTACTTTCTTTCTTCTTTATTTTTAGATAGCATCTTACTATGTCAATCTCTCTAGCCAGGTCATGCTAACTTATTCCAAATATAGACCAGACTGGCTTCAAATTCACAAGAATCTGCCTCCTCTTGCCTTCTCAGTGCTCTCCAGTTTTGTCACACCAAAGTGACCACTAGATCCTGGCCAAACTCTCCTGACCTGCTGTTGGTTGAGCTGTGGTGGAAGACAGGCTCAGTGCAAAGGGTGAGGGGTTTCAAGGCCTGCCTGCTCCAGACCTCAGGGAAGTTTGCTGTTTTCGCTGTTCTTCCAACAATGACATCAACCATCCTTTTCGGGTAAAAAGTTTCCAATACACATGCAGAAGATTCATCATCCTGGAAGTTCAGGTAAAGACTCTGAAGTCTGACATTTCACACCCTTCTAGCTGCTTCTTTCCAGTCAAGCTGTCACAAGGACACTTCACAGGGCAGCCTGCTGGAAGCTAATTGTTTTACAGTAGCCTAAAAAGATACAGATCTTCTTGGGTTATTTATTTCCTCCTTGTTCAACTTTTTATCCTAAAATAATTTAGAACTGCAGCAAAAATAGATAGTGTACCTATAATCATCTAGTTTTCTCTAATGTCAACAGCGTATACACCATGGAACCTTGATAAAAACAAAGAAACTGCCATGATACTATTAAGTGAGCCCTATTCCTTAATGGGTGTCCTGGAATTGGTTCAAGTGTGAATGCTTTAACTGGGTGTGATTACACATGATTACAATCTTAGCTCACGAGTGAAATTCCAGCACTAGGCAGGCAGAAAATATGTTTCTTGTATGAGGTCAAACTGGTCTACATAGCAATAATCTGTCTCAGAAAACCAAGGGCTGTAATGCTGCTTAGGGGTAGAGTGATTGTCTAGCATATCTGCAGGACCTTCATTTTGATCTTCAGCACATAAAAATAAAATCAGATTGAAAAATATATTATATTATACAGTCCAGGGTCTTTACAGATGGCTCAGCAGTTAAGATTTCTTAATGCATTTCAAGAGGACCTGGGTTTGGTATCCAGCACCCCTTTTAGGCACCAAACAACTGCTTGTAACTCTACCTGTGAGGGATCCTATGTCTTTTCCTGGGTTCTGTGGGTGTGGATCTCAGGATTGTGTAGCAGGTGAACACACACACATACACACACACACACACACACACACACACAGAGAGAGAGAGAGAGAGAGAGAGAGAGAGAGAGAGAGAGAGAGAGAGAGAGAGAGAGAGGAGACTCAGCTACATATACATCAACAAAAAATATATAACTAGATAAATAAGATAAAAAGATTGCTAATCTATATTGAACTTTTAAAAATAAAATGCAGCAGAAAGATGAGAATTGTGATGCATACTTGAAATCTAGTAATCTATACATAGAGGCAGAAAATTCAGGAGCCTAAGGTCAGCCTTAGCTACACTGGGAATTCTAGGCTAGCCCAGGCTATATAAAACTTTGTTCAAAACAAATAAAAAACAATATACTGCCTGGTTTTGTGTGTCAACTTGACATAAGCTAGAGTCATCAGAGAGGAAGGAGCCTCAGTTGAGCAAATGCCTCCATGAGATCCAGCTGCAAGACATTGCTCAACTAGTGATCAATGGGGGAGGACCCAGCCCTCGGGGGGTGGTACCATTCCTTGGCTGGTGGTACTGGATTCTATAAGAAAGCAGGTTGAGCAAGGCATGAGGAGCAAGCCAGTAAGCAGCACCTCTCCATGGCCTCTGCATCAACTCCTGCCTCCAGGTTCCTGCCCTTTCTGAGTTCCTTGTCCTGGTTTCAGCGGTGAACAGCAATGTGCAAATGGAAGCCAAATAAACCTGTCCTCCTCAACATGGTGCAACATGGTGTTTTGACACAGTAATAGAACCCTAACTAAGACAAACAGCAACAAACTCCAGCCAACCAATAGAAATGTCCCAGAGTTGACGTTTACGCTTATCCTGTCTTTCCATTGAGCATTCCCACTGCCCAGGGCTCATCCTTGTCATCCATGTAATTGTTCTCTACTTCTAGGCTGGTGCTGTCCAGTGCTAATACAACGAGAGCTACAGAAGTCATTTTTAATTTCTCTGCTACCCATATTCAAAACAAAACAAACAAACAAAAACCACCAGAAGACTGAGCTATGAGATGATGACTCTGTAGTTCCTGGAGTGCAGAGCCCAGCACAGTGTCCACCAAACAAACCAAGTTTCTCTTCTCTCTTCTCTCTTCTCTCTCTCTCTCTCTCTCTCTCTCTCTCTCTCTCTCACACACACACACACACACACACACACCTCTAACCCGAACTCAGAGAGCTTCAGAGACAGAAGACTCATGGGAACCTGATATTCCCAATAAAGCTAAGAAAACATGAGTGGCTTGGAAATTTTACCAACTTTATTTTTATTTGTTTATTTTTGATACGGTTCTCACTATTTTGCCCTGTGTGGCCATGAGCTCAAAAGATCTACCTCTCTGACTCACACGTGTTCCACCTGTGTGTTTACACTCAGATGTTTGTTTCCTTCCTTTGCATCCACTCTGACATAGCCAAACAGCTACACAGCTTGCTCAGTGCAGATCAGCTATCGTACACTCAACTTGATCATGCAGCTCTTCATAAAAGGGGCCAAGTACAATGAGACTGTCTCCTATGTGTTTGTTTGTTCCGGTGATTGATTTCTGCATCAGATTCAGAGATCAGACCATGTCACAGGACTAGGCAGAGTAGTAGAAGAGGACACCAGACTCCCTCTTCTGGACTATGTGTGCATGTGCAGGTTCCCATACACACAGGCACACAGGCATGCAAACAACACACACACAAATTTTTAAAATAGAAAAGGAGTACAATGGTTTTAAGAATTCCCTTTCCTTAGCTCAGTGCACTCTAAATTCTGTCATTTCAACACAGAAGCGATAGAAAAATCACGAAGGAGAGTTCATACTCTTTCATTGTAAGTCTTGGGAGTTCAGTGTGCATTTTACATTTTTACACAGCACAGCCCTGACTGCCAATATCTCAGATGCTCAACAACCATGGGTGGGGGCTAATTCCTGTAACTCACAGTCCAGCCCATCAGGCATTGTTTCTCTACCTACTCCTAAATGATTGCTCAGTGTAAATTCCTTTTTTTTCTTTTTCTTTTTGACGTGGATAACACACTTTATTTTAGTGGGTTTGAACTGTTAGGTCTAACAGAGGCATGTGTGTTGGTAAGCCAATCTTCTATAGACAGATACTTCTTTTTCACTTTTTAGTATTTCAAACACGGCTGCAAGAATTATAAAAATAACAACAACAAAACAAAACAAAAACACCTACGTGGACATTTCATGCTGTGAAGGTCTAGAGTTTAAGTGTGAAGCTGGTGTGTCAAAGCATGTGATCGTACTTGGAGTAACAAGACCAAAGCATAGTAACAGATTTCAGATGACGTCACTCAGTGACAGCCATGCTGCTTAGTTTTAGTCAACAGCACAAACTAGAGTCTCCGGGAAGAGGGAACCTGGACTGAGGGTTGGCCTGTGGTGTGTCTGTGCGCATTTCCAAGATTAATGATGGTGGGGAGGGTCCAGGCCACGGTGGGCAGTGCCACCTGGGCAGTGGTCTCCTGTGTGTAGACATGCAGGCTGGGCACACAGTAAGCAGCTTCCCTCTGCGTCTTAACCTCCCCCCTGACTGAGCTCTTGTCCTGGTTTCCCTCAATGATAGAGAGTGACCAGGAAACCAAATAAACACATTCCACCCAAATTTCTATTGGCCATGGCATTTATCACAGCAATAGAAGGCAATCTAGGATAATAGCTAAACATACATTCTCTATTTCAAGGCAATTAATAAAAACAAACAAAGAAGGATTCATTCTTTTTTTCTTTTTCGAGACAGGGTCTCATGTAGCTGAGGCTGACCTCAAATACTCAGTGTAGGCAGTGTTGACCTTTGAACTTGTGATCTCTCTCTTCTGCACGCTGCCCTTGCCTGTGTACACTACTATGCTGGGTGTTGAACCCAGGCTCAGTCTAGGCTAGCCAAACACTCTACTCTTGTTAAATCCAAGGCCCCAAGAATACTATACTTTTTAAATTTGTTTGAAGAATCCAGTTCAACAGGTGTGAGTGGACACACCCACAATCAAGTAGTCAGGAGACTGGTGCCTGACAGGCAGAGATTTAAACAGAACCAGATTAAGCAAACCACAGGAGCTCAAGCAATTCCCAGGAGGCTTCTGGGAAGCCCAGGGGTTTTTATGCTCATTCACCTCTCTCCTCCCTCTCCCTTCTGGGAATCCGTGTCCTAACTGGGACCTCTACTCCACTCTTGCTGTCCTAATAGTCCAGAGTCCTCACCTGGTAGCCCAGAATTCCAGCTCTAAGATTCTCAGAAGGACCCACCTGCTCTGTTGTAGAGGAGCCTTTCAGCCATTGCCTGGGGGACTGCCTCTCCCTCACCTTAGCCCACCTCCTGCCTGATTCTCTGTTTCAGCCACACTGGCTTCCTGTCTGCTGCTAGGAGAGCCTGAGTTCTCCTGGTCCTGGCTCCTATGCCATGGCTGTTCCCTTTCTTAGGACGCTTCTCTCTGATGTTTGCAGGGCTGCCTTGTAGCTTTCAGATTCCCAATTACATGTGTTGTCCAGAAAACATCCTTCTTGTCCCTAGTCAGTTTTTCTTGGGTAGTTTATTCCGGTCCAGCTCTTATCAGAGAGTAAATGCTAATCATAACTGCTATACCTCAGGAGCCTACTTAATGTTTGACTCATAGTTGGTGCAAAATGAGTTCTGTGCTGTGATTGGAAGCGTGAGCCCATGCCTGCTGGATTGCAATCCCATGCAGAGAGGGGCTAGAGAGAAACCTCAGTGGTTAGTTGTGCAGGCTGCTCTTCCAGAGGACCTGGGTTTGAGTCCCGGTGCCCACACGATGACTGAAAACTGCCTTTGGCTCCAGTTCCCAAGGATCTGACTGACTCTTTTCTGGCCTCCTCAGGCACCAGGCATGCATGTGGTGCACAGACATACAAAGGTAGGCAAAATATCCATACCCATGAAAAGAAATAAAATATTTTTAAAAACTTTTAAAAAGAAAAAAAAGATTCATGAGTTTTTCTTCAAGGAAATCAGAGTGCAGCAGGATAGGTCAATATCCAGGCAATGAAGCAGCAAGAAGGGAGCCGGGAGCAGAGCTGCTGCCACTGCATTCTGAAGGGCACTGGGAAGGAGCGCTTCACCATGTCTTTGCCTCCTGCTCTAGAAATACAAACTTTTGGCATTACATTTGCTTAACGTAGTTCTATGAAATTCAAAGGACTCCTATTGAAAAAGGCAGGCAAATGGAGGGGGTGTTATAAATAAGTGGGAATTGGTGATTTCATGAGCTGGCACGGGTGACAGAATCTAATGTCCATCCCTAGACTCATGGTCACACAATGTGGTACTTGGTAGAGGGAAAGGTGTTCTTAGTGTAGGATATGTGTGTGTGTGTGTAGTCAACTATCCTTCCACACTCTTGGTGCATCCTTCTGGGACAATCTGTTCTATTAAGAGAAGAAAGAAATAAAGGAAGGAAGAAGGCCATAATTAGGCTGACAAAATAAAATCATGGTAATGAAAGTACTTTTATTTGTAACAATACATGATTGGAGACTTGTTGACTTGCTTTGTTTTCCTTTTTAAAAAACCTTATTTTCTGTTCACTCTTTCGAGGAAGGAAGTGTGTATTTTGGCTCACCCTTTGAGGTTACAGTCCATCATGGTGGGGACTGTGGCAGCAGCAACGTGAGGCACAATGGTGGTGCCATTGCGTGCACAGTCAGGAAGCAGGGTGATAAATTTGTCGCTCAGCTGCTTCTGCCCTTATTCAGTTCAAGGCTCAGGCTGCGGCCCCTGCTGCCCCTTCATCTAATTTTTATGTCACATGTTTAGCGTGGGGCTGGAGAGATGTGTCAGCAGTTCAGAGTGCCTGCGGCTCCTCCACTGGACCTGGAGGAATTTCCCTCCATGTGGAGGTATAATGACCTATAACTCCAGCTCCATGGGATCCATTGCCCTCTTCTAGTCTCCACGGGAATGCATGTGGCTTACACTCCCATGTATACACACTCCCAGGTATACACACACACACACACACTAATATCAAACAAATTTAAAAGCAAACAAATGAATCCTTGAACATAAATTAAAGAGTCTTTTACAGTCTCAAATGATAAAAAGATAAAATGCATACAGCTGCAAACTACAGTTCTTCTCCTGTTGCTGCTTCTCTACCTGAGAGACACGGTGAGGAATGTGGTGACTTTTTCATGACATTTCCACCTCTAGACAAATGCATGTAAATAAGTTGTCATTGTCTCAGGTTTTTGCTAAAATGAGTTCCTATGGAATAGGTTGTCTTGTACCTTTTAAAACATTGTACTTCTTGGAAATATTTTCAGGCCACAGAGTTGTAATCAAATGTTGCCATCCTCTATAAAATGCACTGTTAATTACTGGAGTCCACATTGTTTACGGTCACAGCTCCAGAGTAGGACATTCACAAGACTTAGCACATATTTTATAGAACCCTGCTTGCTTGGGCAGTTTACTTGGTGCTCAGGGACATCTTGATTTGAGATTGATTTGAGCCGTCATTGTAAGACGGCTATCCTGGCTGTGGATGGAGGCCAGTTTTAGTGTACTTGCCAAGCATACATGGAGTCCTGGGTTGTAACCTCAGCACAGCAGAAACCCATGTGTGGTGGCACACACCTTTGATGTCAGCACAAGGGAAGGCAAGAGGATGGCAAGTTTATAGTCATGCTTGGCTACATAGGAGTTTCAGGCTAGCCTGCATTACATAGTGGGATCCTGTCTCAGAACAAGGAAAACAAACAGCAACACTGTACATACAAACTGAAGTGATTATACTAACTCTATTTTGTAAAATCTAATGTTATGATATTTTCCCAACTCTCTGTCCTCCCACAAATGGGAGTAGGGGCAGCATCTTAGAGACACTCGGATGCTGATGGTGTAGGAGAAGCTTTAACTCCAAGCAGATCTGTGACATTGTCCTCAGCATCTTTAAGAAGTCCGTGCATGGTTTATTTAATTCTCTCTTTGGTTTGGGGAGATGAGGAAGTCCTACAAAGTGACAATACCTTCTGGAAACATTTTGCTTTGAAGAGTGTAGCAACTTATGGTTGCCAGAATAGAAAACGATCACAACTACTGAACTTTGGAAGCCTGTTTATACCAGTTAGTAGACCTGAAGGTGGCGTCATGGTGAAACTCAACTTTGGAAGTTACATCCTCTCTCCCTACACTTCTGTAAGCAGAGACTCTTGTCTGCCCTTATTTGCTGAGACTCATCCACTATTAACATGGGCTGTAATGAACATGTGTTAGGACGATGGTAGCTGAATGGCAGACCAGTGAGTATAAGGAGTCAGCTTTCACTTCTGCCTCTGCACCAGGACCCTCATGGGACTCTATCTATATTCTGTGCCTCTTCTGCCTTTCACTCTATTCGTCTGCAAGTTGAGAAATTTGTTCCAGGTATTTAAAATCCTATTATTAAAGAACCATATTAACGTTCAGCATGATCTCCAGCCTGGAGTCTGCACTCAGGTGAAGAGCTTTGCTGAGTGAGGCTCTAGAAACAGCCCAGCAGAAATTTGGTTCTTGTGTTTTGTTTTACTGTGTCTTGGAGAAAAGATCTTACTACATATACCAGGCTGGCCTGGAACTCACAAGATCAACCTGCCTCTGCTTCCTAGGTGCTAGTTTAATTACTTTCTCACGGTTTCCTGAAAATAATGAATAGATGCTATCTGGCAAAAAGTTGTTGAACTAGAGTGACTCAATTTTAAGACAAAACACTTGGAGGTGTTGCCAGGAGATAACGATGGAGTTACAAAAGAGACTGGTCTTTATCCATGGGCAGATCTGGAAGACTTCATCAGCAGCAGAGGACTAGCAGGAGAGGTGCTTACAAGAAGCCCTGGCTCTCCTACCTAACTGGTGAGTACAGTCTTCTTCAGACTCATGCTGGAAGAAGCAATCAGGATTTGGAGTTTCTGTATCATATCGAATTACACATGAGGTGATGTGGGATTGTGTATAGGACATAAGGACAATGGGGAGTGAGTCTCTAGATATTAGGGTAACTTAGCATCCAACACAGTATTAGGACTCTTGGAAGGTGGAATAGAATAGTGGACTTTCATAGATGAATTATTAAACTTATCTTAAGCAAAGTTAACATGAGAAATAAGAAGAAATCTAGAAAAAATTGTCTGGTCCTTTTAGATTAAGCCCTATCTATCTATATATTTAGCCTCGTGTCTAAGTAAAGTGTAATATTGGATATAACATGGAAATGGGCCCAGTGAGGTGAGTGTATTTGAGCGGAGGGCATAGATACATTTGCAGTCTTGTTCTTTGACTTTTGTGATCTGCAAAGTAAAAATATTTGTAAGAAACAATTTGTTTGAGGGAAAGGGAGAGCCTCCCAAGAGCTGCAGGTCCTGTGCTAGGTGTGCGAGCTTGGCCAGAAATAGGAAATTTTGCTTTAGTTGGAGTGTTGGAGAGTGGAAGGGGGTTTCCATTGTGGGTTGGTGGTCAACTTTTAGCATTTGTTTTCAATGACTGGGAAGTCATTGAATCCTTTAAATATTGAGGGAGATGTTTAGAGAAAACCTTCAGAAGGTTTTTGTAAATGTATGCATTTATGTTACATAAATTGGTGCAATCCTCCCCCAGACTGTTTCATCCTCTCAGCTGTCTGTCTGTCTGTCTGTCTGTCTGTCTGATCTATACTTCCCCTCACTTCCAGGTACTGTGGGGCAGTTGTGTCTTCACTCTCCAGGGCCTATCCTGCAAGTCTCTCCCCCATTTAACCTGTGAACTATTATTTTGAGTTTCGTTTTCAAATGAGATGAAAAAAAAATAAAATGAAGTCCATTCATCTGGAGGCTGGAAAGATGGCTCAGCGGTTAAGAGCCTGTACTGCTCCTGTAGAGGATGTGTGTTCAGTTCCCAGCATCCACATCAGGAGGTCAGAGCTACCTATAATGCCGATTCTAGGAGACCTGATGTCTCTTGGTTCAGCAAGCACCTGCACTCAAGTGCACAGAGTTACACAGAGACATAGTATTTTAAGATATCATAAACATTTTTTTTAAAAAAAATTACTCAATCTAGCTGGGTGTGGTGACACATACCTTCATTCCCAATACTTGGGAGACTGAGACAAAAAAAATTTCTGAGTTTAGAGTAAGTTCTGATAACACAGCTAAGGATACATAGAGAGACCCTGTCTCAAAAAAATATTTCTGAATCACTTGTAGTAGCCACATCTCAAGAGCTAAGTCAGGCTACAACACTGTACAGAGCTCAGACACAATGTCACACTCATCTGGTAAGGATCTACTGTTGGCTGGGCAGAGTGGCACATACCTGTAATCTCAGTGTTCTGGATGTAGAGGCAGGAATATTGTCATCAGTTTTAACTGGAACTCTTAGATCTTCAACTTCCCACCCCTCTGTAGTCTCCCTGCGGAATCTTCATAGGTGGATTCTACAGGGAACTGCAACTCAAACGTCAGTACTTGAGATGGACTCGTGTCTTCTCAAGCATGGAAAGACAGAAAAGGAAAGGATTTACAGCCACCAGCAAGTTGCTTACTCTATTACAGAGCTCACCTAGTTACTCAGTTAAATTCCAGAATGTGGAGAAGGTTTCCTTTGGGAACCTGGGAAGCTATTAGCCATCCATGTCTGTTCCCTTCATTTTATGAGCAATAGCTCATAGGACACCCTGTGAGATGGCTCAGTGACAGTTTGTGTCAAGAAGGGTGGCAGACTGTGTGAGGCAGTGAATGCCCGAGTACGTGGCCCTTCCTCAATAGAAATCTAAAGGGACAGGATGGTTGGTACCTTGTTCTACCAACTATTTTAGTTTGTCAAAATGTAGAATAGTTGTGTCTCACCTTGGTTTTATATGTTCTAAAGAAATAAGACATTGAAAATGTCCCCTAAAGTCATTCTCAGTGTTGGGCCAGCAGTTTGCAGCATTAGTTTTCTGATCCCTTCTAAGTACGGGGCTGTTAGTGTGATACTGCAGGGCCCCAGGCTTCTGTGATGCTGAGCTCATGAAGGCTCCATGACAGCTATTACTACCTTTATTTTCCTTTTTTCTTTCTTTCTTTTCTTTTCTTTTTTTTTAAATTATTTATTTATTTATTTGGTTTTTCGAGACAGTGTTTCTCTGTAGCTGTTGAGCCTGTTTTGGAACTTGCTCTGTAAACCATGCTGGCTTCGAACTCAGAGATCTGTCTGTTTTTGCTTCCCAAGTGCTAGGATTAAGGATGTATGTCACTACTGCCCTGCACTATGACCATCTTTAAGACTGATAACAGGGCAAAGTCGTCTCTGAGAGAAAGTCCTGGAATCTTCTGACTAGAAGTGGCGTTAATGAAGTACGAGTCAGGCTTACACATGTTTTTATGATTTACCAATTAAGAAGCAAACATTGAAATTCAGATGTTGGAACCACAAGACACATAACATCCACCATAAATGGGCTTAAAAGTAGCTGCCTTAGGGGGTTCCACAAAGATTTGGTGCCTCTGAGTAAATCTGCTGTGTCTCTTTCACAGCAGATTCTCCAAAAGTTGAGCAAACATTAGTGATATTTTGAAAAAAAAAAGAAAGAAAAGAAATCTATGCCCTAGCAATGCTGAAGCATACATGGCAGCCTGTATATGGCAGTTCTGTTGAACTTGTTCATATTGAGTTTCATGATCTAAGTTCATGAGAACGACTGACCAGGTCTCTTCCTCCCTGACCAGGTTACCTAGGAATAAATCTAGGCATGGAAGGGCTCTGTGAATGCAAGGATTTGGTCTGTACCCGGTGTTTTTCTGTGTGTCTCTAGATATTCTTCAGGAAAGCATGGTCTCAGACACCGTGTGTGGAAGCACGAGAGATGCTTCATATTCTCTCTTAGTCCATCTCACTAGTGTTTTATTGATTGAGATTCAGGGACCAACTACTGGCTCTGAGCAGCAACAGCTCTGTGTTCACCAGAGGGCAAGTCCGTCTTTGCCATTAGAGGGCTGGTCTCTGCTTAGAGTTCTACCAAGAGAACACACTCTCGTCTCTGCCTCCAGTGTTCTCTGCTTGCTGCCTTATTTATGTCATGACCAGAAGTGAGATTGCTGGCTGTATGTGAGGAAGGACCAGGAAAGAAGAGGGTGTTGGGGAGGACAGGATCCCTGGCAGAGAGGCCTGTGTGAATCACAGTCAGAATGCAGACCTTCCTGGGTACAGCGTGCTGAGGGCCACAGCAACCAGAGCGTCTTCTCCTTGTCCTCCAGGTCAGCACCATGATGCAGCCTCAAGTCTTCATTTCTAGTCTCATACTTCTTCTCCCAGGTAAGTGAGTGGATGAGCTGGGGGATGCTGAGGAGGCTAGAGGTGTCAGAAGAGATGACAATCTTTGGGCTTTTTTGATTATGGGTTATGCAGTGAGCAGAGAACCAGGATAAATTGTAGCTCCAAAGAAATTTATTAACTTGTGCAAATTCCAGAACTTACGGCTAAATAAACATGATCCAAAAGAATATGTCAGGCTAAAAGTGAGAGCACATGCATTCATGTTACAGACATGTAAGGTTGAGTGCATGTACATGTTTGTGATGGAAAAGTAAGGGTTAGTGCACATGCATGCATATGATGGTTGTCATATGTAAGGATGATTACATGTACATGCATGTTTCAGACAAGCAAGAGGGAGTGCACCTGCATGCTTGTTATAGTCAAGGGTTAATAAAAAACTAAAAATTGAGCTTTCCATACAGGATGACGACTCACAGTCAGCCTTCATTCCATTTCTTTGTGCATTTTTGCTTTTTAAAACCATTTTCAATTATATAACTGAAAACCATTCTACTTCAGAATGTTCTATGAAAAGGGGCAATGAATGGATAGCATAATTGTCTTTGAGGCATGTTCTAAGTTAGTCCAGGCTGGCCTCAGACTCTGTAGGTTGCTGAGGATCACCTCAAACTTTTGATCCTGTGAGAAATAAAATTTATTTCTATGACTTAATTAAAATACCATGTATTTTATTTGTAATCCTAAAAGGTATTTGGCAAAATGAGGGAATGGATGCCCCAGTAAGAAACATACTTATTTTATAAAATAAGGAATGTGCTTTTTAAATCATGTACCAAACTGCATATAGGCGATTAGTTAGGGAATATCATAGTTCATTGTTTTATGCTTTTGTTTATTTGTTTCCTGTGCTGGGGATCCAAGACAGGGACTAGCATGGGCTAGGCAAGCACTGTATCATTGAGCTATATCCTCAGCTCTCAGAAGTACTTGAAAGGTCACTATGGAAGCTCTTGGTATTGGGAATTCTATTCCATCATTCCCAAAAGAATTGTATTAATCGTTTCAGTTTTAAATTACATCATTAAGTTATTGGTTGCGTATTCTCTGACTATATGGTCTTACTTTGCAAGTAGGTCTTGCTCAAATTTTGGAATCTCACCAACTTTTAAGAAGAGATCTCTGCTTAGTGTGTGTATGTGTTTCAAGGACTAGTCATGCTAACAGGAAAATGTTTACAGTCTTCAAATTCATGCTGTAAAACTGTACATGTAATCAGGGAATTGGGAAGGTAGAGGCAGTGGAGCTCTGGGAGCTTCAAGTCAGCCCAGTTTATGTAGCAAGTTCTAGGTTAGTCAAGGCTACAAAGTGAATAGCTTGGCTCAGAAAACCAAATGATAACAACAACAAAAATTAAGTTGTCATCCCCCCACACACACAGCACACATTTTCACACACGCACAGCATATACATTCACACACATACACATGCACACACACATACACATATAGGTACACACACACACACACACTTAGACATAAAGATTTACTCACACACAGAGTCACACACAGACACACACATTCACACACACTCACACAGAGACAGACGGACACACACACATTCACACATAGACACACACATTCACACACAGCATACACAGAGACACACACAGAGACACACATTCACACACAGAGCATACATATTCACACACACACACACACACACACACACACACACACACTGGTAAAGAAGGGCTGGAGCTCAGTGGGTGAACATTTACCTCAGTTTCATAGCCATAATGAAACCTCACTGGAGTCCCTACCCTCATATTTTTTTATCTGCAAAAAAAAAAAAAATTCCAGGAAAATGCTGGGTATTAATCTTCCACTTCTTCTCCCCCTTTCCTGTCACAGGTGCTGTGGATCCTTACGTAATCGTGAAGGGGGTGGTGGGTCACCCTGTCACACTGCCATGTATTTACTCAACGTACACTGGAATCAGTTACATGAGTTGGGACCTTGGGGAATGTCAGTATTTTAATAATTATAGAACACTTGTCCGGGCCAATGCATATCAAGTCACCTATCAGAGGAGCAGCCGATACCAGCTAAAGGGGCGTATTTCTGAAGGAGACGTGTCCTTGACAATAGAGAACGCTGTTCAGAGTGACAGTGGTCTGTATTGTTGTTTAACAAAAATCCCTGGATCTTTCCATTCTGTAACCTATTCATTGGACGTTAAACCAGGTAAGCATTCTATGTTTCCTTTGTTTATTTCCTGCAAGTGATCTGAGTCCTCTGTTTGCTAATATGTTCTTTTTCCCTCTAAGAATGAAACCAGGGGTTGTTATAAATCTATTTGTCCATAGGTGGAGACTTCTACTCCCTGTCTGCCTTGCCTTGGGCCTTTGAAATAGGTCTCATACCATATCACACAATTTGTTGCTTGAACAATAGAAATGTCCTGATAGCAGAGTGTTCCCTCCAGTATCTGTTCATGGTCATTCGGCAGTGTAATAGCTGAGCAACAGTGGTTAATCCAGAAAGGATGCAGACACACAATTCTGTCCAGTGAGCTTTGTTAGAATGAGGAGGCCTCGAAGCCGAGATCAGACCTCCAGCTGGGAGGGAGAGCATTAGACAGAAACCATACAATCTGTGAGGTCCATCCCTTGATGGGGTATGAAGAGGCTTCCAGGGAAGGACGGCCTTCTCTTTATAACCTGGAGAGGAGCTTCATTAAGAGAGAGAAAGAGAGAGAGAGAGAGAGAGAGAGAGAGAGAGAGAGAGAGAGAGAGAGAACTGCCGTGACTGGAATGGTAGGGCAGAGAGAGGATCCTCTTCAGATAGCAGCCTGCAAAATATTCTCAATAGTCCCCCTGGTCCCCAGAGCAAAGGAAAAGTTTGACTTGTTAGAATCATGTTAAAATAGGCTTGGCCTATTCAGACTCTGGGATCCAGTCTAAAGGTGCAAGCCCATGTTCTAACACTAAGAAGTTCATGAATCTCCGAAATCTGGACTTCTCTCTCTCTCTCTCTCTCTCTCTCTCTCTCTCTCTCTCTCCCTCTCCCTCTCCCTCCCTCCCTCTCTTCCCCTTCCTCCCTTCCTTTCTTCCTATTTTGTTTTTCTAGATAGGGTTTCTCTGTGTAATTTTGGCTATCCTGAAACTTGTGCTGTAGACCAGGCTGCCCTTGAACTAACAGAGATCCCCCTGCCTCGGTCTCTGCTTCAGACTCCCTTGTTCTCAGATAAAAGGTGTGTATCTTTTTACATTTTCCTTCTTCATGTCCATAGCCTGATTTTCTTACATTGACTAAAGAGTAGGCTTACGATTACTTCCTGGCCTCTGGTGAAGTTTCAAATCTCCTTTTACCAAGGGTTCACACAGATAATAGAAAACAATCCTAGCCTGTCTCTGTATTTTTAAATTAAGATCATTTCTCTGCAGTCTCCCAACTTATAGACTTTGTTATTCATTCATCCATTCATTTACTTTTATGCTTAATTGAATTTTTAAAACTGCATTTATTATTGTATGTATAGATGATGTGCATGCGTGGTAGGTTTGCATGCCATGATGGATTTGTCAGAGAGTAAACTTGTGGGGTTTGTACTGCTTTTATACCCTTATGTGAGTTCCAGGGATGTAAGTCCAGCTGTCCAAGCTTGCAAGTCAAGTGTCTCTATCCATTGAACCATTATTCTGTCTCTCTGCTTGTTGATTGATTATTGAGATTGTGCCTTGCTTTGTAAAATCAGGCTGACCTGGAAGTTCTTGCATATACCTTAGTCTCCCCATTGCTGAGATTATGGAAATGTGCCACCATATCTCGTTAGGGTGCGGTCCATCCTGATGGGGCAAGGAGCTGCCTTGAAAAGTATGTCTGGGAAACAGCTTAGGGAGTGTAAGTAAGAGTAGGCTTACGAGGACTTCCTGGCCTCTGGTGAAGACCAGAAGAAGCTGGTCACAGGGTGTGCAAAGAGTGATGTATATAGACAGTTTTGGGTGAGAGACAAAGTTCTGAGTGCCTATCACAGTTGTGAAATTACATAATTTATATGGCTGAAATTGAATAATTTTGGCCTCCGAGGGCACCCATTCATATGAGAATAAACCCATCTTCTCTCTCTCTCTGTCTCTGTCTCTCTCTTTGTCTCTCTCTCTCTCTGTCTCTCTCTCTCTCTCTCTCTCTCACACACACACACACATCTCTCCTTTTAAAAAACTGCCTTAAAAGATATGTAGAAATTTGTTTAGCAGTCCTGAAGTTCTGTCCCTAGAACTCCAAACAATAAAAAAATACAGGCCTTGGTTATAGCTTGGGAAGGTACCTGTCTAGTACACCTTCCTCCCAAAACCCTGGGATTATATCCCCAGCACTAGAAGGGGAATAGGCATCCCATCATAACATAAAGTTACTAAATTCAGTTCATTAATTGAAGGCTTTATTGAACTTAGAAGTTTGTTAACAGGTCAGTGCTTACAAAGGTCACTCTTTGATTGACCACTCAATGAGTCTGTGAGTCAGCAACTCTGTTTTGTTCTTTAACAGCCAAGTCTTTATGTTTTCTCATGATTTAAACATCTGGAGCTTCTTCTTCAGTTCTTCCAGGACCCTCATCAGCTCCTTTACACTTTCCCATCTACCTGGGTGAAAAATGCCCCGGAACAAGAAAAGCAAAGCCTCTGAGCTGCTGATTATTTCCTGGTTGGTCGCACATTGTTCCCATGCTTGCCTCTCCACCTCAGAGATTTCCACTCTCCAGGGAGGGTTTTTATTGTGCTCAAGCCTCTGCCCAAAGGATAGCCTAGAACCAGATCAGGTTATAATCAGACGCGCTCACTAGTGTGAATAATTTTTATTGAAGTAGGCCACACCCACTCCTTGCTAGGTTGTCAGCTATGACTTTCAAAATGATTGACAGGAAGGCTTGCTGCTGAACATATGTTTTTATGTTCCTGAGACAAAAAACTCTTACATCTGACCCTCTACATAAAAGTGGCCTGAGGGTCAGTGAGCTGGCTCAATGGGGAAAGGTGACTAGTGCTAAATTTGATGACCCTAATTCAATCCCTGGGTCCATATGGTGGAAGGAGAGAACAGACTCTGCAGAGTTATCCCCTGATATCCACGTTTGTGACATCTCACAAACACACAATTAAATGAATGAATACATGTATTGAATTTAAGGGGGATGCTCCACATCCACCTCCCTACACATTGTAAGAACACTACAGGTTTTTCTTCATTTCAGATTAAGAAATTACTCTGTATCCCACATAAAGAAGAGTTTTCAAAGCAATTATTTCTCATTGTCGATGGTTTATTTTGTAGTTAGCACAGTTAAGACGGACGGAGATTATTTACTGGGAACATATGTTTGCTGACACACTCAAGATTGAGTGCCTGGCTGATGATTCCAACTCTACTTACCTTAGTCCCTGTCTTAGACCTCTGCACACTGAGACCATCAGTAGCTTTTTGAATCCTTACAGCCCTTTGGATGCTGTTGATTTGTGAATTGTAGGTTGAACCTCACTAATCCAAACATCCCAAGTCTACAGCGATTTATAATCCGGAACACAGACCTGATAATACTTGTGGAAAATTTAACACCATGAAACTGTGATGTGCAGCCTTTTGTAAACTTTCCTTTAAACTATACATGTAAAGTGTAGTCGTATGAATGCTATATCAATCCATGTTTATACTTGAGGCTCACCTATAATATCTATACACAATTATTCTGAATTGTTAAGGAAGATTTAAATACTTTAACTCCAGGTACCAAGAATTTTTTTTAAAAAAAATAAGGAGTATTTACCTTGTCTCTGTCAGATTGGAAGAAACCATAGAAGACAATGTCCACTCTCTCCCTAAATATGCAAATCCCATTTGTATTGGTATTCGTGTGGGATGTGTGTGCTAAGATGCTGGGCTGTATGATATGTCCTCTTGTCACTGACTGAAGGGAACATGCTCGGCCTGGAAACTGGGTGAAGTCAGTCATCACTGAGTGAAGTCCCAGGCCCCTATGCCCTCTCAGTGTCACAGAGATGCCGAGAGATCAGAGGATCTGATATCTGTCATTTATAAAGTGTCCTTAGGAACGGGCTCTATTCTCATCTCCGTGCTGTCAGTGCAGGTGCCTCCTATTGGGGAGCTGTCTCCACTGCCCTGCCCCATTCTGGTTGGTCGATGACAAAGAACAGAAGTTCAGTAGAACAACCTTTTTGGGGACAGCCTCTTACTGGTGCTACAAGTTATTGTCTTTTCTTGCTAGACTGATCCTTGCTTTATTTTGATTTTCAAATCCAGAAATTCCTGCAAGTCCTCCAACAAGACCCACAACGAGGAGACCCACAACTATAACAAGACTCATAACTACACAAAGGCCCACAACTACAGGGAGACCCACAACTACACAAAGACCCACAACTCTGTCAACAGGACCCACACGTGTACCAGCATCACCCAGAGTCTCCACCTCTACTCCTACAACACCAGCGCACACGCAGACTCACACACCAGGTAAATCCCAACGTGGTTCAGACCCAGAGTGCCTTTTATAAGCTTCTGTAGGACACACAGAGTCAAGATAGAAGTATAAGAGAGGTGAAGAGTTCTTAGCTGTGTCCCAACAACAGCCTCACTAAGTCTTAAGTTACATTCACTCTCTGCTGTGAAGATGGAGGACACCGTCTCTCTGTTCCCTGGGATTCACTCTAGCCAGACTGAGGTGGATCTAGGAGAGGTGATGAGGATGGTGAGAATCTGGGTCAGCTGGACATGACTGTGTGCTGAGAATCTAAGGACTGACTGAGAACGAGGGTCAGGGTAGGAAGACTCTTGACCCTTGACATCCATCCTGAAACTGGGCCATCCAACTGAGGCCATAGTTCAGGGAAGATGACATTTAGCACTTCCTGATCCCCAGGAAGCCTGTTCCATGCTCCATGATGCAGTGTTTAAATCTCCAACAGTTATGTCCTGTATAGCTGTGATCTGTCCCTCTTTCATAGTGACAAGAACTGACAGTTTGTGATGGAAGTCATGAAGACAAAAAGTGGCTCAGACTCTGTCCTGTTCACTTGAGTTGGAAGTGGGTTCTTTTGACTCCCAAGCCCTGAGCTGGGATGTTTGGAGGTTTTGTGCTGTTTCTGCATGCTCACTGGACAGGCATCTTGCACCACCCTTTTAAAGAACAACGGATGCCTTGCAAAGTTTTGCTTTCGGGATAACCCTAACCCTAACCCTAACTCTCAGTTTCAAGTAAAATGGAAAGTGGAATGAGTCCTTAGTAGGGATGAACGCACACACACACACACACACACACACACACACACACACACACCAAATTCAAAGGCTTTAGAAAATGATTTAACATGCTTGAACTTTTGAGTGAGGCCATGTAGTTCATACTTCAAGGGACTTGGGTGTCACAGGGGCCACCACCTGTTTTGATTGCTGTGCCTGCCAGGAATCTTATGCACCGTTCTGTTTTATTATTTCATTGTAATTTATGTCACTGCTAGATTGAGGAAACTCTTTAGTTGCCTTTGGAGACACACACCTTTCCATTTGTCCCCTATTCTAGGCACACTTCTTTGGAGAAGTTTTTGAATGGTTCTCATTACATAAGCGGTACGATATTTCTAAAGTGAACTCCACAGCGTTCACGCTCCTGCTCCCTGCTCCTTCCATTACATAACAATAATAGCATCGCCCATGTTTCCTACAGTGTTGAGTGCCCATGCACGCATTTCTATGTGCTTATTGCAGCACCTTGATTATGTGGTCACTTTGCTAATGAATATGGTCAGTATTGAATTCAAGTTTTCTCTGATTCAGCCTCACCTTACTGAATCACTTCCTCTTGTTCCTGGAAGGTCTTACTTAAGGTTCTAGGTCACAAACAGAGCCCAGATTGTAGATGTTGCCTACACCTAGTCATTGCCTGTGGCTCCTTGTCAGGGCTCTCACAAAAAGTAAAATGTAAACACAGTAAAGTGAGCATGCGGAGGGCTATGAGTCATTCAATTTTATTCGTGCTGGGCTATGTCAGCCTTGGTAGTTGTTGGGGACTCCCATAGATCCGTAGTAATTACACTCCTTGTGTGGGCACTGTGTGTACACTGACAGCAGAGATGTCTGTTATTTGCTAAAATTAGAAATATGTAATCATCTGTAAAATACAGGGAAATGTCTCCTTGTCATGACATCACAACCCTTGTACATGTCTGATATCAGCAGCAAGGGGATTTTGTGTTTCAGTCATAGACACATAGAAACAATGCAAAGAATAGATTCCTTGTTATAAAATAGATATAACGGGATATACTTCAAATATTTAAATGTTCAAAATTTGCTGTTCAGTGAATCTCCTGCCATATTAAAACCCAGCCCTCATGTAGTATAAGACACATTGGTCTTGTGAGTATTATTTATAGATGTAGTAAAAAAATAAATTCTTGTAATTATAATTAATTTTACCTTTTGTTTAGCAGATTGGAATAACACTGTGACATCCTCAGATGACTCTCGGAATAATTACACTGTAAGCATATTTCTCCCGAATTTATTAGCCATGTTCACTTGTATATCTTCTGGGAAACAATTTATATTTACAGATTTTGTCTATAAAATTAGTTCACAGATAGTTGCATTTAAAAAAAAACAAAGAAAGGACAAGCGTTAGGTATACTGGTATATTTCTTATTCTTGGGACTAAGAAAGTTAAAACAAGATATCAGAAGTTTGAGGTCAATCTAGATTATTAGGCTGCTTGGGCTAAATAGTGAGATGGTATCTCAAAAACTGTAGAAAAATGAACTCATAAATGTATAAAAATAAAGAAATTAGAAAGAAAGAATCTGATGCTTACAAAGGATATTTGAATTTAAGATGTTCGTTTCTGGTGCCCTGATACTGTTTTTCTAACAACTGGCCATTCTCTAGAGCCCACTGGTGATATTGTTTTCCACACACAAACCTCCACAGAAAGTATTATGTCTTAGACAATTGTAATTTTGCATGATTTTTTCTAGAGTTTCTGTATACTAAGCTTGAGAGAAAAATCTAAGGAACGCTGCCTCCAGAATATATATTGGTTTTTCGAGTAGCTTTGGAGTCTGTCCTGGAACTAGCTCTAGTAGACCAGGCTGACCTTGAACTCAAAGAGGTCGACCTCCTCTGCCTCCCTAGTGCTGCGATTAAAGGCTTGCGATACCACTGCCTGGCTGCCTCCAAGATTCTTGCCAGAGTTCTAGCTCTACAAATGGCCGAATTTTTCAATAGGATTTTTCTCTTTTGGCTTCAGTAAGAAACAAGGTTTGTTTTAGTGTATGTAATTGGCACATGAGAAAAAAAAAACCAGATAGGGGTTTGTGAGGATTATTTGGATGTTGGAAGTAGCAAAGCCCTTGTTAGCATGTGCCAGGCCCCAGGTTTGAACTGCCAAAAACCACCGAGCAACAAGACACTTCAGGACAAGGTGGAGATATCTCTATTGGGCCAAATGGTCTAAGGTGTTTATACCTGTTGACAGTCAGAACATAACACATAAAGGCCGAAATTTAGTCTCTTTTGTTTGTTTTTTGAGAAGGGTCTCACATAGTCCAGCTGTTCTTGAACTTACTGCGTAGCTGAGGATGGCCCTGAACTCCTGACCCTGCTACCTCTGTCCCTCAAGAACTGAAATTATAGGAGTAAATCCCATCATAACTTTCTTCCTTCTTTGAGACATCGTCTCATTTCATAGCTCAGGCTGGCCTAGAACTCACAATCTTCCGTCTCAGCCTACTGAGTACTGGGATTACAGGCCTGTGTCACGTGTCCAGCTTGACACTAAAAATATAAGGACTTAATTGACATTAGTAACCCAGTGGTCTGGTAGTTGTGGAAAGAATCTGTGTATACTAGTTAAATATCAGACACCAGTAAGTACGTGTTGCTGAGGGAGCAGACATATGACTCCATATAAAACCAAACAGCACTGCATATCAAGGTTGTTCTTGCCCTCAGGTACCTGAGAAATGGTCATGCTTAGCAGCACGGAGGAATAGCTTAGACTTGAATTCAAAATAAGCCGTAGTGACTCTGAACTCTGAAGACATCAAGCTGTCCCTAAGTGCATTGAAAACAATACACAGAACACACAGTTTTGTTTTCAAGGTGTATTTGTTTGTTTGTTTGAGACATAATTTCTTGGATCTCAGGCTGGGCTTGACCTTGCTACGTACCCAGGAAGGATCTGGAGCTCCTGACCTTCCTGCTACCATCTCTTAGGTCCTGGGAGTAAGGTTTGCACCCCTAGGTCTGTCAATAGCAGCAAACATCTTGAACCAGGAGATCAACTTCCTGGACTCTGTTTCATGAAAATAATTGAACAAAATCTGTGAGGATTACAGAGAAAGGATTAGCATTGCTGCCATTCACAATCAGGAACATGTTCTGAAGTAAATGTTCCATGGGCACGGTAGACACACGTGAAGTCCAAGCTCTCAGGAGGGTTAGGAAGGAGGAGCAGAGGTTCCAGGTCATTGTCAAGCAAAGAGAGTCAGGACAGCCTGGGATCAGAAGACCCTGTCATAACAAAAAACAAACCTTATTTTCTCCTATATTCTCCACAACGTTGTCAAGAATAACTAAGAATCCCTTCCCAGGAACCCACTGAACATGTTGCTTGAGGATCTAGAGACAGCGCTCACAGAGCTTAGCCAACTTGTCCATGGTCTCCCTGACTTAACAGAGGAGCCTGGATTGCGACCCCATAGATGCAGCTCACACCTGGGCAAAGACCTGGTCTCTGATCTCCCTTTCCTTGTAGTTAAACCATCATGGGCTCTGTTTAGGGCTAGCAGATTAGTGCCAAGTTATTAGAGGGACCTCGCCTGCCGCTCAGCTGTCTTCTGCTTATTCCAGTGTGTGCTGATCCCTGATCTCCTGCCCCAGGGCACTAGGGAGATTCTGCATTTTTGTCTGATCACACAGTAGTAATCAGGCTGCATCCAGGGGCAGAGTCTTCCTACTATCTTTAGAAAGTTATTGGCTATAATCGTATTGCTTCCTTTTTGTTCTCAACACCCTCCAAAGCCTTCTACATACCCCCTCCTTGCTTTCTTGCTAATTCATGATCTTTGATCCTTTGTTTATATATATATGTATATGTATATATATGCCTATATAAACATATGTAATATTTATGTTATATTACTGCTTATTAAATATAAAATTATATATGTGATATATTAATGTTATATATGTAATTTTAATATATATATATACCTATCAACTATACATGCTATGTATTATATATTGTGTATGTTCATATTTATTACATATATTTATTCCTAAAATAATTAATACAACCTGCCCAGTCTGTCTAACAGTGTGTACATGTTTCCATGTAAATTTAATACATTTACACATGTATTAAATGTGTAATCCTGAGTTGCATTTACCGAACAAGTAGGGTCTGTGGTGAAATACCAGACCAGGGGCTGAGCACACTGAGAGCAAGTTATCTTAGATATGAGCTATTTTTTTTTAACTGTTAGTATCCTAAAATGATGCATTTAGAGAATACCCTACAGATCATTAAACAGACGTAATCACACACATGATGTATGAACTCACATTAAACACGAGGTTAGAATTTTGACTGAGGCATCTACCCAGGTAATCGCCTCGAGCAACATAGTCCACGTTTCCATCATCACCAATGACACTGATTTCACATAGTCTCAGAGTTCCCCTGCCCGTTACCACCTCAGATCCTGACTATTCCAGGCCAGTAAAGATGCAGTTCTAGGACCTAGAGTCTAGGATAAGGTCAAGCATGTGCTTTCTGCTCCTCTCACTTGGGTGTCCCTTGTGTTTACTGTTGTTTATTAATTGCTACTAATATTTTATTTAATGTTTTCTTAGGAATCGATCCCTTCATGGAACCAGCAGAAGAACATGAGTAAGGGCTTCTACATTGGCGTCTCCACTGCTGCCCTGCTGTTGCTGCTGCTTGTGTGCACCGCGGTTATCACCAGTAAGTCATGTCACAGCTGTCCCCGAGGAAGGAGGGCCAGGGCTCTCTGACTTTAAGCACCTGCACATGCCATGGGGGCTTTGAGTTCACATGGCTTTCATATCCCCAGATCAAAGACACTCATGTTAAATCATCTACTCCCCAAGGGATGTGTTAGGACCCAGAAAAGTCTATGGATGATTTCTGGTACATGGTTAGTGCTCAGTGACCTTGAACCATTGCTACTGTGTCTCAAAAGATTCCTATTCTGTAAAACTTGATCTCATGTACTTCATACAGGTATTGACCTTAGCTGGTAGCTGATCATTACCCCCAACTCCAGATCCTCTGGCCTCCAACATCCCAGTGCTCGGCTCGCAGGAATAGGCTGCAGCGCTTGGCTCGCAGGAATAGACTGCAGTGCTTGGCAACACTCTTGTCCATAGTCCTATCCTTTGTCTTTCAGCTGTTACCATCAAAACGCTACCATAAATACTATATGACACAAGAAATTTTTGGATAGGTTTGAGATGTTTTAGTGACTATAAGACCTTAGATGCTTTCTCTCCTTTCCTATTCTGAGAATCTCACTTATATCCCATAATGCTGCTCTTGAATGTTCTGGAATGTACTTAGTAGAAGCAGCAAATGAGATGTTAGCGGGAAGCCTCCTGACATACTGGGACAGACTCTTTGAAGGTGGGACCCAGGCCTATGCGGTCCTTTCCATAAACTGTACAACCGTACACAGTGTTTCTCTCTGTGCAGTCCATTCCTGTGTAAGAACTTCAGCCACAGGCTTTACAAAACTCCATGCATAAGCCCATTACTAACCTGTTTAACAGGAAATGGGGAATAAGGATATGCCTGTCAGATTTCAGATGGTTCCTTCTAATTATTTAAAAACTGTTTATCCAAAATGATTATTTAAGGTGGCTCTAGTGGCATGTGCCTATAATACCAGCATTCTACAAGTCTGTGGCTAGCCTGGACTTCATGTCAGAGCATATCTAAAAGGGAGAATTACACAAAAATTACATAAAATACAACAAGTGTCTTCCCTTCCTTAGTCCAAAGTTGTTTATTTTTCCCTTGTAGGATTATTAGAAAAAAATCAAGACTTTTGTTTGTCTCAGTGAACAAAGTTTACTACCCTCACTCTAGTGCATTAGGCCATATGGATGAAAACACCAGACAGTGAATGGACAGAAGATCCTCTTTGTGGGGGACAGGAAGGAATTACAAAAAGTTACCCGGGGACGGTTCAATCAAAAATAGAGACAACATCCTTGATTAGGAGAAAGTGTCATGAGTGTCTCTGATAACATGTGTAATCTTTCTTTCAATTTTCTTACCACCTCCCACCCCAATTTAGGGTGCATCCTTATGAAAAAGAAGTCGGGGTCTCTAAGGTAAGCTGGCATGGACTGTGCTGAATCTTTTTGATCCAACAGTCTTGGGAATTCCTCTTTATGCTCTCTTTTCTTACTAAAACATTCTTTGGTAATTGATTCATTGCTGGGTTGGTTGATTTGAGACAGGGCTCACTATGTAGTCCAGACTGGCCTGGAACCTGCTATGTAGCTAGGCCAGGCTGGAACTCACACTCCTCCTGTCTCTGAGTCTATCATGCTGGGATTACAGGTGTGTTCCCTAGTGGTTGGCCCTCATTCTGTACATTGGATCCCCAAATAAATTTTAATGAGTCCCTTTCTGGTTACCCTCATTTCTCAGAGATACTTTCTGCATTCTGTATTTATGTATTTATGGTAGGACAGGAACAGAAGGTCCCTTGGTCCTAATCTCTTATAGGTGGACCCTGAATTGTAAGCTTTGCTTCCTGGAGCTGGTACTGAAGGAGTTGCTTTGACCCACTCTTGTTTTACTCAGTGTTTTCTTTCATTGAGTACCTAGTCTATTAAGAACTGCTGAAGTATATCACCAAGCATATAAGCTAATAGAAAGGTCATTTAAGTGCTTTAAGGGAAGTGTGCTGGGGACAACAGGGTTAGGAGGTAGGCTGTTCGAGGACGCCCCAAGGGAGCAGAGGATTTAGTTGAAGATCATTTCTGAGGCTGCCAGGGGTGTAATGAGACTGCGGTATGACCAGTGTCTCCACACTTCTTACCAGGCCCCTCCACTCATTACACTGGTGTCCGCCTTGCCAGGCTTCACTGTTCTTGTCTTGTTTACTGTACTTGGGAAGCTCTTTTATTCTCTCCAGTGTGACCTGCCCTAGTCTACAGCCATCTAATTTTCTACAATTGGCTAAAGATTGGCTGGACACAGGGCTATGTATTGGAGTCAAAATCCATGTCCTTCAGGCTGCCATCCATAGACTCCCCTGGGTCTTTTTAAGCACAAGAGCCAAGCTATGAACTGGGTCTTGACCAGTGTGATCCCATTAGAAGTGCCTGATACAGTTAGCTCTTCTTATTAATTGTCAGTCACTTCTTCCCCTCACAGTAAGAAATCTATAAGGTAGGAAATATTTTAGTGTCATCCTACAGATTAAAAAACAGATTCATAAATATGAAGGAGCATCTGAGGTCACACTACACTGGCCTCAATCTCAGGAGCCCAAGCTTATAGAGCTAACTGGTAAATTAAATAACATAAAGTGAACTAATGGATTCTGTAGATGGAAAGGAACCATTCCTTAGACTTGGAAGAACACAACATTATTTTTGCCCATATTTTCGGTCCTCTCTTGATAAGGCATTTTTAAAAAAAATAAAAGGTTTAATTTAAATTTTTACTTTTGCATGTGAGAGAAAGTTAAGGGTAGATAGAGGTGGGGGCAGGAACCGGGACATGGGGAAGACAGGCATGAGTGTGTGCAAGCACACATACATAGAGGCCAGTGAGTGTCCTCCTCTATCCCTCACTGTCTCCTCTGAGGCAGAGTCTCCCTTGGGCCTGCAATTCACAGTTTGATTTGCCGACAGCAGAAGGTCTCAGTGATCCTCCTGCCTCCGTCTCCCTCAGTGCTGGGTTACAGGCATGCAGGAGATGTTCTACCTGTCCCCTGGGGCAGCATCTGAACTCTGGTTCTCCTGTTTGTACAACGAGTATCCTTAACTGCTGATCAACTCTTCAGTACCCAAAGTTACTTTTTAATCACTTAATTTAAAAGAAAAGATTGGAGAAAATACAACACATAGAGAAGAGGGGAGAAATTGGATGAGGTGGCACACACCTGTTATTTCAACAATAAGTTAATTCAGGACTGTAAATGTAAAACTAGCCCAGATTTATTTTTAGACAGAGTGTTCTAAAACAATTACTAAGTAAATAACGCCAGGTGTGGTGGCTCACACCTTTAATTCCGACTCAGCAGGTGGTCTCTATGTGTCCAGGCCAGTTGGGTCTATGTAGGGAGTTACAGGAGAGTCAGGGAAACATAGTGAGACTCTGACTAAACCAAATGAATGAAATGAATGAATGATGGAAGGAAGGAAGGAAGGAAGGAAGGAAGGAAGGAAGGAAGGAAGGAAGGAAGGAAGGAAAGAAAGAAGGGAGCCACCAAACCAAACTAACCACTACATAACACATACATTCTGGACTTTCTCTTGTGACTTTTTCTGTCAGTTCTGTCATACTGCCTCATGACAGTCCTGACCCTACACTGTTTCCCTTCATGTGTGACTGTCCAGGCAGAGTGAAGCTTGCTCTCTCTTGTCCTGTGTAATTCTCAACACAGGTGTTCGTTCCTATGTGGCCAACTGGAGACACTCATTTTGGTTCTACATTTCAGTGATAGAAATGACCACAAATGACAAAACCCCACTGTCAAAACATCACCCCTGACTTAGTTTAGTTTCCTTCTTTGGTTTGCTCCTCCATGAGTTCTAGAAGCTCAAATATCAGTCCACTGTGCCCACCCTGATGATCATGGGTATAGAATGAGCTCTCCAAGGGAAGCCCCTCTTACAGCTGTCAGGATAGGGGAAGTGAAAAGACCTGCTGTGCTCTCCCCAAATTCCTTCCAGTGCAGTTCCTGCTGTTTGTGTGCATGCAGTGTCTGCGCATGTGTGGCATACAGTAGCCTTGAAATTGTGCCCCAGACCAGTAGCTACAGCTGCTTTTGTGACTTGACATGTTTTCTACTCCATGCTTAATGTTAGAGGGTTAGATGCCATGCAAGTTTCAAAACTCTTTCTTTTTAAACAAAGGAAACTTTGTATCACTGTGAGCATGATGTGAATGGGGTGGGGGGGGGTGCTGTGTGGTGCCTATGGAGGTCAGAGGACAACATTGTGGAGCTGGCTCTTTCCTTCTGCCTTTTCCGTGAGCTCCAGGGATGGCACTCGGGCAACCAGGCTCTCCTTAGTCTTTTTAAAGCATCATAGTTCAAAGTAAACACACAAGTCACCCAGCTCCTAGCCCAGTTCCAAAATGCACGTCCTGATTAGGCATCTCTGTTTGATGCCTAGATATCTCTCTGTCTACATCTCCCAGTTTTGTGTTTTATTACATTAGTATCTTGAAGGATTCCAATATGAGCCGATTTTTTAAAGTCATGTATTTTGGTTAGATGAATGCTTATTAAACAAAATTTCCTATGACCTAATAGGATAGGAGGGTCCTGTATGGTACTGGTTACTGTTACAGTTTTTGTAATGGGTCTCCTAGAGTCCTGAGCATGTGCCATGAATGAAAATTCTGCTTGAATCTGAAAGGTAACCTCTTATTCTTTCTTCAACATCTCTCTCTCTGCAGCTTGGTAGCATTCCGTGCTAATAAGATTGGAACTTTGCAAAACAAAGCAGTTATCCGGTCTCGAGCTGAAGACAATGTCTACACAATTGAAGACACTCCTACCCTACAGAAAGAGTCCAAAAAACCCTCTTAGACACCGTCTGCCTGGGACTGCAGAGACAGCAACTGGATTTAACAACACAAATAGCCTTTCCAGCTGCAGGGCTATGTTCTGTGTCGGTTCATCCAGCAGTGGTGGAGAGGGTGACCCTCCGCTGTTTATACTCAGACTCACAGTTCACATCATTCTAATTCTTGTTTCAACACTGCCTCAATCTCTCACTCATTGCAGAACATTCTCTCAAACATGAACATTTTAGGTTTTTGTGTTTCCTTTAATCAACATAGTCACCGGTAGTACAGGAAATAGATTCTTGTCTTGATTATTAAAGTCATTAAGAGAGGAATAAGATTGAAAGTTTAAAAAAAAGTGAGGGGAGGGGCATTCTGAATTTAGAAGTATTTCATGATCATGTTTCATCTATTTTATTGTAATTTGAAATGTCACTTCACCTCCCTCCCTAAGGGATAAAATCATCATGCTGGTTTTAATTTAACTCATAAATTAAAGGGAGTCTAATGTTACCATTAGAATTGATTGTGCTTTCTCATAGCTCTGGAAATATGACACACATGTCATTTGGTTGATCTTATATAAGGATGGGTGTTTCATGTCAGGTCAGGAGAGGCTACATTCTACCATGGTGAGAATGAACCAGGCAGACATCAGGGAAGAAAATAGTGGACCAAGGGGTTGAGGTCATCAGTGCTGTTTCCCCCGCAGTCTGACTTGGTGCCCAGTGCTCCTATTCTCACCGATGGGCTCTGAATCAGGAGCTAAAAGGAGGCAACGCAGAGATGAAGGGGAAAGGGGGGAGCGAGCAGAACACAGGCTCTGTCTGAGAGAGGTCCTGTTTCACGTGTGACAGAGTTGGGGCTAGCACTGGTTTCTTTGAAGAGTTCTAAATTTCTAATTGTCTCCAGGTCATATTTATATTTAAATTTATTTCATAATGAATTTCTCATAGTGCATCGGTTTATCAACATCAACAAAATATTGTGTTTTGCTGGAGTTAACAACGGCTCTTGTGTTGGTATAGTCGATGCCAGTTGGGTGTTGAGAAGAGCAGACTTGCTAGAGGGTATTAATTGTTATTTCAGTTTGAGTAAGCCCTGACTCCGGTTAGAGACACTCAGCCCATAGGAGAGCAGGGTAGATCTCAGTCCACATTCCACTGCTGTTTAGAGAGTTCTAGGAAATGAGTGTGTGTCTCTTGAGGGTTCTTGAAGAGGTCAGAAAGTAGGAAGTCGCATCCTGAGTTTGCCAAATGAGGCTTTTCTTTATGTTCTAAATATGATTGCATTTAAACTATTTTGATTTTTTTCTTTTCTTTTTGGTTTTTCAAGACAGGGTTTCTTTGGTATACAGTGATGTTTTCATTTCTTAATTTTCTTTTTTTTTTAAATTTGAGGCAACTCTTTAAACGTGAAACATCAAAACTGGACTTTTGCTCTGAGAGTTTTGATTTATAGCTTTTCTAGGAAGATTTGTCAAGACAATTCTACGGTGGTGAAGCCACCAAAGGGGGCCATCAGCCTCTGAACTCTCCTGCCTCCTTCCTGATTCCTGCCTGGTGGCTGCAGGGCTCTGATTGTGATGCCTGCTCTGTTCTTCAGTCTTCCTAGAGATGCATGAAAGACATGAAGGGGTCTGGCTGTACCACCTAGTATTTCCAAAACTTCCTTGAGCTCAATAACATGGTGACTAGTGACATTCTGTGAAAGTGTGTGGGACTCAGTGGAAGACATGTCACATTCATGGGCTCCAATTACTGTCAGTAGTAAAAATAAGGTAACTTCTATGTCTGTTTTCTCCGTCTGTTTTCTGTTATCATGTCCACACTTACCCTGGTGGACAGGGGTCATTGTAATGAGAGGTGACTGAGAAGCCTTTGAGCAATAGGAAACATTCTAGAGTGCACATTCCCACCCTAGCAGTTGTTGCAGTGATAGCTGATGTCGAGTTAGAGCCGAGCCAATGATTTTCATATTATTAAAATCAGAAACCTATTTTGTGTACTGACTGATACATCTTTAAAAGAATCATGTTCCTATTTGATATAGTTGATGTTTGTGTTTTTGTTATACTATAGAAAAAAATCATCAATTCATGTTGATAGCAAGGTCCAATATGAATTTTGTTAATATTCCTACAGATAAATCAATCTTGCTGATTTTATTGAATTTTTTCTAATATTGAATTTTTTAGATACCATTGATTTTGTTACTTATAATCTGTTGTGGAATAGTTCATTACAATACTTAATAAACATTGCCTTTTATTTTTTTAGAATATGGTCTCACTGTGTAGATTAGGTTGGCCTCAATGTCTCAGAGATCTTTTTGCCTCTGTATCCCAAGAGCTGGGATAAAAGTGTGTGGCACGTCCATCTATACTATACATTTAAATTGTAAGAAACTTCACACATCTTTTTTGTTTGTTTGTATGTTTTGTTTTGATTTATTGAGAAAAGTTTCTCTGTATATCTTTGGAACCTGTCCTGGAACTCACTCTGTAGACCAGGCTGACCTTGAACTCACAGAGATCTGCCTGCTTCTGCCTCCCAAGTGCTGGAATTAAAGGCATGTGCTACCATGGCCTAGCAGTGTACATCCTATGAAGCAACAGAATCAGTCCTTCTGAGAACTGTGTGTCCAATTTTGAGGGTATTGAAGATGGGGTACTGAGTAGCTGCTGATTTTAACTGTGTACACTTTCATTAATAAAAACTATTTTTTCTTCACTTTGAAAACTGTCTTGCCATTTTCTTATCAAGCTCACTAGTTCATTTGGTGTAGACATCTCTTTACTATATGGGGAGGCTCATAGGACATTCTAAATTTGGCTAAAAATTACCATAATTTAAGCAGGTGCTACTTGTCCTTCTCAGGTCTGGGGCTAGGCTGCCTTTCTGAAATCTAGTTCCTGAGAATAGATTTAAAGGGACATCAGTTCTGGTCCATTAATCAGCTGATTGATTCTGAGACGGGGATGTCATGATGGCACTTGGCTTCCCAATCATGTCCTTTGGGACTAGGAAACTGTCATGAGGGATAAACAGAGACCTTAGCAGAATCTAGTCTCCCCACTGTGAACCAATCACATCCTGTAGTTGTGGCTGCTAGAACTGTCTGCTGAGTGAGTCTCTATATGAGAGGAAACAGCTTTAGCCCATTCTCAGGGACTGTCCCTAGGTCAGAGTGTCATTAGAGATGAAACAAAGACGTGTAGCCAAGTGAGTGTCTCCTGAAAGGAACCTACCAAATACAGAGGCCCCTGGACTGGAAGAAGTTGGAGTATTCAGAGAGGAAGCTGTGCCCCCAGGACTAAAGCTTCTGTCTGTCTGCCATCAAGGGAGGGAGGAGGATGGGGAGGAGTGAGACTGGAGAGGTGGGCAGAGAGTCTCTCAAAGGCTGGGAGACAAGGGACCTAGGAGCACATCTGTTTAAGAGGAGTTTCACTCCTGGAAAATATAGCACTTTAATATATTAAAGATTTACATCTGCTACCTGGTGGAGTCCACAAGCACCATACAGGGAATGTACAGTTGACGGAGCAGTAGACTAAGCCTTGGGAAGTATGTAGGCACACATCCACGTGGAGTAAACCGCTTTGTGGTGCTGCGGGAACACTTGCTTTTGCTGTCAAATTTGTAAAAACCTTGTGAAGCCACGAGTCTCCCGTCAAAATGGGATTCATTACTAAAACACCTCAGCAGTGTAACTTCTCCAGTAGGAGTCAGGGAATGACCTTTCTGTTCCCCCACACCATGAGGCCTTAGAGCAATAACATTCACTTTTTGTTCTAACAGTCAAATGTACATAAAGTCAATCCTACAACGTTACCTTTGCTAACAGACCATGCAGGAATTTCAAAGGAATAGGAAGACACTACCAGATAGACAGGTCTGGATGTGGGTGACATCCAGGTTCAGGGGAGTTTAGTAACTTTATTTAATGACTTGGAATGTCAAGTATAACCCCTCAGACACTGACTCTTTCCTGGGTGGGTGGTGTCACCTGTTCTGAGTACTGTTTTGTCAGGTTGTACCTGCCCTTTTTGTAATTCTGAATGCACATGTTAGCATTGTTTTGCCTATGGAATTTCACAAGTATGCCTATAAAAGCTAAAGATTAGATAGAGATTGACCTCTATGCTTCTTCTCTCTGCTTCTTTGGCTAGAGGGATAAAGAACATGTAAGGGTAACACACGTGAGTGGATTTATTTCATTTTACCCCCAGATCCAATCAGCCAGGTTTTCACCAGCCCTAGCAAATCTTTCCAGACCCTGAGAGGTTTAATGAGCTTAACCCCCAAATAAACCTCAATGGCTACCTAGCACACACTGTGTTAGAATATCAGAATTTGCTTCAGCGGCATGGTTCTCAGCTAACAAGCTTGGTTTGGGTAATGGGGCAGGAGAGGAAAGGTTCGTTATTCACATCATATCTTGTATTAGAGATTATAAGAGATTTTCAGAAAGGAAGGGAGGGGAGAGAGTGGTCTACAGGCTGTGTGGTCATCAGAGCCAAAAAAGGAGGCAGTGGAAGAGGGGCTAGGAAACTTGGCCCTAACTACTTCGGGTCTAGCAGGAGCTGAGACCAAACTTTGAGGTGGTAGAGGTATAGGGGCTGTGACGGTCTATACTTGGTTTCAAAAGTGGTACCGTATTTTAATTTCTGCTTATGATTCTCTTTTATACATCCATCTTACTTTGCTTTTGTAATTAGCTGGAGGAGAGCGGAGAAGTTTGGGGACCTGTCAAGGACTCATCAAGACCTGGAGTTTGCAGCTTTGGCTGACCAGCTGAGCCACCTGGAGAGCTGAAAACTGCTCACTGAGCCACTGATTGGGATCACAGATGTCAGCTGCTGGTGTCCTGTGTGTTTCAATTTAGATGATTTATGTGGGTGACTTGGACTAAATCCCACGGACCTAGGGAGCCTGGGAGGGGAAAGGACCCAATAAGGAGTGTTTTCAGGAGGTCGCAATTTAGTGCTGCAGAAGAACATAAAACAAACAGCATGAGCCAGGACAATATCACAAATGGGTGAAGACTGGTGTACAGCCATGAAGGGGAAAGGGCATGTGTGCTAATATTTCATTTGTATTATAATAAATAAAGCTTGCTTGAAGATCAGAAATTAAAGCAGCCGTCGTGGCCAGCCTTACAGACCAGGCAGTGGTGACACACACCTTCAATCCCAGTAACCACACTAGTCTGCCATAGAAACTGGGCAGTAGTGTGGTGCTCACCTTTAATCCCACACTGGAGAAGAATATAAAATGGGAGGAGACAGGTTTCAGCCAGTCTCATTCTGAGGATTTCCGGAGGCAGGATGGCCATTTTGGACAGAGGTAGAGGTTAAGAGCTAGTGGCTGGCTGTTTTGTTTTTCTGATGTTCAGTTTAAACCCCTGTATCTGTCTCTGGGTTGTTACTAGTTGTCCTATAGGCTACAGCAAGCCTGTCCCAGGTCTGGCTTCATGGAGGTAGTTATTGGGAATGACTGAGTGCTTTTATGTCTTTACGAGGCTCCCCGGGAAGCTGGGGCACAGCTGTTAGCTGACTCTGTCCCTGGGCCTTCAAAGGACTCAATATTTCCCCACAAAAACTATTTAAAAAAAAAAAGTCAATGAATCCCCACTGTGCTGTGGGGAAATGCTCGAAGGTGACCCCTACTCTGCAGAATGCTGATACAGGCTGCCGGTCCTCACCAGCTTCTGCACCTGCAGGAGCCGAAAAAGGACTCGGTAATTTTTCTTTTTAAAAGATTTTGTTTTCCAAGAATAGTTTTAGGCCAGGTGGTGGTGGCACATGCCTTAAATCCCAGTACTTGGGAGGTAGAGGTAGGCAGATCTCTGTGAATTTGAGCACAGCCTGGTCTCCACAATAAATTCCACAACAGGTTCCAAAGCTACACAGAGAAACCTTGTCTCAAAAAACAAAACATTAGTTTTAAACGCACAGCAAAATTGAGTTTAAAGTACAGAGCTTTTCCATAAAACCACCTTCCCTACCCAATACACACACACACACACACACACACACACACACACACACACACACAGAACAATACATACATATCAACAAAACTAAATAACTAGATAAATAAAAACCAAACTGCTAATCTATATGGAACTATTAAAATAAAATACAGCAAAAAGATGAGCATTGTAATGCATACTTGAAATCTAGTAATCTGTACTCAGAGGCAGAAAAGTCAGGAGCCTAAGGTCAGCCTTAGCTATATTGAGAATTCTAGGCTGGCCCAGGCTACATGAGACTTTGTTCAAAACAAATAATAATGTACTGGCTGTTTTTATGTGTCAACTTGACACAAGCTAGAGACATCAGAGAGGAAGGAGCCTCCGTTGAGCAAATGCCTACATGAGATCCAGCTGCAAGACATGTTCTCAACTAGTGATGAGCAAGGGAGGGCCCAGCCCGTGGTGGGTGGTACCAATCCTGGACTGGTCCTGAGTTCTACAAGAAAGCAGGTTGAGCAAGTCATGAGAAACAAGCCAGTAAGCGGCTCCCCTCCAGGTTCCTGCCCTGAGTTTCCTGTCCTGGCTTCAGTGAACAGCAATGTGGAAATGTAAGTCAAATAAACCCTTTCCTCCCCAGCTGACTTTTTTTGGTCATGGTGTTTTGACACAGTAACAGAGCCCTAACTAAGACAAACAACAACAAACTCCAGCCAACCAACAGAAGTGTACGTTCCAGCTCCAGAGTTGAAGTGTACGCTGGTATTCCCCATTCTATCTTTCCATTGAGCATTCCCACTGCCCAGGACTCATCCTTGTCATCCATGTAATTGTTCTCTACTTCTAGGCTGGTGCTGTCCAGTGCTAATACAATGAGAGCTACAGAAGTAACTTTAATTTCTCTACCACCTATATTCAAAAGAAAGAGAAGATAGTGCTTGTGTGATAATGACTCAGCAGTTCAACGCATTACTGTACAATCCTGAGACCCGGAGTGCCACGCCACCCCCCTCCCCCGCTACTCCCATCCTCTTCCATAACCTACTAAATAAATATCTCACTCTGTGTGCCTATCCTTGTCTGTGTCTCTTGCCCGCTATGTGCTTCCCTGCCTAGGACCAGCCACCTTTGGAGACTTGCGTCATGGTCTGCACCGTCCCTGAGAGGGGCTGGTTGCTCTCGGGACCCGCTACCCACTGCTGCCTCTTGGCCTTCAGTGTTTCTGCTGCTTCAGCCACGTGGGAACTCCTCAGCATTTTTTACTAATCCATTCCACCAACTCAGAGAGCATCAGACACAGGAGAATCATGAGAACCTAATATTCCCAGTACATCTGAGAAAACATGAGGGGTTTGGAAATTTTACCATCCTTTTTTTTTGTTTGTTTGTTTTTTTGGAGACAGTTCTTACTATATAGCCCTGGCTGACCATGAACTCTAAAGATCTGCCTCTTAGACTCACACGTGCTCCACCTGTGTGTTTACACTCAGATGTTTGTTTCCTTCCTTTGCATCCACTCTGATATAGCCAAACAGCTACACAGCTCAGCCTGTGCAGATCAGTTATCGTGCACTGAACTTGTTCATGTGGCTCTTCATTAAAAGGGGCCAAGTACAACGAGACTGTCTCCTATGTGTTTGTTTGTTCCGGTGATTGATTTATGTATCAGATTCGGAGGAGACCAGACCATGTCTCATGGGAATAGGCAGAGTAATAGAGGAGGACACCAGACTCCCTCTTCTGGACTGCGTGTGCATGTGCAGGTTCCCATACACACAGGCACACATGTGCATACAAACAACACACACACACAAATTTTTAAAATAGAAATAAGTACATTGATCGTAAGAATTCATTTTCCTCAGCTCTGTGTACTTTAAGTCCTGTCATTTCACACAGAATAGATAGAAAAATCACCAAGGAGAGTTCATACTCTCTCATTGTAAGTCTTGGGAATTTAGTGTGCGTTTTACATTTATTATATATCACAGCCCTGACTGCCAATATCTCAGATGCTCAACAACCATGGGGGTAGGGACTAATTCCTGTAATTGCTCAGTGTAACTTCCTTTTATTTGTCTTGGATAACACACTTTATTTAAGTGGGTTTGTACTGTTAGGTGGAAGAAATGTATCCCATTAAGCTATTTTTCTATAGACAGATATTTCTTTTTCACTTTTCTTCGTATTTCAAACATGGCTGCAAGAAATATCCTTTATAAAACAATAGTAAAATAAACAAACAAAATCACCCTATGTGGACATTTCATGCTGTGAAGGTCTAGAGTTTAAGTGTAAGCTGACGTATCAAAGCATGTGATCGTACTTGGAGTAACAAGACCAAAGCATAGTAACAGATTTCAGATGACGTCACTCAGTGACAGCCGTTAGTTTTAGTCAACAGCACAAACTAGAGTCTCCGGGAAGAGGGAACCTGGACTGAGGGTTGGCCTGTGGTGTGTCTGTGCACATTTCCAAGATTAATGATTGATGGGGGAAGGTCCAGGCCACGGTGGGCAGTGCCACCTGGGCAGTGGTCTCCTGTGTGTGGACATGCAGGCTGAGCAGACAGTAAGCAACTTCCCTCCGTGTCTTACCTCCGCCCCAGCTGAGCTCTTGTCCTGATTTCCCTCAAAGATAGAGTGACCAGGAACCCAAATAAACACATTCCGCCCAAGTTTCTATTGGCCATGGTGTTTATCACAGCAATAGAAAGCAATCTAGGATAATAGCTAAACATAAATAATTTCAAGGCAATTATTAAAAACAAAAAAAAACGACGAAATATTTTTTGGAGACAGGGTCTCACACAGCTAAGGCTGACCTTGAACTTTCTACTTAGACAGTACTGACCCTTGAACTTGTGACACTGCCTCCAACTTCCAGGTGTTGGCTTTGCAGGCATGAACTACCACGCAGGGTGTTGAACCCAGGCCTCAGTCCAGGCTAGCCAAACACTCTACTCTAGTTACAGGCTCAACCCCAAGAACACTATATTTTTACTTAAGCATGGGCCCCTTAGTTTGAGTTTTGCTTTTAAAATTTGGCTGAAGAATCCAGTTCAACTGGGTGTGGTGGGACATGCCCACAGAAAGCAGTCAGGAGGCTGGTGCAGGACAAACAGAGCTGCAGATCAAACAAACAAAACAAAACAGAACCAGATTAAGCAAACCACAGGAGCTCAAGCAATTCCCAGGAGGCTTCTGGGAATCCCAGGGTTTTTTATGCTCATTCACCTCTCCTCTCCTCCCTCTCCCTTCTGGGAATCCGTGTCCTAACTGGGACCTCTGCTCTACTCTTGCTGTCCTAATAGTCCAGAGTCCTCACCTGGTAGCCCAAGAATTCCAGCTCTAAGATTCTCAGAAGGACCCACCTACTCTGTTGTAGAGGAGCCTTTCAGCCATTGCCTGGGGGACTGCCTCTCCCTCACCTTAGCCCACCTCTCCTTCCTGATTCTCTGTTTCAGCCACACTGGCTTCCTGTCTGCTGCTAGGAGAGCCTGAGTTCTCCTGGTCCTGGCTCCTATGCCATGGCTGTTCCCTTTCTTAGGACGCTTCTCTCTGATGTTTGCAGGGCTGCCTTGTAGCTTTCAGATTCCCAATTACATGTGTTGTCCAGAAAACCTCCTTCTTGTCCCTAGTCAGTTTATTTCTTGGAGAGTAAACAAACTCTAATATACCTGCCATTCCTCAGGAACCTACATAATGCTTGACTCATCATCATTTACGACCTAGCAATGCTTAAACATGCGTGGGCAGCCCTTTTATGGCGGTTCTCCAGTTGTTCTATCCTGGGCAGTTCTAGAGGCTTTCGTTATTGTCATACCCACCATTCCACAGTCTTCCTTTATGCTGTCTGTCCGGTGTGTTTTGGGACCTTCCTCTTTTATCCTGTGCACTGCTCCAAGCAGGGCTATCTTTGAGTATCTGCCATCACTCATTCTCATAACATGGCCAAAGTATCTCAAGTGCTGTTGCCGTATACTGTAGTTTACTTCCTTCTGTAGAAGGAGATGTTTCTTAATGCCATCACTGTGCAGCCTATCTCTTTGTGTGACACCTAGAATCCTCCTGAGACGCGCCATCTCAAACACGTTCAGCGGCTGTTCTGAGGAGCGTTTCATTGTCCAGGTTTCAGAGTTGTAAAGAAGGCAGCTCAAAACAAGTGGCTCATAGACTTGTAGTTTTGTTTTTGTGGTTGTCACGTCTCTTGGTGGTTGAACCACTCCTAGTGGCTGGAATGCAGCCTTTGCTGTCCCTCTTGACTTCTGAAATAGTTCCCTCCTTTAAACTGTGGTTTCCTCCCAGAGAGACAAAGTTGACCTTTGTTTCAGGTTCAGATTCTTTATTACAATGTTAAGATACTTGTGTGCCCTTCCCATGTGTTGCATCTCAGTCTTTTCCATATTTATTTATTTTTTCTTTTTGGTTTGTCGAGACAGGGTTTCTCAGTAGGTGTGGAGCCAGTCCTGGAACTCTCTCTGTACACTAGACTGGCCTGGAACTCACAGAGATCCGCCTATCTCTGCCTCCCAAGTGCTGGGTTTAAAGGCGTGCACTACCACCCCCGGCGATATTTACTTTCATACCAAGGTTTTCACTTACTTCCACCACTCCATTTACCATGGCACTTTCAGCAAGTCGTTCTGTAACATCGGCAAAATGCAAGTTATTGATTCGCACACCACCTATCTGCATGCCTATCTCCACATCCTCCAGGGCTGTTGCTCTTGTTAATTCCAGGAATATATTAAAGAGTAGTGGTGAGAGGACGCATCCCTGCAACACCCCTACGACTGTCTTAAACTAACCAGGTAGATCTTCATAGACTTTGACTGATGCAAACATATGTTTATAAGCATTTTCTAGCATTCTTATGATTTTTCTCTGAGTACCTGTAGAACCTCATTGTTTCCCAAAGTCCTTTTCTCCAAATGCTATCAAATGCCTTCTTGAGGTCAATGTAACAGACATATAAGTCTTTTCTAAATTCTTCATATTTTCTGCCTGTTGCCTCAAAGTGAAGATCTGATCAATTGTGCTCCTGTTAGCTCTGAATCTGCACTGGGCCTCTGCTAGGCTTCCCTCTGTTCTGTCTTTGATCCTTTGCATGATAATGGAGGAAAAGATCTTGCTGCTATGGCCCCTGTAATATGAGCAGTCCAGCTTGTCCTTCTTCTTGTGTGTGGGATTATGACTGAGTGCTTCCATTCCTTGGGAATCTCTTTGTGTTCGCATATCTCTCTGAAGAGTCTGAGAAGTGCTTGGCCCCTGAGCCTATTGAAGCCACCTCCAGTTCCTCCACCGTGATGTCATCCGCTCCTGGGGATTTCTTGCATTTTGCTCTCTTGATAGTTTCCACAATCTCTCTCCTGTCAATATTTAATATTTCCTCATCGTCTCTGTTATTTGAGTAACTGCCAAGGTTTTTCTTGTAGTCTACGTTGACAGCATTAGGGTCATTGTATAGGGCATCAAAATATTGTCTCCATCTTTGCTTTACTTCCCCTCGTTCTGTTAATAAATAACTTTCCCATTTTTAATCACCCATATCTGAGGAGCACATCTGGCAGTTATCCATCTGATAGCTTCGTAAACAAGATGTGTTTTATTATGTAGTCTAGCCTCTTCGACCTCATTGTGTTGTATATATATATATATATATATATATATATATATATATATATATATACACACACACACACACACACACATATACACACACACACACACACACACACACACACACACACACACACACGTATATACAGCTCCCTATCCTTCTTCGCTCTTCTTTTGCTCTCCCTGCACAGACAGTTGTGGTGTTTTGCCACCTATAGATTCCCTCTTCATTTGCTCTTTGGCTTCCTTCTTTCTTCTGTCAGGTTCATCATCTCTGCAGTAAGCCATTCGACTGGTGTTGCACTTTCTGCATAACCAAGCTTCTCCTTTGAAGCCTCCTCTGTAGCTCTTTTGACTTTCTCCCATTCACTTTCTATATTCATAAAGGGTTGTTTACTGATTTCCCTCAGCTTCTTTTCAGTTCTCTTGTACTCTGCGTATAGCTGGGCTCATCAGTTGTTGGTGATCAGTCTTCTGGTTCGTCTTGCCTGGCGTGCCTCTCCTAAGTTTCAGATGAATATTGGCCATAACAAGTTGGTAATCTGACCCTAAGTCAGCACTAGGAAATGATGGGCTCTTTTGGATGCTAGTTAAGAGTTTCCTGCTGACCAGAATGTAGTCAGTTTGGCTGTGTGTGCTTTTGCTAAGGGACTCCCACTACCAGCATCTTGATGGTTGGGCTTACTTGAATTTTGTGTTGGATCTGTACAAATCATTTGCATAGCAGAGGCCAAGCAGTTGTTCCCCTCAATTATTCCTTTGTCTGAATCCATATGTTCCCATGACGCTGAAATAGTCCATTCTTTCTCCAGATCCCACTCTTGCAATGAAGTCACCCATAACAATTAGTATGTCATTCCCATGTGCCCTACTTACCTTGCTCTGTAGATCTGTGTAGAAACTGTTGACAGCATCCTCTTCTGCTTCTGCTGTTGGCACGTATACCTGTATGATAGTTACTTTATGTGTCATTGTCTGAAATCTGGCTGATAGAATTTGGTCATTTACAGGTTTGCAACCGAGCTTGCATTTTTGGGCCAAACTGGATAGCACTAAAGCTACCCCTGCTGCATGTTCCCCCTCTCCACTTGAGTTTATAATCTTGCATCCGTTTACTATAAGTTCACAAGAACTTGTAGCTTGACTCACAGTTGATGAAAGTGAGTTTCTGTAGTGTGATTGGAAGGATGAGCACCTGTCTGCTGGCTTGCAATCCCATAAAGAGGTGTAGAGAAGCTTAGGTCATTGGGAGTGTTGGCTGCTCTTTCAGAGGACCTGGGCTTGAGCCTGGTGACCACACGATGGCTGAAAACTGCCTGTGACTCCAGTCCCCAAGGATCTGACTGACTCTTTTCTGGCCTCCTCAGGCACCAGGCATGCATGTGGTGCATGGACATATATAGGTAGGCGAAATATCCATACACATGAAAAGAAATAAAATATTTTTAAAGTCTTTAAGAGAAAGAAGATTGATGAGTTTTTCTTCAAGGAGGTGAGAATGCAGCAGGATAGGTCAATATCCAGGCAATGGAGCAGCAAGACCCAGCGAGCCGGGAGCAGAGCTGCTGCCACTGCATTCTGAAGGGCACTGGGAAGGAGCGCTTCACCATGTCTTTGTCTCCTGCTCTGGAAATACAAACTTTTAGCATTATATTTGCTTAATTCATGCTAGGCTTCCCGAGCCTCCTTATTCCCCAGGAAAAGGTGAGTGTGCTATCTGCCCATTCCACAGCCCCACAATGCAGGACAATCAGTGGTGATAGGGAGTCAAGTCAAAGCAGGAACTCAGTTTATTACTGTGAGTGTCAGCTTAAATATGTTAAGTGAGATACTGTGATGCGGGAATACCTCCAGTCAATGAGAGGCAGGAAAACCCTCCCGTTGTATGGAGGGGCGTCTACCTAGTTTTTGCTGTCTCATCCTCACCCAAACTCGAACCAGGCTTTTCTCTGTCATACAGGCCTCGAAGTGTAGACCCTGAACTCGAGCCAGGCTTTTTTTTCTGTCCCATAGACCTAAAGGTACAGGCCCTGGGATAATTTTGGCCCAACAAACTCAGTTCAATAAAATTCAAGTGACTTCTCTTGAATATAGATGGCCTGATGGAGTGGGTTTTCCGTAAGTAGGAATTGGTGATTTCCTGAACTGGCACATGTGACAAAATCTAATGTTCATTCCCAAAACCATGGTGACCTAATGCATTACTTGGTAGAGGGAAAAGTGTTCCTTAGGGTAGCATTTGGATGTGTGTAGCCACCTATCCTTCCTCATACGTGTGTAGTAAGAGGGAGCAGCGTGGCTGTGCGGCCGGCTGTGTTCCCCCTCACCCGGCCGCCTGCATGGCTCATCTTAAGCCCCGAAATAACAACACACAAACCGTATTCACCTAAACAATGCCCGGCCCATCAGTTCCAGGGTCCAGGTCCTGGAGTCCAGGTCCAGGTCCTGAGGGTCCAGGGTTCAAGCCCCACGTTGGGCGCCAATCTGTAGTATGAGGAGCGGCCGGGCTGTGTCCCCTTCATCCGGCGGCCTGCATGGTTTAGCTTAGTCCCCCGAAATAATTACACACAAACCGTATTCACCTAAACAATGCCCGGCCCATCAGTTCCAGCCTCTTATTGGCTAGCTCTTGCACCTGGACTAGCCCATTTCTGATAATCTGTATAGCACCCCAAGGTGTGCTTACCGGGGAGATTCTAGCCTGTGTCTGCAGGGACTGGGAACATCATGGCGACTCCTGACTCAGCTTCTCTTTCCCCAGAATCCTCTTCTGTCTACTCCACCCACCTAAGGGTTGGCCTATCAATGGGCTCAGGCAGTTTCTTTATTTTAACCAATGAAATCAACAGATTGATATATGACACTCCCACATCACTTCCCCTTTTTCTGTTTAAACAAAAAGGAAGGCTTTCATTTTAACATAGTAAAATTACATATAGCAAAACAGTTATCAAGTAAGAATTACTGTTACAATATTTATATCTATTTTATCTTTTATCATAACTAAGAAAACTATAACTATCCATTCTTCAACTCCATCAAAGACTCCAGAAGGATATAATACTATTTAAAAAAACAAGAAAACCAAATTTTAGAAATGACAGAGACATCTCGCTGCCTGGACAGTCACCCAAAGTTCCTCTGTACCAGTGGGGCATCCATCTTTGGCCTTCAGGCCCATAGTATCCAGCAGACAGTTCCATGAAGCAGGAAATTCCAAAGACAGTTTAGTCATTTTCTGCTGTGTCCTGCAATGTCTCGTAGACCTTTTCATGAATCAGGAACCCTGAAAGACCATCTCACCTTTAGGCAAGTTCAGCAGTCCTCTCTCTGTGGGTTTTTGGTGTCCAGTTTATGCATCAGTCCAGGCAAGAGCAGTTTCTTGCCCAATGGCTATCAAACTCCATAAGGATCCTCTTCGATGCCCATCTTCCTCTCGAAGTAGATTGGTGCTGCCAGGAGCAGATGTGTCTCATTGTCATGAAAATCCCTAAGTTATTAAAATATTTAAATGCCATATTCTGCAATCTTTGAGAGATATGAAGAATGTCTATCTAACTGAAATATATCTCTATATATCTAGAAAATCTAACATGACTACAAGCTTGACTATTATTTACGATTATTTAACAACAACCTATATTCCCTAATTATACATTACATTTTAAAAATGAACTACACAATCACAATACCTTAATTAAGATCAGAAATACATATACAAATAACAAAATTGACCTTAAAATCCACACCAATGCAAATTTTCATATCTATATCATATCCCCCTTTGAATATAAAAAACGTTTATAAACCCTATTTGGGAACATGGGCGCAGTTTTCTCTCCAAACTGCTTCCTGCTGAACGGGGGCGTCGTTAATTAGGTCTTTCATGGTATAACCTGTGTTGCCAGGGTCATCTCAGTTGGCAGTTGAGTGAAGTAATTTTTTGAGGGTGTTCACCGCAACTTTTCAGGAGGGCGTGGTCTATCATACCAAATCGGAATAGAAGAAATCCATAGGGTCTCATCCTCTGTGAAAACAAAAGAAGACCCTTTCCGAAGCATCATATCCTTAGACCCAAATTTTGAAGTCCTACCCTCATGATATCCATTCTGGTTCCATTTGGCAGCCCATATAATGAAATGTCTTTCTGTACTTAGCTCCTTCACAGTCAAAAATTTTAAAGAAAACACAATGTACATAATCCAGACTCTCTGTGAATTTTCCATTTTTACGTGGCTTATTTTTACTTTATTTTTCTTAATCTATAACTATCTGTACTCTGTCTCTTTAAAGACTTTACCTTTTTATTTTTAAAGGCATTAACTTTATTTTATCTCTCTATATATTTATTTCTCTCTCAAGCCTACATATATTTATCCAACATTGTGACTCATTTAGTGGTCTGTCTGAATCTGTTTTATTGTGAATTTGTAATTTTTTTACTATCCAGGAGCATTTCTTAAAATGTTAAGCAATTTTTAAAAATTTAAGTTGCACAGTGTATAGGTAATACGGTACTGCCTGTGTCCTGAAGAATCTAAACCTTAAGTGCTCTGTTATCATAGTAATTACGGTAGTTCCTGCTTGAGACCAGCTCAGTTCATCATGGCGGAGTTGAGCTGCTCCTGCCTCAGAGCCATTTGGTGCCCCTGAGTTGCGCACAATTCCAGGCATACAGCAGTCCACATTGCCATCAAGCAAGCCGTAGAGCTTTAGTCTAAATGCTCCATTCAAAAGCTCTGTCTCCCCCAGGAGCCAGACAGAGATCGTAATGGCGGCACAGCCCAGAAAGCCGGCATTTTAAAACAGCCAGTTTTTTCCTGCTGCTGAGTCAGGACAATTTCTTTGTGGCATGCAACCCAGAAACAGCAAAAAGCTGTCTTAAATTTTCTCTATGTCCTTTTTAAGCCCTCTCAGGTTTTACGTGGAGTTCATTAGCACGTTGGCGCGCCAATCTGTAGTAAGAAGGAGCGGCGTGGCTGTGCCCCTGTACCCGGCTGCCTGCATGGCCCAGCTTATGCCCCGAAATAATTACACGGAAACTGTATTCATTTAAACACTGCCTGGCCCATTAGTTCCAACCCCTTATTGGCTAGCTCCCACACCTGGACTAGCCCATTTCTGATAATCTGTATAGCACCCCAAGGTGTGCTTACCGGGGAGATTCTAGCCTGTGTCTGCAGGGACTGGGAACATCATGGCGACTCCTGACTCAGCTTCTCTTTCCCCAGAATCCTCTTCTGTCTACTCCACCCACCTAAGGGTTGGCCTATCAATGGGCTCAGGCAGTTTCTTTATTTTAACCAATGAAATCAACAGATTGATATATGACACTCCCACATCATACGTGGTGGCATCCTTCTGGTGCAATCTGTTACTAAGAGAAGGATAGAAAGAAAGAAAGAATGCTGTAATTAGACTGAGAAAATAAAATCATAATAATAAAAGTACTTCCATCTAGGTAGCAATACATAATCTTGAGTCTTGTTTTGTTTTCCTTAAAAAATTTTATTTTCTGTTTACTCTTCTGAGGAAGAAACAGTATATTTTGGCTCACAGTTTGAGGGTACAAACATCATGGTGAGGACTGTGGTAGCAACGTGAGACAGCTGTGAGCACAGTCAGGAAGCAGGGTGATAAATTTGTCACTCAGCCACTTCCTCTGCTTATTCAGTTCAAGGCTCAGGCTGCGGCTCCTGCTGCCCCTTCATCTAATTTTTATGTCACATGTTTATTGTGGGGCTGGAGAGATGTGTCAGCAGTTCAGAGTGCCTGCGGCTCCTCCACTGGACCTGGAGGAATTTCCCAGCATCCATGTGGAGGGGCTATAATGACTTGTAACACAAGTTCCAGGGGATCCATTGTTCCCTTCAGGCCTGTAAGAGAATGCATGTGGCATACACTCACATGTATACACACACCCACGCGCGCGCACACACACACAAATATATATAAAACAAATTGAGAAGCAAACAAAAAATCCTTTGAACATATATTAATGAGTCTTTTACACTTTCAAATGATAAAAAGATAAAATGCATACAGCTACAAACTACAGTTCTCCTATTGCAGCTGCTTCTCTACCCGAGAGACATGGTGAGGAGTCTAGTGACTTTTTCATGACATTTCCACCTCTAGACAAATGCATGTAAATAAGTTGTCATTTGCAATGGTTTAGGTAAAGTGCTGCAGTTCCCCTGAGGGGCGCAGCAGCAAAAACACTGCAGGTCCCCCAAGTGGTAGCAGTTGGCAGTGGGCCATAAGACCATGCCACAGGTCACCGAGCAGCAGCAGGCAGTGGACAGTAGGTCCAGAGACCACGGAAGGTGATGAAGACAGCTGGGTCCCAGGCAGGAAGCCTTGTGGCGGGTGAAGACCTAGACGGATAGGCATGCCATGCAGAGTGACGTTGGATATTTATTTAGTGGGCTATGGAGGGGAAGGAGAGAAGTGAGAGGCAGAGAGACAGAGACAGAGGGGGAAGGGGAGAAGTGGGGAGAAGGGAGAGACAGAAGCTGCCTCTTTGAGAGAGAGAGAGAGAGAGAGAGAGAGAGAGAGAGAGAGAGAGAGAGTAAAAAGGAAGGCTCAGCCTGAAAGCAGAAGATCAACTTGCCTCAGCAGATAGGGGAGGGAGTGGCTTGTCTCTTAAAGGGACAGAACAGACCATTATATTATTGTCTTGAGTTTTTCCCAAAATGAGTACCCGTGGAATAGGTTGTTTCATACTTTTTTTTTTAATGTACTTCTTGGAGATATCACAGAGTTTTAATAAATTGTTGCCATCCTCTATAAATATGCACTGTTAATAACCGGAGTTCACATTGTTTAAGGTCACAGCCCCAGAGTAGGACATATTTTATATAGCTCCCCTGGCATGGGCAATTCACTTGGTGCTCAGGGACTGTGGGACATCTTGATTTGAGTGTAGAGTTCATTATAAGACGGCTATCCTGGCTGTGGATGGAGGCCAGTTTTAGTGTACTTGCCGAGCATACATGGGGTCCTGGGTTGTAACCTCAGCACAGCAGAAACCCATGCACAGTGGCACACACCTGTGATGCCAGCACAAGGGGAGGCAAGAGGATGGCAAGTTTATAGTCATGCTTGGCTACATAGGAGTTTCTGGCTAGCCTGCATTATATTCATAATTTGTCTCAGATTGAGAAAAGACAACAAACAACAAGACTCCAAATCCAAACTGACATGATTATCCTAGTTCATTTGGTAAAATCTAATGTGAAATGTCCCTGACTCTGTCTTTCCCCAAATGGGTGTGGTGGCAGCATCTTACAGCTACTCAGATGCTGATGATCCAGGAGAATTTTTAGCCTCAAGCAGATCTGTGACATGGTCCTCAGAATCTTTAAGAAGTCCATGCATGGTTTATTTAATTATTTCTTTGGTTGGGGGAAAAAGTGACAATACCTCCTGGAAACATTTTGCTTTGGACAATGTAGCACCCCCTATTTGCCAGAACAGAAAATGGTCACATCCAGTTTCCTGTCTTGCACAAGTACCTAACTGTGGAAGCCACATAGACCAGTTAGTACACGGGAAAGGGGCATCAGAACATGGAGAAGCTCAGTTTTGGAAGTTGCATCCTTTCTCCCCCACTTCTGCAAGCAGAGACTCTCGTCTGCCTTCATTTGCTGAGACCCTTCCACTGATAACTTGGGCTGTAATGAACATGTGTTAGGACGATGGTAGCTGAATGGCAGACCAGTGAGTATAAGGAGTCAGCTTTCACTTCTGCCTCTGCACTGGGACCCTCACTGGGCTTGATCTGTATTCTATGTTTATTCTACCTTTCACTTTATTCCTCTGCAAGTGAGGAAGTTGTTCCACTTTTTTTTTTTTTTTTTTTTTTTTTTTGGTTTTTCGAGACAGGGTTTCTCTGTAGCTTTGGAGCCTGTCCCAGAACTAGCTCTTGTAGACCAGGCTGGCCTCGAACTCACAGAGATCCACCTGCCTCTGCCTCCCGAGTGCTGCGATTAAAGGCGTGCACCACCATTGCCTGGCTAATTCCCCTTATCCAGGAACCATCTCAGAGTCAGCATGATCTCCAGGCTTGGAGTCTGCACTCAGGTGAAAAGCTTAGAGACAGCCCAGCAGAAATTTGGTGTTTGTTTTGTTATGTTTTGGAGAATAAGTCTCACTAAATAGACCAGGCTGGCCTGGAACTCACAAGATCAACTTGCCTCTGCTTCCTGAATGCTATTTTAATTATTTTATTAAGGTTTCAGAAGCGAGTGAATAGCTGCTGTCGGAGAAAGATTATAGAACTAGAATGACTCAGTTTTCAAACAAAACACTTGAAGGTGTGGCCGGGAGATAAGGATGGAATTGCTATTCACTGGCAGTTCAGGAGGAGCCCTTGAGCAGCAGAGGACTGGAAGGAGAGACTACTACAGGAAGCTGTGGCTCTCCTACCTAACTGGTGAGTACAGTCTTCTGCAGACTCACGCTGAGAGAAGCAATTGGGATTTGTAGTTTCTCTACCATATAGAATGATATATGGGATGGTATGGGATTGTGTGCAGGACATTAGGTCAATGGGGAGTGAGTCTCTAGACATTAGGGCAACTTAGTATCCAATAGAGTTCTTTGGATTCTTGGTTGGTGGAACGGAATAATGGACTTTCATAGAAAAATTATTAAAATGATCTTAAGCAAAGTTAACATGAGAAATAAGAAGAAATCTGTAGAAAATTGTCTGGTCCTTTTCGATTAAGCCCTATATATTTAGTCCCGCATCTAAATAATGTGTAATATTGCATATAACATGGAAATGGGCCCAGTGAGGGGAGTGTAATTGAGCGGAGGGCATAGATACATTTGCAGTCTTGTTCCTTGACTTTTGTCATCTGCAAAGTAAAAATATTTGTAAGAAACAGTTTGTTTGAAGGAAAGGGAGAGCCTCCCAAGAGCTGCTGGGAGTTGAGGTCTTGTGTTAGGTTTGGGAGGTTGGCCAGACATAGGAAAGTTTTGTTTTATTTGGAGTGTTGGAGAGTGGAAGGGGGTGCCCAGTGTGTGTCGGTGAGCAGCTTGTAGCATTTGGTGTTCATTTTTCTTTTTTTTCTATTCCTTTCATTCTTTTTTTTTATTTTGTTTTTGTGTTTGAGATAGGGTTTTTTAGTAGCTCTGGAGCCAGCCCTGGAACTCACAGAGATCCTCCTGCCTCTGCCTCCCGAGTGTGAGATTTAAGGTGTACATCACATCACCACTACTCGGTGGTATTCATTTTTCAATGCCTGGGGAGTTGTTGAATTACACATTGAGGGTGATATGTAGAGAAAACCTTCATCAGAGTTTTGTAAATGCATCCGTTTATGTTGAGGAGAATTGGTGCAATCCCCCTCCAGACTGTTTCTTCCCCTCAGCTGTCTGTCTGTCCGTCTGTCTGACCTGCTACTTCCCCTCACTTCCAATGCCCCATCCCACAAATCTCTCCCCCATTTAACCTGTGAACTATTAAAAATAAGCCACGAGTTAGAAAATGTAAGATATACATCATAATGAGCACTCATTTGATTATTACCCCAAAATTTTGGCATCTTCATGGAAGTCCACCTCTGCCTTCTGAGATGACATGTATAAACTGTCCGGTTTGGTTTCTTTGCCACAGGACCTATTGTAATCTCAGCTTCCTACAGAAAGAAGCTTTGCCGAGGATAACCTTGACTTTCTGAGCTTCCCCTTCCCAGGTGCTGACCTTCAGGCCTAGGTTATCTGTAGGTGAAGATCAGGCTCAGGGCTTCCTGCTCCCTAGGCTAGTTGTCTACCAGCTGCACGGTCCCCTAAGCTTCTAGCATGTTCATTTTATCATTAAAAAACCAATTCCCCTCCCCAGCATGTTGGCAAACAATTGTATTCCTAACACTGGCAATTCCAACCCTTGGAAGACAGGCAGTAGGAGGGATTCAAGTTCATCTTTGCTACTGGGTGAGTTAGAGGCTGTCCTGGATGATTGAGATTTTGAATTAAAAAGTAAAAAACCCAAACCTGTATATCATGCTGTCCCTGTTCTCTCTCTCTCTCTCTCTCTTTCTCTCTCTCCCTCTCGCCCCCCCCCATACTATCAAACTGTGACTATATAAATATATGAACTTTCCTTTAGGATGGTAATAAAATATTTTACTGGGATACAAATTTGAGTGATTATGGCTTTAAGACATGAATTCATCCTTGATTCATAAGTGATATTCAACGTTGGAAAAATGATATGAAATTCCTTTCTATTTCCATTCTATTTATTTATTGATTGGTTGATTTATTGAGACGTGGTCTCACATATAGCTCAGGCAGGCCTGGAACTTGCGAGGCAGAGCAGACTGGCCTGGAAGTCACAGGAATCTGTCAGCTTCTGCCTCCTGGTTGTGGGAGTGAAAGTGTGCACCCCCATACCTGGCTCGCTGCTGTTGTTGTTCTTACGAGCCATTTCTGTGTGCTGGCCATGGACCCCAGGGGTCTCTGCCACTGACCTCCAACTCCAGGCTCGCAAACTTATTTTCCCACTTTTTATTTTGAGACAGGTTCTTACTAAGTTACTCAAGGAGGCTAGATAGGCTTTAAGCTCATGATCTTCTGACCTCAGCCTACTAGAAACTGGAATTATGGGCCTGTATTTCCAGGCCTTATGTGGACTTTGACAGTCCCAGAAATGGAAGCCAGGGTTTTGTGTTTTTGCAAAGCACAGAGGGAGGGCTGGGTGTGTTGGGTCATGCCTGTAATTCCAGCTTTTTTTTTTTTTTTTTTTTTTTTTGGTTTTTCGAGACAGGGTTTCTCTGTGACTTTGGAGCCTGTCCTGGAACTAGCTCTGTAGACCAGGCTGGCCTTGAACTCCTAGAGATCTGCCTGCCTCTGCCTCCCGAGTGCTGGGATTAAAGGCGTACGCCACCATCGCCCGGCTAATCCCAGCGTTCTGAGGAGGGTCTCTGTAAGTGAGAGACCAACCTGAGATAGAACAACCTCCAGGTTCAGTAAGACCCTACAAAAATAACTAAATAAATGAAAAGACCAACCAGTCTACCAACCAGTCCCATTGGTGGTTCATGAGGCAGGGGCTATAGCAAGGCAAAGAGATTTTGGTCATAAGATGTTGCATCTATTTCCTTTCTAGCCTCAGAGGGGGTGAAACTAGCTGAAGCCAACCCAGCCTGCTTTTCAAGTTTTATCTAAAAGTAGATTGTTAAGAGCTGATCTTCATAGCCACTGACAATTCAAAGATCTAAGATACCTTGAGATAACTTTGGCTCTGACTTTTAGCATTCCACCCCTCCAGCATCAGGATGCCCTTCTACTCAATCAAGGTCACAGTCTTAGGGGTCTAGAGCCCACATCCACCTGATTAGACTTCAGCTATGTGTACTGTCTCAGTTTCCAGTTGTTGCCTTGCTTTCTTTTTCCTTACACCATTTCCCTGAAGTCTCCAACATGGGAGGTCACTGGCCCTGCAGCTGTAAGGTCCCCTGGACCAACCTGAGCTCTGACCTCTGCAGCTCTGACTTGGGATCACTGCCAGTGCCTTTGCGTTTGTCTGATCTTGACTCTCAGTCTCTTCTTGTGTTTCTGCTCTTCCTGCTCCTTGGGCTGATTCTGCCTGTCTGTGGGCACCTCTTCTCTGTTGAGCTTTTGAAGGAAGGACTTTCCCAGGGGGCCCAGGGGTCTCGTCTCAGTGCATGCTCTCTCTCTCTCTCTCTCTCTCTCTAACAAGCACCCAAGTACACACACACACAAACACACACACAGCACAAAAACAAACAAAAAACCCAAACAAAGAAGAGGTAGTACCCAGAATACGTAGTTTAACCTTCTGCCTTTCAACAAAAGGCAATGTGATCAATGAACCAAAACAGTCCCTGCTGGGTTCAGAAGGCAGAGCAGACTGTGCTAGGTTCATTGATCATATGGCCTTCTGTTATCTCTTCCACAATGAATGCCTGCAAGACAAGAAAACATTGGTTCTCTGCCTTTTTAATATCTGTGATGCTTTGATACAATACCTCATGTTGTGGTGCCCCCCCAACCTTAAAATTATCTCATCGCTACTTCACGGCTGTAATTTTGCTGTTTGTATGAATCAGCATAAAATTTAATATGTAAGATATCTGATGCAACCAGTACGCAAAGGTCCTTTGACCCCAAAAGAGTTATGACCCACAGGTTGAGAACCCCTAACTATGCCATCCTTGCTTGTCATCCTAGTGGTCATAGCAGTCCCCAGAGGGCACCAGGTCCTGGCACCTCCACACCCCAGCAGTGATATTGTATTTCTTTGTGAAAAGAACAGTCCTCACAAAGTGACCCCTGAGCTCTGTCCCTGCCCCCCACCCCCATCCCACTTCCTGTTCTCCTGCACTGGTGTCCTTCCCTGTTCCTCTCCCATGACACAGTCTTCTGCCTCTGGACTTTTGCCCTCCCTGTATATTTTTCTTGACATCTCTCTCTCTCTGGTTGGCTAAGGGTTGGCTAAGTTTCTCAAACCCCACCCTCTCTGTGAAAGTATTAGAAAGTCCATTGGGCCTGAGAAACCAAGTAGAAATTGCACCCATACCCTCCACGGTACCACTAGAGCTCCCTCACTTGCTGTATGCTTTCTGTGTCTTCCCCCTTTGTTCACTTGTTCATCTGGGAGTAAGATGGTTAAGACTGCTGTCTGCCTGCAGCCGTCCCACTGCACGACTGGGGGTAAACTCTTTAACATCTCTGAGATTTCTGCTGAATTATTTTTTTTATATGAACATTCTGTAACTTCAGATTTATATGTTTATTTTGTTAGATATCGTTAAAATCTATTAAAATTAAAACAAACTAGTTAAATGTTAATTAGTAACACTGGGAATTGATAACTTAAAATTTGTGCATGGATAATTTTAAAGATATCATAAAGCATGATTCCATTTTGGATTTTGAATTGTCATTGTGCTAGAGTTAAAAAAAATGGATTCCATATGATTTCATCATCATCTTGATTAAAGGTGACCATGTGGAGTTGGCCTAACTAGGAGGGAACAACAGATCTTCAAACAACAAAGCAGTATGGATTGGGATAGATTTTTGCATGATAACTCGTGTCCCATTCTTTTTCCCCCTTTTTAAAAATTGGTTTTATTGAGATATACAATTTTCTCTCCTCCCCTCCCTTCCTCTCACCTTTCCTTTAACCCTCTCCCAGGGTCCCCATGCTCCCAATTTACTCAGGAGATCATGTCTTTTTCTACTTCCCATGTATATTAGATCTATGTATGTCTCTCTTAGTGTCCTCATTGTTATCTAGGTTCTCTGGGATTGTGATTTGTAGACTGGTTTTCTTTGTTTTATGTCTAAAAATCACTTAAGAGTGAATACATATGAAAATTGTCTTTCTGGGTCTAGGTTACCTCACTCAATATAATGTTTTCTAGCTCCATCCATTTGCCTGCAAATTTCAAGATGTCATTATTTTTCTCTGCTGTGTAGTACCCCATTGTGTAAATGTACCACATTTTCCTTATCCATTCTTTGGTTGAGGGGCATCTAGGTTGTTTCCAGGTTCTGGCTATGACAAACAATGCTGCTATAAACATAGTTGAGCACATGACCTTGTGGTACAATTGAGCATCCTTTGGGTATATATCTAAAAGTGGTACTGCTGGGTCTTGAAAAAGGTTGCTTCCCAATTTTCTGAGAAATCGCCACACTGATATCCAAAAGGGCTGGACCAGTTTACACTTTCACCAGCAATGCAGGAGTGTTCCCCTTACTCATTGAGTGAGTACCTAGTATTGCGGGGAGACCAATGACATCTTGCTTTGGTGAAAATAAAGTGAATTCAAGCAGCTGAACTGTTTCAGAGTGGGCAGCAACAATGAAGAACAGAGACTCAGCTGAGGTGGGTTAAGGCAGTGTGTTATCCCCATTTTCCCACAAATGAAGCTCTTTAGTAAGGAACTGGGAATTCTGATACATTCCTGAGTCCTGTCATCACACGGTACTCTCCTACAAGTGATGAGTAACCTTTAAAGGATGCCACAGTTGACTTCAAAGCTCAAGTTAACAAAGAAAAATCCCATAATCCCTGAGAAAACTCAGGGGATCAAATTGCTTGGACAACTGGACACCCAAGTTTGATTCTGAAATCCTAACAGTAGGTAGGAGAGAAACCATTTCCGACAGGTGTTTTCTCCCTTCCCATGAGCTCCATGGCGTGCGCACATCCACAGACAGCAGTGGTTAGTTTATTACAAGAGTAAAAAACAGTAACTTCCACTAGGGTTATGTCCTCTGTGAACATTAGGGTACAACAACTGGATATGTGGAATCCTATGGACTAGTATGGGGAAACTGAACCACACGTATGTGTGGTTATTTAATGGCTCAGCTCCTAGTTTCCATCTTAATCCTTTCCATACTTCTGGTACCTTCTGGTCTTTACCTCCCTTCCTTAAGATCTTAGCCTCTCCTTTCACTTATTTTGGTTTGCTTCTTTGTGCTTTCCCTCTTTTATAGCCTGGGCTAGCTCAGCATTGCCAGTCTTTCTGCCTCAGCCTCTCTCATTCTGGGATTACAGAACTATACCACACTTTGCTTTTTCCTTTATTGACAGGGTCTTACTCTATAGCCTTGTCTAGATTGATATTTAGTATGTAGACCAGGCTGCCCTTAACTAATGGCAATCCTCCTGCCTCAGCCTTATAAGTGCTGGGATCATAGGTAGAAGCCATCACTCCTGACTCTCACATGTCAGTTTTTAAGAGATTGCCTCCTGTCCTCTTACCCTGCTAACCCTGCATGAGTCGTTTCTCCTCACATTCTTCAATTTCTATTTGTTCATCTTTTCTCTCCACACTTAAATTTCCTCAAAGGAATATATAACCTACAGTTGGGTGCCTTCCAGCACTGTAGCCACATGTGATATTTTAATAATAATAATTAAAATCAAATTAGATAGAAAAATAAAATGAAGTTACTCAAACAGAGGCTGGAGAGATGATGGCTCAGTAGTCAAGAGCATGTACTGCTCCTGTAGAGGATGTGTGTTCAGTTCCCAGCATCCACATCAGGTGGCTCAGAACCACCTGTAATGCCAGTTCTAGGAGACCTGATGTCTCTGGACTCAGCAAGCACCTGCACTCAAGTGCACAGAGCCACACAGAGACATATATAACTTAAGGTATTATAAAAGCAAATCTTTTAAAAATTTTTCTTAACCCAGTTGGGTGTGTTGGCATATATCTTTAATTCCAACCCTTTGTGGGGGGGTGGTGGAAGCAACAGATCTCTCAGGTTGGAAGCCAGTGTGAACTACAGAGTGAGTTCCATTATAGTCAGGTCTATATAGAGACCATGTTTTAATTTTTTTCTCTCTCTTGTACTAGCCGTGTTTCCAGTGCTAAATCAGTCACTGGTAGCTACAATACTTCACAGAGCTTATCCATAGCGACACCTTTATCAGAGAAGGTTCTATTGACTGGACATGGTGGCATAAACCTGTAATTCTGGAAGTGGAATTGGGAAGAAATTTGTGAGTTTTAATTGGAACTTTTAGTGAGTTTCAGGCAAGGCATATATAAAATGTGTTTTGTGTGTGTGTGTGTATGCATGTGTGCCCATGTACACACACACACACACACACACACACACAGAGAGAGAGAGAGAGAGAGAGAGAGAGAGAGAGAGAGAGAGACAGACAGACAGACAGACAGACAGACAGACAGACAAAGAGAAACAGAGTGAGAGAGGAAGGAAACTGTCTGAAGAAAGGGGGAGTTCTAGAGTACTCCAGTATTCCTCAGTTTGGGGGCTCCTCTACTCTTAGGAACTCCTTTTTGCTTTTCATTAATAAACTCATGTCAGCTCTGCTAAAACAACGAGAAGACGATAACAAAGATTCCACTTGGTAGGAGGGAAAAGATGCAGAAACCAGGCCATCACACCTATACTGATGGATATTCAGAGAAATAGGAACTTGATAGCCATGAGCAACTCAGATCTGAGAGGGACGAGAAGGCTACTTCAGACTGGTTCATGTGGAATCTCGTAGTTCACAAGGAATGATCCAGACAGACTTTTAAGCAGGGTTTAGTAGGAGGGAAGAAAAAGTGAAAATTGTGGGGTAAAAGAAGAGCCCAGACAGAGCATCACCTGGGCAATGACCTTAGGAGATGGGTTAGAAAGAAAGCCCATGTGACTGTGGCACAGGGGGTCAGGGAAGCAAATCTGAGCCTTAGGCAGGGACTAGGTCTTCAGGGACTGGGTAGACAGGGACTAGATAATCAGGACATTTGCAAAACCTCTGGTTAAAGAATTGAGCTTCTTGTCCTTGAGAGAGCTGAAGTAGGGCTGTCAGGGGGATGTGACATGGTCTGATTATACATTGACATGTTCTGATTACACATTTACAGCTGTCTCATTGTTTGTGAATTTATTTTTTGGTTGCTCACTTTCCTGTGGTGAGTTGCTTGCACAATTCTAGATACTTTACATCCCTATTGTGCTGAATCATACCCCCCCTATCCTTAGTTTATTAACGGTAACTGTATTGAAATAAAAATCTTTTCAAAAATCCTTCTTTATGGACATTGGGATTTGGCCTGGTCCTAGGTTATAGGAAATCTAGCATTATAATATTTTGCCTTTCAAATGAAGGAGACATGGTTTAATTCTGTGTGGGCCACTTTAGCATTGGTTCTCCTAGCTTTTGACAGTGCAAAATGCTGCCCTTGTGCACACAGATGCCTCAGTAGATAAAGGTGCTTGTCACCAATCCTGAATTCAACACCCACGACCTGCATTTAGAAGGAGAGAACCAGCTCCCCATAGTTGTTCTCTGATTATGTGTGTCCCCTGGCAAGCTTATGCACTGCCTGATACAAGAACTATGTAGATGTAATCTTTAGTGAATTAGAAAAATGCTGCTTTTATTCCAAAGGAAATAGGGATTATTGTGATTCAATTTTTAGTGAGTGAGGCACAGATTGTTTTATCATGAATTTCATGCTCCACTGTGGAGGGGTTACATGAATTTTTATAGTCCCAGGACAAAAGGAAGTCATAAATTGGTGCATTTACCAAGGATCCTGGTGGGGACATCAGGCTGATGGGACACAAGAGAATACAGGGATCTCTTCTCTAGATTTCTGGTGTTCTATAAATGTTCTATAATTCTTAGCTATAGGATTGGTGGAAGCTGTGTGAAAATGTAACAATACATTCCAGAAGTTGTTCCTGATTATCACAAGGATGTAAGCAGAGATACAGGGGTTGGTAGTAAACGGCCACTGAGAAGGACAGAGAGAATTTATGCTATTGAGGCTCTTGAATTACAACTTTCCATCCTTCCAAAGTCTCCCTGCAGGATCTTCACAGGTGTGGCTTTTACAGTGAACTACACTTCAAAATTTGGTGGCCTCTAGTATGTTCTTTTCAAGCATATAAAGACAGAAAATAAAAGGATTTCCAGCCATCAGCAAGGAAGGCACTTACTCCATTGTAGAACTCACCTAGCTACTCAGTTGAATTCAGAATGTGGAGAAGGTTTCCTTTGGGAACCTGGAAAGCTATTAACCATCCATGTCTGTTTGTTTCATTTTATGAGCAAGTAGGTCATAAAATAACCTGAGAGATGGCTCAGTGACAGTTTGTGTCAAGAAGGGTAGCCAGCTGTGTGAGACAGTGAATGCCCAAATTCACTGCCCTTCCTCAATAGAACTGTAAAGGGACAGGATGGTTGGAACCATGATAAAAAAGTAAGATAGTTGTGTCTCATGTTGGTTTTATATGTTCTGGAGTTATCTTGCAATAAAAAATAAGACACTTGAGACATTCATTACAATCACTGTTTGGCCACCAGTTTGCAGCATTAGTTTTCTGGTCTCTTCTAAGAACAGGGGCTGTTAGTGTAGTAGTGCAGGGCCCCAGGCCTGAAGATGCTGAGCTCATGGAAGATTCGTGAAAGCTATTTCCATCTTGAAGACTGGTAACAGGACACACTTTCCTCTCTGAGAGGAAGTCATGGATTCTTCTGACTAGAAGTGGAGTTAATGAAGTACCAGGCAGGCTTACTCATGTTTTTATGGTTTACCAATTACGAAGCAAACATTTAAATCCAGATATTGAAATCTGAATACACGTAACATCCTCCATAACTGGGTTTAAAAGTAGTTGCCTAAAGAGTTCCATGAGGATTTGGTGCCTGTGAGTAAGTAACCCATTGTCTCCTTCAACAGCAGATTCTCCAAAAGCTGAGCAAACATTAGTGCTATTTTACCTAGGAGGAAATTTAGGCATGGAGGGGCTCTGTGAATGGAAGGTTTGAATCTGTACTCAGTGTTTTTCTGGGTGTTTCTAGACGTTCCCCAGGAAAATGTTGTCTCAGGTACCATGTGCAGCAGCATTCTGGCTCAGGACATCTTGCTAGTGATTAAGGTGGTTGAGATTCAGGGATCAGCTCCTTTATCTACTGGGCAGAAACAGCTCTGTGTTCACTGAGAGGCAAGTCCGTCTTTGCCATTAGAGGGCTGGTCTCTGCTTAGAGTTCTACCAAGAGAACACACTCTCATCTCTGCCTCCAGTTTTCTCTGCTTGCTGCCTTATTTGTGTCATGACCAGAAGTGAGATTGCTGTCTGTATGTGAGGAAGGACCAGGAAAGAAGAGGGTGTTGGGGAGGACAGGGTCCCTGGCAGAGAGGTCTGTGTGAGTCACAGTCAGAATGCAGACCTGCCTGGTACAGCGTGCTGAGGGCCACAGCAACCAGAGCGTCTTCTCCTTGTCCTCCAGGTCAGCACCATGATGCATCCTCAAGTCTTCATTTCTGGCCTCATACTTCTTCTCCCAGGTAAGTGAGTGGATGAGCTAGGGGATGCTGAGGAGGCTAGAGTGACAGGAGAGATGACAATTCTTGGGCTTTTTGATTATGGGTTATGTAATGAGCAGAGAACCAGGTAAATTATAGCTCCAAAGAACTTGCTTCACCTGTATGAATTTCAAAACTTCAAACATGATCCCCAAGAACATGCCAGGCAAGGGGCAGGAACATATGCATGCATGTGATAACAAGTATGGGCTAAGTGCACATGCATACATGTGATAGTCAATGGCTAATAAAAAAATCAGAAACAGTATTTTCCATGCAGGAAATCAGCCTCCTTTCCATTTCTTTGTGCATTTTTGCTTGTTTAAACCATTTGCAATTATTTATCTTAAAAACATTCTAATTCAAAGCTTTCTATGGGAGGGGGAAAGAAGGACCACCATAATTGTCTTTGAGGCAGGCTCTAAGTTAATCCAGGCTGGCCTCTGATTCCATAGCTAGCTGAGGATCACCTCAAACTTCTGATCCTCCTGTCTCTAGATCTGAGATTCTCCTAAGAGCTGAGATCACTGGTGAGAAATAAAATCTATTCCTATGACTTAATGAAAATAGCATGTATTTTGTTTGTGATCTGAAACAAGGTATTTGACAAATCAAGTAATGTATGTATCAGGAAGGAATACTCTCATTTTATGCAGTTAGGACTGTGCTTTTTTGGGTCATGTCCCAGACTCTCATCTTAGGCCCGCAGATAAGTGATTAGTTAGAGAATTATCATAGTTCATTGTTTTGTACTTCTGTTAGCTTATTTGTTTCCAGTGCTGTGATCCAACAGAGGGGCTAGCATGGGCTAACCCAAGCACTATATCATGGAACTCCACCCTCAGCCCTCAGAGTTGCTTTAAAGGCAACCTTTGAAGCTGTTGTCATTGAGAATTCTATTCCATCATCCCACAAAAATTATATGTAATTATTTCATTTTTAAAATTGCAACATTAAGTTATTGGTTGCATATTCTTTGGCTGTGTGGTCTTACTTTACAAGTGGGTTTTGTTCAAGTTTTGGAATGTCACCAACTTATAAGAAGGGACTTCTGCCTTTGTTTGTTTGATTCAATCCCTTCCTGTGGTTTTCTTTCATTTTCTTTTCTTTTCTTTTTTTTTTTTTTTGTGACTGGGTTTCTCCTTGGCTATGGAGCCAGTCCTGGAACTTACTCTGTAGGCCAGGCTGGTCTCCATCTCTTGAACTCACAAAGATCCACCTGTCTCAGCCTCCTGAGTGCTGGGATTAAAGGTGTGTGCCATCACTGCTTGGCTCTCCAGGTGGTTTTCAAAACCTTTTCTGAATATTGACTTTGAAGTTACTAAAGTTCTGATTGAAGCCAATATTGCTGTTCCAAAGCCCTGGCTCTGCTCTTTGATTAGAAGTGGGGGAGATTTAATGATTTTGTTGTCTTAGCAGTATGGAGGAAGAAGAAGGGATAGTTTGAGAGAGGGTCTCCAAAATCTAGGCCTGTCTTGAATTTATTATTAGCTGAAGTTGTCCTTGAATTCCTCAATTTCCTCCCTCTACCTCCCAAGTTCTGGTACTACAAGTGAGTTTTGGGTACACAAGTAAGTTGTAGGAATACAAACGAGTTCTGGGTATACAAGGGAGTTTCTCATTTACTCTTGAGTTCTGGGTTTACAAGCATTACCCATTTTATTTACTGAAGTAAAGTTTAAAAATGTTCAAAGATGAAACATTTGAGCTGATCTCAGTGGCGTATGCTAAGTACCCCACACTCAGGAGGCAGAGGTGGGAGGACTGTAATTTTTCAGCCAGTATGAGGCATAGAGCAAGACCCTGTCTCCAAAAGAAACAAGAAGGAGGAGGAGGAGGAGGAGGAGGAGGAGGAGAAAGAAGAAGAAGGAGAAGGAGGAGAAGGAGGAGGAGAAGGAGAAGGAAGAGGAGGAGGAGGAGGAGGAGGAGGAGGAGGAGGAGGAGGAGGAGGAGGAGGAGAAGAAGAAGAAGAAGAAGAAGAAGAAGAAGAAGAAGAAGAAGAAGAAGAAGAAGAAGAAGAAAAGCGAGTGGATATCATGCCACAGATAAGTTGTTTTGCTCACAAATGTATCCATTAAATGATCACACTGAGGAAGAATATACAAAAATGTTTACAGTCTTCAAATTCAAGCAATAAAACTGGACATTTAATCATAGGATTGGGGAGGTAGAGGCAGCGGAGCTCTGGGAGTTTGAAGTCAGCCTGGTTCATGCAGCAAGTTCCAGGTCAGCCAAGGCTACAAAGTGAGATCCTGGCTCAGAAAACCAAATGATAATAACCACAAAAATTAAGTTGTCATTTCCTTTTATGCCTACCCACAAAAAATCAAACCAAACCAATAAAATAGTGAAACAAAACAATAAAAAAGAAGGACTGCAGCCCACCCTCCCCATACTTTTTCCTAAGAACAACAGCAAAATTTTGGGAAAATGTTGGATACTAACTCTCCATTTCCTCCCCTCTCCCCCCTTCTTACATCACAGGTGCTGTGGATTCTAATGTAGCAGTGACAGGGGTGGTGGGTCACCCTGTCACACTGCCGTGTACTTACTCAACACGTGGTGGAATCTTTACCACATGCTGGGGTCAAGGGGCATGCCCGTCTTCTCATTGTACCAACACACTTATCTGGACCAATGGATACCGTGTCACCTATCAGAGGAGCAGCAGATACCAGCTAAAGGGGAATATTTCAGGAGGAAATGTGTCCTTGACAATAGAGAATGCTGTCCCGAGTGACAGTGGTCTGTATTGTTGTCGCGTGGAGGTCCCTGGATGGTTCAATGATCTCAAAGTGACCTTTTCATTGGAAATCAAGCCAGGTAAGCTTTCTTTGTTTCCTTTTTTTAGTTCTTGTAAGTAAGCTGTGTCCTCTGTTTGCTAATAATTTGTTCTCTTCCTAGAACAAGGAAACACAAAGTTCTTATGAACATGTTTGATTAAACGCTTGCTTTTGAGTTGTGTAAAGACCAGCTCTCCTGTATTCCTCATCCTCCTGCCTCTGACTTCAGTGTTGAGAACACAGGCATGTGCCACCAAACCCAGCCTTAAATATTCTCCTTAGAGGCACTGAACAACTTTATTTGCTTAGGTGAAGTCCTAAAATGAATCTTAATTCAAGACCTAAATTGGGATTCATGTCCTAACTGTACTTGGGAAAGTCTTGTTGGTCCGTGAAACTGCATTCATCTCCTTCCTGAAACACAGTGGGGAGCTTTAAGATGAAAGTATGTGATTTTATGAATTGCCTCTTTTCTTTGGTTATATCTTAGAATGTTAAATCACCCATGCCCAACACAGTAAAAGCACCAGGGCTCTAACCTGAAAAGCAGGCCATGCAGGATGCTGCTGCACTGATGAGCTGACTTCCACAAGGGTCAGCTGACCTTACTGAGCACAGACTGTTATGCCCAGTTTGTGGAGTCCCCCAAAGACCACCAAGGAATCCGAATCCACGTGCAAAAGCTAAGAGCCTTTTTTCAAGCTCAATCTAGGACCCTCTGTGTGTCCAACATAGCGGTACAAGAATGGAGAGTCTGGAGTTCAGTTGGAGTGGGGGTTTTATTGTGGCAAAGCTTGGGGTGGGGGGATTTATAAGATTCAGGACCCCTTGCTGGTTGACATTTGTCTAGGGGTGTCTTGGTGAAAGGGGATGGGCGTGTGTTGGCCTAAAGGACCTTTGGCAATCTCATCCACAATGGTTGGAAGTTTAGGTATTTCTTTTGGAATGTTAGAACATCCCCTTGGACATTCCTGGGTGGTGCCTAGATGGTCTCAATTTGTGATCTTTCCTGGAGACAGATGTAGTCTTATGGTAAATGGCAACTCAGGCCTACTTCCTGGCTTGTCTTTATTGATCCTGTCAGTGGCCAAACCCTACACAGACCCCATGTATAGGTGGAGAGTTATATTCCTTGTCTGCCCTGCTTTGGGCCTTTGAAATCACATCATATCATTTTACACAATGTGTTGCTTGAACAATGGAAATGCCTTGATAGAAGAGTATTCCCTCCAATATCTGTTCATGGTCATTTGGTGGTGTAATAGCATGAGCAACAGCTGTTAGCCTGTAAAAGAGGCTGACACACAATTCCATCCAATGAGCTTTCTTAGAATGAGGAGGCCTAAAAGCCGAGATCAGACCTCCAGCTGGGAGGGAGAGCATTAGACAGAAATGATACAATCAACTTCATTCCTTGATGGGGTATGAAGAGTCTTCCAGGAAAGGAAGGACTTCTCTTTACAACCTGGAGAGGAGCTTCATTAAGAGCAGGAATGTAGGAAGGAGATGGGGATAAAAAGGACTAGAGATAGTTGCTATTACTGGAATGGCAGGGCAGACAGAGGATCCTCCTCACAGAGAAGCCTGCAAAATAATCCTCTCAGCATTCCCCCTGAGGAGTCTCAGGCAGGTCCCCAGAGCAAGGGGGAAGTATGGCCTGTTATAATCTTGTTTCATCTTGATTTCTGAATCCAGAAATTCCCACAAGTCCTCCAACAAGAACCACAATAACAGGAAGACCCACAACCGCAGAAAGACCCACAACCGGAGGAAGACCCACAACTTCAGGAAGACCCACAACCACAGGAAGACCCACAACTACAGGAAGACCCACGACTCTGTCAACAGGACCCACACATGCACCAGCATCACCCAGAGTCTCCACCTCTACTCCTACAACACCAGCGCACACGCAGATTCACACACCAGGTAAATCTCAATGTGGTTTAGGACCCAGACTTCTTATTATAAGTGTCTGTAGGACACACAGACACCGAGTCAAGACAGAAATATAATATAGGTGAAGAGTTCTTAGCTGTGTCCCAACAATAGCCTCACAAAGTCCGTAATTTTCCAGTCTTAAGTTGCATTCACCCTCTGCTGTGTAAGAGCTTGAAGATGGAGGACACCATCTCTCTGTTCCCCGGGATTCACTCAAGCCAGACTTAGGTGGATCATTGATCCAGGAAAGCTGATGGAATCTGGATCAGTTGAACATGACTTTGTGCTGAAAATCTAAGGACCGACTGAGAATTAGAGGCAGGGTAGGGAGACCCTTGACCCTTGACATCCATTCTGAAACTGGGCCATCCAGCTGAGGCCATAGTTCAGGGAAGATGACGTTTAGCATTTCCTGAACATCAGGCAGCATTTTCCATGTTCCATGATGCAGTGCCTCTCTGACAATTATGTCCTGTATAGCTGTGATCTGCCCCTCTTTCATAGTGACAAGAACTGACAGTTCCTGGTGGAAGTCATGAAGACAGAGAGTGGCTCAGACTCTGTCCCTGGTCGCTTGAGTTGGAAGCTGGTTCTTCTGACTCCCAGGTTGTAAGCAGGGATATTTGGAGGGTTTGTGCTGTTTTTGCAACCTCTCTGCAAAGACGTCATACACCATCTTTCCAAAGAACAATGAATTCCTTGTAAAGTTTTGCTTAAGGATCTCTCAGTTTATTCATGTAGCCTGAAAAGTCCAACATATGTCCTTTTAGGGATAAAAACACAAACATCAAATTCAACATTTTAAGACATGATTTAACGTGCTCAAGTTTTAGAGCGTGGCTATATAGTTCATCTTTCAAATTATCATCCTGAAGGCAAGCATAGGTTCACACCTTTATCTGGGAGTGAAAAGAGAGCTCTTAGAGGGATTCCCAAGGCTTCCTTAAAGCTGCCCTTCTCCCGGGGTAAAGCTGGATTCTGCCAAGAGAAGATGTCACAGAACTTTTCTTTTTTGTTGTTAGGGTAATATGACGGGAGGTATAGATTTCCCTCTCCTCTCGCTGGCCTTCAGGTACTTTCAATCAGGAGGACCCTGAAGGACTGGGCCACATGCCTAGTGTTAGTGTAATCTTATTTTTCTATTGTGAGTTTCCTAAAGAATTGCACTTGAGAGTTGAGAGTCCAGTCCAGGGAGAAGGCAGACTCTCTGGCTGCTCTCAGATGAGGATGTGTTTCCTCACGTCCACTTCCTGTGCTCATCCTGGTGCCCCAGACACTGTTCACGGAATGTGGGGGGAGAGGTTGTAAGAACAGGGGAGAAAGAGACCCAGGCTGGGGAAGAAAGTTAAGTTCATGATGTATTTTATCAAGAACAGAATTGGGTAAAGTGTGACTGCCTGACATTTGTGTTGTCCTGTTCTTAGTTCAGAAAGACGGTCACATCCTCTTAAATGTTTGAGCGCCAAGGCAGAACAGGAAGGTAAGTGTAAGGATCAGGTTGGAGTGAGGATCCTAAAAGACACTGAGTGGCCCAGGAGGAAACCCAGATTTAGGAATTCCTGTCTGGCCACAACCAACTTACTCTCCTGTTCTGAAAAGGGAAGCATTGAGAGGACTCCCTGGGAGGCAAGAGCTCAGCTCTGCACGTGAACTGAGCTATTGATGAGAATAAAGTAGGGACTCCAGGAAGGAAAGGGAAACACAGGCTGCACTAGAGTGTTCCATGTGGAAGCCTTTGGTGAGCAACAGAAGATGAGTCAGAAAACATCAGAAATCATTCTTAGTAAAGGAATGGTTGGAGGATAAGAGATCTTGTCTCAGTCACTCAGTCAATCAACCTTGAGATAGATAGATAGATAGATAGATAGATAGATATAGATAGATACATAGATACATAGATAGCTAGATAGATACATACATAGATAGATAGAAAGAAAAAAAGAAAGAAAGAAAGAAAGAAAGAAAGAATTATAGATAGATAAAGAGAGAGGAGAATTCCACAGCACAAGGCAGGCTGTGTGTGGGAACCATCACCAGTGTGATGCTGCCACCTTGAGAAGGTCTCAGTGATGAAATGGTCATCTGGAAGGTGATTAGGATATAAAAGTAAGATGTTCGTGCACAGTGTTAGATCCTTTGTGAGAGGGCTGATGGGGCTGGTTTTCCCCTTTTTCTCTTGGGGGCACACAGGAAGTATCATTTCTGAACAAAGGGAGCCCTCAGCAGCTACCCAGTCAGCTTGTGTCTGGATCTGGGACTTCCCAGCCCTTAGAACTATGACCAATTCATTTATTTTGTTTACAATTTACTCACTCTAAGCAATTTTGGAATAACAACCCAAATGGACTAAGGGGAGTTGAGTGTACAAACAGCAGCACCACATAGGCTTGCAGCGCTGAGCCCTGATCCTCACTTGCTCGGTACACTCTGTCCCACCGTCCACACTCTGGTTGGGTCTTATACTTCTTCTCCTTAAAACTGTAGTGGCATGTGCTGCTTCACCAGCTGTGGAGATGCTGGGCTCTGCCATCTCTCTCAGCCAGCTCCACGCTATAACAGGGGTCAGTTGAGACTGCCACATGCTGCCCTTTGTGGTGCAGAGCTGACCCACGTGTCCTTGAGGTACCTCCTGCAGGACTCTGGATGGTTGTGTGTGTGTGTGTGTGCGTGCGTGCGCACGTGCGTGCATGTGTGTGTGTGTGAGTATGAGAGTGACTCAATATTCTCAGAAGCTGTTTCTCTGTGGTCTCATATATGTGGTTTACCTTTTCCTAGGCTTTCCTGGACTCTAGTTAATTTAAAGCCACAATTTTACCCACAGAACCAGGAAGGATTAGGTAATGGTGACCTCTCAATGTTGAGAGGGAAATCCTTAGTGTGAACTGTTTCCAGGCAGAAAAACAAAATGAAACTAGATCCAAACACAAGGCAGCAGGAGCCGCTGTCTGCCACTGTTCCCAGGTGTGAAGAAGAAGGAAGGAGCGGGTTCAGGCTCTGTAAGATCATGTCACCTAACCCTGCTCAGAGAAGAGCTTTGCCGAGGGGAGCAGGAACAGCTGCAGCTAGGTTCTTGGTTTCCTCAAGACTTCTGGCATTTTGGACTTGTAACTTGAGGCTCCTGGGTGAGTCCTTACTGTGCTCATGGAATCTCTCCCTTGGTGAACATTCTGCAAAGGCAAGAAATATTAGGATCAAAAGGGATTTGGGTGTCACATGGGCCACACCTGCCTTTCATATCTGTGCCTGCCAGGAACCTTATGCGCCATCCCATTTCAGTAGTTCATGGTAATTTACGTCACCGCTAGATTGGGGAAACTCTTTAGTTCCCCTTGGAGACACACACCCTTCCATTTGTCCCCTATTCTAGGCACACTTCTTTGGAGAAGTTGTTGAATGTTATCCTCAGTACACAAGCGGTACGATATTTCTAAAGTCAACTCCACAGTGTTCACGCCCCTGTTCCCTGCTCCTTCCATCACATAACAATAATAGCATCGCCCATGTTTCCTACAGTGCTGAGTGTCCATGCGTGCATTCCTAAGTGCTTATTGCAGCACCTTGATTATGAGGTCACTTGGCTAATGAATATGGTCAGGATTGAGTTCAAGTTTTCTCTGATTCAGCTTCACCTTACTGAATCACTTCCTGTTGTTCCTGCAAGGTCTTACTTAAGGGCCTACCTCACAAACAGAGCCCAGACTGTAGATGCTGCCTACACCTAGTCATTGCCTTTGGCTCCTTGTAAGGGCTCTCACAGAGAGTGAAATGTAAACACAGTACAGTGAGAACAAGGGAGGCTATGAATCATTCAACTTTATTTGTGCTGGACAATGTCAGCTTTGGCCGTTGTTGGGGACTCCCATAGATCCGTAGTGTTTCCACTCATTGTGTGGGCACTGTGTGTATACTGACAGCAGAGATGTCTGCCATTTGCTAAAATCTGAAATATATTGTCATCTGATGTCTTCTTATACATCTGTAAAATGTAACTAAGGGGCTCCTTGTCAGGATGTTACAAACCTTATATATGCCAGACATCAGTGGAAAGAGGACTCTGTGTTTCATTGATAAATACATAGAAACAATGAAAATAAAAGACTCCTTGTTATATAAAATAGACATTTTAAATACACTTCAAACACATATGTGTTAAAAATTTGTTGTCCAAATTAAATCCCATCCTTACATGGAAAAGACACATTGGCATTGTGGGTAATATTTACAGTTATAGTAAAAACATCTAAATTCTTGTATTTATAATTAATTTTCTCTCTTGTTGAACAGATTGGAATAACACTGTGATATCGTCAGATGACTCTTGGAATAATTATACTGTAAGCATATTCTTCTAATTCATTAGCTGTATTTTCTTCTATTTTTGTGGGAAACAATTTGTACTTAAAGATTTTTGTCTATAAAATTAGTTAGTTGCATTAAAAAATGAAGAAAAGTCAGGAATCAGTTAACTGGCTTCTTCCTTAGTCTTAGGATTCAGGGAGTTAATTAATGATATCAGAAGTTTGAAGCCAGCCTGGACCATTAGGCAACTTGGCTAAATAGTGAGATGGTGCCTCAAAACTGTTGAAGAATGAACATATAAATGTATAAAAATAAAGAAATTAAAAAGAATATGGTTCTTACATAGGATGTTTAAATTCATGATTTCATTTACTGCCCCTATATTGCTTTTCTGCCCATTGACCATTCTCTGTAGATCCCATTAGTGATATTTTTTCCATATACAAACCTCCACATGAGCTATTAAGTCCTCAGACATTCTAGATTTTGCATGATTCTTCCTGGAGTTTCTGTATACTAGGCTTGAGAAAAATTTAAGGCACTCTGCTTCCAGAATTCTTGACAGAGTTCTATCTCTACAAATAGTCAAAGTAAATTTATCAATAGAATTGTTTGGGCTCCAGGAAGAAGCAAGGTTTGTTTTAGTGTATGTAATTAGCACAGGAAAAAAATCGTGATTGAGGTAAGTAAACAGCCAGAGAGGGGTTGTGAGAATTATATGGTTGTTGGAAGTAGCAGCACCCTTGTTAGCATGTGCAAGGCCCCAGGTTGGAAAGGCCAAAAACCATCAAGCAACAATAAGACACTTCAAGAGAAGGCAGACATATCTCTACAGGGCCAAATGGCAAAGGCATTTATACCTATTGACAGTCAGAATATAACACGTAAAGGCTGAAAGTAAGTTTGTTTTTGTTTTCCTTTGGTTTTCTGAGACAGCGTATCTCTGTAGCTTTAGAGCCTGTCCTGGAACTCACTCTGTAAACCAGGCTGGCCTGGAACTCACAGAGAACCTCCTGCCTCTGCCTCCTGAGTGCTGGGATTAAAGGAGTGTGCCGCCACCCAGCTGAAAAAAAGTTTCTCCTTTTTTTTTTTTGAAAGAATCTCCTGTAACCCATGACCTTGAACATACTGCATAGCTAATTATGACCTTGAACTTCTGACCCTTCTGCTTCTGTCTTTTTTTTTTATTTATTATGTATACAATATTCTCTGTATGCCTGAAGGCCAGAAGAGGGCACCAGACCTCTTTACAGATGGTTGTGAGCCACCATGTGGTTGACTGGGAATTGAACTCAGGACCTTTGGAAGAGCAGGCAATGCTCTTAACCACTAAGCCATCTCTCCAGCCCCTGCCTCTGTCTTTTATGAACTGGAATTGTGTGAATGAATCCCACCAACTGCCCCCATTCTTTGAGACATGATCTCATTTTATAACTCAGGCTGGCCTAGAACTCATAATCTCCCTGCCTCAGCCTATCGAGTATTGAGATTACAGGCCTGTGTCACGTGCCCATCTCGACACTTTAAATATAATGACTTAATTGACATTAGCACCCAGTGGTCTGGCAGTTATGGAAAGAATCTGTGTATATACCTAGTTAAATATCAGACACCAGTAAGTACGTGTTGCCGAGGGAGCAGATTTATGACTCTGTGTAAAACAAAACAAACAGCGTTGCATATCAAGGCTGTTCTTGCCCTCGGTTACCTGAGAAACAGTCATGCTTAGCAGCAGGGAGGAATAACTTGGAGTTAAACTGAGAATAAGCTGTAGTAGAATCTGGACTCTGAAGATGCGAAGTTGTCCCTAGGTGCATAGAAACCAATGTACAACAGCACACAGTTTTGTTTTCAGGGTGTTGTTTGTTTGTTTGATGCAGAATCCCATGGAGCTCAGGCTGGTCTTGACCTTGCTATGTATCTGGGAAGAATATGGAACTCCTGACCCTCCTGGAGTCAGGTCCTGGAAATAAGGTGTACACCCCCAGGCCTATCAATAGTAGCTTACATCTTGAACCAGGAGATCAACTTCATGGACTCTGCTTCACTAAAAGGTTTGAACAAAATCTGTGAAGATGAATGAAAAAAGATAAGCATTGCTGCCACTCATAATCAGGAACATGTTCTGAAGTAAATGTTCTGTGGGCACAGTAGACACACCTGGCTCAGGAGGTTTAGGAAGGAGGGTCAAAGGTTCGAATCAACTAGTGAGATTCAGGCCAGCCTGGGATCAGGAGACACTGTCAGAACAACAAGCAAACCTTATTTTCGTCTATATTCCCCACAATGTTTGTCAAGAATACCTGAGAATCCCTTTCCTAAGAACCCACTGAACATGTTGAGGACGTAGAGACAGCACTTACAGAGCTTACCTTGTCCATGCTCTCTCTGACTAAACAGAGCTGAGGAACCTGGATTTTGACTCCAGAGACGAGGCTCACACAAGGGAAAAGACCTGGTTCTGATCTCCCTTTCCTTGTAGTTAAACCATCATGGGCTCTGTTTAGGGCTAGCAGATTAGTGCCAAGTTATTAGAGGGGTCTCACCTGCTGCTCAGCTGTCTCCTGCTTATTTCGGTGTGTGCTGATCCTGATCACCTGTACCAGGGCAGTAGGGAGATTCTGAATGTCTATCTGATCATACAGTAGTAATCGGGCTGCAGCCATGAACAGAGTCTTTCTACCATTTTTAGAAAGTTATTGGATATAGTTGTATTGTTTTCTTTTTTCTCAGCCCCCTCCAAACCCTTCCATATACTCTCTTCTTGCTTTCTTTATAATTCATGGTCTCTGTTTCTTTAATTTTTAATATATATATATATAATATTAACTCATGTATAAATGTATAATATGTTATATATCATTGTACATTGTATGTAATATAGTAATATATGTAATTATTCATACATATAACTATTAACTGTATATGCTATGTACTATATATTACATATATTCATATTTAATATATAAATATATTCCAAAAAACTTTAATATAACCTGCCAAGTCTGTCTGTATGTATGTACTTCCATGCTGATCATTTGCTATTATTTGTATGGAATCTTGAGTTGCATTTACAGGACAAGTAGGGTCTGTGATGAAGGACCAGGCTAAGACCAGAACACACTGAGAGCAAGTTAACTGAGAAATGATCGATTTTTTTAATACCATAAGATGATACATTTAAGAAATACCTTTTGACTATTAAGGCAGACATAATCATATACATGATGTATGAACCCACATTAAGTACATGATTAGAATTTTGCTGAGGCATCTACCCAGGTAATCGCCTCGAGCAACATAGACCACCATAGTTTCCATCATCACCAAAGACACTGATTTCACATTGTCTCGGAGTTCCACTGCCCATTACCACCTCAGATCCTTGGGTCTTCCTGCATATTCCAGACTAGCCACAGGCAAGCAAAGATGAATCTCTAGAACCCGGAGTCTAGGTTAGTGTCGAGCGTATGTTTTCTGTTCCTCTCACTTGGTGTCTCTTGTGTTCACTGCTGTTTATTTATTTATTTCTACTGTTATTTTATTTATTGTTTCCTTAGGAATTGATCCCTTCAGGGAAGGCACAGAAGAACATGACTAGCGGCTTCTATATCAGCATCCCCATCGCTGTCCTGCTGTTGCTGCTGCTTGTGAGCACCGTGGCGATCACTAGTAAGTCATTTCATAGCTGTCCCCGAGGAAGGAGAGTCAGGGCTCTCGGGCTTTCTTTAAGCAACCCACATGCGATAGGGGCTTTGAGTTGGCATGGCCTGTGTATCTCCAGAGCTAAGGCTCTCATGTTAAACCCTCTCCTCCCCAAGGGATGTGTTAGGTTGTAAAAAGCTCTGTGACTGATTTCTGATGCTTGGTGAGTTCTCTGCTCAGTGACCTTGAACCATTGCTACTGTGTCTCCAAAGGCTCCTATTCCTATTCTGTAAAACTTGATCTCATGTACTCCATACTGGTATTGGCCTTACTAGGTAGCTGAGACTGGCCCCCAACATCCAGATCCTCTGGCCGCCCACATCCTAGTGCTGGGCTCACAGGAATAGGCTGCAGTCCTCAGCAACACTGTAGTTCCTAACCCTGCCTCTTGTTTTTCAGTCATTGCCATCAAAAATAAAATCATTATATTTTCCATAAAAAAATGAAATATTACCACACAAGAGACTTCTGATAGGTTTTTTTTAAATTACTAAAATACCTTTGATGTGTTCTCTCCTGTTCTACCCTTGGAATCTTGTTTGTTTCCCATAATGATACTGTTGAATATTCTGTAATATACTTAGTAGAAGAGGCAAATGAGACATTGGTGGGAAGCCCCCTGACTAATGCTGGAACGGACAATTTGAAGGTGGCACCCAGGCCTACATGCTGTTTCCATGAGCTGTACAGCTGTACACAGTGTTTCTCTCTGTGAAATCAATGAACTTCAGCCTTGGGCTTTACAAAACTCCATGCATGAGCCCGTTACTAACCTGCTTCATAGGAAAGGGGGAATAAGGATATGCCCGTCAGATTTCAGATGGTTCCCTCTAATCATTTAAAAGCTGTTTATCCAAAATGATTATTTAAGGTGGTGGCAGTGCCATGTGCCTATGATACCAGCATCCTTAAGGTCTGTGGCTAGCCTGGGCTACATATCAGATCATGTCTGAAAGGGAAAATTACATAGAAATTGAGTAAAATACCACAAGTGTCTTCCCTTCCTTAGTCCAAAGTTGTTTATTTTTCCCTTACGGGTTTGTTCTCTGGCAGTCCATTAGGAAAGAAAAATTGAGACTTTTTGTTTGTCTCAGTGAACAAAGTCCCTTTCACTCTAGTGCATTAGGTCACGTGGGTGAATACACCAGACAGTGAAGGGGCAGGCAATCCTTCCTGTGGGGGACAGGAAGGAATTACCCAAAGTTACCCGGGGATGGTTCAATCAAAAATAGAGACAACATCCTTGTTTAGGGGAAAGTGTCATGAGTGTTTCTGATGACATGTGCAATTTTCTCTCCCTCTTCTCCCACCTCCTCCCACCCCAATATAGGGTACATCTGTATGAGAAATAAGTCGCAGTCTCTAAGGTAAGGTGGCGTGGATTGTGCTGAATCTTTTGAACAACAATCTTGGGAATATGCTCTCTTTTGTACTAAATCATTCTCTACTAATTGATTCATCGATGGGTTGGTTGATATGAGACAGGGTTCACTATGTAGTCCAGACTGGCCTGGAACTTGCTATGTAGCAAGGCCTGGCTGGAACTCGCAATCCTCCTGCCTCTGAGTCTTTCACTCTGGGATTACAGGTGTGTTTCACAGTGGCTGGCCTCCATTCTGTAGGTTGTATCCCAAAATAAATTTTAGTGAGTCCCTTTCTTATTATCCTCATTTCTCAAAGGTATTATCTGCATTCTGTATTTCCCTGATTTATGGTATGACAGAAACAGAAAACCAGTTGCTTCTAATCTCTTATAGGTAGACACTGGATTAATTGTAGGCTTTGCTCCCTGGAACTGGTATTGAAGGAGTTACTTTGATCCACTCTTGTTTCCTTCAGTGTCTTCTTTCATCAAGTATTTATTTTTATTATAAACTGATAAAATAAATGACAAAGCATATAATCTAGTACAAAAGTCCTTTTAGGGGCTTTGGGCGAAGTGTGCAGGGAATGACGCGCTTAGGTGGTGAGGTGTTTGAGGAAGACCCAAGGGAGCATAAGATTTAGAGGAAGATTATTTCTGAGGCTGTTGGGAGTGCGACAGAACTGTGAATGGCCAGTATCTCCACATCAGTCCCCTCCACTTACTACACTGATGTCTGCTTTGCCAGGCTTCACTGCTGTCATCTTGCTTACTGTACTTGGGGCGTTCTTTTCTTCTCTCTAGTGTTATCTGCCTTAGTCTACAGCCATGTAATTTTCTTCAATTGGCTAAAGATTGGACGTACACAGGGCTATGTATGTATTTCAGCAAAAACTCCATGTCCTTCAGGCTGCCATCCATAGACTTACCTATGTCTATGTTAAGCATAAGAATCAAGCCACAGACTGGGTCTTGAGCCAGTCCATTAGAAGTTCCTGATACAGTTAGCTTTTCTTATCAGTCACTTCTTCCCTTCACAGTAATAAATCTATAAGGTAGGAACAATAATTAGTTTCATCCTATTGATTAAAAACAAGTTTGTAAATATGAGGTCACACTACACTGGCCTCAACCTCAGGAGCCCATGCTTATAGATCTAACTGGTAAATAAAATAATATAAAGCAAACTAACACTAACTCTTTCTGAAAAAGAAGAAGGAGCCATCCCTTAGAGTTGGAAGAACACAACATTATTTTAGTCCATAATTTTTGTTCCTGTATTGATAAGGCATCTTTTTGAAATATTTAATTCACATTTTGTTTTATTTTGAATGTGAGAAAGGTAAGGGTAGGATAGGTAGAGGTGGGGCAGAAAGAGAGGACAGGGACACGGGGAGGACAGGGATGAGTGTGTGTAAGAACACATACATAGCCGGGCGGTGGTGGCGCACGCCTTTAATCCCAGCACTCGGGAGGCAGAGGCAGGCAGATCTCTGTGAGTTTGAGACCAGCCTGGTCTACAAGAGCTAGTGCCAGGACAGGCTCCAAAGCCACAGAGAAACCCTGTCTCGAAAGACCAAAAAAAAAAAAAAAAAAAAAAAAAAAAAAAAGAACACATACATGGAGGCCAGAGGAGGGCAGTGAGCATCCTCCTCTATCCCTCACTCTCTCCTTTGATACAGAGCACCCCTTGGACCTGCAGTTCACATTGCTTGCTTTGGCAACAGCCATAGCCCCAGCGATCCTCCTGTCTGTCTCTCCTTCAATGCTGGGTTACAGGCATGCAGGATATGTTCTACCTGTTACCTAAGGCAACATCTGAACTCTGGTTCTCTGGTTTGTACAGCAAGCATCCTTAACTGCTGATCAACTCTTCAGTCCCCAAAGTTACTTTTTAATCACTTCTAATTTAAAAGAAAATATTGGAGAAAACACAGCACATAAAGAAGAGGGGAGAAGTCAGGTGAAGGGGCACACACCTGTTATTTCCACACTCAGTAAGTAAATGCAGGAGGGCTATAAGTTTAGTTCCAGCCCAGACTTCTAGCAACACTGTCGAAAAATAAATAAGGCCAGGTGTAGTGGCTCACCCCTTTAATACCAACACAGCAGGCAGAGGCAAGTGGGTCTCTATGATTTCAGGTTAGTCTGGTCTTTGAAGAAGTCACAAGATAGCCAGGAAAAAATAGTGAGACCCTGTCACAAGCAAATGAATATAAGTGAATAAATGAATGAATAAATAAATAAAATATAATTAAAAAAAAAGAAAGCAAGCCACAAAACCCCACTAACCAATACATAAAAGATTCTAGGCATTTTCTCATGACTTTTTCTGTCAGCTATATCAAGATGACTCATGACAGTCCTGACCCTACACTGTTTCCCTTCATGTGTGACTGTCCAGGCAGAGTGAAGCTTGCTCTCTCTTGTCCTGTGTAATTTTCAGCACAGGTGTTCGTTCCTATGTGGCCGACTGGAGACGCTCATTTTGGTTCTACATTTCAGTGATAGAAATGATCACAAATGACAAAACCCCACTGTCAAAACATCACCCCTGACTTAGTTTAGTTTCCTTCTTTGGTTTGCTCCTCCATGAGTTCTAGAAGTCCACTGTGCCCACCCTGATGATCATGGGTATAGAATGAGCTCTCCAAGGGAAGCCCCTCTTACAGCTGTCAGGATAGGGGAAGTGAAAAGACCTGCTGTGCTCTCCCCAAATTCCTTCCAGTGCAGTTCCTGCTGTTTGTGTGCATGCAGTGTCTGCGCATGTGTGGCATACAGTAGCCTTGAGATTGTGCCCCAGACCAGCAGCTACAGCTGCTTTGTGACTTGACATGTTTTCTACTCCATGCTTAGTGTTAGAGGGCTAGATGCCATGCAAGTTTCAAAACTCTTTCTTTTTAAACAAAGAAAACTTTGTATCACTGTGAGCATGATGTATGTGTGTGGAGGGAAGCAATGTGTGGCACCTGTGGAGGTCAGAGGACAACACTGTGGAGCTGGCTCTTTCTTTCTGCCTTTTCTGTGGGCTCCAGGGATGGCACTCAGGCAACCAGGCTCTCCTTAGTTTTTGAAAGCATCACAGTGCAAAGTACACACACAAGTCATCTAGCCCAGTTCCAAAATGAACATTCTGCTTAGGTACCTCATTTTGATGAAAAGATATCTCTCGGTCTTGATCTTCATCTTATGTGTTTTATTACATTAGTATCTTGAAGAATTCCAATATGAGCTACTTCTCTGTCTCTCTGTCTCTCAACTATCTATTAAACAAACTTTTCTATGACCTAATAGGATAGGAGGGTCCTGTGTGGTTAGAGGTTTTGTGAATGGGGCTCCTGGAGTCCTGAGCATACATCATGATTGAAAGTTCTGCTTAGACCTGAAAGCTAACCTCTTGTTCTTTCTTCAACATCTCTCTCTCTCTTTTTCTGCAGCCTGGCAGCATTCCGTTTCTCTAAGATTGGAGCTTTGCAAAACACAGTGGTTTTCCGGTCCCGAGCTGAAGACAATGTATACATAATTGAAGACAGTCCTTACCCTACAGATTGAATCCCAGTGGTCCTCTGAGGGGCCCTCTGCCTGAGACTGCAGAGACAGCAACTGGATTTGACAGCACAAACAGCCTTTCCAGCTGCAGGGCTATGTTCTGTGTCGGTTCATCCAGCAGTGGTGGAGAGGGTGACCCTCTGCTGTTAATACTCAAACTCACAGTTCACATCATCCTAATTCTTTTTTATTAGATTTTTTAAAAAAAAATACCAATCCAAATTCCCACTTTCTCCCGTCCTCCCATTCCCTCCACACACCCTCCCACCCTACCCCCCTCTAATCCTAAGAGAGGGTAAGTAGCATTGCCTTGTAGATGGTCCAAGGCCCTCCTTACCACATCTAGGTTGAGCATGGTATCATTCAAAGAGAATAGGATTCCCCCAAAGCCAGCACATGCAGTAGAGATAAATCCCAGTGCCACTGCCAGTGGCCCCTCAGTCTGCCCCAGCCATACAACTGTCAACCACATTCAGAGGGATTAGTTTGGTCCTATGCTTTTTCCTTCCCTGTTCAGCTGGAGTTGGTGAGCGCCCATTAGCTCAGGTATACTGTTTCAGTGGATGAACCCTTCATGGTCTTGATCTTTTTGCTCATATTCTCATTCCTTCTACTCTTCAACTGGACCTTGGGAGCTCAGTCCAGTGCTCTAATGTGGGTCTCCCTGACATCAAGCTCTATTACAGAGCTACAGTAATGAAAACAGCTTGATATTGGCATAAAAACAGACGTTGACCAATGGAATCAAATTGAAGACCCGGATATTAATCCACAAAAAGAAAGCATCTTCAACAAATGGTGCTGGCATAACTAGATGTCAACATGTAGAAGAATGAAAATAGACCCATATCTATCACCATGCACGAAACTCAAGTCCAAATGGATTAAAGCCCTCAATATAAATCTGACCATACTGAACCAGAGAGAAGAGAAAATGGGAAGTAGTCTTCAATGCATGGGCACAGGGGAACATTTCCTAAATATAACCCCAATAGCACAGACACTAAGAGCAACAATAAATAAATGGGACCTTCTGAAACTGAGAAGCTTCTGTAAAGCAAAGGTCACAGTCAGTAAGACAAAAAGGCAGCCTACTGAATGGGAAAAGATCTTCACCAACCCCACATCAGACAAAGGACTGACCTCCAAAATATATAAAGAACTCAAGAAATTAGACATTAAAATTCTAAATAACCCAATTTAAAAAAAATGGGGTACTGAACTAAACAGAGAATTCTCAGCAGAAGCATTTCAAATGGCCATCTTAATTCTTGTCTCAGCATTGCCTCTGTCTCTCACTCATTGTAGCACATTCTCTCAAACACGAACATTTTAGAATTTTGTGCTTCCTTTAGTCAACATAGACATCGGTAATACAGGAAATTGATTCCTGCCTTGATTATTAATACTATTAAGAGAGAATTAGAATAAAAAGTTAAAGAAAAAAGCGAGGGGAGGGGCATCCTGAATTTTGAAGTATTTCATGATCATGTTTTATCTATTTTATTGTAGTTGGAAATGTCACTTTCCCTTCTCTCCCCAAGGCATAAAATCATGAGAACATATAGCTTTTAATTCCCTCATAGATAAATAGAAGGGAGCCTAATGTCACCATTAGAGTTGGTTGTGCTTTCTCATAGCTCTGGAAATAGAATACATTTATTATGGGATTGATCTTAGGATAAGTATGGGTGTTTCATGTCAGGAGAGGTTACCTTGGTGAGAATGGACCAGGCAGACATCAGTGAAGAAAAAACAGTGGACCAAGGGGTTGGGGTCATCAGTGCTGTTTCCCCCGCAGGCTGACTCAATGCCCAGTTCTCCTTTTCTCACCACTGGGCTCTGAATCAGGAGCTGGAAGGAGGCAGTGCAGAGATGAAGGGGAAGGGGGAGCAGGACACAGGCTCTGCCTGAGAGAAGTCCTACTCCAGGTGGAACAGAGTTGGGATTAGCACTGGTTTCATTCAGAGTTCTAAATTTCTAGTCGTCTCCAGGTCATATTTATTCTTAAATTTATTTAAGGAAGACAAAACATTTATCCTAGTGGATCAGTTTGTCATAATCATTGAAGTATTTGGTTTTGCTGAGTTAACAAAGGCTGTTGTGTTGGTATATTCACTGCCAGTCTGGTTGTTGAGAAGAGCAGAATTACAAGAGTGTATTGATTTTTATTTCAGTTTGAGTAAGCCCTGACTCCGGTTAGAGACACTCAGTCCATAGGAGAGGAGGGGTGGATCTCAGTCTACATTATAGAAAATGAATATGTGTCTCACTGGGGATTTTTTGGGGTAGGTCACATAGCAGGAAGTAGCATTCTGGATTTGCCTAATGGGGCTTCCCTATTATGCTCTAAAAAGATTATGTTTAAACTACTGTTTTTTTTTTCTTTTTGGTTTCTCAAGACAGGGTTTCTTTGGTATACAGTGATGTTTCTTAATTTTCTTTTTCTTAAATTTGAGGCAACTACACATTAAAATAGTCCTTTTGCAATGAGAGCCTGGGTTTGTAGCTTTTCTAGAAAGATTTGTTCAAGATAGTTCTACATTCATGAGGCCACCAGAGGGCGCCATCAGCCCCTTAGCTCTCCTGCCTCCTTCTGCAGGGCTCTGATTGTGATGCCTGCTTTGTTCTTCAGTCTTCTTAGAGATGCATGACAGACAAGAAGGGGTCTGGAAATCTGTCTGTCTGTCCCACCTAGCATTTACAAGTTTTGCTTGAACGCAAGAACATGGTGACTAGTGAAAATCCATGGGACTCAGTGGAAGACATGTCTTATCCATGGGCTCCAATACTAACTGTCAGTAGTTACAATAGGGTAACCTCTATTCTGTTGTCCCTATTTGTTTGCTTACCCTGTTGGACAGTGGTCATTGCAATGAGAGGTGACTGAGAAGCCTTTGAGCAGTGGAAACATTCCAGAATGCGCATCCCCACCCTCGCAGATGTTGTAGTAATAGCCAATGTCGAGTTAGAGCTGAGCCAAGTATTTTCATATTATTACAACCATGAACCTATATTGTATGTTGTCTGATACATCTTTAAAATAATCATGTTTCGGCCGGGCGGTGGTGGCGCACGTCTTTAATCCCAGCACTCGGGAGGCAGAGGCAGGCGGATCTCTGTGAGTTCGAGACCAGCCTGGTCTACAAGAGCTAGTTTCCAGGACAGGCTCCAAAACCACAGAGAAACCCTGTCTCGAAAAACCAAAAAAAAAAAAAAAAAAAAAAAAAAAAAATCATGTTTCCCTTTGGTACAGTTGCTGTCTGTGTTTTTGTTATACTATAGAAAAAGTCATCAACTGAGAGGATTGACAGAAAGATCCAAGATGAATTTTGTAAATATTCCTACAGATAAATCAGTCTTGTTGATTTTATTGAATTTTCTTTTATTTATTTTTTTATTATTAATTATTTATTAAAGATTTCTGCCTCCTCCCCGCCACTGCCTCCCATTTCCCTCCCCCCTCCCCCGGTCAAGTCCCCCTCCCTAGTCAGCCCAAAGAGCAATCAGGGTTCCCTGCCCTGTGGGAAGTCCAAGGACCACCCACCTCCATCCAGGTCTAGTAAGGTGAGCATCCAAACTGCCTAGGCTCCCACAAAGCCATTTAATCTTGAACTTTCAAGATACCATTTATTCTGTTACCTATAATCTACTGTGGAATAGTTCATTACAATACTTAACAAATACACTTTAGTTTTTATTTTTTTAGAATAGGGTCTCACTGTGTAGCCCCAACTTGGCTGGAACTCCCTATGTTAGACCAGGCTGGCCACAGATCCTTTTGCCTCCGCATCCCAGGAGCTGGGATGAAAAGCTTGGTATGACACCTTCATGTAGACTTGACTATGTGTTTATACTTTATGAAACTTCACATATCTTACGATGCAACAGAAACTGTCCTTCTAAGAGCTATGTGCGTAATTTTGAGAGTAATGAAGTTGAGATATGGTGGAGCTGTCTGACTTTAGCTGGATACACTTCCACTAATAAAAACTATTTTTTCTTCATTTTGTCAGCTGGCTTGCAAGTTTTTTTTTTAAGTCCACCAGTTCCTTTAGCCCAGACATCTTACTATGAGTAGGCTCATACAACTTTGGAAATTTGGCTAAAAATTACCATAATTTGAGCAGGTGCTACTTGTCCTTCTCAGGTCTGGGGCTAGGGTCCTTTTCTGAAGTCTAGTTCCTGAGAATAGATTTAAAGGGACATCAGTTCTGGTCCATTAATCAGCTGAGTGATTCTGAGACGGGGATGTCGTGATGGCACTTGGCTTCCCAATCATGTCCTTTGGGACTAGGAAACTGTCATGAGGGATAAACAGAGACCTTAGCAGAATCTAGTCTCCCCACTGTGAACCAATCACATCCTGTAGTTGTGGCTGCTAGAAGTGTCTGCTGAGTGATTCTGTAGATGAGAGTGAATAGCTTTAGCCCATTCTCAGGGACTGTCCCTAGATCAGAGTGTTATTAGAGATGAAATCAAAGGCCTGTGTAGCCAAGTGAGTGTCTCCTGAAAGGAATCTACCAAATACAGAGGTCCCTGAAGTGGAAGAAGCTGGAGTATTCAGAGAGGAAGCTGTGCCCCCAGGACTAAAGCTTCTGTCTGTCTGCCATCAAGGGAGGGAGGAGGATGGAGAGGAGTGAGACTGGAGAGGTGGGCAGAGAGTCTCCCAAAGGCTGGGTGACCATGGACCTAGGAGCACATCTGTTTGAGAGGCGTTTTCACTCTTGGAAACCATAAGACTTTAATATAGTAAAGATTTACATCTGTGCCTGGTACACACTGTGTCAGAGTATCAGACTTTGCTTCAGCAGCATGGTTCTAAGACAGCAAGCTTGGTTTAGGTAATGGGGCAGGAGGAGAAAGGTCGATTATTTACATAGCATCTTGTATTAGAGATTAGAAGAGGTTTTCAGACAGGAAGGGAGGGCAGAGGCTGAGCTACTGGCTGTGTGGTCCTTGGAGGCTAAGAAGGAGGTAGAGGAGGAAATAAGAAATAAGGAAACGTGGCCCAAACTACTTTGGGTCCAGCAGGAGCAGAGCTTCTAGTTGTGAGGCTTTGAGGTGGTGATGGTCTCTAACTTGGCTTTTTAAAATGGTATTTTATTTTCATTTTTCCATGTTTTATATTTATGATTCTCTCCTTTATATCCATCTTACTTTGCTTTTGTGATTAGCTGGAGGAGAGCAGAGAAGTTTGGGGACATGTTAAGGGCTCAGTAAGACTGGAGTTTGCAGCTTTGACTGCTCAGCTGAGTCAGCTGGAGAACTGAAATTGCCCACTGACTCACTAATTGGGATATCAGATGTCAGTTGCTGGTGTCTTGAGTGTTTCCATTTAGGTGATTCATGTGTGTGGCTTGGACTAAAACCCACTGACCTACGGGGCCTGGGAGGGGAGAACACCAAGGAAGGAGGACTTTCATGAGTTCTCAACTAAGTCCTGCAGAAGAACATCAAACGCACAACATGGAAAGGACAATATCAACAACGGGTGAGGACAGGTGCACAGCCAAGTAGCGGGAAGTGTATGACATCAGTGACAGCAGGCCTGTCTCAGGTCTGGCTTCATGGAGGTAGTATTCGGAAAGTCTTCCGTGTTCCCAAGCTTTTGAGGCTGGGGCACAGCTATTGGCTGACTCTGTCCCAGGGCTCTTAAAGGACTCAATATTCACCACACAAAAACCACTAAAAAAAAAAAAAAAGGCAAGGAAGAAAATCCCCACTGTGCTATGGGGAAATGCTCGAAGGTGACCCCTACTCTGCAGAATGCTGATACTGGCTGGCGGTCCTCACCAGCTTCTGCACCTGCAGGACCCGAAAAATAATTTGATGATGACCCAGTCACATTTTTTAGCAGATTTTGTTTTTTAAGAAGAATTTAATGCTCACAGCAAAAGTAAGTGGAAAGTACAGAGATTTTCCACAAAACCACCTTCCCCATTCAACACGTGCTCCCACAGACACACACACCCACAGACACACACACACACAAGCACACACACAAGCACAGTCTTACTCATTGAAAGAATGACCAAGAGTGAACGATAGAGAAGAGCGAGTTGGGACAAGTAGGAGAGGAAAGAGAAAGGAAGAGGAGAGAGAGAGGCCATCTTTCCTTCATGGTTCTTAATTTTTTTTTGGGGGGGGGGGTTGAAATTTTTGAATTTTTATTTATGTGTATGTGGGGTGTGTGTGCCTGCCCAAGGTGGCCAGGAAAAGAGTGTGGGATCCCCTGGAAATGAGAATCACCTCATGTGGTTTTGACTGTTTTGATATGGTCTCTTCCTGTACAGTTAGGCTAGCCTCTAACTTGTGATCCTCCTGCCTCAGAGCCTTCAGTGACAGAATAGCAGGTTTGCATGACCATGCCCAGCACTGCTGACTTTATAGATGAATATATTTGCTTCACCTGTGAGGTAACTAAAGCATGTTGCTTCCTTTGCTGTTGGAGCTTCCAATTCTAGAAACTCAGCCAAGCTGCTCTAAGCATTCAGGTGCAGGGTTGTCTCTTTGTGTGTGTGTGTTGTTGGGTTTTCAGCTGATTTAAGTGCGTATCAAGTATGGAGGGACTTTTGGGTTACATGGTCAACCGGAGTCTGTCTCTTGGTGAGTTTGTGATGGGGCTAATTCCAACGGGAAAAAGTCAAACTTTATCCCAAAGAAGGAAATACTGAGTTTCAGAAGCCCATCAGGAAAGGGAAAGGTTCCCTGGAAGTGGGAAGGAAAAGGTCACGTGATAGAGGTCATGTGACGTGGAGAAGTAATGGGAAGCCAGGGGGCTCAGCTCTGCAGTTTTCTGGTGAGTAGGAGGAAGTAAAAACTGCTTCCCAAGGGAAGCCAGAGTGGGAGGGGCTGTCCTTCTGCAGGACATGCCCTCAGCTCTCACAGGCCTCAAACACAGCTGTGGGTTTTGATTGGGCTGATTCCTCAGGAGCCATCTTGAAACTCAGGCCTCCGTTTAGCCTTCGAGACTACAGTGAGAGAAGCCCAGAGAGACAGCTGTGGAAAGCATGAGGCCGAGATAGGTTCTCACTAGTACAGACGTCAGGAGGCCTGGTTCAGACTGGGAAGAAAGAGTGAGAGGGAGCCCGGCCCTCAGAGTCCTGACAGATCTCATCAACTCTCAGTAAGACTGGAGTTTGGAATCTCTGAGCCTGAGCAGGGTGGGGGTAGGAGGTTGGGGGGTGGAGGGTGGGGTGGAGCAGATTCTGAGGTTATCTATTGTTCATCGTTGTGAGGACTGGGGTATCGGAACTTCCAGACTGTACACGACCCCCTCTCTGAGCGTCTCTCCTGCCCTCGCAGACTCCTGCTTTTTAAAATAGAAAATTCACGTTTATTTTGTACCATCCCTGATCTACCCAACATTTATTAAAGCCTTCACTTGACCTTTAATTTTCACTTGCCATCCCAGGAAGGATTTAGATTTTTAAGTAAGATCAAGCATAAGCATGAATTTCAGTATTTTTGAATCTGAAATGGTTCTTGGTGATAATACTGGAAGCATGAACAATTGCAATAATAGTTAGGTTGGACTTTATCAAAATGTAAACCTTTAGTGTATCATAGGATGCTATCAAGAATGTGGAGAGGGTGGTACAGTAAACCTGGCCAGGAACTCATGACTGGGGGGCTCCCAGGTCCTTGGGGAGAGCCTACAGCTCTTCTTCCAAAGGGACTTAGTATCAAGATGTCATCTGAACGTGTTTCCTTATATTGTAGACTAGTGCACCTTCTCAGCACAGCTTCTTTAGTCGGTGCTTGGTGATTCATACAGACTCACATCTGGTTAACGCGCTGAGAATAGGTGACGCCTTTATCAGAGCCCTTCTCCCCAAGGCTCAGGGAACAGCATGGAAGTGTTTGCTGCGTGTGCGTAGGGGGAGGGGCTTGTAAGAACCAGAGGTTGGGGTAGACTGCCGCAAAAAAAAAGGGGGGGGGCTGGAGACATGGCTCAGTGGTTAAGAGCATTGCCTGCTCTTCCAAAGGTCCTGAGTTCAATTCCTGGCAACCACATGGTGGCTCACAACCATCTGTAATGAGGTCTGGTGCCCTCTTCTGGCCTGCAGACATACACACAGACAGAATATTAAATAAATAAATATTAAAAAAAAAACACGGTGTCTTCAAAATAAGACAAGGGTGTTGCACTTCTGAGACACAGCAACTGTAGTTGTCTGACAAGACCTGCAAAAGATCAAGCCAGCACGGCTGGGGAGAGACCCCTGAAGCTCTTGCCTCGGTAAGGAGCTTTTCAGCATCTGAGGGCAGGAGAGGCAATTTTCCTCAGTGGGCGTGGCCCCTGGTAGATTGCCGGTTCTATCTACTGGCAATGATAGCTCCACATGCATGTTCAAATGGACCGTAGTAATTAGTGTCTGGGTTAATAAGTATATACATGAAGCTTGGTGTGGCAACATGCACTTTTAATCCCAGCATTAAGGAGGCAGAGACAGGCAGGCAGACTTCTGATTTTGATGCTAGCCTGGTCTGCAGAGCCAATTCCAGGACAGCCAGGGCTATGCAAAGAACCCCTGTCTCAAAAGTCAAACGAAATGAAAAATAACCAAACAAACCCAAAGACATGACGTTGGGAGGAGCTTCAGAGGAGTTGGAGGAAGGGAAGCACATAGGATCTCAATATCTTGTATTCAACTATGTAATTGCCAGAGAATAAATTAAAAAAATAAATAAAATATTTGAAGTATAAGAAATGGGAAGTGGAAAAAGGAACCAAAATGAATGTTTGAATGAACAAAGTAAGTAAAATAAAAGGAGTCCATGGAGTGGGTGAACACATTATTATGAATAATACACAGTAGCCTCCCTCTGCAGAGAAATGCTGGCGTACACTGAGGATGTGGAGTCACCCTGGGTGGTACAGACCAGCCCTGAAATACTGTCGTAGTTAGTTCTTCCATCCCATGTGGCACACACACCATGATGATGCTGGGCAATGAGGGGACTCACATCAATAGGAAGGTACGAAACCCCCTATTCACCATCCTATTCAGAATAGTGGACAAGCAAGAAGTTATGAGCTATTGGTTCATGGGCTAGTTCATTTAATGTCTTCAAACTGTGTTTGACTTTATGTAACTCAAGTCATGGAAAGGAAGCCTGTGTATGGGGCGGCTACGGTGGCATGTAAAAGTGTATCTTCTATTTAAAAAAAAAATAGGACTCATACCAACACCTTGAATTGCTTGTCTTAGTCTTAGTCTCATGGTTTCATGACTGACATTGAGCTCTTGGATCCATTTTTAGGTTATTGTTTGACTGCTTGATTTTAAATATAGCATGAGGAACAGAGTGTTTAACCTTTGTTCTTCTGGCAGGTGTCCTGGTACTCAGCTATCTTCACAGCACTGGCTGGGGAGTGGAGGCGCCCCTGGAGAAGCCCATCTTCAGGCACATAGAGGTTGAGGTCAGTCAGATCTGTTTGAGACCTTCTCTAAAAATAAAGTTCAATTTTCTATATATGGATACCCCATTTTCCAGCTTCTATTTATTGAAGAGGCTGGCCTTTCTCCTTATATGATTTTTTGGTACCTTTGTCAACCACCAGTTGGCTTTAGATTCATGAAATAATTTCTGGAAGCTCTATTACATCCAGTTTGCATTAGTTTTTATGCTATCCCTGCTTTGTCTTGGTTACTGTTCTATGTTTCAAGATCAGGCATAGTGATGTGTCCAGTAGTTTTGGTCCTTTTGGCTTAAGACATCTTTGTTCAGGATCTTTTGTGCTTGCATTTGCATTTTAAGTTTGTCTATTTGGTTTTTTTATAGCTCTGAGAGGAGTACATTAGAATTGTGATGAGATTACATTGAATCTGTAAAGCACTTTGGTAGTATAGCCATTTTGATGAAAAGAATTTTGAGAGATACAAACTTCAATACAACTGTGTGGGGCTTCAGCATCCACTGACCAATAAATAGATCACCCCGAGTCCTTTCCCTCCACCCTCCAAAAACCAGCAGAGGGGCATCAGAGTTAAACTAGACTGTCAACCAAATGGAGTTGATGTCCAACAGCCCTTTCTTCTGTCACCTAATGGGACAGTCTCCAGGATAGTCTATGAATTAAGTCACAACACAAGTTTCAATATGAACAGAAAGTTGAAGTCCCAGAATGTGTGTCCTTTGCCCATTAAGCAATAAAACTGTAGTTACAAATTGTACAAATACATGGAAACCAAGCAACAGATTGCTGAATGAACACTGACTCATTGAAGAAACTGAAAGAGGCCCACATATTTCTGTTCATTTGTTTCAAGAGACTTTGCAATCATTTAATCATTACTTTTAAAAATGACAACCGATGAGAAACTGTTGCCAGAAGATTCCAGTATTTGATTTATATCAGTAGTTTTTGCATAATTTCCACAATTTGAATTGTGGTCATCCTGATTTTTGTTATGGTGATTGGTTTTTGGTAAAATCCTGAAAAAATGGATATAAGATTCTGAGATCTGAATTTACTTATTTTTTTCCACAGCAGACAACACGTCTGTAATGGTGGAGAGGATACAGGGTAGAAGTGCAGGTTGGAATTGATTTGAGGCTGTGATCACCAGGCCTCATTCTTCCATTTTGCAGATAGTGAGACTAAGTGAACATTCCCATCAGTGGTAGTGACCATTTTGAGTGACATTACCATCTAACACTTCCCCTCTTTCTCCAAGGGTGACATCTTGCATGTATTGGTAGAGGAAGAGTCTTCTGCCCCTCTGATTTCATGCATGGGTGTAGGACCAGCTCCCTGCCCCTCAGCCTTCAATCAGAAATATAGAATCAGCTCCCTGCCCCTCTGTCTTCATGCATGAATGTGAATCACCTCTCTGCCTGGCCTTGAAGGCACTAGGGAATGAGGATAGAAGCAGAGCAAGTTCCAATTAGCATCTTGTCAGACCACTTCTATCTTGTATGTATAGGTGAAGACTCAGCAGCAGTGGGGGCTGCTCACACAGCGGAAAGAAGACTGGGTACATTGACAGCCACGTCTTCTCTGCTGTCTTATGCCGCTTGGCCTTGTTCACGCATCACTTGTAGGGAGGGAGAAGTGGTGGCTAGTCCTGCCTCCTCTTTCCTTGTTTTCTCTGAGCGTAGAGACTAAGAAACCCACTATGCCCCTCTGAATGGGGACAGGTGATGTAAGTCAGTGATGACTAGCCTTCCTCTCCAGTGCTTTGGGATGTTTTGAGACTGCTGGTTGTTATACTTGTACCAATGATTCTTGGAACTGTGATGGTTTGAGGAAGAAGGGTCCCCATAGACTCATACATTTGAATACTTCATCCCCAGACAGTGAAACTGTTTCTAAAGGATTAGGAGGTGTGACACTCTTGGAGGAGTGTGTCACTCTGGGAGGAGGTGTGTCATATGGGAGGATGTGGAGATCTTAAAAACCTATGCCATTCCCAATTAGCTCTCAGTGCCTTCTGCTTGTGGAACGGATGGGAGCTTTCAGCTACCATTCCAGGCCTTGCCCTCCTTCCTGCTGCCATGCTCCCAACCATGACACTCTAATCTCCTGAAACTGTAAGCCCCAAGTAAACTCTTTGTTCTAAAAGTTGCCTTGGTCATGCCTCACAACACTGGAAAACTAACTAAGACAGGAACTCTTCCTGCTTCTACTGGGTAGAGAATGGCTGGTCAGTCTCCGCAGGTCTTTGTCAGGACACTAATTTCCACCTTGTGCTTCTGCTGGGCATTGGGTCCATGGTCAGCATCTACAGGATAACTGGATGGGGAGAAGGTAAAACTGTTTCTTCTAACTCACATTTCTAGCTGTACAGGAAGCTCTGGTAGGATTGAGTCTCTACCATGTGGGTGTGTTGAAAAGGTTTCATATTGTGAGTTTAGTGTTTTGCTTTTTTTTTTTTTAAAGTCAGGGTTTGTTTTTTAAGACAGGGTTTCTCTGCATAGCCTTGGCTGTCCTGGAATTCTATAGACTAGGTTGGGCATGAACTCACAGAGACTGCCTACCTCTGAGTGCTAGGTTTAAAGGTGTGTGCCACTACAGCCTGGCTTAGTATTTTAACTTACAAAAAGATTCTGAGTCAAATAAATGTGGCCTGGGAGAGTTTGGGAAGCAATCATCTGTCAACATGATTTCGAAAGGATGACATGACCTGAGATGACTTCTGAAGAAATGCTGAACTCTAAACCAGTAAGTTTCTCTCCAAGTATTATCTTAAGGCAAATCACAACTATCACAAGTAAATGTTTAGAGACAAGGATGATTGTCCTGATAGTAGTCAATTAATTTTTTACTTAAATACTATCTTGATTTACTGTTTTAACTAATACACTAATGCATACTCATCACAAAATTCATACAATAGAGAAGTATAGAAAAAATTAAAAATAATTTGCTAACCGTATAGTTACCCTGTCCAAAGTCTGTTTTAGTAACTCATTCTCCAAGGTATGTATTGACCTGTAAATAAATGTAACCATAAATGAGAGTGTCTTTGGTCATACTGCTTCTATTTTGTGTGCTTTGGACAGATTCTCACTATGTGGCCCTGGCTGCCTAGGAATTCAATACACACACCAAGTTGCACTTGAGCTCACAGTGCTGGGAGGGATTAAAGGTGTGCATAGCCACTCGATCTGTGCATGCTGTTTCTTCACTCATTTTTTTTAAAGTCTGAATTAATTTTATCTTATTTAAAAAAGTTAAACCATACATCTATAATATGTTTTATAAACAGTATTGATTTTGCTGATAGTCCAAGAATCAAGGTGGGTAGTAGTTTACACAAAATAATGATAACTGATTGGGAAAGATGGAAAAAAAATCAGACTTAAGGGATGGTTCAGAGGGTATATTGCTTGCTGTGCCAGCATGAAGACCTGCGTTTGCATCCCCAGAACTCACATAAATGCCATAGGCAGTAGAATGCTTCTGTTACCCACAGTATTTCTTGGGTGATATAGGGGATACAAGAGAATTCCTGGAACCTCAAGGGCCCACTTGCCTGAGGTGCACAACAGGAAATAATTAGGGACCCCATCTCAAACATGACAGAAGGGAGGACTGACACAAGTTGTCCCCTGACACGTTTGCCTTGCTTGTACATACCTGTACATATGCATATACACACATACATCATAAATACAAAGACAGACACAGATTTTTAAAAAAGAATTTAGGCTGGAGAGATAGCTTAGCAATTAAATCATTGGCTATTCTTCCAGAGAACCTGAGTTCTAGTTTTAGCTTTCACATGGTGACTCAAAACCATCTGTAGCCCCGGTTCCAGGCACCTGACACCTTCTGGCCCCTGTAGGCACCAGCAGAAATACATAAAGACAAACTATCTACATACATAAAATAAAATAAAAACTAAAGTTAAGAAAGTAATTGAAACAACATTTTCAGGCAGGGACTAGAGGGCATTGAAATGATTCTAAACTTGTCACCTGTATTCTATCATTTAACTTTTGGTTAATTATAAAATGATTACTAAACTTGATTCCATTTTTTGCATTATTAAAAAGTAAGCCATAGATACATTTTTAGGGACTAGGATGCCTTTTAAGATGAAGCCCATTTTTTTAAGTCCAGGGTTATTGTATCTCTAAAATATTAGAACACATTTTTACATAATCACTCACTGTATCTCTCTCAAAATAGTCATAAAATGATAATGATTTTTGTGTATTCAGTGCTGGGGATTGAACTCATGACATTGTACATGTCCACTGAGATACAATTCTTTTGATAATTCTTTAGTATGAACTATTACTATGATTGTTATCATTGTTGTGGTGTGTATGCGTGTGAGATGATAGGCACATGCATTGCATAGTATGCATGTGAAAGTCAGACAACCCTTGGGAGTTCATCTGGGGATTGAACTCTGGTAGAATTCTAGTGCTTCTGCCTGCTGTGCAATCTCACTGGCCCTCAGTACGGATTACTGACACTTCTCATGTTCTCTCCCCTCTCCAGTTTCCCATCAGTTATCTTTCATAATCCATTCCTCAATGCCAGTATTAAGCAAGACCAATAGATTGTGTTGGGGTTTTTAAAAATGTTTCTTCTTATTATTTATAACAGTGACACCCCTATATTTCCATGACATTGGCTTATTGAAGAGACCAGATAAGTTCTTTAAAATACCTCCCACTTTGGATTTTCTGGATGGTTTAATTTCCTATAAACAGAACGTTAGAGCTCAATGCTTGATAAAATTCTGTTTTAATATTTGTGTGGAGAATTTTTCATAAATGGTCTTATTAAAGTGCCGCTTCTAATAGTAGAAAAATTGAAGGGGAAATCAATCTAGTTGAGCAGACTTATTTAAATAAAACACCAGTAGAGTGTGCCACCAATCATAAAGATAGTCAAGTGTTCAATAGAAAAAAAGGCTTAAAAATTCTAAGAATATTAATATAGATGTGGTACAGGAAATGAAAAAACATCTGATTAAAAGCAGATGTGTTTGACAGATGTGTCTGCTTACATTTCTCATATCTGCACTTGACAGGTGGAGGCAGAAGGATTAGGAGATCAGGACCAGCCTGGGCTACACAGCAAATTCAAGGCTAGCCTTCTGTTGTCAGAGGCTGCTCATTCATTCCCTGCTGCCCAGAACCAAAATAATCACACAGAAACTATATTATCTGCAATACCGTTTGGCCAACAGCTTAAGCATATTACTAGCTAGCTCTTACATCTTAAATTAACCCATTTCTATTATTTTATATTTTACCACAAGGCTTGTGTTTACCAGCAAGTTTCCGGCACATTTGTCTCCTGTGGCGGCTACAGAGTGTGTCATTGACTCCACCTACTTTCTCCCAGCATTCAGTTAAGTTTTCATAGCTACCTCTATTCTGTCCTATCACAGACCTTTATTCATTAATCAATAAAAGCAACACATGTACAGAAGAACTTCCCACAGCTGTCTTCATTCTCCTTTTCTCAAAGACATTGGGTATTTTTGATCAAGAGGCTACCATACTCCAGTATGACCTCAGCCCAACAAATTATGTCTGCCATAACCCTCTTCCAAATAAGGTCATATTTTGAGGTCTTTAGAGTTAGGATTCCAGCCTGTCTTTTGAGGTACACAATCCAATGCACTTTTAAATGTAAATCTTTGAGTACATTAAGTTAAGTACAATGATGGCAACCTAAGGACCCAGACCAGACAGTCCGCCTCCAGTGGGCACTGTCTGTGAGTCATTAGTTAACAGACTCCCATGTGCAAGAATGGCTTACCTGGAGAAGTGAGTTTATGTCAAAGCAGGTATGTGTGGCCCTACGTTGTGTTCCTTTCTTTCCTGTTGCTTAGAAATCACTTCTAGACCCATGCTGTGAAGCCACCTCCTTTCCCAAGAACTATAAGGCGATATCCCCTCATTTCTGCCTATTGGACTCTCATCTGTTTTTCTATGATGTCAATGACTCTCCGAATAAACTCCTTACCCCAGCAGTCCATCTTAGCATCCCTCCTGAGCCCACTTCCTAGAGCTTTCAGTCACTGTTAACCTAACAAGTGGCTATATTGTGTACAATTATGACAGCCAGGAATGGTGTCTCACTGTAGATTAGACCTGGGATCTGGCTGGGTGGTGGTAGCCCATGCCTTTAATCCCAGCACTGGGAGGCAGAGGCAGGCGGATCTCTGTAAATTAGAGCCTAGCCTGGTCTATAGAGTGAGTTCCAGGATAGCCAAGGTTACACAGAGGAACCCTGTCTCAAAATCCCACTCCTCATCCCCCAAACAAGCAAACGAAAACCAAAAAACCCCACCAAAACAAACAAGTCAAACCAACCAAACAAAAAAGCCAAAACCAAAATAAAAAGAAAAGGAAGAATAGCACATGAACATCTGAGCCTAACACGCCTGACTGCTGGCTACTCCACCCCTGCACAGACCTTCAGGAAGCCCCCAGCATGCTGATTTCCCACCCCATGACAGACACACTGGGCAGTCACCCTAGACACAGTCCAGACTATGTCATGTGGCCAGCCCTCCCCCAGCCTGCGGTAAGGGATATCAGAAGCCAGCTGGGCAGCAGATGTGAAAGGAGGCCCTGGCTTCTGGCACCTCGCCATGTCTCAGGGTTCCTTCTTATGTGGTCACCACACCTCTACCACTTCTTATTTCTAAGGCACTTCCTCCTCCAGCCTGGCTCACTCGTCATCACACAGGAGGGGCGAGCTGGGGTGGGGGTGGGGACGGTCCGGCCCTGCTGTTTCCCAGCACACATCCTCAGGCCCCTTATTCCACACTCCCAACCTTCAGTTAATCAAAAATGCCCTTGGTCACGTGCCAGGCTTTTCTGGCAGGATTTGAGGCTAAAACCATAAAAGTGTTTGTTTTTTTTTTTTCCTTTCTCTACTTTTCAACTAAATATTTAGTAGAAAGGAGTATAAAAGTAATTTAGAAGATGTATATTCTGCAAGCCTAGAATGTGAAGTCAAATTTAGCATAGCTAAAAGCAATTAAAGGGACAGGGAACAATTATGTCTGAGTTTAGCAATGACAAGGGGTATTGTTAAATAGAATAGACATTTTTCCAAGGAAATCCTCCCTTATCTCAGTGTTGAGACAAGAGTCGTGTGTTCACATGTTTGAAATATTAAACGCATTTGTTTATGTATTCATTTATTAAATTTTTTTTTTTTTTTTTTTGGTTTTTCGAGACAGGGTTTCTCTGTGGCTTTGGAGCCTGCCCTGGAACTAGCTCTGTCGACCAGGCTGGTCTCAAACTCACAAAGATCCACCTGCCTCTGCCTCCTGAGTGCTCGGATTAAAGGCGTGCGCCACCATCGCCTGGCTCATTTATTAAATTTTTGAAACAGGGTCCCGTATCATCTAGAATGGCCTTATATTTATCACAGAGATGACCTTGAACTTTTGATCTCTTTGCCTTTACCTCCAGAATGCTGGGATTAGTTATGTGTGACACTACACCTTGTTTACGCATTGCTGGGGATTAAATTCATCGTTTTGGGGAGGTAGCCTGGGTGTTAAGAGCAGTAACTGCTTTTGGAGAGGACCTGGGTTTGATTCTCAGAATCCACAGAATCCTGGTTCAAGGCCTTTGTAACTCCATTCCCAGGAGATCTGATATTCTCTTCTGGACTCCTCTGATACTGCACATACAGAGTTCAGTTACATGCCTACAGATAAAGCAATCAAACACGTAAAATAGGTAATCCTTTTATAAAATAAAATTCCAGGGCTTGACTCACGGTAGATAAGTACTCTGACAGCTAAGCTAGACCCAAGTTCTAGAATTTCATGTGAATGTAATAGTACGCCATGTGGTTTTTCCTGTCTGGGTTTTCCATCTGACATGGTGTTTTTAAAAACACCATTATTTTGATTGACATATAGTGTGTGTGTATTGACATATGTGCATATGTATAAGGTATTGCTATTGTCTGTGCTAGCATTTAGTTCTCTGTTACTGGTGAGTGATATATTTATTGTATGGATACTTAGGTCATTTCCAGTTTAGGACTAGCTAGACTAATGTTGCCATGACAATTAAGATCTAAGTCCTGAGGGGCATTCTTTCATGTCTCCTAAGGAAATACCAAACAGTGAAATTGCTGAGCGTTGTGCTAAACTGTGGGATGGTGTCTTGTCATAAGCTCTGTGCCAAACGAAGGCAACTATTTGTATTTTATGGGTAAATTGAGGCGTGAGGAAAATGTGATGACTTACGCAGACTTTTCTACTAATAAACTTTGGACAGGCTGAGCCTGGGATGTAGATCTCTAATGCTCACTTCCCTTTTGGTTTACTGTTTTTATTTTTTTCTGTTTAAAAACTTTTGTTTCATGTGAGAAGATAAGTTAGGGTGAACGGGAGAGATGGCTCAGTGGCAGTGCTCTTCCAGAGGACCCAGGTTCAATTCCCAGCACTCACATGTTCGTGCACAATTGTCTGTAACTCCAGTTCCAGGGGGCCCAACACCCTCACACAGACATACATGCAGGCGAAACATCAATGCACATAAAATAAAAATGAATGAATAATTTTTTAAAAAGAATATGTTACTTGTTGCATAGGTTGTTTAAGATATGGTCTTGGTATATTGCCCAAGATGGTTAATAATGGTCACATGATCCTCCTGCCTCGGCTTCCTGACTGGTGGGGTTGCAAGTATACGCTACCCATCTTGGATAACCTTATTTGAAATATCTACTTAGACCTGTGTCTGTGCATACATGTTCTTCTTACATAAACTAATAACATTGTACATGATGTTTTGTATCTTGGTTGTCATATTTAGCTATAAGGCTCTCCTATTCTAAAGATGTTTTTATATTAATAGATGTGTGACTACAGTGTGTGTGTGTGTTGCTGTGGATCAACTCAGGTCTTCTTGCTTATTAGTCAAGTGCTTTGCCATTGCGTTCCATCCCAAACATTTAACATTCTTTTAAATGGTTGCTAAATCTTTATTTGATGCCTCTGTGTGAACCTTCATATTGATGTGCATGACATTTAGGCTGCTTTCAGTAATATATATATAAATATGTATATTTATATATATATCAGTAATATATATTCATATGTATATATATATATATATATATATATGTTTTGTAGTTGTAATTTTATATTTGAGGAAATCATTTGATCTTAAGAATTGCTAGTCTTCAAAAACCTAGCCTGGATTCTTAGGTTCCCTAGAGATGCTGGTGAGTGGTTTGGACACAGTGTGTTGATGGGGAAACGGAACTCATTTAAGTAAGAATCTATGCCCATTATGTAAGATATTCAACTGGAAAGTTGTGAATTTCAACTCAAATGTATTTTTACTTGAATGTGGGGAAAAAAAATCCCTTTCCTATTACAAAGGGGCAACTGTGAGTAACCATTTGGCAGTGAAAGGTCTGAAGAAATGATTATCCCCTAGCAATGCGACCCTGGAGTTTCACTTCTCCCACCCGTCCTCCTTCCAAGCTAGAAAATGCTTAACAGACACAGACCCAGCTACAGAGAGCTTCAACACTGGAGTGGGGCCTGGAGTGGGGCCTGGAGTGGGGCCTGGAGTGATGACAAGAGTCAGTTCAGTATCCCAAAATCCAGTCACGTGTCTGTTCCTGTAACAAAATACCTATGCGCAATCAACAGAAAGCCCAGAAAGACTCACTTTGTCATAGGGTTTTAGAAGTTTCCTCCATGGTCAACCGGCTGTCTCTCCTTGGCCCTGTGGTGAGGCAGAACATCACAGAGGACTGCAGGGTGGGAGAAAGATACTACAGTATCCCTACGAAGCAACAGAAATCGGGAAGGGGCCAGAATTGTCTGTCCAAGAGCATGAGCTTAATTACATAACCTCCTTCTGTGAGGCCCAGCTCCTAAAATCTCTAAAACTTCCCAATAGTGCCGTAAGCCTCTGACACTTAGCCACTGAGAGATATTTAAGATCCAAACCAGAATGCCCTTTGTGTTCCCTTAAAGACAAAAATGTTCTTGCCGTCTCTTTGCCTGAAGAAATGATAGGCTAGGAATATCACGATTGGAGGTCAACCCACACTCATGGGTTTCTAGCTCCACATTTTCCATTTCAGTGGGGAGTATTTTCAGGCTTGAAGCTGACAGAAGCTTAGATATCCTCCAGTATAGCCTCTCCATTGTACAGATGAGGAAGCAGGAGAAGAAATCTTTAGATTTTATTCTGGTCTCCATTTTCTTTATGCTCTGAAAGTTCAGTTCCCCAATTCTTGGTTTATGTGTTTTTGGGAAGGGTTGTTTCCTAGCTAATGCTTAATTGATAATGATTGACAGGGTTTCCCATCTGTGAAGTATTTTCCCTGAGTTTTAACCCTCTCAGCTCGAGAAATAACTTTTTTGATGGTTCTCATATAACCTGTTGTATATTTCTGTGTCTTTAAACTTTCTAAATTTACTCCTTCCTCTTTTAATTGAAGAAATAGCATGGTTCCTTTGTAATTTCAAAGGACAAAACAGTTTATGATAGAAGTGCTGGGGCTAAGAGATTAGTGGTTATGAACATTTGTTGCTCTTGCAGGGAACTTGGGTGCCTTAATGTAGGACCCAGCCATGACAAGCACAATAGAGGCCTGGGTCTCAGTAGTTTTCCCTAAGGCAATACCTGGTTCCAAGAAAGACCACAAACAGACCACCCAGGAAATTTTTAATGTTCCAATGTTCTAATCATTGTAGATAGCATCACCTATCAGCACACACCCATCACTTTCACCAGGACACCTTTAGACACATGTCAGCCAATCAGGGGTCCTGAACCTTAGAAATCCCTCACCCCGACATTTAGTACTATAAAAACCCAACCCCAACTGAGCTCGGGGTTCTCCAATCACTCCAATGCATTGAACACACAGAGAGATCGAGTTTGCAAACTTGTGTAAGAATAAAGGCTCGTTGCTTTTACATACAGGACTCAGTTTCCTAGTTGGTTTTGGGGGGACTCTGTGAACTGGGCATAACAGTGTTTCTATTGCTGTGAAGAGACACCATGACCATGGCAGCTCTTGTAAAGGAAAATATTTAATTGTAGTAGATTGATTACAGTTCAGAGTCTTAATCCATTATCATCATGGTGGGAAGCAAGGCAGCATGAAGGCTGACATGGTGCTAGAGAAGGACCTGAGAGTCCTATGTCTTCAAACATAAGCAACAGGAAGTGGTCTGAGACACTGGGCGTGGCCTAAACATATATGAGACCTCAAAGCCTGCCTTCACAATGACACATTTCCTTCCACAAAGCCACACCTCCTAACAGTGCCATTCCTTTTGGGGGTCATTTTCTTTTAAATTAGCACACTGGCTATGGTTCGCAGCACCCACACTGTGGCCCATAACCTTTGTTAACTCTAGTTCAAGAAGATCTAGTGCCCTCTGCTGGCCTCTGAGGGCACTGTACACACATGATACACAGACATATATGCAGGAAAAACAGTTATACATGTAAAATTAAAAATAAATCTTTAAAGAAAATTAAAAATAGCAGTGTTCGGCTCAGCTCATTAACATCAAAGTTTGGAACGAAGCATTAAAATGTTACAGGGAGCTCTCCAGAGATGACCACTAAGAGACAGTAGAAAGTCATTGTTCCAGCTGCTGGGACCCCATCAAAATGTTCAGGGACCTGGGTGTAGCCCCAGAACATGGGGTCCTTAAAGGCATAGACCTTGTCCAGGCATCTTGCTTGGCAGATGCTGGGAGGGCTTTGCAGAATAGGCATTTTGAAGTGAGCAGTTTTAACAGAAACTAAGATAAGAGATTGGCTGGAGGGGGTTCAGCACAAATGGGCAGGTTTTTTCTATTTTTTTCTATTTTTTAGAAGCTAAAATAAGTTAGCTAGCACATCCTGACCTTTGGTTCCTAGAATAGAGTTGGATAATTTTCCATGATATTCTCTATCAATTAGATCAGATTCTAATTAAACCTGGAATGGCCTCAGCAAGAATACAAGATGGCGGAAGCTTGCGCTGTCTTTGGTGGAACCTTGCATTGTCTTGCCCCATCACTATAAAAAGCTGTGATACTGGCAGAAGAACGAAACATCAGTGTAACAAGCAGCATAGAACTCTCACATTCACAGTGATTATCTATGTATCTGATATTCGACATCAAATATATGGTATTACATATCAATGAAAGAAAGATGGCCTTTTTTTAGTGGAAAACTAGATTAGAAAAAAACTGAAGTTGGATATGGACCTTACACAGCAGATAAAAACAAACTTCAGAGAGATTAAAAGCAAATTTTAAAGTAAAATTATAATGTTTATAGAAAGATACAACGTTATAATAATTTTAGAGTAAGATGGGGACTTTTAAACAAGATTTCCAAGGATGAGACATAAGAATAAATCTTGATGAGCTTAAATGAAAAATTACAGTGCTGGGAGTCAAACTAAGGGCTTTGTACTTGTTGGGAAAGCATTCTACTATGGAATTATATCCCCAGATATTCATAAATTTTAATATGACAGTATTAAGAATTTTACTTCAATACAGTACTCAGTGGAAGAAATTGGGAGAGGGATAATAAAAGAGCAGAAATTATTTTTATGTCTAGAGAAGATATTCTCTATCTTTCTATCACCTGTCATTTATTTTTCAATCTATCATCTATTAATTTTCTATAACCTATTTATATTCTTAGGAAAGGAAGAAGATAATGTATCAGTTACTTTTTTTCATAGATGGGACCACACAACTGACCAGAAGCAACTCAGGGGAAGGAGGGATCATTTTGGCTTGTGATTTGGGGGTACAGATAGCTGTGGTGACAAGAACATAAGACTGCTTGCTTGCTGATGTCTGAGTAGGTTATAAAGTAGAAAGAGGGCAATCCTGGCATTCAACTCTTTCTCCTTTTTGCAGTTCTGGATTCCATCCCATAGGATAGCACAACTCAAATTCAGAATAGATCTTCTTTCCACAACTGCCCTTAAAGATGTGTATCTCCTAGGTGACTCCAAATCTAGTCAAATTGACATGAAGATGAATGCTCATAGGTGACAACTGATAGAAAATTAGACAAAGATGCAAGAAATCAATTCATTGAAGGAGGAACAAACAGTGAATAGTCAGGTGAAGAGATGAGCAAATTGACTTCTGATCAAAGAAATTCAAAGAGATCAGCAATGAGAAAGGATAACGTATCCATACCCATGGCAGATATTACAATAAGCGACTTCTGTCGGCACTCTTATGCACAGGTGGTGGGAATGGAACAGGTCAAAGTTTTCTAGGGAGAGATTTGGTAATACTTATTGAAATCAGCGTGCAGGTTGCTTATGATTTGATCATTCCCCTCTCTGGATACAGACTTCTAACACACTCTTCCTTATATCCTTGTTGGATACCTATGAGATTGTTCAATGTCAATGAAAAGTTTATGTTCACCAAACTTTTGTGTTAGTAGGGATGTGGAGAAAATGTAGAGATCCATAATTGATAATATGGATGTGCATTACAGGGAATATGCCTTAAATAGTATAGTAGGTAGCAGTGTGAAACCACAGATGAAGAATATGTGTTGTAGTACAGGTAGTGAAAAAGAAAACATAAATGTTGCACACTCTTAAAATATAACAGGTAAAGCCATACTATGCAACACTTATATGTGCAATGACATTTACCCAAAACATTAAAGTTCAAATATGTATGGAGAAGTTAGAGAAGAAACAAGGACACTTAGCACATTATGATGGTATGAGCCATATTATCAGCTCAACTCTGCACTTGTGAAAATATACAGATATTCACTCACATGGAGAAAATCTGTTCACTCAACAAACACATAATGGACGTTGCTGTAGTAGAACACATTCACTACCAAATCCAATTACCTAGAAATAACCTTTGACCTGTGACATTGTGTGCATCTGTATTCTTTTCTGTCTTTCATTTCTAAATTCCTTCTTTAATTTATTTTAATGGGAATAATTTTTTGAATATTTTATAATTGACCTATATATTTTTCATTTAGACGATGTTTTTAAGATTCTGAGCAAACGGACTTTTCTAATCATTTCTCAGTCTAGAATAACTGCAGATTGTTCTCACTCTTCAAGCTGTTTTCTTCAGTGGTGCTTTCTTTGCTTCATAAGTCTTTATTGAGGTTATGCCTTGCTATGTAGCCTGATGTGCAGTTCTATGTCAAGGGCTGAGGCCGCAGAGTGATTCTAGTTCATTTCCTGCACTCAGGAGATCATACTGTATTTAGAAAACATATAATGGAAAAGATAGTCATTTTAATGATTTTTAATTTATCATATTTAAGTTGCTATTTCTACACTGCTACATTTATCGTGTGGTATGTTTTTAATCAACACATAAAGTTGTATAATACTTATGGAGTGCCATGCAATTTGTATATGTTTGTGTGTGTGTACACATGGGTGTAGACTGGCTTGTAAGCCTTACTTCAAAGAACAGTCTTACCTATTCTGCATTACTGTTTCTGCATGACAGAGATGGTGTTAGTTAGGGTGTGTTATGTTACAAAGAAAGGTGGAATGGAGAACTTTAAGACACTTTTTTCCTATAAATATTTGTTATTTTTTTATTTTACATGTATGTGTGTAACTGAATGTATGAATGGTTAGTTAGCTTTTTCTTTCTCCCTTTTTTTCTTTCTTAACACAAGCCTAAGTTCCTCCTCCTACTTACTCTCCCTGCCCACAAGTTCTACCTATACTGACCACCTCTTTTGCTATTGGCTGTTCAGCTTGTTCAGCTTAGTTTAGTTTAGTTTTTTTTTTTTTTTTTTTTTTTTTTGAGACAGGATTTCCCTGTGTAGCTTTGGGGCCTTCCTGGAACTCGTTCTGTAGACCAGTTCGAGGCTGGCCTCGAACTCACAGAAATCTGCCTGCCTCTGCCTCCCTAGTGCTGTGATTAAAGGTGTGCGCCACCACCACCCCTTGGGGGCCATTCAGACCCTACCTCCTCTGTTCAGCTTTATATTAGACCAATCAGGTGCCTTAGACAGGCAAAGTAAAACAGCAACACACCTTTCCATAGTTAAATACTACATGTCTTGTATGGTTAAACAAATATTCTGCAACATACATGTTCGCTGTGTGTATGCAGGTATTCACGGAGGCCAGAGGAAGGTGTTGGATCCTCTGGAACTGGAGTCACAGACAGAGAGTACTTAGAGCTGAGCCTGCGTCCTTGGCAAGAAAGCAGCAGGGGCTCCTAACTCCTCTAACTCCTCTAACCCCATCTTTATTTTTCTTGTTTCCCTTGTGGGGTGGGGGGAGGGGAGGGTGAGGCTGTGCTTGATGCCTTTCCCACATGGAATGTGAGATTTTCACCGTGTAGATTCAGGTTTCTGCCAGGAGAAGCGAAAACAAGTCATGGAACAGAACCCTTAAAATAGCAGTTCTCAATCTCGAAATGTTGAACGGCCCCTTCACAGGGGTCGCCCGAGACCATCGGCAAACACAGATGTTTATGTTACTATTCATAAAAGTAGTAAAATTATAGTTTATGAAGTAGCAATGAAAATAAATTTATGGTTGGGGTCACCACAACACGAGGGACTGTATTAGGTCGTAACGACAGGAAGGTTGACAGCTACTGTCGTAAAGGCTCTCTCTTGCAAGTGATCTGCTTACCTGTAACCGTGTGGTGATGCTGGATGTCAGGGGAATGAGACATGGTGCTCTAGCATGTGCCCAAAAGAGAACTGGAAAATTTGTAACACGCACATACATGTGTGCACACGTGCATAGACACACATGCATTCACACACGCTTACGCGCACACAAGTACATATACTCACACAAAAATAAATAAATGCAAAATAACCCCCAAACAAAGAAACAAAACCCTACCATTAACTTAGTTATGACTAATTTATATAAAATCAATTGACTGCAGTTGCCAGAGGCCTTCAGTTTTATAACTGAGGTTTCTCACTATTGTGTGACCTGGAAGAAGTGATTTGTTCCGACTAGGATCTCACCAAAGAACCAAATGCTGGTCCTTTTCATGCTTACAACTCTTCTCCCACTTTCAATTTCTTGAAGCAATCTAGCGTAAGAGGTCAGTTTCTGATACTTCAGCATTTTCTGGAAACCTTCAAATAGAAACTCCAATTCAGAGAGGAAAATAGACGCAACAGTGACTTTTTGAACCACCCAGAACTTGGACCCACCCAGGATCCATTTCTCTTTTTCTGCTCGCGGCTCCTGTTCTCTGAGGTTGGTGTCTAACGCCACGTGACTCAAAACAGTTTCCTCACAGCTTTGCTTCTAAATCTAAACGTTTCCCCAGTTTCTTAGGATTTCGGATAACTTACCAAACAGTAATTTCATTCAATTCTCAAATCAGTTCTCTGGTGAAGAGATTATTCATTTGTGCCTTGCAGATAAAAAAAAAAAAATTGAGGTTCAGAGGTGAGATCAAGCCCTCCCAAAATTCCTGACAGTCACTCTTGAATTTTCTACTTTGTCATTTCCTCCACCTAGTGGCTCAGAATTTAAATAAATCCATTCACCCACTCTTTCAATCCCTCTTTCCATGTGTGTCTAATGGAGGAGCTATTGTACCCTTTACAAGGTTGTTTTGGGGGTTTCTATGCAAATGAGACACAGTGTTGAGCTCATAGCCATGGGGTAGTGAATACGACTTGCCTTTTCATTCTTCTAGCAGCCAGGCTGGGGGAAGGTGGAGCAGATGGCCTTGGGAGGAAGTATGTAAGTGGAGGCTTGGCTGTATGTATCGTGTATCATGCTTTAGGATGGATGTTTAAATTAAATCCTTTAGCTGCATTTGTTGCCCAAGATTATACACTCACACACACAAACACAGATGCGCATGTGTGTGCACACACAGATATAGAGAGTTGGAGACAGAGACAGAAACACACATGAGACAGAGACAGTGAGGCACATGGAAAGATCACCCTTTGGCTGAGAGGTTTATTGATTGTTACTAGTGTTGCAGATAGCATCAGGGTTTGAAGAGAGAGAAGGCCTTCAGTCCCACCAGACAAAGCAGTACCCACTGACCTGTGCACCATGCAGAAGTAGGCTAGTTAACTGACCTGGGCTATGGGCCATATGTGACGTGGACTATGTGATGAGAGTCACAAAGACACTGGATAGTTGAGTGTGGTTGGTGACTGCAGTTCGGTTGTCTCAAGCCATGGACAGCAGAGGCGGCTGGGCATTCTACTCTTTCCACGGACCCAGGAGGAGAGACGACGGTAGGTGAAAATCATGAATGGCCTCTTCCTTCTTCACGGCATCACCAAGTGGCATGAGACTGCGGGGGAAGTGAGCCCAGACACTTGAGGCAGCAGTGCCTGGAAGGTCTGAGATCTGGCGCTAAGGTCTTTCTGGGTCTAAAACTACAAAGGATAGAGAATCTATTACAGACTGGCTCATTGAAGTCTTTATTTGAGAAGCCTAAATTAAATCATAGACTCGGCGCAGTCATGTTTTCTTCAGCACCTGCTTCCTGCTTGGTCAATTGTCTATTGGGCAGGCTTTGCTTATCGCACAATGGCTAGTGTGTATTTTGGACTCAAGTCCTCAGAGATCAAAGATCAAGAGGAGAATAAAGAGGATGCCAACTTCTCAGAAGACCCCCAAACTGTCTCATCATTACTCATTCAATTTGGGTCACTTGTAACTTTAGCATTGAGCCAATCATCATGGCCACAGTCAAAACCAACTGCACTTGTGTCATATTTATTGAAAACAAGGAAGGACCAAATCCAGAGGCACATCTCCCGATGTGAAGAAGTAGGCAATAAAGACATGAAGTACACAGGACAGCTGTGGACAGTCAATCATAATGGGCATTGTTAATACAAACTGGCCATGAGACTTTAGGATGCAAATTTCTCAAAGCCTGTGTGGGATATTCCAGACACCAAACTGCTATGAACATCTGTGGGTTTTTTATTTTAAACATTTTTAGAAACACTTATAATTGGAGGAGTGGACATGCCACGGTATGAGTGTGGAGGTCAGAGGATAACTTGCTGAAGTTGCTGCTCCCCCTCCACCAGGCTGACTATAAGCATCAAACTCCTATCATCGGGCCTGGCTGCAAGCACCTTTTTCTTCTGAGCCATCTTGTCTGCTCACATTTGTGTTTCTTAAATAGAGGAATATGTGATTTTATTAAAGTTTATTAACTATACTAGACTCGGACAGTTTTAGATTTACATAGAAATCATAGAGATAGCAAAAGAGAATCCTTAAATATTCCATATATAGCCAATATACAGCCATATATTGGTTTCATGATGACATTTTCATATATGTACATCATATTCTTTTTGCAGTGCTTCATTTGTCACCCTTCCTTCTGTCATTGTGTCCTTTCTCTGCCCAAACAGTAACCGTTTTTTCAAGTTGTGTACACACATTTAAGTGTATAGTTCAACATATGCGTTAAATATATATTTAATGACATATTTATATATTAAGTAGGATAGGTATTTATACGTGAAACATATATCTAAAAATAGATGTTTAGATCTACACTCTACACATGAGAGGGAGACATTTCTCTTCTTTATTCTTTTGTAAAAAATGTTGTGCAATAGTTGCATAGCCTTGTTTGTAAGCTTATTATTTGTGTATATAGGTATTTTGCTTGCATGTATGTCTGTGTACCATATTTATGTAGTACCCACAAAGGCCAGAAGAAGGCATCAGATCTGCTGGGAATGGAGTTACAGATGATTGTGAATCACCAGTTGTGGCTGCTGGGAGTTGAACCCATGTTCTCTGGAAGAGCAGATAGTGCTCCTAACCATTGAACCATCTCTCCAGTTATGCTTTTCTTTTTCTTTCTTTCTTTCTTTCTTTCTTTCTTTCTTTCTTTCTTTCTTTCTTTCTTTCTTCCTTCCTTCCTTCCTTCCTTCCTTCCTTCCTTCCTTCCTTCCTTCCTCCCTCCCTCCCTCCCTCTCACTCTCTCTCTCTTTCTTTCTCTACTTTTGACCATTACCCTCACTTCTTTAAATATCTTCTCTCCCTCTCCCTACATAGACTCTATTTTACTTTCACATAAACACTTAAACACATGAATTCCATGTATTAGAGGAAATATGTAGTTTATGATGCAATTGCTTCCTCCAGGCTCTTATGACTATTGTTATCATGGATGCTGTAATGACCTACAAAAGACCTTAGTCTTGCAATTATTGCAAAGGTCATAGCCAGGTCCGAGTTAATGGCTATGGGGCTGTTATTTTTCTCTCACCAAGGGGGTAAGTAGGAAATGTTGCCAGACCCTCACCCGAGATCCCAGCTTTTCCTGCCTCTAGCCTATGCTATGCTATGCTCTTGGGGAATGCTGAGGGGAAGACTCAGCATTATAGTCCTCACCCATGCTGGAGTAAGGTTTTAGGGGATGCATCGGCCCACTAATCAGACCTATTCTCTAGTAAGTCATCCCTTATCCTTGCTGGTATAGACAATCCCAATAAATGCTTTGGTTTATCAAGCTGGACTTGGCTGGAATAAATTTCTTTGGGGTGTCACTGTGCTTATTCTGGGGTTAGAAATTTAATCATGGCTCACCATAAAAGTAACAGCACAAAGCGGCATCTGTCAGTCTGGTTTGCCTTATTTCACTTAACATGGTGATCTCTAGTTCCATCAGTCTATGAAATGATGGATTTCACTTTTCTTCATAGCTGACCAAAACTCTGTTGTGTGTGACTACCACATTTCCTTTATCCAGTCACCTGTTGATAGACTTCTAGGTTGGTGTTCTATTGTTTCAGTTGCTTTTCTATTACTGCGACAAAGCACCATGACCAGGACGACTTAGAAAATGTTTTGTTGGACTTATGGTTTCAGAGGGTCAGAGTTTACGCTGGCAGAAGAACAAAGGCATGGTGGCAGAAACAGCTGAGAGCTCACACCTTGATCTGCAGGCAGGAGGCAGAGAGCATACTGGGAATGGTCAGGGAGTCTTTGGAACCTCAAACCCTGCCCTCAGTGACACACCTCCTCCAAGAAGGCTCCACTAACTGGGGGCCAGGTATTCAAACATACCCGTGTGGGGGCCCATTCTGATTCAGACCTCCACACTGCAGCCATCTTGACTGCTGGGAATAGTGTTGTAATAAACATGGCTGTGCACATCTCTCTGCAGAATGCTGATTTGCATTCCTTTGGTTTCATTAGGTTGTTGTATTTATCATAATTAATATATCAATAATGAAGCATCACAGTGGATCAAAGCTCAAATTTTATTTAGGCTTCTTTCACTAGACTTTTGTTTTCTCTTAATGGTTTTTTCCTTTTCTTTTTTTTTTTTTTGTTTTGCGAGACAGGGTTTCTGTCCTGGAACTAGCTCTTGTAGACCAGACTGGCCTCTAACTCACAGATATCCTCCTGCCTCTGCCTCCCGAGTGCTAGGATTAAAGGTGTGCGCCACCACTGCACAGCTTCTTTTTCTTATTTTAGTACTAATGTTTTAATTTTATTTTACGTGTAGGGGTGTTTGCTTGCATACATGCATATGCACCACATGCCTGCTTGGTATCCAAAGAAGCCAGAAGAGGTTGTTAGATTCCCTGGAATTGGATTTACAGACAGCTATGAGATACCATGTGGGTGCTGAGAATAGAATCTGGATCCTCTACAAGAGCAGCCAGTGTTCTTAACCAAGGAGCTTAATGTCTTTTTCTGTTTCAGGATCCCATTCTTCGTTTTGTATTAGTTCCAATCTAGTTGGCAAGGATTGGTCTGATTTTTCCTCTGCTTTGGTTTGGTAGAGTTGGGTATGTCTATAGAGTTCTAAAGAACTGCAAAATCACCGGGTTCAGGTCCTATCATCTGTTTCCAGCTTATCCTTTGTGCTCTTCCCTGTTGGTAGTGACAGAACCACCTTGCTGAGCTTCCTCTCCTGGAGCTCTTCTTTCCCGTTCTAATAAAACTCTGACAGCGCCGGTCGCAGATCTTGAGTGACTGATTGCACCCTACTTTTCATTTTCCATTGTGAAGGTGGGGGGCTGAGAGCTTCATGCTGAGTACCCAGAATGGAAGTGGAGTCAAATTCCAGTTTACCTTCGCTTTGGCCAACACGAGGAACACTGTGGCTTCTGTAGCTGACCCGCACATACACACGGGCAGGCACACACAGATGCTCACACGCACACAGGACAAAGGACAGAGAAGCACACTGGCGCCCACACCGTCCCTCCACACATTGTCACACATGCACTGGCCCCCATGTGCTCAGCACATTTGCTCACACATCCCAGATTGAGGGAGGTCATTCAGGATGAAGGAACGGGAAGACTGTCAGGCAGAAAGGGAAGTGAAAGCCCCGTGGCCCACCCCGTCAGCAGTAATTGTGATATAAGGCATGGATGGGTTTTGATAGACACACAGGCTCCTGTCACAATGTCCAAGGAACTTCTCCTCCTCTCGCTGGTGATAGAGCTCTGGGGTCTTTATCTGAGTAAGTGTTCTGGAGGCTTCCATTGGGGGCCCGGGGAGGGGAGACTGCAGGATAAGATGGGTCCAATTATGCCTGCCTCCTTCTAGATTTGCCCTTTTAGAGGATGTCTTCCTTGCCTTGGTACACAGGGATGATTTCCCTAGGGGCTAATTTGGGCTCCCAGGGATGTGTTAATCTGTGTCAGGTTAGAAATAACAGTTTAAGCCATGGCATAGAAGAAACAAAATGTCAGATGAGCTGGTGCCAGAAGTCTTATCTGCAGGTGTTACAAAGCGAGAGGCAGGGACTTTGTTCTGCTAAGAGCTTTTTTTTTTTTTTAATGCTTATTGTTCCCTTTGTTTTCTGGAGATTTTATTTGCTTTCTGTTTTGTTTTGTTTTGCTAGCAATGGGGTATCAAAATGAGTTCTCTCTCCCTTTTTGTTCTTTCTCACCCCACTCCCTTTGATATTTTTGAGGCAGGGTCTCTTATATTATGTAACTCTACCTCTTCTGGAACTCACTATTTAGACCAAGTTGGCCTTGAACTCACAGAGATTAAAGGCATGCCCCACCATGCCCGGCCCTTGTTTTGGTGTCTTTGAGACAGGATCTCACTATGTAGCCCGGGCTGCTTGGGAGGCAGCAATCCTCCTGCTCTGTTCTCCGGAGTATTTCCAGGTGTTTGTGGCTGTGCCCAGCTAAGGGGAGGTTTCTTTTCAGCCCGACACTGTTCACAGGCTTTGACTGACTGACACAGATGAACCGCCATTTTGGATGAATATCCTGAGGTGCCCAGTGACCACTCTGCTTAGGCCTATAGCCCTCCCAGTCACAAATGCTGACACTGCGAATATGTCTTGCAATGTCATTCCGCTTCTCCCTCTTTCTCTCATTCTTGATAAGAGGAGGTCAAGCCAGGTCATTGGCAAACTCGAGCCTTTCCTGTTTGCCTGTGGCTTCCAAGCTGCTTTAGGGGTTCCCGCTGAGTTCTTACCTTTGAGGTTCTGGTGTTCAAGACCTGGTCGCCACACAAGTGTTCTCTGCTGCCTCTAGGCCCAGATACTCTGTACTGGGCAGAAAGTGGGTGAGGACGGTTTTGTTGTCCGTAACTTGGCACTCGATGCCACGAGTGCATAGCCATCCCAAACGTGATTCAGGGCAGTCTGTCTGTCACATCTTTTTGAATTTCACCCGAGAACTTCTTTATTACTTACCCACTTATTGACTTATATTTATTTGAGACAGTGTCTAACAGTGTAACTCACTTCAATCAGTGAACTTCAATCAGTGAAGATTGGGCTTCAACTTGGGACTCTCCTGCCTTACCCCCTGGAATGCTGGGATAGCAGATAACTGGTCCAAGCAGCTTTTTTGTTTGTTTGGTTTTTCGAGACAGGCTTTCTCTGTAGCTTCGGAGCCTGTCCTGGAACTAGCTCTTGTAGCCCAGGCTGGCCTCGAACTCACAGAGATCCGCCTGCCTCTGCCTCTCGAGTGCTGGGATTAAAGGTATGCGCCACCACCGCCCGGCCTCCAAGCAGTTTTTGTTACATACTAAAATTACAGAAAATAAATGGCTGGAGTTTATGTCCTTGTGTCCCATCTGTGACTGAACAGTGCTGAATGGGCTGCTCCACCGTTGCTTGAAGGAGTCAGGGCCTGGTGAATGGATCTCTCTGTTTGCTTATTTAAAATTTGCTTGATCTTGACATAGAGTCTTGCTGGGTAGTAGGGGCTCCCTCAAGCTTGCAGGCCCCCTGCCTCTTCCTGCTGAATACAGGAATTACAGGTGATTATAGGGATTACACTATGCCTGGTTTATCTGTTTATTTTTAATGTGTCTCTACTTGAGAAACACTGCGCTAAAGCCTAACTACCTCTGTTCAATCCCCAGAAGTGGTGTGAACGTGGAAGAAAAGAACCAATTCACACCCACCCTCCGACCACCAAACATTCATCGTGGCATATATACAACTCTCCCCCCCCCACACACACACTAATGAGATTTAAAGACAGTAAAGAAGTGCATATCCATTAACTGTCCCCAACTTCATATAATCTAGCCCCAGCCAGATGCTACACAGTGAGCAAGTCTCGCCTCCATTTCTGAACATGGAGAGGGATAAGGCACAGTTTTGGGGTGGCTTTAGGTGAAGTATGTGACCATGATTATAGGGTCTGGCCTCTTCATTTGGGAGTTGACTTACTCAGTGGTACTTGAGAGCAGAGCCTTTAAACCCAGCAAAAGGGTCTTGCTGTGGAGCTGTGTTTAGAGATTCCGGACCACCTGTCACTAATTTTAGGACGGAAGCTTGGGGACTTAGGTACCCTGGAGAATAGGCAAGCGCGTCGACATTGCGCTAAAGGAACTCAGGATTCTCCCTTGTCTTCCTGGAAGTCTCTGTTTGTACACATATGGTAAAGTGTATTCGACAGATTTTCATCTGTGTAACAGCTTTCTCACTTTCTCCATAGCACCTGCTGCCTCACAGGATACAATAATAGGGGTTTTGGGTCAGTCGGTGACTTTGCCTTGTCGCCACACATCCTGGTCCTGGTACCACAACAGCATGTGCTGGGGCAAAGGCGCATGTCCCAACTCCAAGTGCAGCGACGAGCTTCTCCACACAAATGGTAAAAAAGTGACCTCCAGGAAGTCGGTTAAATACTCACTTCGGGGGATTGTCTGGCGGGGTGATGTGTCCTTGACCATCACAAACACCAATCAAGATGACAGTGGCGTGTACTGTTGCCGTATAGAGGTGCCTGGCTGGTTCAATGACATCAAGAAGACTGTGCGCCTGGAGCTGAGGAGAGGTGAGGAAAGAATGGGGGTCAACTCTGAGGAAGAGTTCCGTGGTTTGTGGTAAGAGATTCATTCTGTGGGTGCTGGTGGCAAGTAGTGCTGACTTGAGCAGTGGAGGGGAAGGCTGGGTTTCAAACGGTGAGCCGCAGAATGTGGGCCGGGGAACCCACATACTAGTCCCAGCCAGGACAGCCACAGAAAGAAATGAGGGGATCCAGTGGATAAACAGAATAGTCAAACTGAAGAAGGAAGATGCTATCTATCTGGGGGCCTTTTGTCACCTTACAGAAATTTGGCCCAGTGTTTTTGGGTGTCTCAATCATGTTTTTTTCATATTCACTGATTTCCAAGTAATAAGAAAAAAATTACACTGCGAACTGAGTAATATTCACGGATCAGTTTTAGCCTACAAGCAAATGATTTGTCGTCCCTGGCAGAGGGAGAAGGGCATGGCATTGGGTACCACCCATGGCTGATCTTATGCCCTCTTTCTGTCCATTGCTATCAGACACTTTGGGTAGAGTCTAGGATGAGAAAATACTGTTAAAGTTTGGGGCTGTGCAGAACAGGCAGCAAGGAACTTAACAGCTGACGTATGTGGCCAACAGACACTTTTAGGTCATGGGTGGCTGTGTTCTTAGTCTGCTCAGATGGCTCTCATATGTTCTAAATTTGGAACTGGATAATTTTAATCAGTGATGTCCAAGCATATGTTAATCTCATAGCAACTTTGTGATTTCAAAAAAGAGGGAAGAGAAGGTGACTGATGCTGACTTAGCCCAACAGAAGTCATGTCTCTATTTACACAGCATCTTAATTAGTGGCTAGTTTATATAATGTCGACCTCAGTACTCTGCAGGGTCAACTCCAAGTTGAGTGGAACAAGTGGTAACTTTTTGCTTCATTAAAGCCTATAGGAATTTGGCATATCCCGGAGAGGGTGAGAGCCATACAGTGTACTGCAAATAATGAACCCAAATCTATGTTAACGAAGCAAGAGAGGTTGGCACAAACTTTCTGCTAGCAACATTTGATTGAAATGACAGAAGTGCAGGTGGCACCTTGTAGGGAAACAGTCCTAACTATTTTTTGTTTTGTTTTGATTTTTTTAAAAATCTGATAGACAAGGAGAACCGCTGATGGGTTTTAAGCAGGGCATAGGCATGCGGAGATTTTATGATTTCTGTATCCAGAGTGTGACAGATAGGCCAGAAAGGACAGAAATGGAGACAAGAACCTCAGCTGCAGGGCCGGGCGGTGGTGGCGCACGCCTTTAATCCCAGCACTCGGGAGGCAGAGGCAGGCGGATCTCTGTGAGTTCGAGACCAGCCTGGTCTACAGAGCTAGTTCCAGGACAGGCTCCAAAGCCACAGAGAAACCCTGTCTCGAAAAACCAAAAAAAAAAAGAACCTCAGCTGCAGCAGAAAGGCCAGGCCAGTGGACTAAGAGAGGCCAGCAGAAGTGGAAAGACCTCGGGTGGTATTTGTGGTGTTTCCTAGTCCCCATATCTACTTGGTGCCAGATGCATCTTCTCCTGCTTATAGCCCCAACAACCCCAAGACCAACAACAACCTCTCGCCCAACCACCACCACCACAGAAAAGCTTCCGACAACAGTCATGACCACACCCGAGCCCACAACTGCAACCCCACCCCAGATACTGGCCACCACTGTCCTCACAACGGCAGTCACCACGTGCCCCTCAACAGTACTCAGCTCCTCTTCGCCAGAAACCACAAGGTTTGCAACCCCTGAGATCTTCACCGAGGGGTCTGCCTTCACTGCAGGTGAGAATTGACCATTCTTTCTCCTCTGCTGGTCAGACATATTATTGTTTCCTTGGAATGAATTCTTCTCCAGTGGGCAACCTGCTGACCGGGCACGTGCGCTCATGTGTGTGTGTTTCTTTTCCTTTATATTTGTGCAAAGTCAGCATTTTGGGTTCTCCACTTGACCTCTGAGGAGTTTTGCAGAATCTGCATGTTGAAGGTTATCCCGGGTCAAAGTCTAGTCAGTGTTGGCCCTCTCCTCACAGGGACAAAAATCTCTGTCTGAGTGTTTAGGATGTAAGATGTATAATTTGTGGCCTTAAAATTTGTAAGAGGAGGGGGCTCATGATGCCCACCCCTTCCCAGCTCCTGGTTGCTGGGGAAGAAAACTTTCTTCAGTAGTGTAGCCGCCGGTAGACTGACCATGCTCCTGTAAGCAACTCTGCAGTGGAACACACACACACACACACACAGAGAGAGAGAGAGAGAGAGAGAGAGAGAGAGAGAGAGAGAGAGAGAGAGAGAGAAGAGAAGAGAAGAGGAGGGGGATCAACAAGATTGGAAAGGAGACAGAACAGTAATGGGGTGAGTATAGTGAAAATGTATGCACATAGCAAAATGGAATAAATCCATTATGTGTAATTAAAATATGCCAATAAAACCTTTTTAAAAGAATGTAAGATGTATCCCTTAACAGAAACCAGCTATATACTTGTTTCTTAACTTCTTTCTATTTTGTTCTGAATTTTTCCTGACCCTAAATCTTGTAACTCTGGGTGACCTACTCCAAGGCTGGAGGACTTGTCAAAGCTCCCACCATGCTTCTGATGATGGAGTAAAACCATCAGAAGTCATTGTGAGGTAGCTTGACAGCTTTTCCAGGCAATCCAGCTGTCTGTCCCTCAAAGGCCTGGATAAGTCAGACAGCTTCCCAATATTGAGTAGGTTGATTCTATTATATTCCGAGTAGTCACTAAAATCCTTGAATTCTTAACTAATCAAAATTGTGTGTATTTTTTGTTCCTTTCCCTAGATCCAGGGGTCTCTCACTGAACCTGGGCTCACAGTTTCAGCAGCAATGCCTAAGTAGCATGCTCTGGGCAGGGATCTGGCTGTTTCTGCCTCCCCTGCTGTTCCAGGCACATACCGCTATGGCCAGCTTTTTATTTTAAGCCCAAGCCACCTCTAGGAAGGACATGCTCTGTCCTTCAGAGCTGACATTCTTTATTTCAAACTCCTTCCCTCTCTTCCTTTTTTTTAAATTTATTTATTTATTAAAGATTTCTGCCTCCTCCCCGCCACCGCCTCCCTTCCCCCCCCCAATCAAGTCCCCCTCCCTCATCAGCCCAAAGAGCCAGGGTTCCCTGCCCTGTGGGAAGTTCAAGGACCACCCACCTCCATCCAGGTCTAGTAAGGTGAGCATCCAAATTGCCTAGGCTCCCACAAAGCCAGTACGTGCAGTAGGATCAAAAACCCATTGCCATTGTTCTTGAGTTCTCAGTAGTCCTTATTGTCCGCTATGTTCAGCGAGTCCGGTTTTATCCCATGCTTTTTCAGACCCAGGCCAGCTGGCCTTGGTGAGTTCCCAATAGGACATCCCCATTGTCTCAGTGTGTGGGTGCACCCCTCACGGTCCTGAGTTCCTTGCTCGTGCTCTCTCTCCTTCTGCTCCTGACTTGGACCTTGAGATTTCAGTCTGGTGCTCCAATGTGGGTCTCTGTCTCTGTCTCCTTTCATCGTATGGCCGGCTTTTTACATGAATGCCAGGAATCCGAACTCAGGTCCTTGTGCTTGAACAGCAAGCACTTTATATTGCCTGAGCCATCTCCCCAACTTTAAAATAATATTTCAAGACAAAAATTATAATCTTTTTTTAAATTCTAAAAGTTTCATCCAATTATTGAGAAAAACTGGAGATGTATCAATAATAACAAAGATGATAATAAAAATTGTCCTGAATCCCATCACCCACTACAATGTTGATAATGTTATCATTTTTTTTAGCAGTTTTAAAAATAAATCTTTTGTCCCCCAGAACCAGAAACCGTTTCTTCATCCAACCACTCTCAAAGAAACGTGGAGACTACGGCTGCAGACCCAGCTTTACTCATACCCACAGGTATGCAGGCAGAACCTACTGCTTGGAGCGTCCCCTTCTACCTCAGGCTGGGGAGATGCAAACAGAATAAAAGTGACCCAGAGATGACCCCAGTCTTTTGTGCCAGGATATCCTCCCGGAGCATGTTGACATCAGGGTAGTGTGTGTGGTTGGTTCCTTCCAGGGCAGTGTTTGTGGTTGGTTTCTTCCGGTAGCTTGGAGGGAGGAGGATAGCAGAACAGGGGGGAGGGATAGCACCCTCTTTGGTTAACGGAGTTTGGGGGCCCACATATGACAGCTCTGTCATATTTACTATTACACGTCTGGCTGGGAGCTAGGAGAACTTTGTTTTTTGTTTTTCCAAGGGTCCAAAGATTGGATTCTCCCATCAACTTCACAGAAAACGGGTGAGTTCTAGACTTCTCAGCACTGAGGTCAGGGAGGTCTCTCTGCTCTTTGAGTGGCTTGGGTCTGGGCCTGGGAAGTCTCTGGTGTCTGTCTGGGGCTCTTGGAATCAGCTCTTTTGGTTCCACTGTGGTTGTCTCCCACATCCTGCAGTTAGACGGGAGGAAAATGAAACATTCTTACCTTCTGCTTTCTCAGGCCCCTCTCTTGGGGCCTTTCCGTTTTCCCGGCAGCTTCTTACTTGGAGCTAGGATAGTAGGAAACAAACCACATTTCCATTTGTCCACCCTTATTTATTTAACCCATACATACAGACACTATGCCAGTGTGCTTTTGTGGGAGGGTCATAAAACGATGGGAAACAAAATTCTCTTAGACATTTTATGCTTAATCCCAACCCCTTTTCCTGACACAGTCTGTATTACTAGTTGGAACATTCTAGATAATTTTGTACTATTGTCTTATTTATATGTGTGTTTTTTCCCAATGAGAGTAACCTTATAAAATTTATCTCCAGTATGGATGTTGTAAACTTTAGGGTCTTTGAGATATATAGGCTTGTTGTTTGTAACTGGCACAAATTCCGTTATTTGAGCTCTCTTTGTTGTTCCTTTGTTTTAAATTTTTGTGTCCCACAAAGCTCTGCTAAGTGACCATCCAGTAAACAAAGAACTAACCTAGGACAAAAACTGTACATTCCTATACTCTATACATTTATTTTAAGCTTTTGTTTATTTGCTATTATTATGTGTGAATAGTGACGTTTATGCTACGTCATGCGTATGAAAGCCAGAGACAAGGATGTGGCGTCATCCCTCTTCTTCCACATTTATCTGGGTCCTGGGGTGGGGGTTGCACTCATCAAGTTTGTGCTGCAAAGGTTTTTACCCCCTGAGCCTTCTCACTGACCCACACGATACACTTAAAGAAAAGATTTATATTGGTTTACATGTATGTATTTGTGTTTGTGTGAGTGAATGGCACTCGTGGATGGGTGCTCAGGGAGGAACTGGAGGAACTGGGTGACTTGAAGCTGCGATTTCAGGCGGTTGTAAGCCTCTAATGTGGGTGCTGGGAACCGTATTCGAGAGCTCTGGAAAACCAGCAAATGCTCTCAGCTGCTGAGCCATCTCTCCAGCCCTTAAAAGATAAATTTGTTTGTTTGTTTTGTTTACAAGATTTCTCTGTGTAGCCCTGGCAGTCCTAAAACTCTCTCTCTAGACCAGACTGTCCTTCAACTCACAGAGATCCACCTGCTTCTGCCTTCCAAGTGCTGGGATCAAAGGTGTTGACCACCACGCCCAAATCTATGAGATACTTTTTTTTAAAAAAAGGCTCCTTATAACCATTTTCTGTTGGCTGGGGCAAGTCATTTCTTTTCTTTGCCGGTTTCTATATGTTTCTATCAGGGACACCCTCTCCTTCTCAACGCCACACCAGTTCTGTAACCTGTAAAGCAGCATGTGGCTTTTTAGCTTCTTCCTGCCCCCACTTTGTCAACACAGCAGCTGTTGCTCCGTACGCTTCCTCATCTAGTCTTTCTCCTTGTGTATGTCTTTAAAATAATCCATTAATGCCACACGAAGTCTTTGCATTTGGTTTTCTTTGCTTCATTTGCTCATCAGAGCACTTCCTTTCCCGTTCCGTGGCGAGATCTGCTTTGTCATGTTAAGCTATGTGTGCTATTTCATTACGTGTTGATTGGCATTTCAGTTGCCTCTGTGTTTTAGTATTATAGACAGCAGAACCATGTACTTCCTTCAGCCTGGGTACTTCCTTAAGTATTTATGCATTTTTTTTTTTTTGGAGAGCTGGTAATGAAGTGGAGATGTTACGCTGAGAAATGTGCACTATTAAATTTAATAGTTATTACAAAATTGTCCTTGGAAGAAGCTGAGACAATTTGTTTTCCCTCCCACAGATTATCTGCTTCTCCTTATCCTCACTACACTTGAGACGACCATTTGTTCCCCCGAGAACATGTCATCTTGTTCCTCCTTGTTCTCATTAATGGAGTCAGAGCGTCTTTCTTTGTGTTTATTAGCGAAAACATCTATCCTTCAGCTGTGTGGAGGGGGCAATGTGGCATTAGTCTTGGAGGCTCAGAAGACGGGACTGGCAGGGACAGACAGTGAAGAGGAGGCGATGGGTTGCAATGCAGGACTATAAATCGAGAGAAACGCTGAGGGGGATCTGAGGTTGTGAGGCTCTGACTTGCACCAACTCATGGCAGGGAGGAGGGGATAGAAATCTGGACGAGGAGTTGACCACTTGCGGGAGACTGACTGTCAAGATTCATCATTCTTTCTTCATGGGTTAGGGGAAAGGTGGGTGTTCTTTTCCAGTAAAAGAGAATGCAGGAAGGGAAGGAATGTGATGGAGGACAGAGTGTTCACAAAACTATTACCTTTCATTCCATCCAAACATAAAACTGGTTTATAGTGCATTACAAGAGATCAAGATGTTGTCTGATGTTTTCCCTGCTATGCTGTCCCTGGTAATTGTCATTTGACTTCTCTGTGGCCAAATCCCACTAGACAGAATTCTTGCTGCCCTGTCTGTGGGCTACCCTGAGAAAGAGGACCATGTTGTAAGATGCTTCCATGTCACATGTCATTATGGAAGAAACTGGGGTTTGGTTAGCATATACTAAGTGCTGGGTCAGCACTAAGATGTCTTCCTGGACCCCTTCATTTAGGATCTCTTCGGTGGATATTCAGAGTCCCATATTATGTAAATGTTCTGGGGTGACACAGGTCTCAGGAGCCCTGCCCTGGAAGTCCACTTCTAATAGCTGACTCTTAGCTGTTGCTTATGTTAAAGTTGAACATGGAGTGTTTGTGGGCTCTCCGAAAGCTCATGTGTCAGGGAGCTGGCTCCCTAATATTGATGCTATTTCGTTTATGTGTGTTCATGTCCATGCATGTATGTGTGTGTGCACGCAAGTCATGTGTGTGGGTTCCCACAGAAGCTAAAAGAGGGCATCAGATGCCCTGGAGCTGGAGCAGTTGTAAGCCACCCCACTTCTGCCTCTCAACCCTTTGTCTCTCTGCTTACTCTCTGCAAGAGACAAATAGCTTCAACTGCGACATGAGACTCTCCCAAACGTCTGCACTGTTTCAAATGGTTAGTAATCACAACTCAATTGCAAATACAACCAAATAACAATGAAAGCTCTGAAGAAGGTTGTTCTTAAGTTTCCTTTCCCTCTTAGATGTAGATATTGCAGGCTTCTCCAACCCTTTGTACTTCATAGCAGAAATGTGTGTCACAGTCCCTAGTTATCCCTTCTGTTTATGGATTCCTCAGTCCCTTTCCCTAGTTCCCCTCACAGCCTTCTCCAGAGCCTCCAGTGTGGGGCGAGAAGAGCTCATGGTGATTTATTTTCATTTTTAATAATTTCGGATGAATTACTTTCTTTGTCCTTTTCTAAATCACGGGTTCCTCAAAATATAAAATATAGATGATGGTGGTGCTTATACTGGGGCTCTTAAGGATGGAAATGTATGAGAAAAGGCTAGCATGTAATTACTGACCCATAAATGACAGTCATCACGGAAAAAGCCTTTTCCCTTGATTCTTTACATTTCTGCTACAGCTCTCCCATTCGGGCAAGTGCACAGGGTAGGTAATAAGAGACCATACACATCAGCCATTGGCTAACTCAATATTCTTGCTAAGAACATAGATACGTTTTAGTTGTATAGTATTTTTCAAACTGCTAATCGCACTAGGGGGGCAGCAGATGAGGGACAAAATGACAAGCTCTGGGAGGTTTCCGCAGCTTTTAAAACCTTACAGTAGTAATTCTCTGCCATCAGGGAGAGGGGGGCTTTGAAAGCTGTCCCAGCCTCCCTTCTAGACAGCTTTGTAGGCCTTGCAATCGTTGGTTTTATGGCTGGAGGTGGGGTGTGCCGTCTTTAGTCCCCTGCTGCCTCTTGGTTGCTTTGTCCTCTTTATATTTCTCAGTCTGTGGAGGTTCCACTTCGTAGCTGAGGAGTGGAGATCAATTCATGGCTCAAAAAAGGAGCTGCAGTTCTGTCTTCTAGTCAAGGACCTCTAGATTTATGCAATTTATTTTGTAAGGCAATTTTGCATACACATATCTTGTAGTTCAGTATTCTCTGATTTCAAAGGGTTTGGTCATGGAAGAAGCATCACCCAGGATGGCACATTCTCGCCTCCATGCTCTTGCTGTGTGGAGCGTACTAGAACTTGCCCAAGATCAGACAGCTGCGTTAATAGAGAGCTGGGACTTATAGCCACATTTCAGGGCTCTTCATTTTAACTGTAGATCTAAGAACATAAGATTGGGAAGTAGCATAGAAAAGTACTGTTCGTAGACTAGTGAAAAATTGATCCCGCTGGGCAGTGGTGGCGCACGCCTTTAATCCCCTAGGAAGCAGAGGCAGGCAGATCTCTGTGAGTTCAAGACCAGCCTGGTCTACAAGAGCCAGTTTTAGGACAGGCTTCAAAACTACAGAGAAATCAAAAAAAAAAAAAACAAAAAAAACCCAAAAACTTGATCCCAATGAGGGTTGGTCTTTAAAAAAAAACTTTTAAATGTTTGTCTGTATGTGTGCACATGCGTGAGAATGTGAGCATATAAGTATGTATGTATGTTCCTGGGGGTGTGTGTCTGTGCATGAGAAAGCCACATGACAATCACAGCACAGATGTCATCTTCAAGTCTACCATCCTCCTCTTTTTCAGACAGAGTCTTTCACTGGCCTGGGATCATCAAAGGAACTAGACTGTTGGCCAATGAGCCTCAGGGATCCCCCTGCCTCTGCCTCCCAGTGCTGGGTCTATAAGCGCATGCTACCACACATGTCCTCACACATGCCATCATCATATGTGCCTTTTTACATGTGTGCTGGGGATTGAAGGCCTTTGTACTTGGAAGGCAGTACCTTCCAGACTGATCCCTTCCCCCACCGCTTAGGACAGACCCTTTGTTCCAGGTCTGGCTGCCATTTGCTCTCAACAGAGCTTTCTTGAGGGCAGGATGTTGTATTCATTTCTAATGTTTAAGTTTATTACTCTCTCAGCCCCTAAATGAATCTTGAGACTATTATTATTGTACTATGTCAGAAATGGATGGCAGGGTCCTTCCACAATGTCAGAATTTATTGAATAACAGATTGACAAGATAAATTGGTTCTGTTGGCTGGAATTTGCCAAATGCTCCTGAGTTCCCATGATAGCTGGGAACTTTATTTTAATTTGAAGTACTAGTATTAACTCTCAGAACACACATTCCATATCATAGAACAAACATACACACATGTATGTACATGTTACAGAATGGTGACAAAAGGGTTAGGATGATGGGTTGATGGGGCTGTTACCGTAATAACGTTGAACGTCCTGTTTATGAGGTCCGGGGAGAGTGTTGCACTTGTCAAGCCTGGTGCGTTCAGTAAGTTATAATTTTAATGGGACTAATTTACTTTGCTAAGTTTCGTGTGCAGCGCCCCAACCTTTAGTTATTTATTTGTCTGGGTCTCATGAGTTGCCCTGGACAGTTTGTGCTGTTTACATGCACCACACGGTACAGAGTGAGCCTGCAAGATTGAGTCAAATGCCGCTGGCAAAGTGCAGTCTCTCAGGGCATGGCACTGGCTGAAAAATACTGTTTTACACAATACAAAACAACTCAGAACAGGGCTGAGCTTGATCTCAATGTGCACCTATCAGCCAGTGAAGTCAACGCAGTGTGGGCTCAGATAGACTGAGAACTGAGGTCGGTCTAGTACAGCAGGCAGCAGCCAACACTGTTATGGTAATATGACATTTTTCTTTGCTCTTGATTCTTGCTTTCCTAGTCTTGGCTCAAGAAGCCAAGTGTGTATGGTGAGCGTGTTTGGGGAAACTGTTTCTTCTTTCCTCTTCTCTTACTGTAACTTTCTCGGCAAAGCCAGCCAAGCTTCACCTTCCAAAGCAAGCTTCTTTAGGTCAAAGGATTCTCAAGAAAGGCACTGCTAGAGGTAGAATTTTATATCTTCATCTTATACTTCTACATTTGGTTTAGACACATGAAAATAGGTAATATTATCTTCCCACTCTGTAAACGACAAAGGGTAATGTAAAAATTAGTAAGTTGGGACTGAGGTTGTAGCCCAATTGGTAGAATTCACAAAACCCTGGCCTCAGTCTCTACCTCCACATCAGCTAGACACTGGAATTCATTCTTCAAATCTCAACACTCAGGGAGTTGGGGCAGGAGGAAGTTCAGATATTCCTCAGTTACATAGTGAGTTCAAGGCCAGCCTGAGAGACATGAGACCCTGTCTTAAAGCAAAGCAACTAGTGATCAAGGTCACTTTAGTCAAAGGTGTCGCAGGCTTTGAGGGTGCAGACACGCTTACATAGGCAATAACCACCATCCATTGTGTTTTGGTTTTGTTGCTGTTGTTGTCTGGTTGCTGTTGTTTTTGTTTTTCTAGAAAGAGTAAGTAAAGGTACAGTGCAGGCTAAGAGCATTTGCTGCTCTTCCAGAGGACCCAGCACCTACACTGAACAGTTCACAATTGCCAGATGACCTTTCAGGGATGACTTGGGCTGGGCTGAGACCCGGGTGGGGGACAGTGTCAGGGACCACATGTGAACATAGTTAAGCTTATTTCTTGCCTTGGATTAAAACCATAACTTTAGGATCCTGACGATGGACTCAAAATGGGGGGGGGGTCCACTGGATCTCTTTCAGTGTCCCCAAATGTGGCTGCATTTTCTGCTTCTTGCTATTAATTTGGCTCTTGAAATTGGCTTCTGAGGGAGGGTGCAAGGATTGAACCTGGCTTGGTGAAGCACAGGTTGTGACCCACAAGTTCAGGAACACTGACTCTGATCTTTTTCTCTCTGGAGCCCACTCAAGTTTTGGCAACTTTCTCTCTGTCCCCTTAGCTAGCTTTTCCTCTCTTCCAAATGTTATTCCCTTGCATGAAAGAGGAAGAGGGAGTCTTCTCTTTACCTTCCTTCATTCTTCTTCTCAACTCCAGCCAACTCTTCATCTCACAATATCTGTAGGTGAGCCAACAGGACCTTCATTGAGTTCCACCTCTATCTCATGTGCAAGATAGTAAACTGTTTAAAAGTCCAGATTCAAAGAATCAAAGAGGCCTATGCATCAAGCTCTGATGAATTTCTTAGTCTTTCCAAACTTGTTTCTTGTATATAGTGGACAGAACAATCAAATCTTCCCTGTGGTTCTAGACAATACAATGCATGAGAGCCCTGAGTCCAGCTCTCACATATAATAAGTACTTGTTAGGTGTCTTTTATTAGCACCAGCTTTCACAATTACATCTCAGCCTTGAACTATGCCTTAGGAGACAATTCGCAAGAAAGAACTGGCTCTTGCTCAGTACTTACCCTGTGAATCATCACCATAATTATTTTGATCAGAAAGGAGAGCCAATGATGAAAGGCACACATCCCTGCCCACAGCCGAGTTATTTGACATCAAACGAAAAAGCTCGTGTACAACAGAAAGAACAAATGGGAGAAAACTTTGGCCCACAGTTATGTGGTGCCGGATTGGTAACTAAGGTAAAAGGAACTCAAAGCAGAGTTGCTGACTCCACCAACAGCATGTAAGCGCTCTCCTTCCTTGACTCCCCAACTCCTCCTTTCCCTCATCTCTTGGATCCCAGCTGGCAAGAGGTAAGATTTCACTGGGTCTGGATCTGTGTTTCCCTGAATAGGAATGAACATTCCCCATACTCATTGAAATGTGTACATTCTCCATTAAGAGGCGCATCCACAGATCATCTTATATTTGCTATTGTGTTGCTTGAGTTCCCTTTGCCTTAGATACGAATCTGTCCTCACATAATAATGGGAAGAAATTTTCTCCCATTTATTTTCTTTGTTGTACACAAGCTTTTTTTAGTTTGGTGTTAAGTTTTTTTTTTCTGCTTTTGTGCCATGTGTACTGGGGGGGGGGGGGGCAAAACATCTTTATCCTAAAGTATTTCCCCTGTATTTTCTTCTAGTAATTTTATATCTTAAATTTTAATCTTTGATGTAATGTGTGTTGGCATTTGTGTACAGTGATAGGCAGGAAGGGTTCTAATTATGAAAATCATATCTTGAGAGTCTAGTGGATATTTTTCTGGATGAGGGGTACTCTTCAACCCACTACCAGTCCCCTCTTGCAGGATTACTTTCCCAGCAAGTTCTGGAGGTCTCCTGTTCTGTGGTACCTATACAGAGCTTAGGGCCTTTAGGCCCTGAAGGTCTGGGAGCAGATCGTATGGAAACCAGCAGTATTGGTGGGTCCATCTGTATAAACTGAAGATGTGACTGCTCCGTGGTATGGTTAAGGGGAAGGTTTTTATTGTAGACATGAGAGAGAAAACAACCAGAGGCATCTGGAAGAATCCAGAGTAGACAGAGAAAGTAGTAGTTGGAACATCGCTGCATAACTAGACCTGGCTATGAGAGAAGCAGGAACAGAGCAGAGAGAGAGAGAGAGAGAGAGAGAGAGAGAGAGAGAGAGAGAGAGAGAGAGAGAGAGAGAGAGAGAGAGAGAGATTCATTGGGTTAAAAGGAGAATGAGTAACTGGGACTAGGTTGGGGAGCGGGAGCCCTGGGAAGGTGGGAGTTTAGGGTAGAGGCGGCGATGAGAAGACCTGGGATGCTAGCACGGACTTTGAAATATGTCATTCATTCCTGTGACACCAAAGGAGACCAGCATGCACGTAGGTACGCTAACAGCACCACAGCTAGCCATGTGTCCCTCCTATATTTTGGAATTGGAGAAATGGAGTTTTCTTTGGACCTGACACCAGCTCCTGATTGGTATATCTACATTTCACAGGGAAGAAAGTAACCACTGATCTGTATCCTGTTGCTGTTTCATGCACAACACGGTGGCCTTTGGAGTATGGCCCATGTGACCTCTCACATTTTATGAAACTGTGTGTGTGTGTGTGTGTATGTGTGTGTGTGTGTGTGTGTGTTCTGTTTGGTATCATACCCAAGTGCTAGTGTTTGCAAAGTGTCTCTTATGCTAGACCATTCCAATTCAAAACAGATTAGCTCTGATAAAACTGACCCAGCCTGGTTTTCTGTGTGATGGCCTCAATTTCAAGCTGATCCATCATGGATGATTACAGTACAATAGGGTTTGGCAGAACAAAGGGAGGGGTTTTGAATTCTTACCTGCAATTTCCAGCTGTGGAGAGAACAGAAAACGAACGGCGAGGGAGGAAAACACACAGACTTTCCTCCTTGCATTTTTATGCTCCCTGGAATTCAACAACCCAGTTTCCCCCAAGAACAAATAAGCTCTCTGATACCAATTACAAGTGATACAAAATCTTCTCCTCCGGTGTCAAGTGCTAGAAAGCTTGGGAGAAAATACAAGGGATCAATTTCAGTGACTTTTAGGTTGAATACTTTAATACTCAGGGCCCCTCTCCACATGTTCTCTGTACATGCATGGGACTACATAGGTGCAAGCATCTGTGCATTCATAAAAATGGGGATCAAAGCAGTTGATGGCTGTTATTCTGTTGCTCCTCACCTTACTTCATTGAGACAGGGTCCCTCACTAAACAGAAAGTCCACTGGGTCTGCCAGGCTGCCTGGTTGGCCAGCTAGCTCTCCAATCTACCTGTCCACCACTCCTCCAATCCTGGGGGTTATAGATATGCCTTGGAGATTTGAACTCAGATCCTCAAACTTGTGGAGTGAGTGTTCTTACCCACTCAGCCATCTCACCAGCTCTCTGTTTTTTTTTTACGAGCTGTTTTTATTATAGAGTCTTATTTTTTCATTATTACATTTATTATTATTACTTTTTATTTATTATTGCTTTCTTCTTGGATGCTCTTCTCTGCTCTGGCTTCTGCACAGCTTTTACTTTTTAGTCTTCCTTGTTGGTCCTTTCTGTTTCTTTGCCTTTATTTTTCCTTCTTCCACCTCCCCAGCTCACCTCCTCAGCCTGATATTTCTCAGGATTTCCCCCCTTTCTCATGGGATGTACATTCTGAAGACTTGAACTGCCTGCTGGATACTGAAGATTCCCCAAGAGTACAGTATCTCTGGCTGTACCCATTTTACAAAATTGACTCAGATTCAAATAGATCAGTTGTTTAATGGCGCAGACAAGGCGTGTGTGTCCCACTGGTATAGTGAACACAGTGATTCTGTCTGTGTCTCATAACCTGTCTCCCTGAGAAAGCTACCCCTGTCCTTTCCTCTTCAGTGTCTTCATCAGTAGGCAGCTGGTGGTCCTGTGTCTCCTGTGGAAATAGGAATTACTTAAGGCTCTTGTTTTTCTGCAGCCCACATTTAAGGTCCGTATTCTGTTTTTCTTATTCCCCCATCAAACGTTTCTGCAACCTGTCTCTTACTTTCTCAATCTACCAGCACAGGACTTCAGATCCAGAATCAGATGAGGTTACTCTGGGCTGTGCCCTTGTCCTGATTAGGCCTCATTCAGCACAAACATTGCTGTCACTTTTAATGGCCTGAGAACCCAGTGGAATCTTAGCATGTTAAAATAAAGCCCTCCACAGCCTGGTCCCACACATTAGGTAACCTCTGGCTACTTCTGTCCTCCATGCTCCAACTCCATACCTGCTTGCATGTCAGCAAGGGCGCCATACTGTTTTATGTCCCCGTGGCTTGGCTGATTGTGTTCCATCTCCCTGAAACGCCCCACTGCCTTTTCTTGCCCAACCAGTCCTTGCACAGCCTTGCATCCTCTTATTGCCAAGTTGACAAACATTTGTTAAATACCAAGTATGTGCTAGGTCATGCTGAACAGGCAGACGGGGACTCTGTGCCTGCAGGGTGGATTCTCATTGCTGAACGTTGATCCTTGAGCTGAGTGTCTCGCCTAGGCCTTCCTTCCCCAGCAGTTTGTGCACATCCCTCCTTGCTCTTGGACTGGTAGGCTGAAACAATCTTCTGGCTTCTAGCCTCTGGCATACCGTCAGCATCCCAAAGGGCATAAGGTCTATGGTGCAGTCACCTCGGCATTTTAAGCAGTTGGTGCTTAGGACTTGAGAATTCCTAGAGCATGGTTCCCTTGGACCTTAGCTATTAGTTATGATTTTTGTTTGTTTGTTTGTTTGTTTGCTTGTTTCAGTTTTAATGTCTCCTTTCATAGAAGCTTTCCTGACCCTTCAGAACAGTCTGTATCCTGATGATTAACCCTGGGATATCCTGCACTCTTTCTTCACATATTTCTATATGGTTGTTTTTATCAACCTTCCACATTGCTTAATGGTGTCTTTAAGTGAGGTGACACTTGGGATACCATCGCAGAGTGGACTTGCAGAATCCTAAATGGTATAGCTTACTTCATGCCTCAGTTACAAGATATGTGTGTGCATCATGTGCACACGTGCATGGTATATAAATGATGTATGTATGTATATATCTTATGTATATGCATACACGTGCATGCATGTGCATGCACACACACACACATACAGTATAGTTTAGGAGAAAGAAAACAGGATATCAAATCAAACAAACTTAATGGTAAGCACAGGATGTATGAGGCTGCTGCTAGAGAAACAGGGTGTGCTATATTACAGTAAATATATTTTTCTAAGTAGAAAGCCTATGCTCTAACAATAAAAGGTATGAGAAAGTGAATAACCCCTGGCAGCCATTTGCGATCAAGTACACAATTGCCTTTGCTGTATGTCTGTACAGCTGGTGGCACAGTAGGTTTGCAGCAGCAGCAGACAGAGCAAAATGCCTTTTGCAGTGACATTCTGCTAGCCAAGACATTTTAGTTTATAGAATCTTTTGACTCCAAATAAATCATGGTACCCTTGTTGGGTATGGTGTTCATCACTGATCAAAATACTGCTATGTTATTGTTCAAGTTTGATTTTTTTATGCATTATGTAGTGAATTCCAAGAGATCTAGGGTATAACTAGCAGAATTGATTATGATAGGGAGGCCGCTTGTTTGTTCCCGGCTGCTCAGCCCCTAAATAACCACAAAGAAACTGTATTAATTAAATCACTGCTTAGCCCATTAGTTCTAGCTTCTTTTTGGCTAGCTCTTACATGTTAATTTAACCCATTTCTACCAATCTGTATGTTGCCACAAGGCTGTGGCTTATCGAGTAAAGTTCTGGCATCTGTCTCCAGTGGGGCTACATGGCTTCTCTCTGACTCTGACTCTGCCATCTTTCTCCCAGCATGACATTTAGTTTTCCCTGCCTAGCTCTGCTCTACCCTATCACAGGCCCCAAACAGCTTCTTTATTAACCAAAGGTATTCACAGAATACAGAGGGGACTCCCACATCAGTGGATGATATTAAATTGTTAGTAAATATTTGTTAACTGAGACATGGGTAATTTTCAGTGCAAGATAAGAGTTTTGAACTCATGGCTAGGGCTTCTAGAAAAATCAGAGCCAGGGCTGTCGAAATGATTTATGGGAAAAAGTACTTGCCATCCAGCCTGACAACCTGAGTTGAAAACTCAGAACCAACATGCTGAAAAGAGAGACGTGTGTCATCCTCTGCCATTCACACATACCTGGGTACTTGAGCAAGCAGGTTTGCCTGTGTGTGTGTGTGTGTGTGTGTGTGTGTGTGTGTGTGTGCGCACCCGCATACCTCCCCTCCTCCCATGCACACACTAAATAAAATGTAATATTTAAGATGTAATATTTAAGGGGTTGGAGAGATAACTCAGTGTTAAGGCCACTTGCTGCTGTTGCAGAGGACCTAGGTTTTAGTTCCCAGCACCCATACCTAGCAGCTAAAAACTGCCTGGAACTCCAGTTCTAGGGGGTCTGATGCCTCCTCTGGCTTCCATGAGCTCCAGACACAGATGTTGTGCACATACATACATGCAGGCATTCACACATACACATAAGATAAAAATAAATCTCTCTTTTTTAAAAAAAGTCATAACCATTTTAGAAGAAGGAGGAAAGAAAAACTGAAGTCAAATGCTGATTCTCTGGGTCACCTTTCACCCATCTGCAGCATGCAGATGTTCTGTTCCCCTGGGGGCATGCTGGAGAGCAGGTGGATGTTTGAGGAGAGCCATATTGAAGCAAATCTGCATAAATCCCTTATACGAACAGGAAGATGGTGTTACAGAATTAAACATATCATCTGGCGTAGCAGGTGACCTAGGATACCTATTTCAGTGGGTACTTTTAATTCTCCCCACAGGAAGTCTAACTATTTTTCTCTTTTTCTCCGTAGCGGTAACAAGAAGCGAGCCTTTTTTGAGAAAGGTTGCATCAAATCAGGTAAAAGGATCTACAAAGTACGAGGCATTTGACTTCAATTTTAGAAATTCCCAGTAGAGGTTTTCATGGATGGGCTCGATGGAATAGAACATTGTGAGTGGCAAATGCCTAGTAACTATGATGAAATGGTCAAAGATTTGTAAACTGTACCCTTGGCAGAAGTACTATTGCTTTTTTTTTGTTGTTTGTTTGTTTTGTTTTGTTTTTGAGACAGGTATTCTCTATGTAGCCCTGACTGTCCTGGAACACATTCTCTGTAGACCAGGCTGGCCTCAAACTCACAGAGATCTGCCTGCCTCTGCCTCCCGAGTGCTATCAATTGTTACTTCAACATACACAGACGGTCTGAAAGCAAAAAGAAAAATATTGCCGAAAGCGTACAAAATCATTACATGTCCCTTGTGTGGAACCCGGAGTTATTGATGAAACTGCAGTGCCAGCACCTGTTCCCACCAGTGTTCTTGTTCTTTTGAGGGTTCCTTTTACTTATGTTTATTGCAAAAATGATCACAGTAGCTTCAAGTAAAAACTCGGATATCTGTGAAGGCAGGCTTTCCTGGAGACAGTTGTGTCTTTGCTTCTGTTTCTGGTTGATTCTGGGCTTCTGTGTGCTAGAGGATGAGACAGGAAGGGAGGAAGGAAACAGTGCAGCTGGCCTGAGGGAGGTGTGAGTGTCCTCGTAAGATGACTCAAGGCCTAGTTCATTGCAACAGTCCTTCAAATTCCTAAAAGTCAACACTAGAATATTTTTAAAAATATGTATTGATTTTAAGACCAGAGATAGCAAACTCACTACATAGCCAAACAAGTAGCATTTTTTAAAATAAAAACTAATAATATCTTTCCGTAAGAAAACGAAATTAGTGGGGACAGTGGTACTCATACTTTGGCAAGTCTCACGTGTTTGACTTAATTGTGGTGTTTATCACTGTGGTGCTTGATGTGCAGAATCACCCGTGAGGCAGGTCTCGGGATGTACCTGTCGGGAATTATATTGATTATATCAACTGAGGTGAGGAGACTCACCTACTGTGTGTAGCATCATCCCTTATTACAGTCTTGGGCTGTGTAAGTGGAGAAAGGGAGCAGATTGGTAGCCTGCATTCAATGCTCTCTGCTTCTGGATGTGGATGTGATGCGACCAGTTGCTTCGAGCTTCTACCACCTTGGTTTCCCTGCCGTGATGGACAGTACCCTGGAACTGTGAGCCGGAAGATACCCTTCCTCCCTTAAGCTGCTTCTTAAAGATTGTTTATTACAGGACCAGGAAAAGAAATGAAGAGTGTTAGCTTTGTTGTTGTTGCTGCCCTACCAGAATGCCAAAAAGAAACACACACACACACACACACACACACACACACACACACACACCTCAAAAAACCAGTTTAGGGGCTGGAGAAATGGCTCAGTGATTAAGAGCATTGCCTGCTCTTCCAAAGGTCCTGAGTTCAATTCCCGGTCAACCACATGGTGGCTCACAACCATCTGTAATGAGGTCTGGTGCCCTCTTCTGGCCTGCAGATATACACACAGACAGAATATTGTATGCATAATAAATAAATAAAATATTTAAAAAACCAGTTTAGAGGATGAGAGCATCCTTCTGTTCAGGGTCCAGATGTTTCCTTTCATCGTGGCATAGAGAGCAGGGTTGAGCTGAGCAGCTCACATCATAGCAGCCCAGGAGCAGAGAAAAAGAGAGAGAGAGAAGGAAGGAGAGAGGGAGAAAGGGAGGAGAAGAGAGAATGGGCATGTTCTTGGCTCCCCGCTCCCACCTTTCATCTTATCTAGCCCAATCTACTGGATGGTGCGGTCTAGAGTCAGGGCAGGTTTACCCAGCTCAGTTAATCCTGTTTGGAAACATTCTCAGGGACACACCCAGAAGTGTGCATCTCAAATCTCCTAGGTGCCCTTCCCTGCAATGAAGTTTGCCAGATTAACCGTCACAAGGAGAAAGAGACGGGTCTCATGACTGCTCTCATGTTCTGTGTGATGAACAATGAATGGAGTTGTCTGGTGATATCACCTGTCTATCCACCTTAGGAAACGGCACTGCAGAATAACGTTGGGAAGGGTCAAGCAAGTCTCCTGGAAAAACTGTGATGTGCTGGACTCCCAGGCCACACCTTCAGAACCACCCTGATAGAAAACTTGAAACTGAGCTTCATCTTCCCTTTTATTTTGTTGTCTAGAAGCTGAAGCCCCTCATGAAAAGAAGTGCGCAGGTCTAGGGAGAGCTCAAAAGCTTATAGCAGTGTGCAGCAAAGAGATTTGACAGTGGGAAACACAGCTCACAGCATAGTTATTATTTTTTTTAATCTTCTAACATCTTGTGCAATAGCCCAAGATGTCTGATGTCTAAGTCGTAAACAATTTGGGGATAAAAACACTTTGGGTTTTCAGTGGGACTGTTACACCTGATTTAGAATTTGAGTTTGTTTTGACTTGGAGACATATCAGGCAGAATATCATTAGACGTAGGGACATCGTTGGTGACTGGAAGACTTTCTTGGGGGTGAGATGTATCCCGTGGGACCCTCCAGAGATGATGGCGTTCAGCAGTGAGGGACCAATCACCTTGCCTGTATCTTGACAGAGCGACAGACAGACCAACATCTTGATCATTGCTTGCTGTGTGGGGTTTGTGCTGATGGTGTCAGTGCTTCTGGGATTTCTCCTTCAAGGTAAGGGGGGCAGGTCCAGATGTGATGGACCTGCAGGGATGGCCATTTGTGGGTGGACTGCAGAGGGGCCGTGACTCAGGAGGGTCAAGGGAGGGAGGATAGTTCTGTTTCCTCCTCTTTCCCTTTATCTTGGAAAAGGATCAATTCTCTCACTGTCCTCACCCCAGTCATGGGGTGACAGGTAAACTCATCACAACCAAATGGCTTTGTGCATTGTCCTGATAAAGCTGACACCTAATGATGGAAAAAAATGAGACCAAGAGCACATTCATTGATAGGACACAGATACCATACACAACTTGTGCTTAATTTGTTCGTTGTTATTGACTTGTGTTGAAACTACTATTGTTCCCCTCCCCCCATTTAGTTTTTGAGACAGGGTTTCTTTTTGTAGTCCTAGCTGTTCTGGAACTCACTCTGTAGATCAGGCTGGCTTCCAACCCAGAGATCCACCTGCCTCTGCCTCCTAAGAGCTGGGATCAAAGGCGTGTTCCACCACAGGCTGGCTATTCTCTTTAAAAAATCAATTATTTATTTGTTTTTATGTGTGGAGTGGTTTACCTGTTTTTATGTGTGGGGTGTGTGGGGTGTCTGTATACCACATGTGCCTGGTACACCCAGAAAAAGGGGAATTAGTTTTGTTGGAACTGGAGTTACAGACAGTTGTGAACAGTCATGTCTGTGCTGGGAATTGAACCTGGGCCCTCTGGAAGAGTATCATGTGCTCTTAGCCACTGATCCATCTTTCTAGCATTGTTACTCCTTTCTTACAGTTTGAAACACCCCTGCTGTCTTGTCTTATATTTCCAAGCAGTGAGTGTCACAGGCATAAAAGTGTGCACCTTTAAAGCCAGCTTGCTTAGGGACCACAGATGGTCTTCAATGGCCCCCGCCTACATTCTTCAGGGAATGGGATCCAAAGTTTTTATTAAATTCTGAAGCTGGCCTGTGATTTACACCTTTCTCACCTCAAAGAGAAAACGGTAAATCCTTCAAACAGGAGCTATGAAATAAGCATTACGGTTTTCACATAAAGTCCAGGGACACGGCACCCAGTGCTGCTGTAAAACAGAGGAGAATCGGGGCTTCGCAGAAGCCAGCCACAAGATGAGATTATTCGCCATTGAATCTGTCCTTGGAGAGTGAGGCTTGCGATTAGCACTTAAGTGAAGCCATAGCTGCTGTCTTAGATGGTTCTTGGTGTATCTCATAAAAAATACTTTAAAACCCAAATGAGGCGCTGGGGAGGTAGGTTAATAAGTAAAGTTCTGCTGCTTAAGTATGAGGACCTAAGTTTGATGTTTTAGAACCTATGCAGAAAAGCCAAGCAATGTGGCATTTGCTTATAATTCCAGTGTTGGATATATAAACCATACTCTAAGAAAGATCCCATGCCCAGGAATAGTTGCCCAACACAAAACAAATTCCGTGTCTTCCTTCCTTCCTTGTGCGTGTGTGTGTGTGTGTGTGTGTGTGTGTGTGTGTGCACTTTCTGCTTTGTTTCATATTTCTTGTCTTATTGCTTATTGGTTTTCTTTCTTTTAGTGTGTTTGTTGTGATTTTCATTTGTGTTCCAGGTTATTTTTTTAATGTTTTGAGAGAGAGGGAGGGACAGCGAAAGGAAAGGAGGCAGGGAGAGAGACAGACAGACAGACAGAGAAAGGGGAGAGAATATGAATATGATGTTGGGTGGGTAGGGACACAGGGAAACTCTGGGAAAAAAATGATCAAAATAAGTTTTGTGAAAAACCATTTTAAATTAAAAATGTATTGAAAATGTAACACTGTAACACCATAGCCCACAACATAGGAGCCTCTTTGAGATGAATGGGTTGAATTGAAGGCCAGAAACAACATCAACTGGGGGAAGGGGAGGCTGTCCCTGCCAATGCCCATGTAGTCTCTTTGGAAGGGGGTAGGCTCCTCCCAGCAGTTCCCAGAGCAGCTCTGCTCACATCCTGGCCTTGTCTTTTCAGGGAGAGTCACAGAAGCCAATTGTTTGCGGAGACACAAGAGGTAATTCATCTTGCATGGCCGATTGTTGGGATGATTATTCAGGCTGCTACACATGATTAGATACCACTCAGTGGTTTAATGGCTTGTGCTTGTGTTCTGATTAAACACAGGGTTGGAGAGACATTGCATTAGAGGCAGAAAAGGCTGTGGAGTTTTAACTCACATTAACCTCTGTCTCAGTTAACTAACATTGCATGCATGTCCAATAGGACTAAGAAAAGCATTAATGGAAGTACAGCATGCGAAAGATGATGTGTGCCATGGTATTCTCTGCTTGAAGCTATTTCAGCACTCAGTGACTTCATTTTCAAAGCACATTCATTGTTTGTATGGAGTCGCTGAGAAGAGGGTTAGCAGTATAGGATCTAGATAATGTATTTGCAGCATTATTACTGGGATTTGGCTCCTTTGTCCCGTAGACCAGCAAGTTTCACTACTTTAATAATTAATTAATTAATGTTTTTGTTTTTGTTTTTTTGAGATAGGGTTTCTCTGTAACTTTGGAGCATCTCCTGGAACTCACTCTATAGACCAGGCTGACCTTGAACTCAAAGAGAGTCGCCTTCCTCTGCCTCCCAAGTGCTGGGATTAAAGGCGTGTTTCACAACGCCCGGCTCTTGCTTTTGTTTATAAGGAGTATATAAAGAGTCTCTGGAATTAGATTTTTGAATATCTGTTCTGTTTACAGCTTTTAGGGTGAGATAAATGAAAAGACTTGGCAACAATTAATTGCGTCAGCCCCACAACGTTTATCGACAATGGTGCTTTATTAAGTGGGGGACCTGAGGCTCTGCAAGGTGATTTTCTGAGTTCAAAGGTGGAGATCCCTTGGGACAGCAATGCTTTTAGATCATGATTTTATATTTTTCAAAGTGAATTGTACTCTATGGTTAACAGGCTGGCAAAAGCTCTCTGTGTGCTATACCTGTAAAATAGGAGGCTTGGGCAGGATGGAGTCTCAGTCTGGTGTCCTCAGCCTGGGTTAGGGGTGCTGTAGCTTAGCAGGTCCTTTGATCTTACCTTTTCTGTTTTTTGACCAGCCCCTTTCTCTCTTTATAGGCTAGACAACACTGAAGATTCCAAAAGTGTGCTCAATGACATGTCCCATGGGAGGGATGATGAAGATGGAATCTTTACTCTCTAACTTGTCACCTTTTCTTAGGATTAAGCACGGGGGATGGCATTTGAATTGTCAAAACAAGTTTGGGGACATAGCAATTTTCATTTAAAGTCTCACTGTTTTTTTTTTCACTGATGCTATGGGTCTAGACTCCTTTTATCTTCCCGCATGAAAGTGCTTTAGAGACACATCTTCCCTGCCTAGCGCTTTCGCTGTCTCTGTAGTGCTGTGGCTAGGTGATCCTTTCTCCACTGGGCATGTTACTGTCAGTAGCGAACTCATTGCCAAAGCCACGGGAGTCCCTTCAGTCTCCCAACAGGAGAGGAAGTTAGACATTCCCAAAGCAAAATCTCTTTCCGCAGACAGCGTCTGCCTGTTGGTGGTAGCTGAACTCCGTTTACCAGTGCTCATTTAATCTGTCTGGTTTCTTCTGGTCTCTGAGTCTTCTTTCCTACCTCAGGCGCTTTCCTCTTACACATGCCTGCATCTCCCTTTCTCTGCCAGCCTTCTGAGTTCAGTGGCCCCACTGGGTGTAGTATGAGCAGCCCAGGGCTTCATTCAGGACGCAGGTAACACCACAGAATAACAGCGAAAGTTTGACTCGCTTCTAAAACTCCCGACTTCTTTTATGATCTGAATGTCTTTTTATATCTGAGTGTCCTTAAAGCAGACCACAGTGCCATCTGAACTCTTGCCAGTAAAGTTGGATTTTGGAAGCAGCCAAGTGCCCATCAGGGCGAGGGTATCAGATGACAAGGATTTTGAGCGGACAGAACACTGAAGCTGTCCAAGTGAATTTTTCTAAGTATAATCCATTGTAATCGCAGCCCAGGAAGAACAGATTTGTCCTAAAACTGTAATAATTACCAGTACAAGGAACCCTGAGAGAGAAATAAGAGCAAATAGCTGTTGAATGAGTGGAAATTATAATACCTATTCAATGCTTTTACCAGAATTTTGAGAGTGATTCCCCTTAGAGTTGCCACATGTCACTGGGGAAGTTGGGGTCTTAGAGCTCTTAGTCTAGTTAATAAAATAATTTAAGAATGTACTTAAAAGAGAAGCTTGAAGATAATTTTATATATATATATATATATATATATATATATATATATATATATATATATATGAAAAACTCACTAATTGTGGTGATACGCATCTTTAATCCCAGCACTTGGGAGGCAGATGCAGGTGGATCTCTGTAAATCTGAGGCCAGCCTAGTCTACATAGTGAGTTATAGGACAGCCAAAGCTACACAGAGAAACCCTCTCTTGAAATAAACAAACTAACACATAAACAAACTCCCAAGCTCTAAGGCAGGAAAGCTGTGACTCTCCGTGGTCACCTGGAGGAATGAGATAGACAGGATGGAGAGACAAGGAGCATGAAAAGCCTTTGAATTAGGCCAGCATGCAGACCAGCCACACAACGAGCAGACAGCCACCCAACAGACGGACATTCTCACAGAGGGATGCACTTTAAAGAAAGAGAGAAACCCAAAGTGATGGGGAAATGGGGCTTAGGGCAGAGATAGAAGCGAAGGGAAAGTTACGATTTGGGGGTAATCAGAGAAGTGAGCAAACTTAGGGAGTTGCCTGGCTGCATCTCTGTAAGTGAGGCAGAAGAATTCTGGGAAGGGAAAGAAAAAACACATTAAAGGAATGAATCACGTTTCCTCCCTTCTCTCTCGCATGGCTTCCTGTGAACCTGTCTTCTTAAAGGGTGGTCTCTTGAGCAGATGATTGACCAACCCAACAGGATTCACTCTCAAGGGGGCAAAGGCATGTCTCCACCATGCCTGTTCTCATGTCTTTAACGTGAGAACAGCACGCCCCCTCCCATGCCAGCCTCGCTGTTTCTAAGCTGTGTGCTTCAGGCCAGCGGCCACCACACCAGCTGAGGTTGTTAGGAATGTGGGTTCCTGCCCTCACCCTGTACCCACTGAACCAGAAACTCTGCAGGGAGAGCCTGATGACCTGGGGTTTAGCAAGCTCTTACAGAGCAATAGCCCCAAACTGGCATGGTCTCCCTCTCTCAGACTATGTGGTGGCAAGCCCGGATGAACAGAGGTTAGGAGCTTCCTAAATCAGCAGGCCTGCTTACTGTAGATTCAACTCTCAGGCGATCCACCTGACTTTTTTTTTTCATTTATTTATTTATTTATTAAAGATTTCTGTCTCCTCCCCACCGTCACCTCCCCTTCCCTCCCCCTCCCCCGATCAAATCCCCCTCCCTCAACAGCCCAAAGAGCAATCAGGGTTCCCTGCCCTGTGGGAAGTCCAAGGACCACCCACCTCTATCCAGGTCTAGTAAGGTGAGCATCCAAACTGCCTAGGCTCCCACAAAGCTAATAGGTACAGTAGGAGCAAAAACCCATTGCCATTGTTCTTGAGGTCTCAGTAGTCCTCATTGTCCACTATGTTCAGCGAGACCGGTTTTAACCCAGGCTTTTTCAGACCCAGGCCAGCTGGCCTTGGTGAATTCCCGATAGAACATCCCCTTTGTCTCAGTGTGTGGGTGCACCCCTCGCGGTCCTGAGTTCCTTGCTCGTGTTCTCTCTCCTTCTGTCCACCTGACTTTTGAAGTATCTTTCTCCCAGGAACCGCCAGCTACAGCTTTTTCCCTGCTAAGGTTTTTCCCATGGACCAGCAGAGATATTTCTCCTCAGCACAAGCCAGAGGTTCCTGGTTCCTGACTTTCAGCTCTTATACCCACAGAGAGCTCCTCCTGGGTTCAGATGACACACTGATGACCTCAGCAGCCAGGCAGTTGAGGGAGTAAGTGGAGGAATTGAAGGCCATTGCAGATGACAAAAATGTGCATATGCCTAATAGGACATAAGATTTCAGTTAGTTAAACAATGTCCCATGCAAACAAACATATGACATGAGTTAGGACTAGGAGAGGCCAGCTGTAGACTGGATTTATAAAGTGAGAGCTGATTTAGAAAACAAACGGGATATAGCTCAGTGGTAGAGCATTTGACTAGCATGGGCGAGGCCCTGGGTTCCATATCCAACACTGCTTAAGTGTACTAAGACTCCTTAATTAGAGCTGGGCTTTGGTGCAGTTTTTTCATCCTCTTTGTGTAGTCAGGATGAACTTGTAGCTGGGTGTGAACAACCTTCTAGTATCCGTTTTGTGTTAGAATGGAGGTGTGTGTGTGTGTGTTTTATTGTTAAGGAGTTTAAAATCTAAAGGAGACAACACACCTAGCGAAAATGATGGGCTGGAACTGTTGTTTCCCGTTTCCACAAGGAAAAGCTGACTCACAGTGGCTCGTACAGCTGACGTGTATAGAGGAAGGCCACAATCTAACCCGGAGGATTTATAGCAGCCTGGCTTTCCAACCTTGGCCTTGGAACGAAATAGGTACTGTAATCATTCGAGGTCTAAACAGCATCCTGGACACTCAACTAAGGGTTTCAAGGCAAGCATCGAATTTGGCAGCAATACGTCAAAGCTTGCTTGTTAACCCCTTATTCAGAGTTTAGAATACCAAAGCCTAAACGCGAAAGAACTCACTCAAGGTCACATAGTCCAACCTCCTGCAGCAGAGCCAGGCCTTGAATCAAACCCAAAGGACCCTCTTTTTGTTTTGCTTTGCTTTTTCGAGATAGGGTCTAGTGTGTTCCATGCTGGCTTTGAACTTGCTATGTTGCTGAAGATGACTTTGAAGTCCTGGTTTTCCTGTCTCCATTTCCCAAGGTCTGGGGTTATCCAATGCTCTGGCCTCTACCCTGAGCTTTCCAGTGAGGGCTTTAGTTGATGGCTTCACTCGCCGCTTCTCCTGCCTTGACCTTCATTGGACCTAAGTGGACTTTAGTTTACTAAGATCGCTGGCCATCTGAGTGTATTGACTGTTCTTTAGCTGCACCCCCTTTGCAACTCAATCTTCCTTGTCCCCATGTTATTGACTCAGAACCCTATTTGCATTTGCCGAGAAAGCAGCGGAGGAGAACCTGGCAAGCGCCTTAATGAAGCCAGGTGGGACACATTTAAATGGGAATGTGTGGAAGTAACTCACAAAGAGCCGAAGCCAGCTGTCAGCAGGCTTAATGAAAGGTTAACAGGAATCCGGCGATGGCTGGCTGGGGAGACTCTTTGTCTCTCTAAAGAAAACAGAAAGTTGAGAAGTGGGCTCCCCGGGTGGACGCAAGAGCAGTAGGAGGAAGCCACTTGAAACCGCAGGATGGAATCTGTAAATAGAGTTTCATTTAGCTTTGTAAACACGCCACAGTCTTTAAAGGGAAAAGGAAAATGCCTTCAGCTCTGGTTGCTTTGAACAGCAGAGGACAGCAGGGGGAAGTGTTCCCCAATAAAAGGAATGCTAGTGCTCTATTGAAGAAGCCCCGGGGAGCCCTGGGATGATTACTAGTGGAACAGAAGGTTGGTGGGAGCAAAAAGGCTCCATTCTGAACCGGTGCACATTATCTATATTGGAAATGGAATAGTTGGGCCAGGGGCCCTTACACTGCTTCTGTCTCAAATCCCATTACTCAGCTGAAGAAACTGAGGCCAACTAAGGAGGCAATGAATTGCTCACCGACCTCCTATGCCCAATCAAATCCACAAATCCATTAGGTTCTTATTGGTGTTCCACACATCTTGACATTTCTTCCCCTAACTATACATCCGTGCCATCTTCCTTAGCACCCTTCTGACCCACGATGCATTACCGCTTCTGGAAAGAGGAACTGGAGTGTGCAAGTCCATGGCCAGGCTGCTCTGTGACTCTCTTAACCTCCTGACCACAGGTTAATGTGTCTGGGTTTGCCTGGGACTTTTCCGGTTTTAAAAGTCCCAAACCTAGCCTGCTGGAGAAGCATCCCCTGACTGGTCCTGGGCAAGCACTGATGAACACTCAATCTACATCCACACTGGAGAGCAGAGACAAGCTCGCATAGACCTTGCACTTGACTTTCTGATCCTGATCACGTTTTTCCTGAGACTCTGCAGTGGCTGAGATCCGGGGTTTGAGTGGGCTACTCTCTGATCTGGCTTCTAGAGTCTTCCAGTTTAAAAAAAAAAAGTGGGACTCAAATTGCCTCTTCGGAATGCAGAATCATAGGCCCCACTTTAACGCAATTGGGTAAGTACCTTTAATGAGACTTGTATGATCTTCAGCCAACTTATGCATATCAGTGCTAAGAGCTCCGGTTGAAAACATTGATTTTCAAACATAACCACAATCATCTGGGGGACTTTAAAGAGTACTGTCATGTAGCTCTTCCTCTGAGGTCCAGATTTGATTGGCTTGGGGAGACCTGGCTGCTGGGAGTTCTGAAAGTACCCATGCTTGCTGACCACTCTTCAGGACAAAGGTAGCTTTGCTCCAGACAGTAATGTCGATTAATCAGGGTTAAGGCTTGGCCTGAAGTTACAAGGCTTTGTGTTTTGAGTGCTTCCAAATGATTTTGCTCAAAGAAATGATCAATGAGATGTTCAGAAAAATCTGAGAGACAAGATAATGACCAATTATTACAAAAGATTCCCATTAAAGGAAGTAAAGTTGAGCGGGGAGAGGGGTGAGGGGTGGGATGACTCAGTGCCTGAAGTGCTCCCTGTACAAGTGTGAAGACCCAGCAACCATAGAAAAGTTGTCTACAATCTCAGTGCTCTGCAAGCAGAACGGGGGATGCCAGGGTCAAAGCTACTAGCTAGACAAGATGAATCCATAATCTCTGGGTTCAGGGAGAGACCCTGCTTTCAAAAATTAGGTGTAGAGTTCAAGAACGAGACTCAGCATCAATGTCTGGCCTTCACACACATACACACATGTGCCCACCACATGCAAACATTCATACACACACATACAAGTAAAAGTCAAAATCTAACATATATATATATATATATGTATGTATTATATATATATATTCTAACAGGTATAAGATCTATCTTCTTATATATAAATATAGTGGAAGACCCTTCTTGATGAGCAAATATTGTCTTCATGAGACCGTATTCAACTGCAAGGAAGAGAACACAAAATTAGCTAAGATTGGATTGATTTCATGTAACTAGAAGTTTGAGTCTAGGGCTGTTCCAGGTTTGGTTTAGCAGCTTCATTGAGTTGAGTCATCATTCAATGACATTCTTGGCGCTCGTCTCATGGTTGTAGGGTGGCTGGCACAACTCAAATATGTTTCCACATGGCAAGGACAGGAGTGGCTAGTGGGGTTTTCCCTCATATGTGACTCTACATAAAAGAGAACTCTCTCACCTAAGTTACTAGAAGGTTGTCCCATATTTCTCATTGTCTGGAACTGGGTAATGGATCCAGTCCTGGGAGTGACTGACACTGGGCAAGCTCATTTGCACCCATGTCTTTTATCTTCCAGGATCTGCACATAGCTATTCCAAACATAGGCTGGTTGGTGTGGGTGAAACTAGGAGGTTGCTAGATAACATTTACTTGGCTATATGCATTCATCCACCAGGAGTGTACTGGTTGGCTCCTATCTGCTGAACAGCAGGGGTATAACAAGAGAAAGAAAGCTCCAAGCACTGTTCCAAGGCAGATTGAAGGCAACAAGACCAATATTTTTTTTAAAAAAATTTATTCTCCACTTCATGATTTCAAGTGGTTGGAACATTTGTGATGTCCCCAAGGGACAACAAGAGAATGATATAAAACTTTAGAAATTCTGTGCATATTTTTTTCTTGAAACTTTTGATGTGGGAACATTGGGGTGTTTTTGAGAATGGAACCTTTCTCAGAGAGTTAGGACTCCAGAAACTCAATGGTCTTCAAAGCCATCCAGACCCTGTGGCATTCCGGTTCTCATCTTACGGATTCCAAGCATGAAATTCACAGACCACAAAGGATATATTTAAGAGAGAAGTTTATCGGTGGTGGCTCACGCCTTTAATCCCAGCACTCGGGAGGCAGAGGCAGGCGGATCTCTGTGAGTTCGAGACCAGCCTGGTCTACAGAGCTAGTTTCAGGACAGGCTCCAAAGCCACAGAGAAACCCTGTCTCGAAAAACCAAAAAAAAAAAAAATAATAATAATAATAATAAAATAAATAAAATAAAAAAAAATAAAAGGATATATATTCCACTGAAACCCAGAGGAAGCACCTCAACACCTGACTGGGCCAAATGGACTAAGGGTCATTGGGTTCCCTATTCCTCTCTTTACTTTCTATCATTCTCTCTCTCTCTCTCTCTCTCTCTCTCTCTCTCTCTGTCTCTCTGTCTGTCTCTCTGTCTCTGTCTCTCTCTCTATATATACATATACGTATATATACATATATACATATATATATATATATATATATATATCTGACACTTCTCTAAACTGTGGGATTCTCTGAAAACACAGCAGCCAGCAAAGTGTCAGTCAGCCAGAGGCAAGAAGGAAGTTCCATTCAACCTGACTCAGTAGCCAGGTTGGTTCAAACTTTGAGAGTCCAACATTGACATTGGGTAGTTTGTTTCAGGCATATTTAAGCATGGCACAATTTGGAAAAAAGTTCCCTAGTGATAACCCAATCTCACGTATACAACAAAGCTTAAGACATGATTACACTAAAACTCTTTGTAAAGAGTACATCAGACTTTCTCCAAAGATGGGTTCTGTAATTAACTGTGTGTGACCTTTAAGGGACTGGGGGAGGATCTGGTGTGGTTTGAGTCAAACAGATAGCACAAAGGTCACTTGGCTATTACTACCTCCATTCTCAACCTTCTGGGCAGAAAGAAATGTGGTCTCCCTTTGAAGAGACAGCCCTGCATGTTTAACATTCCTCCTCGTTTGCCTGGTGCTTATCTGTGAGCACAAGGGCCTCCCGTCACCTACATCACTGTTTTATTTTTGTAGTGGTGCAGATCAAACCTGGGCAGGCACACACGGGGCATCACCCACTCCATCACTGAACTACATTCCTACCCCATGGTTTCATGTATTCCTTTGAGGTAGTTGGTGGTTTCATTCAATTTATTTGACAAATGAAGGACTAGGCGCTGAGACAGATGCCTAGTTGGCCCACAGCCAATCTGGAATTCAAACTCTGGTGCTGTGCCCTGGCTCAGGCTCAGGGCTTTCCTCCTGAGCCTCTTCAGTTGTGTAAAGGCACCTACATACCCCCTGTGGCAGAAAGTGCCTGTCATCCTAGCTGCTTGGAAGCCTGAGATAGGAGGCTCACAAGTTCTAGGCCAGCTAGGAAAACTTGGTAGACGTGGTTTCAAACTAAAATTAAAAAAAAAAAAAAAGGTATATAGTCATATAGTATGAGAGTGCTTTTGGAGGGGAGGTCCTGGGCTTAACCTCCAGAAAAAAAAGGACAGGCAGACAGACAGAAAAAAAGAAGGAAGGAAGGAAGAGAAAGAAACCTTGGTAATCTCTTAGTGATTCCATTCTTACCCTGCAGAAAGCAGGAAGGACCACTCGGCCATGAGCTTTAGGGTTCTCACACTCCTCTTTGGTCGCCTTAGCTAGAGGACTGGGTTTTCTTCATCCTAGTTTTTTGAATCCTTCCAACCTAGGGTTGGGGGAGTGGTGAAGAGCACAAAGCTGGGAGGATCTAGGGGGTTCTGGGTCTTACATTCTTAGGAGAGTCACGCTTTTACTTACCTCCAAGTGAGGCCATAGATTTGTGTACAGAGAAGGGGTGGTAAAGTTGAACGTGTGAATTCTGATACGAACTTAGCTGCCTTCAGCGTTGGAAAGTTTACCTTGAAAGACTTCACCGGCAAAGGAGGCCAGGGTGATGCAGCAGCTGGCAATTCCTGCACGTAGCCATGAGGCCCTGAGTTCTGTCCCCAGCGCTCAAAGGAGAAGCTGGGCAAGACAGCAAGTGTTTGTAATCTCAGGGCTGGGGCTGGAGACAGGAGGCCCCCAGGCTTTGCTGCGTGCAGAGACTAATGTCCTTGGTGAATACTGGGTTCTGGGAGAGATCCTTTCACAACAAAACACAACAAAATCAAACAAACAAACAAACAAACAAAAAAAAAAACCCCAGAGCATCAGGGTAGAGAGCAACTGAAGAAAACCCCAGAGGTTGACCTTTGGTCTCCACATGTATGTGAACATACATATACACATATACACAGCACGCTAAAGCTAGAGCGGGAGGGCATGGACTGGAATCCACTCTCCTGCACAGTCTCTTGGCTGGCAGTCCTCCTCAATTATAAATAGGGAGGCAAAAAAACATCATAGGGTGTTGTTGTTGGGGTTTTGGCAGTCAACCTCCTCCTAGACTCAGGCAATTTATTCTCAGGCAATTTATTCCCTGAGGTCCGAGGAAATGCCTGAAAGACATTACAGAAGCTTCAGGCAGCTTCTGGGGATTAGAAAAGACAGTCAAGTGTTGCTTTGCTGCAACTCCCTTTGTTTGCTGGGTGGTGGTAGCACAAGCCTCTAATCCCAAAGAGAGGTGGATCTGTGTGAGTTTGAGGCCAACCTGGTCTACAGCATGAGTTCCAGGACAGGCTCCAAAGCTACAGAGAAACCCTGTCTCAAAAAAACAAAAACAAATAAACAACCCCCCCAAAAAAACAACAAACAAACAAACAAACAAACAAACAAACAAACAAAACAATTCCCTTTGTTTTCCAGAGTGAATGAAGTTTCTTAATTAGCCAAAGACTCAATATCAACTACTGGTAGAGCCGCAATTGCTGCTTTAAAGCCTGCGGCTGAAAATGTTTGTTGCCTGTCAGTAGACTGATAGGACGTAGAACTTGGAGTCAAACTGGTCTAGATCCCAAAGAGCCCATTGCCCAGCTGGGTGGCCCTAGAGAGTTGTTTCTTTTCCTTTGGCTCTCTTTCATCCTTTCCAATGGCTGTGTGGAAGGATACTGGTACCCTGTAAGTAAATCGTGGATGGAGAGATGCTGACAAGACTGTCAGTGTGGTACCTGGTCCAGGCAGGGATTCCATGGTGAGCAAGCATCTCTGTTAGCTGCCTGGAGTCATCAGTACTCGTGTATTGATGTTTACTGACAGGAGCTATGTGGATTCCATGAGAGGACAAGCATGCCTGCTGTGCTTAGAGAAGAGGCAAGTTGGACTTGGATGTTTGCGGGTCTATCTCGGAAGCTGAGTTCATGCCCATTAATCTGTAGTCTGGTATGTTTGAGAATCGTAGGATCATATGGAAAGCATATATCTGGGCTTGGCCCTTCGAGTTGCTGACCTGATGGATCTGGGAAGGAAAAGTGCACCCTGCATTTGCGATGGCTTTGTCTACTAGCACTCTGACGCAGAAGTCAGGGAAGCTCAGTCTGAGATGCCAGCGCTCAGTGCTCATGTCAGCCAAGCGGATCCCTGACTGTGATCATCTTTCCATCCTTTCCTGAGCACTTGTCAGCTTCTGGGTCCTGTGCCTAGCCCAGTTTAACTCTTTCTGGTCCTACTGTGTCTGTTAACCCTAGGGTTTGTACCCTCTTCATCTCTGGTTCTTTTTCCTCGCTTACTGCTTCTGGTTTATAGCTAAGTTTCTGAAACATTCCTAACTTCATTGATTTCATTCTAAGCTCTTACACACACACACACACAGACAGACACACACAGACAGACACAGACAGACACACATAGACACACAGACACACACACACACAGACACACACACATATACAGACAGACAGATAGACAGACACACAGACACACACATACACGCTGTCATGCCACCTTGGGGCAGTCCCTCTGGAGCTTTTGACACCCTTGGCTTTGAAGCTCTGGGAAGGGTGCAGGTGTGGCAGAGAGTGGCCCCAGAGAAAAGAGTATACCTCTTTGGAGGGTTTTGTGCCTGTTGGGAACATGGGGAAGGTCAGAAACTTCACAGGGAGGCAACTCAGGGGCGGGCCTATGCCTGAAGTCACCACTTCTCACAAGCAGGGTGGCCATGTTGAGGCCAGACACCTGGGAAAGGGCTGGCTACCCTCTATGAATCCTTCCCAGCTCTTCCTGCACCTACTCAAAAGGCTTTCCTGTCTGCCACACCATCCTCTCCTTTATGAATGGTATCAGCCACCTCATACTGGACTTCCAATATAGTGGAAAATCTCAGAAGATGGCTGAGTGAGCCATTCTGTACCTGAAAAAAGGTTGTAAAGTACCAGATATGTAGAGTGTAGACAATATGTTGAGAGTTCCTTATCTCTAAGATATACGCTAGAAGTTATTTTTATAAAGATTTGTTTAAATTTTGTATGTATTAATATTTTGCTGACATATATGTAGGCATACCATGTCTCAGCTTGGTGTCAGAGGACGGTTTGGGTACATGGAACTCGATTTACAGTTGTGAGCTGCCGTGTGGGTCCTCGGAACTGATGTCAAGCCCTCTGCAATAACAACAAGTGATTTTTAATTGTTAAACCTTTTCTCTAGTCCCTAGAAGCCTTTTTTACATTTCAGTCTTTCAGATTTATTTTATTTTATATGTGTGTTTCCTTCATGTATGTTTGTGCATGCCTGGTGGTCACAGCGGTCAGAAGATGTCAGATCCTCTGGAGTTGGAGTTACAGATGACTGTGAGCCAGTACGTGCATGCTGGGAACCAAACCTGGAACCTCTATAAAAGCAGTAAGTTCTCTCAACTGCCAAGCCGTCTCCCCAACTCTATATTTTAGTTTTAAATCCATCTTACACTTCAGTTCACTGTGGAGTTTCCCATTCCTACTGAAGGATGGGGACTAGAAGATAAACGTTCTGGCTTCTGTCTGGAGTCTGGTTATTTTAGGTTTTATAGTGTGTTGAATCAGATATCACGCCATTATTTAAACTTACATTTCCCTGGAGACCCGAACAGTGGAAAATGGCATATAGGAAAAAAGCAAATGAAAACTACAATCAAAGCCCACTTTTAAAAGGCAGACAAGCTGGGCACAGCAGCTCAAGCCTTTAGTTCCAGCCCTGGGGAAGCAGAGGCCAGCCTGGTCTACATCGTAAATTCCAGGAGCCAGGGTAACACAGAGAGAACCCGTTTCAAAAACAAACAGACAAAAACAGCAAAAACAAAAGACGATGACAAACCCTTCAAGGGCTGGGAGAAATCAGACCCCTCACACACTGTTGGCCAGAGTGTAAGGGTGCACAACTCTTGAGTGTATGTCTAAGACTTGTGCAATATTGCGCCTGGCATCACTATTTATCACCGCCATCACGTAGAAACAATCCCGTGGCCTGTGAATTGATAGTGCAGATGATAGATCTGTGCAAGTAGGAAAACCCCATTCAGTATTAAAAAGCAGCTGCAAGAAGGATGAATCTGAAGGATGAGTGCTAAAGAAGCTAGACTGGAAAGACGACTGCTTGGCTCCCTTAACACTAAAGAGCTGCACATGTAAATCTGTAGCAGCATCAAGATCAGTGGCTCTGCTCTGCTGAGCTGGGGGTGAGAGCAGGTGTGGGTGTGATTACCAATGGCTCTAGGCTTCTTTGGGGGATGCCTATGAATGTCCTAAACTCAGCTTACCATGATGCTCACATAATTCTGAAAACACGAGAAAATCATTGGTTATATTCTTAAAGGGGAATTTATAGTTTGCACCCTGTAGCTCAGTGAAGTTCTTTAGCATGCTGCTGGATTAAGTGTATGTGGGACCTTGCCCACCCTAGAACAAGACCATCATATTTGTGTGCGTGCAGCTGGGGACCACAATAATTTTCAACAGCGTTGTCTTACCCAGTTGCTTCATACTGAATCTGTGGTGAGTAAAGTTTTTCTGACACATATTTTTGGCATATTGTTATGACTAAGAGGATTTTGACAGTACCTGGAAGAGTCAGACTTCTGTGTATGGTGTGTGTTACAATTTTAAAAATGGTGGGCTGGAGAGAGGGAGAGACAGACAGAGAGAGAGAGAGAGAGAGAGAGAGAGAGAGAGAGAGCGAGCAGATGCCAGAGCTTGCCTGTAGTGTTTTTATTGGGGGGCCAGAGAGAGAGGCAGAGGCTGGTGGGAGAGAGGAAGAGAAAAAAGAGAGCGAACAGGTGGGTTTCTGCTCTTTAAAAGGAAAAGGCACAGAGCGTGAACACAGAGACCAGGGTAAATGCAGACACGCTGGGGTGACACACTCTGCCAAGATTCCAGGGGTGGGCCAGGTGTGTCTGAATGCTGACATTGTATGTGTGTGTGTTGTGTGAGTGTGTGCACATGCCAGCCACACAGAAAGGAATGGAAGGAAAACAAGAAGGCAAAGAAAGATTGCTGCGTTTGAGGCCAGCCTTGCCTCTGCAGTGATTTTCATACCAGCAAGGGCTATCTAGTGAAGCCCTGTTCCAAAACAAATGGGGTTAGAGAGATGGCTCAGTGGTTAAGAGCACTGGCTGCTCTTCCAGAGGACCTGGGTTCAATTCCCAGCACCCACATGGCAGCTCACTACTGCCTGTAACTCTAGTTTCAGGGGAATCAGATGCTTTCACACCCAATGCACATGAAATAAAGTTAAATAAATTTAATCAAACAACCCCCTCCTAAACCTCAAGCAAACAAAAAACAAACAACATCAACAACAAACAAAAACAAAATAAACCAAAGGCAATGTGACAAATGAAAAATTTAAAATCAGCGTTGGTGGGTTTATTATATAAAAACACAGCATTTTGGTAGGAAATTATTGGGCCTTCTCTGAGGGGTATTCTCTGCTTGGAGATTCAGGCCTTTGTGGGGCAAGTGTGTTGCATAACAATTCTCTTCAGATGAAAACATTCCCTTAGGAAGGAGAGGGTGGCCCTGTGAGACACAGGAAATAAACACGTCTTGGAAAGATGAATTTAGAAGATTCACCAGGGCCCCTCTCTAAGGTGATGGAAGCCACAAACAACTTAAGCTAAGGAGCTTAAGCATTCTGAGCAGCTAAGCCCCTGTGAGGAGACTCTCAGACTGGGTGAGCTGCCTGCAAGTCTTGCAGAGAGTTATGGGCTTGCAGCTTTTGGGAGTCACCACACGTTGGCTGTTGGGTGACTCAGCTGTATGTGAATCATGCCTGTGTCTGTAAGTAACCCCTCGCCAAGTTGAACTTGGATAGAATCATTACTTTTGTCTCTCGTGGGCCCTATCTGGGGTTAGTAGTTGTGTGTACTGTGTCTTCTCAGAAAGAATTGAAGCAATATTGTTTCTGCTGAGATACTGGTGGCATAAGCCTGGGAGTCAAGCTTGGTGAGACCAACACTGAGGAAACCCTGACCTGGGCCAAGAGATGATCTGTGAGTCTGACACATGCGAGGGCAAAGACCACTAACCTAAATCATCATGGCCAAATTAATTAAAGCAAGCCATTAATTAAAGCAAGCCATTAATTAAAGCAAGCTTGCACATTCATGTGCACCAGCTGTCTCTTCGTAAAGTCAGGGTTCAAGAGATCAGTGTTGGGCATGGGGAAGATAAGGTTTTTTGTAGGTTAGGAGTAGGGGGTTCCTAAGTGGGGGATTTGGTGTGCAAATAGGTGAGATTACAGAAGCAGAACACAAGCATAACAAGTTGGTCATAGTAACCTCCTGAAGCAAAGGCATGGCGGCAAGGTGACGGTCTACTAACCTTTGAAACGAAGGCATAGTTGCCATTTCCTGGAACAGGCAATACAGAACCATTTGTAGTTAAGGTTACAGAAGGGCTTAGCCCAGTCCTTGAGAAACAGATTTAATCATAAACAGGAATGAATCTGATTTGTCTTTACTATAAGATGACTTCCAAGCTTAAGTTGGAGGCGGGCTGGTTTATCAGAGCTACATGTGTCTGGGAGGCAAGAAATCCTTCGCTGATGCTTTCCACTCTAAATCAAATTGAGGAGACTGAGAGTCTGTGTGTTTTTGTATTAACAGCAGTGAGCTCTTGTCACTGGAAGTCTCAGTTCAATGAAGAGTATCAGATTTAATTTCCAGAGTTTTGGTTATTTAAATAAATTGTTAAAAATAATTTAATAAGACATTTGAATACAGAATTAAATATTTTTATTATATTTTTGTTTTGTTTTTTCAAGACAGGATTTCTCTGTATAGCTCTGGCTGTCCTGGAACTCACTCTGTACACCAAGCTGACCTTGAATTTAACAGAGCCCCACCTGCCTCCACCTCCCCCGAGTGCTGGGATTAAAGGTATGTGCCACCACTACCTGGTTTAAAGATTTTTAAGATTTCATCCTTTTTGTTACCTTTTGGGGAATGTGTGTGTCTTGTTTAATTCACAAACAAGCAAAATGTATATATTAATTTTTCTATCATTCACAAAGGACAGCACTGTACAGATTGCTAGGTATCTTGCCCTATTCTCCAGTGTGATGAATGCTGGAGAGCTGTCTGTCTGTCTACCTACCTGCCTACCTATGTATCTATTTTATTTTTAAGCTTCAGGAGCATTTTATAAGAGTGTGAGAGAACAAACAACTGAGCAATCTGTAAACCTAGCAGTTGCTGGGAGAAGGAAGTTGGGTAACAGCCAGAGAGACAGCCATGCCTTTAGAATCATGTTTATAGGTGATCTTCTAAGGTCAGCACATTAAAATATATTTCATTCACTTATTATTTTTAAATTATGTCATTATATAGATTACTAACATTTAACCATTGAACTATTGGTAGTTCTACTGAGACCAGTTCTTTGTTATTACAATCCACACTACAATGAATATTCTTATGTAGATTTTTTTTTTACCTTTAGTGTGTGAGTGTGTGTGTGTGTGCCTGTGTGTATGCGTGCTGAACATGAATGCCGTGGCGTGAATCTGGAGGTCAGAAGACAATGTACGGGAGTCCATGCTCTCCTGTCAACAAGTGTATCTTACAATTGAACTCAGGTTGTCAAGCTTGGTAGCAAGAGACTTTAAATCCTGTGACATCATGCTGGTCTCAGTATGTTTTTTTTAAGGAAAACAATTTATTATGTGTGTGGGGGGTGTATCTGTGGGTGCAACATGCCTTAACATGTATGTGCAGATCGGAGAACGACTCACAGGAATAAAGTTTTTTCCTTCCACTGTGTGGGTCCTAGGGACTGAACTCAAGTTGTGGGCCTTGGCAACAAGTGAGTGCCGTCACAGCTGAGGCACCTCACTGGCCTTGAATAGAGATACAGGGAATGGGAATGTCACAGTGTGGTAAGTTCCTAGAAAAATTGCTGGCTCAAATGTATGCTTACATAAAATTTTGATAGATTATTATTGGTTCTGTACCAGACAGCAGTTTTCCAAAGTCTCATTGATGGCCCCGAGGCTCCTATCGCTTTGCTTACAGTTCCATTACACAGCCAGAACAGTTCGAGGGTGCAGATAGCCCTTCCAGATTAGAAAACACTTCAAGGCAAGCGTTCTCAGTTCTAGAATTAACTTTGCCGTGTGTGGCATTTTCTTTAGTTCTGGGTATAATAATTTTTAGTTATTTTGTTAACCCTTTGATTTGTTAATACTACCTTGATTCTAGGAGCCAGGGGGTGTGGAGGATTGCCACAAAACAGTGTCTTCTGGACACAACTGGAATGCTACACTCATGAGTCTCAGCAGCTTTGGTTGCCTGCACACAACCACACAGTCAGATTCCAGCATGGATGGAGGAAGTGCTCACCAAGGCCCACCCCTAGAAGAGGAGCTATGAGTGGCAGATGATTGCTGAGGGAGGAAGAGGCAGGTTTCTTCAGGAATGAGCCTTTTGGTAGGTTGCCCAAGTGCCAGTGATCAGCCCTCCACTCATGTGGTTGTGGTCACCACTAATTGTATTCAGTAGGTTAAATAATAATGATTGTAACAACAACAACAACAACAAATATAGTAGACAAAGAGGGCAAGAGTTTGAGAAGGAAACTTGGAGGCCCAACAAGAAGAGTCAGAGAGGGGAAGCAGGGGTAGATACGATGAAAATGCATTGTACTCATGTAGGAAATCCTCAAAAAAAAAAAAAAAAAAAAAAAAAAAAAACAAAAACAAACTGGAGTCTTGTTTTAGCAATAGGCTCGTTGACCCAGACTACCCATTAGCAGAATTGATTGCCCTTGAAAATGCATATTTCCTAAAGAGCTTTGTTAAAGCTAACCCTTATCAAATGTATAAAGAAAAGCACTTTCTTCATAGCAAAGATAAGCAGAACAAACAGTAATAAGATACATTTGTTCCTCATTATCTGTACGGAGTGGCTCCAGTATCCCCGAGACTCTAGTAGGACACACAAGTACCTTATGGAAAATGGTGTCTTATTTGCATATAATCTCTGCAGATTCTCAGAATACCTTCGGCCTTCTGTAGATCCCGTGGAAGAGAATGACCAGCCTGTAGAATGGGTAAGGAGTGAAAGATAGGCTGTCTGAAGGGCTGAGTTTGAGGACATCTAAATACATATTCTTTGCTTCCCCCACATTCCTAAACTGTTTGGAGTTGTGTATGGCACCCAGAGCCTTGAGGCACCACACTACAAAAGAGCCGTACCCCATTCCCTTCAAAGTCCTTCTTTATTTTGTTTGGATCTGTTCATCTCCAGGGTAAATGCAGATACAACACACCAGGCAAAGGACTTTATGAACTGGACAGAAAGCCGGCATATTATTAGGTAGACTCCAGTGGCTCTGGTGACTTCAAAGGTACTCTCATAATCCAAGACTGTCCATCCTTCAGGGTCAAGTGAGACAGAAATGATTCGCACCCAGGCAGGGGAGGCCTTTTTAAATGCAGACATTCATAATGCTTAATCTTGGAATGACTTACTTATAGAGAGTTGGATTATTCACTTAGAACTAAATTATCTCATTTACACAAAACAAGGCTCCCTGACAAGATGCGCATCCCAGCCCGAGCTGATTAATGAGTTTCTTTGTCGGGATGAATTATCGATTAGACCTTTGTATCATGTGCCCTGGGAGACGATGGGAAGTGATTTGATTTAAAAGATTTTTAAGGATTCAGACATCTACATAAATGAAGTTTTGAGTACTGTGCTTTTAGCTCTCTATTCTTAATCATCCCGTGAATATGTATGGAAAGTCAATCTGCGTTTATATCACGGCGTTGAGCTATTTTTAGGTCAAAAAAAGTAATATTCTCCATCTGTGGATTGAAATGTGTTCTCCCCTTTGGTAGTTATAATCACATATGGTTTAGGTCCATATTTTTTTTTAAAGTGGGAAAATTTTCTTTCAAATCAGCTGAAATGCCAAGTGCTTAAACATTTCTCTGAGGTGTTTAATTCTATAGACTGTTCCCACCCCGATCTCAGCAGCGCATAATAGCTGATTAGCGTTTAGGATGCGCTGAGTACTTTGCTGCGGATGTTTGGTAGCTATATCATTCGATTCTTACAAAATGCTACAAACTAGCTACTATTAATATCCCCGTCTTATGATGAAGAAACTGAAGTGTTGGGATGGATAGCTAGCTTCCTCAGAGCCCCAAGAAGCCAGAATTCAAGAATATGTGCTTTTATCTAGATATGAAGCCTTTGGTTTATATTCTAAACAACCTCCGAAAATCTCATGGCATTAAATGTTTTGAGACAATTGCCTGCATGGCAATGTGGAATTCCACCGGCAGTTTTAGAAGCCACTGTCTCACTGTCTCATTCTTCAGGAGAGGAAAGTTAGACATAGGCGTAAAGATCACACGACAGGGGTCACACTGCTTTATATTGAGCATAAAATCATTTTATTACCACAGGACATGAAAGTATTATCTCCAATTAGATAGCTTTCACTAATGCAGAGAGACCTTCGAGTTCCTTCATAGTACTTCCTAGGTCTAAAGGGGATGGAAATGTTGTTGTTGTTGCTACAATAAACAAAGAAAAACAAGGTATTTAATTTTTTAAGAATCAGACTCTAAATCTACAAATTGGTGGGCTAGAGGGAAATAATTTGGACTCAGTTTGGGAGGCGTTCTCACCTTCCTGGGAGAACGCTTCAAAGTTTTAGTAGCCAGGAAGTAGGGGGAAAAGATGTTCATTATTAGTCCCTCACAGAAGTCTCTACCAAGCCTCAGTCATGGAGGACTTTGGTGAAGAGATCTGGTAGTTACACAGAAAGACTGCATCATAAATATTTATCCAGATGTAACACCTGATAGCTAGACTTAAGCCTCGCTGGTTCCTGAAATAGATGTTCTAAGATCTGAATCTCTCTCTCTTTTGTGTGTGTGTGTGTGTGTGTGTGTATGTGTGTGTGTGCGCACACACGTGTGCATGTGAGTGTGTGTGTGTCCTTCCCTATAGAGACCATAGGAGGCATTAGGTGTCCTGCTTTGAACTCAGGTTCTCGGGCTTGAACAACAAATTCCCCTACCCACTGAGCATTCTCTTCAGTCCTCTGAAAATCTCTAAAGCACCCCCTGGAAAAGGCAGGATCAGCTCCCTTCCACCCTGGAGCCATCTGCTCTTTGGCTCCTCTTTTCTTCTGGCTTCAGAGGCACTCCCCTCTTTCTGCTCTTCCTGCCACACCCATCTCCATCCCAAGTTTCCCACAAAGGTCAGATTCTAGAACAAAAACAGAAAAACAAAGACCTGGTGATATAATGCCCTTGACTTTGTATCAAGAATTCCAAGAGGAGTGAGAGGGTGGATATCCTACTACCTGGTCTGGGGCTCACAGCCAATCATACTACCTGGTCTGGGGGTTGCAGCCAGTTAGGAAGAAGACAGCAAGTACTCACAACATCACTTGCCTCATAGTGTATTCTCTTCCAAGTAGGGAACCAGCAACACAGTTACAACTGAGCTCTTTTCTTGCCTGGACCAGAGATATTTAAGTTCATGGGATGTCAACCCACCAAGGAGACTCTGAACTGGGCTTGGTGAATGAATAAAATCCACAAAACTTTTCTGAGAATGAGAGGGTGCTGGGGAGCGGAAGGATGAAAGTGTCTATAACAGATATCTGTAATCCTAAAACGGAAAGAATTTTCTAGAGATCGGGTTGGATGTATGTTTTTCCTGGTGGAGGTTTTCAAATGCTGACTGAGAGACTACCTGTCAGGATATTGTAATTTATGTTTAAATATAATTTAGGGCACCTGATCTTGATTTTGTGGATGGTGCTTGGGCTCAGGCATAAGCTTTGGCGCATGCTAGACCGATGCTCGGCCACTGAGTCACATTCTCCAGCTAAGATACCTGATGTTGAAGAAGAATATTTATCCTGGGGATCTTGAGTGTGTGAATGAGTGGGTCTCTGTCTGTATCTGTTCCTGGTGCCTTTTCTTGGACTCTCTTTCTTCCATTTGTTTTATCCCATTCCGATTAATTTGTTTTTGTTTTATGTTATTCTATTCTATTTTTAAAAAAGAAATGTTTGTATCTAATTTAGGGGGCCCTTTTGTAACCTTTAATTTTCAAGGCAGGTAGTAAGAAGAACACAACCAGTAGTGGGCTTTTATATTTTATAAAGCAAAAGTAGAAATATGTAACATTTTCAATCATTATGTGCCAGTATCTCTTAACTGGTCAAATCAACATGCAGGGTTTTTGTTATTGTTGTTGTCGTTTTTTTGTGTTTTGCTTTTGAGAGAAGGAAAAAGACAAAAGACAGAAAGGACGGGTAGAAACAATCAGATGGGCTCACAGCCCACAGAGTCTGTGGACCACTAAGATGGTCAATTCTACACGATGCTAGCAGAGAAGCTTTTTGTCCTGACACTCTGTGAGGTTCTTATCCTTCCTTCTGAGAAGGAACTTGACTGTATAAAGTTCAGCTGTCCCAGGCAGCTGTTTCTTCTGAGTTACTCAACAGATTCACTTAGGAAAGTCCAGGAAAAAACAGCCAGCTGTCCTCAAGGTAAGCAAGAGGTTTTCTAAGGAGGGGTCTTGTGTAATCTAGTGTTTAGCAGAAGGGCAAGACTGTAGGGCACTGGCTCTCAATCCATGGGTTGTGACCCCCTTTGGGTCCACATATCAGAAATCCTGAATATCAGATATTTGCATTTCAATTTATAACAGTAGCAAAATTACAGTTAGAAAGTAGCAACAAAAACAATTTAACAAAAGGAACCGTATTGAAGGGTCGCACATTTGGAAGGGCGCCTACCACAGCTGTAAGGCATTTTAATCTGTGATCTGGAGATGTCACAGAAGAGTTCACTCTTCTCGTGGACGTCACTGCAGACTGTCACAGCTACCCAGGAGGCTGCTCAAATGGAAGTCTAGTTCCAAAGTCTCTGGATGCCATGTGGGGAAAGTGTGGGTTGAAAAGAACCAGGCTCAGTCTGGAGCAGAGCCTTCCTGCTGCCCACAGCGAACCCAGATAGCGCCCCCACCCCCTTTTGCAGGGGTGGTTTCTCTGAGGATGAGTGTCACACCACCATTTGAGAAAATGAAGTTTCTTGAACACTTTGTAAGGTGTTTCGCAAAGGGAGACTCTTCCCTCATTGTTTGTATCCAATGCAGTACGTAATTCCCATCACTGCTACTCAATAGTAGAAAAACTCAACGTGTAAAGCCTGTGAACCTGCCCCCACCCCCACCCTAGGTCACAGATCAACCTTCCTGTATCTCTCTCAAGCTTCCAGCTGGTACTCCCGCACCTGCCTGCCTTGCTGCTGTTTGGGGTAGGGGAGCTGTAATCATTACTACTTCTAGCTCTCCCTGACCCCTCCTAGGCAGCTCTGCCTCTGCCCCTCAAGGCCCAACACCTGAGTGAGGCAGGCCTGCACAGATCTCATCACGGGGAGAAGGCGGCCGGGGAAGCCGCTTCCAGGCTGCTTTCTTTCCTGCACGGTGATTGTGGCCCCCAGGTCAGAGTTCGGTACTAAGTCTCAAGGATCCAGTTTAGGTTTTTGGGCCACTGCTGCTGCCACAGACGGATTCCTGCTGCCTTTAACTTCAAGTCTCTCCAGCTCCAAGGTTTACTGAGGGCCAGCCAGTGGAATTCAGGTAAGTTCCAGGAGAGAGGCTTTGAGGGCTTCCTCATTGCTTCAGAAATCCAAATTGAGTCTCTCAGCCCTTCGCACTATGAAGGCTTTGCCTTCCTCCCCGTCCTCCACAGTCTCCAAAGAAACCCATTTGCAGCCCAGAGAAGTTCATTCGCAGAATGTCATTATCCATGGTGCAATTCATTATTTAACCTGGGTGGATGGCAGGAAATGCAGTTTTGAAAAGCCCAGCTGGAATAAGAATCATAGGGTTAATAATCTCTGATCTTTCTAAGTTATTGAAAAAAATTGTATCCTGGTAACAAGACATTAGCAGAAATGAGAGTTTTTTTTTTTTTAAATCAATTTCTATAGGATATAAAATGGTAAGGAGTGACTTGAACATTTCATCATGAGTCTTTTTTTCCTTGATTCACACAGCACTGGGATGAGCAACTGCTTTCTGAGGTTGACCTTTGATAATTTGAGAATCTAAAAATCTTTGCTACAGCTGTTGGCGACAATACCAGCATATAGGGCCAGTCCCTGGGCTCCCATGCTGGACTGTGATTCACACTGCTTTGTGCCTGGCTCTTTCAGTTAGCAGTGGGTAGGGGCTGTACCTTGTTAACGTTTGTGGTTCTGCCTCGCTGCTTTCAGGCGTGGGATGAGGCTCAGCTGTGCGGAGAATCGGCACCTCCTAGATGGTTCAATGGTAGAGATTTTGGATGTTTCTCAGTATCTATAACTCTGGTGTTTTAAGAGTGGGGGGGACAGGAGCTCTGGGTTCCCTGGTGCTAGAGGTGAGGGGGTATCAGAGAAAGTGAGCCAGGTGTGAGCAATTCTCGTTGAGTTTTTTTTTTTTTTAGAAATATGTCTCAGGAGGAAGATAGTTCTCTCCAATTGTGGACTGTGTGGACAAAAGAGAATGAGGCGATAATCCTGATGGGAGAGTGAACAGCCGGCGCTCAAGTGTGGGGCTGGCCCAGAGGGAGGAACTCAGGGCAAATGACTGGGGATGAAGGCGGCATTTCAGCAGGGGTGTTCAGGAGAGCACAGTCCTTGCATCTAGAGACACAGGCCACTAGGTGGCAGGCTACCCCAGCAACTGGCCAGGCTGCACTGTTACTGAGGAACTCCAGTGTAAGAAGATGCCACTGACTGCAGAGTGCCGAGCTCTTTCTATACAGGGCTTACTAGCCCGGGCGGGTTCAAAGAGCCATTTCCTCTTTCTTTTGCCCCCCCCCCTCCCCCTCCCCACCAGCTTGATTGTATGTATTCATATTTTTTCTCCTTTCCATGATGAAATTCCTGAAAGAAGCAAGAATTTAGGCTAGAGGAATTTCTTTTGGCTCATTAGCTGGGGAGTGTACATTCTGTCCTGGTGGGAAGGGGAGGTGGGGTTCATCGATACTGAAATTCATGGGGAGAAATCCTCCTATCTTGGGAGATGAGGGAGGACCAGAGAGAGCCGGATTATACTGGGGTCTGGGGATAGCCTTTAAGGTCCATCCCCTGATCACCCACTTCTCCTAAATTTCCACAGCGCCCTTAAGTAGTGCCGCCACTTGGGGACCAAGTGTTCAAATACATATGGCCACGAGGGATATTTTATAACCACAGCAGGGTATTTGGTTGAATAACTGAACTCACTCTATTTTCAATACTGCTATTTTTTTTTTCTGTTTCCTATCTAATTAAAAGTAGTGTGAGCCTAGAGGAAATCTGATGAATTTTACCTGTAAACAGAGGCTGTATTTTGTTTCCCGGCCACCCAGATATGAATAATCACACAGAGACTATATTAATTACAACACTGCTTGGTTGATGACTCAGGTATATTTCTAGCTAGCTTTTGCATCTTAAATTAACACATTTCTATTAATATGTGTATCACCATGAGGCTGTGGCCTACTAGAAAGGTTCTGGACATCTTTCTCCTTTGGCAGGTACATGGCGTCTCCCTGACTCTGCCTACTCTCTCTCTATATATATTTCTTCTAGCCTGTCTATATTCTGCCCTGCCATAGGCCAGAGCAGCTTTATTCATCAGCCAATAAAAGCAACACAGATACAGAAGGATCTCCCACATCATTTACCCAGTACTCAGAATATTTGTAACTGGTCAGTAGCCATTTTCCCTCTCATATCTCCATGGCATTTGGAAGTCATTGTGTTCAAGCAAGAGTTGAACCTTACTGCCCATGCTCCCAGGGCTTGGCTGCACCTGTGTCTTACAGCGTGACTGCCAGGCCGGTTTTAGGTCCTCATAAACACCTGCCTGTACTATTGCAGTAGCCTCTTAACTGATCTTTCTGCCCAGGACATTTCCCACTGTGTTATCAGTGGGGACCAACAGTTCCAGAGAACTTTCTAACTCAAAACTCCAAGTAAAGCCCCTGCTTATTCTGAAACTCTCCGTGGTTCTTCTTGCCGGAGGCTAACACCATTACTGGTGCTTAGCTGGAGCTTAGCTAGGCTCTGAGTGTGGTTCCCCCGCCTCCCCAACCCTGCCCAGTCCTTTCCCAGGCTTATTCTGATAGTTTGCCTGAGTAGCTTCTATGCTGACAACATGGTCTCAAATGCAGATTGTCCACAAGGCCACTGTTGTCAACACGTTTTCATCCTGTTTTGTTTATTCGTTTATTTTATGCTTAATCTCTCCCTCACTCTGTGTGTGGCGGGGTAGGAAGAGAAGGGAGAGGGACAGAGAGAGAGGGGGTTAATAACCTTGGATGTTGGATTACCTTCCATTTTCTCGGAGACCGAGTCTCTTTTTACGTCCAGCTGGGTGTGCAAGCCCAGGTCACACTTGAGCTTCTGAGGATTCTCCTGTCTACCTCCCGCTGCCCTGTATGAATTCTGGGATTGCAGACATGAGCGCTACTCTATCTGTCTTTATGTGGGTTCTGGGGATCTCAAATCAGGACATCAGGTCCTAAGGCAAGTGATTTACTCACTGAAACATATGCCCAACTCCTCTTCATCCTTCATGCAAAATAGCTTAAAAACCAAGCCCACATGCTTCTCCAACCAGATGACAGCATGTTCAAGCAAACTATCGATGTTCCAAGAGCATATTCATGAATACTGCTCGGCCTCAGAGGGGAAGTAATGGAGTTGAGTATGAGTTGCATTGATTTTTGTCTGTGCACTTCTTTGATTTGCTGCCAAGTTTGGTTTTGTCATTTTCTTTTCCACCAGCAGAGAGTCTCATTTTGCAGGCAAAAGAGAGAGTAGATTGGAAGGGTAGGGAAGGAGCTGTATGTTTTTCTACTGCGTGACTCTACCAACGATAAAACCAGATTTATAATTCAATCACATCTAGACCTTTCTCTTTGTGTGTTTTACATTTTCCCATTGGAGCAACTGATATTTATATGCAGAGTAATTTAAAATAGTTATGACTAGCTTTAAGCCGTACAGGGTAATTTTATTTTCAGAATCTTTTCTCCCCCCTTTACCTTTTGTAGATTGATTGCTATTTTTACTCTTCTTGTTAACAGTAAATTTCACTATGCTATTTTCTTGCTTGCAACAAATAGTCATTGCAAAACGAACTTAGTTAAACATTTTAGGTAGCTCTTAGCTTTCCAGAAGGAAGGGGCACTGGGTCTGGTGGCATACATTTATGCTTTCGGGATTCAGAGAACTCGGGCCTGGAGGATCAGGCGTGTGAAGCCACCAGGAGAGGGAGGAGAGGAAGAAGAGAAGGAGGGAAAGGAAGAAAAGAGAGAGGAGGAGCTGGGGAGAACACTTTCATATTTACATGCCAACATTTAAAGACTGCAAGGAAGTTTCTTCCATTTGCAAGGGGTTCTGAAAGGAAAGAGCTTGGAACTGGAAGCATGTATTGACCCAGTTTTGGCAGGGGAAAAGGCCGGAGAGGGGGCAGACTGTTGGTTTGTTTGAAGTGACTGATGTCATATGAAGAAACATTTAAAAAATATACGTCCCTGGACAACAAAACCTTAAATAAATGTTACAGAGAAATTCAGTGCCTCCCTACAAACTCCTACTAGCACTACTGAAAATATGAAAAACAAAAACAAAAACAAAAACAAAACAACAACAGCAACAAACCATTGCCACGGATTCTGTTAAGGGGGTGCACAGTATTTTCCCTCTTGATGTGAGCCTTTCTGTGAAGTTGTATTTATTTTAAATATATTTGGCTAAGGAGTATCCCTGTTCAGGACTTTGGCTTTGACTTTTGTTCTCATTGTGTTAAACTTTCGAGTCAATCCATTTGTCCTGTCTTTAATATCCTTATCCAGGAAAAGTTTCTTATTGGAATGTGCTGTTAAAACACAGTTCCTGACCCACTGGTCTTCCAGAACATGGAGAGAGGCTGTGCCTCACTTGCTCGTTGATCATGTGGCTTGTCTGAAGCACATCTTGGCAGAGGTAGGTGTGTGAAAAGAGGCTCCCAAATCGCTCTGCAAATGCCCAAGAACACAGTGCTGAAGGTTCTGTCCTTTTGCACCTTTGCAAAAAATTGAAGGGTCAGGCATGTGTGAGCGTGCGGTGGTGTCATGGCAGTTTTCTCTCCTTGTTACCTTGCGGTCTTGGGACAGTTCGACACAGACACAACCTCAAATGGAGCAATTTTTTTTTAATCATACCTGTTTATCTTTTCCCCTAGAACTTAATGGTAGGCGCTAGCTATCTAGGGAGCTAAAATAGGGAAGACGAGGGCAGAATTAGCCACGGCATTTTATTACTGCTACAGACAGGCTCATCTCCTGCTAAGTAGTGGAGTCATGTGAGAGGAGCAACGAGTGAGAAGACACACATTGACCAATCAGGGCTATTAATGCCAGGGAGGACAGGATTTGTGGGCTAAGCAGTTGGCTCTACTTGATCTCTGTCTTCTGGGTATATTCCCACTGACTCATCTCTGCTCCCGGAGAGCAATGGATCCAGGGCACTGTTGGAATCAGTTAGGCTGTTCCTCATCCAGGAACAAACACAAATGTGATGAGCTGTTTCTAGTGAGGACCTCCAGGAATCTGTAGTACGCTGCTCAGAGTTAAGAACACTACATGTGCAGTTAAATGATAACTGGCAAGTAGTGTTGGTCTTCATGTTTATAACTAGGCCCTGGTTTTATAACAGGGCTAAGTTAGAGAATCGTAACACAGATCTCAGAGACAAAGGAAGGTAACCTAAAGCTTCCTAGAACTGAATGCTACCAACATGCAAACTGCGTTGCTTCAGAGCCATCTGTAGCCCTGGTTTACCTTGGGAAATGGTATCACACGTCTGACCCTCAGGGGAGCCATGATTAAAAGAAGTTCAACTCCGAGCCAGTATTGGCCCTCTTCATATGACTGCAGGAGACGTCCGTCACAGTGATGGTAGGCCAGACTGCTTACAATTAGTAGGCAGTAAATGCTGTCAGTGCGTTGGGATTCAAGTTCTGAGAATTCTTTAGTAGGCTAATAGAGCGGGGAAACACTGGGATGTTCTTGGCGTGCCTTGTAGTTGTAATGAATAAAAGTGTTCATGAGAAATGGGCTGAAGGGGAGGAAACAAGAAACTATTGCTAATGAATTTCTTCTAATAGTTTTAATTATTCAATTAATCAAGGCAGGATCTCAGGTAGCCTAGATGGGTCTCAAATGTTCTATGTAGCCAAGGATGACTTTGACCTTTTGGTCCTCCTGCCTTAACCTCTGACATACTGAGTTTAGAAATGTGAACCACCACGGCCAGTTTTTCTGGTGCTGGGGATGGAACTTAGGACTTTGTGTCACCAGACAACTGAGCTATGCCCGTTATTTCCAGTATAGTAGGTTGCTTTTGTAGGGTAGGAGAAAATAGCACATTGAATCAGCTCTGGAGTTCCTGGTAGGCCGTTCTGACTTCTGAGACATTTACATATGTTCTTTTACTATTTTCTCATTTCAAGAAGCACCTGGGTTCCTTCATGAAGGACATGCAGCTGTGCTCCAAAGGCAAAGCATTTCTCTGCTTGTGGCTTGTCCACGCCTGGACCGCAGAGACTGCCCAATAGCAGGGCTCAGGAACACAGTGTAAATAGCAGACTCCTGCTCTCTCCCACCCCACCCCCCTGTGTGTGTGTGTGTGTGTGTGTGTGTATAAGAACTGAACAATGATTTAAACACAGGACTCAGTGGGGAAAGCCTGCTGGGAAAAACCCATTTTTGCAGTTCACAGATAGGAAGGTGGAGGAGCTGCTGGAGATCACATGATGTATTTGTAGCTGAGTCATGCTAGCCAGGGCATAAAGTGCCCTAGTTATGTGTAAACTAGTAACAGGTACAAGGCTCACATGTCTATCAGCCAGCAGTTATTAGGAATTTCTTTGGTATAGACTGAAGAAAAAAAATATTGGCTTTTGGTTGTAATGAACCCCTAACACACCAGACAGACGAACAAGAAAACAAACATGTCTATTAGCATATGGAAGAGAGAGTTCCTGAAAAAAAAAATTCTCAATAAGCTTTTGAAGTTTATTTGGCATATATGTTAGTCAGTTTGTTTTTGAGACAGGGTCTGTCTATGTAGCACTGGCTGTCTTGGAGCTGTGTAGATCAGACTGGCCTCAGACTCACAAGGCTCCGCCTTCCTCCACCCCCTGACGGACTGTGCAGCACCTTTAGCACAGAATGGTGTGCTTCCAGGGCGGCAGCAGGATGAAGGGAAAAACTTGGAGCATCTAGGAACCAGGGGTTGGAGGACGGCAGAGAGAGGTCAGCCAGGAAACTTCCATAGTGTGATATCTCAGGCGCTGTCCCCGAACAGAGCTGCCTACAGTGGCTGACCTTGGTATTCCCCCGCTGAAGGAAAAAAGCTTAGGAGAGCGCCTGTCTTTGCAATTTTGTGTTTTAGAGGAGATTAGAGAAGGAAGCCAGGAACATCTGTTTCTTCTTGTAGTCCACTAAACGATCCCTCCTCTTTAGGGAGTGGCTCACCACATTCTCCCACACTAGCTACCTACTATGGGGTGTGGAGTTATCAACCCACACTGTGGTTTCTCAGATGAAGGATATTATGTTTCTCAGGACTCTCGCTTATACATGGCAGCGGTTTAACAGCCAAAGCAGTAAGGTTTACTGATGTAGCTAACCAGGAGAGGTGAGAGGTACATGGGTCACAGGACTCAGAGTAGGGCCATCAAGACCCCCCAGTTTTCACCACATTTCTCTTCGCACTGTCTCTCCCCTAGCTTCTGGAGGCTCCACACCAGCACACTTGGTAAGAATGTTGCCAATGCAGATGGGTAGCCCATTAGTGCTATCCAGTAGACATTACACACATGTACACAGCATCTTACTACTTAGGGGCCCATGCCATATCTTAATGAACCTTTCTTGTAGCAGGATTTTCTCCCAAGGCAAGCTTGAATGGTTTCTTAGAGATTTGTGGGCAGTCTGGGAAGGCATTTTTCATAACCATGATCACCCCAAGCCACAAATTTTTTATATGTATGTGTGTGTGTGTGTGTATATATTGTGCACATTGTGGATGGAAGAGACTCAAACTAAAGTTAAAGGATTCAAGGGGAATTTTTGAGGCGCTGTGAGAAGATTTTGTAAGGATGTGTGAGAGACTGGCTCTTAAGGGACTAAGTGTCATGGGGGTGGAGCCTGCTCTTACATGATGTTCATCATTGTAAGGGTTTTGTTCTTCTCCTAGGAACACAGAAAGCTCTCAATAATATTAGTTAGATAAATACTAATTAGTCATCATCACCTTGGCTAATGTGACATTTTAACACAGGAGATAGTACACTTTTAAAAAAAATTTTTGAAAAGGACCAGATAATATATTTTCAGATTTTTAAGCCATTATGCTCCTTGAGGAAGCCACAGATGATCCTGATTTATAAGGGCTTTGTCCCCAAATAAGCTTGTGGTAAGGTGATAAACGTGCTTCGGATTTTATGATATTAATGTATATCACCTACTAAACACAGCTTATCAACTCCGTGTATTGCAGAATATGGGTTGTTTCTGATTGAGGGGCTTTGATGGGCTGCCTGGCAGTATCTCTTGTTCAGCATCCTGTGGGGGAGGGGATCAGACTGTCTGTCACTGGCTCAGAACAGAATTAAAACTCGAAACTGAAAGTATGGTTCCTGCTAAATTTTGCTTTCCCACCATCAGGATTTGAGCCCTTGACAAGTTGGGTACTTTCAGAAACAAAACCTACTGCTGTACTGTGAGACCAGCTATAGTCTGTGAACAAACCTACTGGTATCTGTGAGACCAGCTATAGTCTGTAAACAAACCTACTGCTATCTGTGAGACCAGATATAGTCTGTAAACAAACTAGCATGCAGCACCACTCTAAAACTCTAGTTACGAACACAGGCAATGCCTTTGAACTTAGCTCACAGTCTGAGGTTTGGTGACTCCTGTCCCCATTCATGTCTTTGCTTCCAGTCTTAACAAACTTCCAGGCCGTTTGGTACCCAAGAACCAGGCTGACCCCTTTTCAAATTCTTTCAGAATGTTGCTCCCTCGCTCTAGACTTTTACTGTCTCCACTATCTGTTTTAGATAAACTGCCAGCTCTAAATTACCTTGCAAGGCCCTGGATGGTCTGTCCCCTGTCTACCTCTTGGATTCATATGGCCTTCCTCTCCTCAGTGATGCATGTCAACTGAGTTCTCTTGGGACTTTCACAACTCTGTCCAGTCTAGAATATCCCCACTTCCTTTGTTCCTCATCTTTCCGATATGAGCTAAGTAGAACTTCCTTATAGAAGATCTCTATAATGAGTCTGTCTAAACTGGGCAAGGACCCTTCAGTAGGGTCTCTATTATAAATACCACTTTTTTTATTCTGGGAGCATTTACCGTAATGTGTGATTATTAACTCTTTTTTTTTTTTTTTTTTTTGTCTTTTCATTAGTTGACAACTACAGCAAGGCAGGCCTCATATATGCTTAGATACCAATCTGTTCTAGAGGTCTGCATTGTTGCGGGAGGTCCTTCCGCCCCTCCAACCAATAGCTGCTGAGATACCAGCCCATTGGGGCATGGTTTCTCTCCCTTTAAAAAGCTCCTACTTCCTTCCGCTCGCTCTCTTCACTTCCCGCTCCGCCGGTGACTAGACTCCCTTCCTGGTTGCGCAGAGGGCTGTTGTCTGGGATGGTGATCTGTAAGTTTTTTCCTCTTTAAATAAATACTACCCTATTAATCATAATTCCAAACTGGTGTGGCATTGTTCGTGACTTACGCCTTCACTGCATGACTCTCAGTTAATTGCACATACTCAAAATTATTAAGAAGAGTATTGTTCTGTAGCTTTTCTTGCCTGACTCCAGACTGAAAACAGGGACTGGTCCTCTGGTAGGAGCCCTGGTAGGAACTCTGGTAGGTTGCTCACTCTCGTCTAGAAGGTCTCTGCAATTTGGCTTTACTTTTCAAATTATTTCAAATGTCGACCATCCAGATATTTGCTATCAGATTCTGCCTGTGTTATAATCATTTTAAGCAGAAAGGTTTCAAGCACTTATCCATTAAAAATATTAAAACTGTGTTGGGGCTAGGTGTGTGTAGCCTAGCTGGTAGAATACTGGCCTATCACACAGATGCAGGAGTCCTGGATCTGCTCCCCATCATTGCATCAATGGAGTGTGGTGTTGCTTGCCTGGACTCTGCTCTCAGCTACAGAGTGAGTTTGAATCCAGCCTGAACCGTGAGATCTTATCTAACAATGGTAGCAAAGGCCTCCACTCTCATACAAGAAAACGATGCTATCCATTGTCTTCTCAGGCTTTGTTCTCTGGAGTTGAACTGTATCTGAGAAAATGCTGGCAGAGAAAGATCACATCTTCTGCAGCCCGTGTTTTCCAAGGTTACACTGTCTCTCCTATCATCTTTGCATCATAATTAATGAGTTAACTTCTGTCCACTTTCCAACAAGCATGTGAAGCCAGATCATAGCCGGGCACAGTGGCTCTCACTTTGGGTGGGTGTCAGTGGTATTGTAAGGAAGAAATAGTTTGCCCCAAATCAAATCTGAGGAAACAGGCTCAAATCAGACATAAAATTTAACTGAGTTTTCTTATAGGCAAGGTAGAACAAAAACCATGGCTACCTTTCATAGTCTCATAAAAACAAACACACCGACTGCTTTAGGAGACAAAGTGTTTTCATCTTCCATATAAAAGTGAGCACTTATTTATATCCCGTGTTTTCTCATTTCTCCATCATCTCTGTGAGCAGCCCCCAGCCTCCTCACCTGACTGAGCCCCATTTCCTTTCTCCCCATCCTCACAGTGCAGAGTCAGGATAAAGCTCTCCAATTGACCCCCATTCTTCCTTAGCCCTGGTTTCCTGGTATCTGTAGGAGGTGGCTGTGTGTTCCTAATGTAATGGTAGGAGGTGATTCTTTAGACATCAGACCTTTAAGCTTCACAAAGCCTGCCTGAGCTGTAAGAGGTCAATATTTAATATTCTCCTCCTTTTAACAGATGGCAGAGTAAACTGCCCAGTAGATGTGGCCCTCAAAACTCAGAAGCCACTGTCAGTGTTCTCGATAAGCCTTCAACTGCCAGTGTCTGCCTGTGGCTTGGGCACCTTAGATAAACTCTATAAACTGTCTGCTGTGTACTAGGAGAAAACCCCTTTGTCACTGGCAGCCTCTTTGTTAATCATGTGTGTGTAGGGGTGGGGGGTAAAATGTATGCAGGTGTACATGCATCCTAGAGAGACTAGGAGCTGTCCTCCTTGTTTTTTTGAGGCAGGATCTCTCACTGGGACCTGAGCTTACCTATTAGGCTAGGCTGACTGGCTGGCCAACATGCCCCAGGGTTCTCCTTGCTTCTGTGTCTTCAACTCTGGAATCACAAGGGTACACCAGCAAGGCCAGGCCTTTAATACTTTTTCCATGGATGCTGGGGATCCAGTTCATGTCCTCAGGCTTGCACAGCAAGGACTTTACCGACTGAGCCACCTACTTAGTCTTGTCATCAGGGTGCACCTTAGGAGGATCCTGCCTTTTGGTCTGACATCTTAGCGGGACTGCAGTGGCTGTCACTGCTCTCTGAGCATCACCATGCCACCCATGCATGACAAGAAGAAAGGTGCTGTGGAGTTGGTCAAGAAAGACAAAGACCCAGTAAGCCAGTCTGGGGACAAGGCCTCAAAGAAGTGGTCAAAAGGCTGAGTTCAGAACAAGCTTCACCACCTACTCCTGTTTGACAAAGCTACGCATGACCAGCTCTGTTAGGATGCTCCCAACTATAAGCTGTGGTCTCTGGGAGACTAAGGTTTGTGGGTCCTTGGCCAGGGTAGCCCTCCTAGAGCTGCTTTGCAAGAGACTTAACAAGGTGGTTTCAAAGCACAAAGCCCAGGAACACGAAGGCTGGAGATGCCCCAGCAGATGGCATAGAAGATGGATGAACAGGTTCAATCAACTCTACCTTTAGAGAAGTAAAACTTTCAGTAAGTTTAAAAAAGAGGACCCCAATGTAACATAGTGACAAAAAGCTATGTTTGATTCTCATTTACCAGTGACCAGCTGCATGACCCTAGACTGGGTGTTTGACTTCTCTGAGCTCCAGCTTTCTTGTTGTTACGCTAGGGATTTTGATAGCATCACCTCAATCAGTCTGGAGAAATAAGCGAGAAAACACACACCTAAATACAATGGCCAGGTCTGGCAGAGGGAAAGTCCGCATAAATGTTAGCTGTTACTTGAAACTCTTGGAAGCAAAGCTCCTTTGCCTGGAGCCTGCTTGATGTTTATCTTTGTCCCCTGAAACCCTACCAATTGGGCACCATATTACTTTCCTATTGCTGTGATAGAACACCGTGATTAAGAGTTTATATAGAAGAGCTTATCAGTGCTTATGGTTCCAGGGGGCTAAGACTTCATCATGGTGGGGGGGGGCATTAATGGAAGAAGCAGGGATGGCGGCTGGAGCAGGAAGTCGAGAGCTCATTTCTGAACTACAAGGATGAAGTAGAGAAAGAAAATTAGAAGCTTGCTAATAGTGACATACTTCCTCTGGTAAGACCACACTTTCTAAACCCACCCAAAGAGCACCATCAATGGTCTGAGATTATTGGGGATAGCTCATTTATACCCGCATACCCTAGAGCATTTTCAGAGAGTCCCCAGAATGTAAATTTAGAAACGTTAGACCTAGTTTTCCTTTGGGATTTTCAGGTTTCTTGAATTCTGGGGACTTGCAGGTCTGTTTTTTTACAGGAAATTATAAAAGACTTGACCAGGGAATTGCCTGACTATGTGAAAGCATCCTGACAGTGACTTTTCTCACAGCCCAGAGTCCCCCTTCCTGGGTATGAGGGGTTCACAGGTTAGAGAGATCCCTACCCCTTTATTGTTGTTCAGCGTGTGAGAAAATTGCCTCAGGGGTACCTTGTCTGCTACAATTATACTTCCTAACCCCTGCACTGTCCCTAAGTTTTGAGTAAAGGGAAGTCTGGGTCTCAGAAGGGTCTTCCTGTAGCCAGCCATTCTTGTGCCAATAGAGGTCTCTGTCCTCCGAAAATGAGGGAATGACTTTCTGCAAACTCATCATTGCTATGACATCAGATGGCCCAGATTTCCACTTGGGTGTCCTTGAAACTGCTGAGAAAGCTCGTTTGCCATCTCCCTAGTGTTCTTTGTTGTTCTTCACTCTTTACACAGCCCAACCCGCTGTGGCACCCTCTGGCAAGCTGACAGTAGCATCCAACTTCTTGCTTTGCACTCTTGGTTCACTGTCTGATTGACATTCTGGCTTCCATCATGGTAGCCTTGGAGGGCCCCATCCGTCATTCCCTGCTCCACCAAGAACCAGGAGATTCTCTACGGCACTGGGCTCTTGGGTTCTGTCTGACCGATTTCATCTTTTCCTTCTCGAAGTTTTTAATCACATGTCAGTGTGTAGCCCTAAGTCACCTTGGATTGTTGATGTTCCTGAGGCATCCTGCAAGGGGGCCAAGACATCTTATATTGATGAAAGTTAATTTACATCAGCAGGCTGAACAGGGATGCTGGACCTGTTGGGTTTCCTGAGGAATTCTGTTGAGCTGAGCTAGCAGATTATTTCCTACAAAGCAACCTGCCTCTCAACCCTAAGTGCTGCCTGATGGTTGGGAGTCAGTCCTAAGGCTTCTGTGGTTTATCATTGCCTCTTTTGGTGTCTATGGAGGAAATCTGGGGACATATTTGGTAGCTCTTCTTGTTACATGAATCTGTGTCTCAAATGGTGCTTTTCCCTTGGCACAAAATAAAGCACAGAGACACAGAACTGGAAGAATAGCAGGATACTTATTTGAAGAGAGGGGCGTCCCAGTTCCACCATCATCATTATTTTTAATTCAACATTTGAAATTAGATCACAAAGTAATAGATTTCCACATGTGATTTTGATACATATTTCATTCTGTTTGAATCTCCTCATGCTGCCCCCATCTCCCTCCCTCTCCTTCCCTGTCCCACCTTTCACCCCATCATTACCCTCTTCCAGTTTCCTCTATTATCCTCCCCATCCCTTCCCTTACAACCTCTTTTTTTCCCTTTTTTATCAGTCAGAGGGGCCCTTTTTAGTCTCCTGACCTTTACCCCTGTTTTTTCCCCCCAGAATATTCATACTTAGTCTCCCTGGCTGCTTCACCAGAAGGAGACTTACTTTACAGGCAATTTTTCTCTGGGCTTGGTCTCATCAGCCGTACAATGGGAGGTAATCACTGGAAGGTAGGTGGAGAGGGCCAATCAGGTGGCACACTTGGCTTAGCAGTTGGTACTTAGAAAGTACTCAATCAGTATCTGTTCCTATTTAATTTGTTACTGTATACAAGCCCCCCATCTCCCCACACGCACGCACACACACGCACACCCCTCCATCTAAACATTCTAAACATTCCAGTGGTGATTTTGAAGTTTGAACAGTACAAATTGCTTACACAGCCACAGCCCCAGTATTGTTACCAGCTGTGCAAGTGCATTTAATGTCGTTACAAAAATCCTCTTTCAATGTTGTTATGCTGTGTATCTTCTGAAGTTTATCCACCAGCACAGGATCTGGTCAAGGTCAGACATTGGATTTTGTTGTCCTGTCTCCTCAGTCAACTTTAATCAGCAACATTTTCCTAAATGTTGTCTTCTCAGCATTAACAGTTTCAAAAAAGCACAGCTTCACTTCCTCTTGTTTTGATTTTGAAACAAGTTTAGATTTATGGAGTATTTTTAAAGGTAGTACAAAGTGTTCCAGCACATCGTTCACCGGGTTTCTTATAATGCAAATGTAATTGATGACTACGGTACGTTTGTCAAAGCTAGGAAATTAATTTCCATACCATACCATTAGCCGAACTAAAAAGACTTTATCCACCCTCACCATTACTTCCCCCTACCCTTTCCATGATCCAATCCAAAATGCCATTGTTCTCAGAAAGCCCCTTACCCCATAGACACTTGTTTGGTTGGTTTTTGATATAAGGTCTCTTGTATGCAGTCCTGGCATTCCTTGGTCTACCTCTGTAGACCAGGCTGGTCTCAAACTCTCAGAGATCCTCCTGTCTCTGCCTCCAGAGTGCTAGTACTAAAAGCATGTGCTTATTACACCTGGCTCATACACACATTTTAAAAGAGAGCATTTCTGTGTTTGGATCTGAATTGGATTCTTGTGCTTACACTTGGATTACTTATTCTTGGCTGGATCCTTAACAGTAGCCCAATGCGATGTCTCGTCTTCATTATCTACTTGACAGAACCTGGAGGCACGTGGAAAGAGTCTCAATGAGGAGCTGTCTACATGGGGTCTGCCTGTGGGGATATCTATACAACTGACTGATATGGCAAAACCCAGTTTAGCATAGGCAGCACTGTGCCCTGGTCAGGTATCATGAACTCTTTTAAGAGTAGAGAAATTGAGCTGAGCACAAGCAAGCCAACAGCCAAGGCCCTGTTTCTGGCTGGATGTGATGTGCCCTTCTACCCTGACTTCCTGACAATGATGGACTGTAACATGCAATTGTAAGCTGAAATAAACTCCTGCCTCCCCCCATAAGTTCATAAGTTGCTTTTTTTGAGGTATTTTTTTAATCACAGCAACAGAAACAAAATTAGAACATCTTTTCAGAGTAATTGAAAAAAAAAACTGTGTGACACTTTGTGAGGCTGTTACATTGTGAAGCATGTGATGTTCTTCTGTCCACTCTTCATGAAGTGTGTGTATTATGTTCATATATGTTCACATGTCTATATGTGTCTGTGCATGTACAGGGTCAGAGGTCAGTATCAAGTGTTCATCAGTCTCCATCTTACTTTTTTTTTTTTTTTTTTTTTTTTTTGAGACAAGGTCTTGCATTGAAGCTGGAGATTGCTGTTTTGGTTGAACTGTCTGAACACTGTTTCCCAGAGATCCTCCTGGCTCTGCCCAACACTGAAAATTAAATTCCTGAGGCTTTATCACAGAGTGGCTTCACACATAGGAAGGATGCAGTTTTTGCAGGTCTTTCTGCTGCAGATTTCGGTGCTCACCTGGGAATCCCGATGCCTTCCAAGTGGATTGGCAATGAGGGGTGGAGTGTTCACAGCTGGCTCCAGGTTTCTTTAACACACGGTGCTTTCAAACAAGCTGGGGACTCATTCAAGTTTGAAGTCTATTAGTATTTAATTCAAGCCTAGAAGGAAAGCAGTGGGTTTCACCCATAGCCAGATGCTAAAAATTCCAGGCAGTGGGTTTTGTACGGATCAGAGGAGAAAAATTCTCAATGTTGTCACGGTCTGCCTGTGTGGATTATCTCAGGATGAAAACGCAGCTAAGCATTGTTTCTGCCTAAGCAGTCTTTTCCATTCAAGGACTGAAAGACCAACGTAGCTTTCTGCTGGAAAATCCCATCGTTTCATTGTAGATTGTTCTTTTGAAAATCAGGAAGTCGAGATGTCTTGCCATTTGTTGTCGTTTGCTACTTTTTTTTTTAAAATCATCTGTACATCATTTTATGATAAGAAGCATTAAGGCTCATGATGTGATCTTAGGTATCTGCCACATTTGGGATCAAACCCACATTTTATTTCCCATTGGCAATGTAACACGGGCTAATAAAATGGATGGATTTTGGCCTTGCTGGGTGTGACAGATACTTACCCTGGTTGTTCTTCGATAGTATATAATTTTGGGTGGAGGCATGCACACAGAATATCTGCAATACTCTTGTACTGCTTTTAGTAGGTAGTGTTATGTCACAGAGGTCTGTCTGTAACAGCCCATGTAAGTTAACCTTAGTCTTCTGAATCCCTGTCCAAGATTACAGCATTACGATTCTGTTTAGTTTCCTCATTCCTCTTTGGTGTATGTTCAAATTGCCAGATTTTACTCTTAAGAACCCTACAACCTCAGCCTTTTCTCTTTACGCCTGTAAGCAACTGCATCTAGGAGAACAGATTGCTTGAAATATAATTGTAAAGGAAAAATGACATTTAAGCTATTAAAGATACAGCCACATCATCCTTCTGAAAGGTTGTGCTGATATTTCCATCTGTAATTGCACAGGAAAGCCTGTTTCCTACCCCTCGTCAATGGTTTCCTAACTTTTTAGTGTTCTTAATCTGGTTTTAAACTGCATCTCTTTACTTCTGACTGTCTGCCTGAGCCTGTTTTAAAAGCTGTTTACATTTCTTTCTAAGTATCTTTAGGAAGTGGGAGGTAATTTGTCTCTCAAATCTTATTTGTCCTAATATTTCATGAAGCAAGAAACTTGCCTTGTGTGTTTTTTTTTTGTCTATTTTTCTATCAAACTTGTCTTCTTATGACTTTATGGTCGTGAAGTTTTTGTGTAGTTGTTGTCATTTATTTTTCTCTTTGAGGTTTTTTTCAGTTTAAATATTTCACCTAAGCTTTTACACACACACACACACACACACACACACGAACGTCTGTGAAAGGTTTGTTTTGTGATTCAGAAGGAGAGAGCAATGAATATATGTGCCCAGTTGACTTTCTCTTTTTAATCCTGTCCTGGACCCCAAGCCTACAGAATAGTGGGTCCCACTTTTAAATATATGTACTTATTGATACATATTTTACAATTTAAATTTTTTTATTGTCTCATTCCCTAGAGTTTATTTTGGTATCAAAGTGGTTATACATTTTTTTTTTGCCATCTCAATGTCTGGTCAGGTGTTCTGCTACCATATGTTGGACAATCTATAATTTCCCACTGCTTTCAGATGCAATGTATGTAAGAAATTCATCCCCCACCCACACCATGCTGGGTGCCTCTTATAGGCCAGTTTGGGACTCACAGATCTTTTTTATCCATCTGTCCATATTTCAGCATTTACATGAACTGGCTAATATCAGTTCTGACTTTGCAATCTGAATGTTGAAAACAAACCTAATGCCTTTTATTTGAGTTAGATTATTCTGCTTTGTTATTTTGTTTGTTTTTGTCATTGATGTCTTTTCAAGACAGGGTTTCTCTGTGTAACCCTGGCTGTCCTGGAACTCACTCTGTAGACCAGGCTGGCCTCAAACTCAGAGATCCACCTGCCTCTACCTCCTGAGTGCTGGGATTAGAGGCGTGCTCCACCATCGCCTAGCATGCTTGATTTGTTGCTAGGTTCTAGTGATTATGCATCACACTGGGAAGTAATGCGTTTGTATGTGTGACAAATTAATGTGGTACCTGTCAGGTGAAGTAAGGTTGGGGAGACGGGAAAAGAAAGGAACCTTTTCTTCCAAAGAGCCATTAAGTCTTTTCTAATAATAAATTACCTTGGAGCTGTGATGAAAAATGATGAGGCCCATAGACAGACACAGAGGGGATTTATGAAGATCACTGGAGTGTTGGAGAATCCGGGCAGAACCCTATCATTCACAGTGTTCTCTGCCTGCATCCATCAAGGCCTGCTTCTACTTTCTATATGACATTATCTCCTTCTCTTAGACATGGTTTTGTTGACAGTGTCGTTCCATGGATCCTGTCTTAATTACTTTTCTATTGCTACGCTAAGATACCATTATGAAGGCAATTTATAGGAGAAAGCATTTAATTGGGGACTTACAGTTTCAGATGGTGAGTCTATGATCATCACAGTTGGGACCGTGGTGCCAGGCAGGCAAGCATGACACTGGGGTAGCAGCTGAGAGCTACTACCTGTTCCACAAGCAAGATACAGAGAGAAAGCTAACTATAGTGACATTTCCTCCAAAAAGATTGTACCTAATCTTTCCCCATTGGGAATGAGACATTTAAATACATGAGCCTAAGGAGGTCGTTCTCATCCAAACCACCATAGTACTAAACTAGAAAGCTTGGAGGGCCATGGCCCCTACCAGGAGTTATAATGTCAGAAAGTACAGTTGGCTCTTGGTGCTTATGTATAAGTGTCCAAAATGATGCTTTCAGAAGCTGACCTGCTTTCCTTAAGGTATGAGGGTATCCACATCACCAGACCCCAGTCTCCTGTCTGAATTTATGGCGATTTATTGTGCCTCCATTGATATGATGTCAAAGAATGAGAACCAAAGAACAAGCCTCACTGGGCATACTCTGAAATTGCCTTAGATTGAGCCAGAGTACATCTGTCATGGGTATTTCTAGGCTGTTTTTGCATTTGTTTGTAAGTGATGGTCGAAGGCTCTCTTACTATATAATGCAGACTTTATTTCCAAACTGCCTTCTGCCTCTGGCCCCCAGCTGGGAGGTCTGGATCAAGGGCCATGCATTCCTCCAAGGAAGGGAGTTGACAGTGCCGAGAGCCTAAAGACCATTCAGTGTGAAGTTCTCTGAGCTCTCAGGGTCTCAAACAACATGCCTGCTGACATCTGGGTTTTTCACTCTGCATGTTCTCTGGGGGTAATTGCCTGAGTTGTGCCTCTACAGATTGGAGAAATTCACCAGACTTACTGAATAAAGTAAGACCTTCTATGGCCAGTGTCAGGTTTGTATCCTAAAACCCAGAGGGAGGGACCTATTAGTGCGACATGGAAGGAACCAGAAGTGCACAGTATATCTGGACATCACCGTGTCTTGTTCCCTGTGGGGTCTTATTGATGTTTATGCTGGGAACACTTGCATTCTAGATAAGTGTCCTGCCCAAGGATGTTGCCAGCCCTGTTGATTCTATCACTACTTCTCTGCACAGTCTCAGGTTCTCTCTCCGCAGATCAGCTTTACATTGCTTTTCACTTGTGTTTGGTAGAATGAGCATCTCCGCAGTCCCCAATAGCATACTACTTTTGTTGTTGTTTGTTTAAGGCAGGGTCTCATGTAGATCAGGCCAACCTTACACTCCTTGTGTAACTGAGGATGACTTTGAATTCTTGATCCTCTTTCATCCATCTCCCTGGTGCTGGGATTATAGGCACATACAACTATTTCTGGTTGATATAGTGATATAGTGCTGAGGATACAGGACCAGAGTGCACATCAGGCAAAGCACTCTGCCTACATAGCTACATCCCAAGCGTGAGTAGCACTTTCAATGCAAAAAGAACTAGTTGTATATGTCTCAGCATTATGTAGTTGACTGCACAGAGGGGCAGGGTCAAGGCAGTCCCTAGTGCTTCTGTGTGGGTTACAAAGGGCAGAGACATACACAACTTGTCATTCACGCTTGTGTTCTGGTTCAAGCACACGTATTGTTACTAAACCCGGCCTTGCTTCTGGCTGTTGCAGGTCATTGCGTTCTCTGCCTGTATAACCTCTCCTTGACAGTATCACTTTTTCTAAACATGCCTCTGCTCCTCTCTCACAGACCCTGCCTTCTGCCACAAAGTCAACCCTCCCTGTCTCTACCAGCAACCAACAACTTTTCCGGGGTCAACAGAGCTTAAATCCCTGTTTGCTTGCCCAGAACTTTCTTGCACGTGAGCATTTGGATATGTAGGAAGACTAGTAATTCCTTTATTAATCTTCCACGTAATAATAGCGTACTTTATCCAACAGTTTTAATATGAGAAAAAGGTAAGGGTACAAAAGAGCTAAAGAAACTTTGGCCACAGCCCAGATTCTACCATGAAGGCTTTGCTGTGTGCCTGTTATCTGTCTCACTGCTTAGGGCTCCATTTGGCTCCCAGTCGATCTTATTGCCCTGATCCTTTCACAGTATCGATAGGTGTCGGCGGTGAGCTCCTCTTCTCCTGTGCAGTCATTTACTAGAGTTCAGCATTCGGATGCCCTGTCCTCTCTTTCCCTTTGTGTTGGTGCAGATGGTAAGCAATTCAATCCACAAAGGACAATTGCAGGATTTGGTGGCTTTTCATAAACGCATCCACCTATGTATCTCAAATTTCTACCCAGAAATAGGCAATTATTACTACCTCCCAAACCATGAACTCTTTTGTGAAAGGTTTTTTTTTGTTTTCTTTTTTTTTTGTTTTCTTTTTTTCCTAAGGAGAATGCTCTCGTGGGCCACCCATGTCGGTATATGTGTACACCAGTAGTATGTTCTTTCTTACTACCAACTAGCCCCACATAATGTGACTGTGCTCCAGTTTGTTCATCCATTTCTCCTGTTCATGGTCACCTAGCCTGTTTTAGGAACTTAGGCATAAAGCTCCTATGAACATTCTTTTTTTTTTTTTTTTGGTTTTTCGAGACAGGGTTTCTCAGTGGTTTTGGAGCCTGTCCTGGAACTAGCTCTGTAGACCAGGCTGGTCTCGAACTCACAGAGATCCGCCTGCCTCTGCCTCCCGAGTGCTGGGATTAAAGGCGTGCGCCACCACCGCCCAGCTTTCCTATGAACATTCTTACATGCATCTTTCTGTGGGTCTGTTTCATTTCTCTTGTGGAATAAGGTAAGCAGGACTGGAATTGCTGGGTCACAGGAATGAACATGTGTGGCAGTCTTAAAGAGATGAGAGTATTGTGTTGTATAAATAAACCATCCCTTATACGACCATTCTCTTGTTGGTGAACATTTTGTTGATTTCTTTTAAAAATTGCTCTTCCCAATTTACTATGGTGACAACACACACACACACACACACATGAGTACGTACATGCACACATTTGCCTTCTTGAGAAGTATAGGAGCTGCGGGCTGTGTTCTTGCAGCCTGGCTCCTGGTCACCTGGCTAGCTTATGCCCCAAAATAACAACACACAAATTATATTCTTTTAAACACTGCTTGGCCCATTATATCTAGCCTCTTCTCGGCTAACTCTCGCACCTAGACTAGCCCATTTCTAATAATGTGTGTAGCACCCCAAGGTGCGCTTACTGGGAAGATTCTAGCCTACGTCAATCCTGGGTCGGAGCTTCATTGCATTTGCCCCAGAGAGGGGAGCTATCGAGTCTGAGCTCACTTCCTCTTCCTCCCAGCATTATGTTCTGTTTACTCCACCCACCTATGTTCTAACCTATCAAATGGGCCAAGGCAGTTTGTTTATTAACAAATGACCTTCTTCCATCAGAGAAGTAAATTCATAGGTAAGTTACCAGTGCTGCCATGATTAGCAGTTTTAACTCCATTAAACCGTAGTCTGGTGAGAAGTGGAACAGAGACGTTGGGATTAGAATGTAATCCAAGGCCATCAACCTCAGAGTCATCTGGGGGGCATTGTAATGTAAGCTCTGAGCCCCATTCTAGGACTAATGGGTCAGAATCTGCATTTACCGAGATTCCCAGGTCCTTCCTACTCAGGTTCTATAAGCAATAAATTGGAGAAATGGAGAAATGGGAACGTGGCTGTTCAGCTCAAAAGATCCAATTAATCATCTAGTAACCTTTTCTTTGAAGCTGTAGACTTTCAGGTAGTTGGAACTAGTTATCTACACAAAGACAAACTGATCACATTATGATTGAGTTATGCAATGGATTAAGAAGCATGACATTACTGATGTATCAGACTTAAAAAGCAATCTACCGTGGTGGGTTTCTGACCTTGTTTATCATGGGGCTTTATTCCTAGACTCCCTTGGCCACTGTGGGGGCACTCAATGGGTGGGTGGGTGTCTGGGATTTTGATGCACATCTTCTCCTACTATCAGTGTATCAGCTGTAGTAAATTTGAAAATGTAATTATTGGGGCAGAAAAGTTTAAAATCTATTGAATAGTTGGCAATTTTGATCTACAGAATGGCATCTATAATTATACCATCTCTGTAGAATAATATAGCAAATATTCATGCTCCTTTCATGGGCATTTGTAAATTGTTCATGTCTGGCTGCCCAGCCTTCTGGATAAGCACATCCACATGAGAACAAACAGCATCTGTACCTAGCCAAATTGGTTTTTGCTTGTTGAACTACTTGAAAGTGAATCACATCTATTCTACCATCCTAGTTTGACTCTTGCAGCACGTTTTCTTACAGAACCCCAATAATATTTTCCATCTAAGAGATTTCACATCAATATGACATTATCTAATACATATTCAAAAATTTCTGACCATTTTAGCAGTACCTTCTGTTTCCCCCCCTCAGATCTAGTGAAGAATTACGGTTATATTCATGATGTTATTTATTTATTGCTACATAGAACATTGCTCAAAATGTAGTGCCTTAATCCAACACTGAGTGTCTCAAACTTTCAGTGGCTTAGGAGATTTAGGCATGGTTGAGCTGACCTCTTTAGAATCTTTTGCAGGCTTCAGATGGAGTTGCTGCCTAGATCGTGGTCACTAGGTTTACTTCATTTACACAGTTGTTGGCAGAAATCAATGCCCCTACTGGTTGTTGGACAGAGGCTGCGATTCTGTTTGCATGCCCATCCTGAGCCTGCTAGGATCATCTTGCCTGTTCAGTGTAGTAGAACCTGTTACCCAACTACACCTTCTTTCTAACTTAATAAGAAAACATTAGAGGAATTCCCAGGGAAATTATTGAGAAGCAGTAATGTTCTCTGTTTCCACTTTGAGCAAATCAGAGGAACCAGTGAATACAATAGGCAAAATAAAATGATCAGGAAATAGCACGGTGGCTTGGTAGATAAAGGCTCTTGTCGCCAAGCCTGACAATGTGAGTTCGTCTCCAGGAGCCACATGGTGACAGGAAAGAAATGACTCCCTGAAGTTGTCCTCTTCCTTCCTCATTATACAGTGCCATCTAGGTCACCCTGCCCTGACACAGTGTCAGGGTCCGTGTGAAGCAGTTGACAACTAGTGTTCAGATGGCAGCTCACCAGAGGCATGGTTATCTGATGGAGGTTAGTCCTGTCCAAACAAGGTCTGCAGGATCATCGACTCTGGAAGCTGTTTCTCCCTTTTGCAGAAGCAGCTTGGTATCACCCCAACACCTATACTATAATGTGTAATCTCATATTATGTGTATATGTAATCTCATGATGACATCTCAGTCTAATGGGCACAAATGTCTGTGGGTGGTCCAGAGGATGATTTTTCATTTGACTGTGTAGTCTTGATGTATAGAATATATACTGGGACACACTTCATTACTGGATCTATTTGTCCCCCAAGGACTGTGGGTACTTGCCTTGTTCTTTTGCTTATCAGGTGACTTCCTCCCACCCCATGAGACTTCTGGTAAGAGAATTTAGTCACACAGTCAAAAGCTTTGATTCCCGCAGTCAAATCTTCACTGTGCTCCCTGAGATAAGCCAGCTCCCCCACGACTCTCCTTCCATTTGGCAGGACATGCAGTCAGGAAAGGAGTCTTTCATATAGATCACATATGGGACCTTTAAGGGGTGTCCAAGCTCATTTGAGATTGAGTGCCCTAATTCTTCCATAGCTGACTTGGGAAAGTGCTTACCTCAGGTGACCCTCAGCTCTAACCCTAAAGAAAAGTCATGAACCTTCTATACCTACCTGTTTTCCCTGTACATTTATCTATCACTGACCCTAGTTAATCAAAGCACACCTAGAAATGTGGTATTTTGTACAAACCCCCTTTAGAATTTAGAGTCTATTAAATCAATCTTTCTGCCTCCTAGTGTGGCTAGGGTGTCTTCCTTGCCACACCTTCCCTCGAACTATCAACTGCTGACTGAGTCTCCCAGGATAGCTCCCATCTGCCTTATGACCCCGAGAGAAACATTAGATTTGTAACCTTGCGATTACTAGAGACTTGTTTTTGTTTTGGGAGTGTATATAAGCTGGAAACTTTGCAGAAAAAAAAAAACATCAGGAGAAGAAAAATAAAGGACATGGTTTGAACAACATATCCGTGAGCTCATTCAGTTACTTCTTAGACTAGAAATCTTCCAAGTCCTTCACTACACTGGGGCAACTGACCTGAACCTTGGCAGGGGGTCAGTAGAGCTGGGCTCTGCTGGGTTCCAATAACACAGTAAGTAAATTTAATAAAATATTTTTATAAGAAAATATTCAGAAGTAGATTTTAATATATATATATATATATATATTCCTGCTACTGGCATCTTATATTAACCATTTTTTCTATTTTCCATTAGACAACATTATTTACTTCTATACTTCTACATCTGTCATCCTTCCACTTTTAAGATGTGATATTTCTGCTATGGCAAAACATTTATCCTTTTGCCATTGTTTTGGCCACTGTGGCTAATTTTTTTCATATATAAATAAAAGGATCTTTGTTCTCTTTGCCAAAATTTCCACAACCATTTTTTCAGTCAGATGAAGGTTGTTTTACAGTACAGGACCTGCATCGAAACCATTGTATTCACAAATAAAATCTAAAAAAAAAAAGGCTTTTGATTTTTGAGGTTCCCATAATTTTTGTGGACACCAGTAAATTAAGGTTTTATTCTGCATGGATTTCTACTGTGAAGATATGCAAAGTGAGCTTTTGAAATAAGTCTAATTCTTCTGTCTGTTCATTGGACCTAGGGCCTTGTGCCTTATCATTGAGCAATGCCCCTTCCCTACACTTTAGGAACTATTGAAATACCTTAGTGGCTTGTCCTTGTATAAGTCTACTGACAAGGGCACCAACGACCCATATTATATTCCATTTCAAAATTAGAGAGCTTATAAGAGAAATAATCATCTCAATTGTTTTTTTCCATAATATTCTCCCTGTAGCCAGACTCCTATCCCATATATTCATAATTTAGGGAACTACATAGATTGAGTATAAATTCTTTTTTCCATCTAATAGGTTTATTACATTTGCTTAAAGCTCATGGCCTCACTTTTTTTCAAGAGTGCTTCTCCATTATTGTGGGATTATTGCTTCTAGATTTAGAGATACAGCTTAATATAGAATTACAGGAATAACCTTTTGTGCTTGTTGCATTAATTGTACTTAACGTCCCCTCTTGTGTGTGTGTGTGTGTGTGTGTGTGTGTGTGTGTGTATCTGTAGCCGTACATACCATGACAGATGTGTAGAGGCCAGTGACAATCTCAGCTTTGGGTACTTAATTTCCATCTTACTTGAGACAAGGTTTCTCTTACTTACTGCTTACTTTGTGTGTCAGGTTTTTGAGCTCGGGGAGATTTTCCTGCTTCTGCCTCCCATTGCACAGCAGAAACTCTAGGGTCACAAACGTGGTCTGCTGTCTCCGGCTGTGTGTGGGTTCTGGAGATCTGAACTGGCAGCCTCAGGCTTGCTTGGTAGACGTTAGCTGTACTTTTTAAAACTAGGTGTTTATCTCCTTAAAGAGCAGTCTGGGATAATTCAAGATGCCTATTTTCACCATTGAACAGTGTTTAGACAAATATTGTAAAAAACCCCATTATGTTTTAGCATTCTACTTTTTTTTCTTTTTCCTTTCTTTTCTTTCTTTCTTTCTTTCTTTCTTTCTTTCTTTCTTTCTTTCTTTCTTTCTTTCTTCTTTTTTTTCTTCAAGACTGGATTTCTCTGTGTAAGCACTCTGGCTGTCCAGTAGATCAAGCTGGCCTCGAACTCAAAGAGATCAGCCTGCCTCTGCTTCCCGAGTGCTGGGATTAAAGGCGTGCACCACCACAACCCAGCAGCGTTCTACTTGTTTATGTGTGCGATGTATTCCTAAGTAAGTCAGTAAACTTACAACTTTTTAACCTCAGCGTTTGAACATACTTGTGCCTCTTCATCTTTGTAATGTTTCTGTTTGAACGTTTTACTGGGTGGCCCCACTGAGAAGGTATCAGTGGCTATGGAAACAGAGCAATAGTAATGACATACAGTCAGGAGACACAGCCAGTAAACTTGCTGGATTTTTATATTTGCCCAAGAGATTAATGGCAGCTGAGAGTAGATATTTGCTTTAATTTCATGCAGCTTTCTCTCTCTCTCTCTCTCTCTCTCTCTCTCTCTCTCTCTCTCTCTCTCTCTCTCTTTCTTTCTTTGTTTCTTTGCTTGCTTGCTTGCTTGCTTGCTTTTTATGGTTTTTTCAATCTCTTCATTTCTGTGCTATTGGAAGCTTTCATTTGCTGATAAGGGCTCTTATTCAGTTTCAAAGTTGAAGAAATGAAAGTACTATCACTGTTACAAACAAGGCTTGATGTTTTCTTCCTGGACTAACTATTCTTGTCTTTGGTAAAGTCAGTGGAGACAAAGCAAAGCTGAAGTATTGAGGGAACATTGTCTCCAAGACTTTTCGAAGAAGAAGCAGAATAGCAAATACACAAGGGAAGGGATGAGGGTTTTTTTGGTTTTGTTTTGTTATTTTAAACTATGAAGAACTTAAATTTGTTACATCATTCTCTAATTCTCCAGAAAAGCCCTTGAAATCATTCTTAAGAGGTAATTTGTTTTGATTTTATTTCAACTTGCATTTATGTGTGTGTATCATGTATTCCACATGTATAGGCATGCCTTTGGAAACCAGAGAGGGTGTTGGATACCCCGCAGTTGTAGTTAGAAGCGAGTCCCCCACTTTGGGTGCTGGGAACCAAGTTTGGATTCCCTGGAAGTACAGGAAGTACTTGTAACCACCAAGTCATCTCTTCATCCAAGAGACAATTTGTGAGAAACACAAACACTAACCCACAGTTAATGTGAAGTCAACTTTGTTTTAGTCTTATGATCCTGGAGGAAGATAATGGCTTGTGTATGACATGATCCCCTTCTTGCTCTATTGCTGAGTTAATTCTTCTGACTAGGCCATTATCTTTGCATTTTGAATGTGAGCCCCACTACCTGCTCCATCAGCTGCTATCCCTGCTGCCTTTGCAATACCTCTGCCTTCCTTCTCTAGGATGGAGGCTGACTGCTCAACCTCAGAAGAGAGCGGCTGATTGCTCTTCTGCCTTACTTAAACCCTTCTTAGTCACCTCAGTTCAACTGAGTGAACCTTCCGCAGGATGTTCGTTTAGCAGTAACTTGGAAGAAATCATAAAATTCTCAGATGAAAACGACCGAATCTAGTAGAATGATTTTGCCAGGCTCAACTCACTGCCCTAGAACCAGTTTGCTTTCACTATCAGAAGAAAGGTGAAAAGAGACACACCGTCCATGTACAACATTGTTTACATGCGTTTAACCTGTGTTACACCCACACAGATGTATAGGTGTGTGACTGGTGGCATCCTCTCCTTAGACCCCAGAATGAGGAGAGAAAAAATTCATTATCTCTTTCCCACAACTTCCCTGCAACAAGTATTTTATTTCAGGTGGGTGGCAGTGAGAACACGCATTTCCTTCAAGGTCACGAGGGCTATTCTTAGGCTCAAGGTCGCTTAGAGTATCTTGTAGGTTCTAGAAAGAACTATGCCAGCTTCTTTTCAGCTTATTTCATGACTCAAATATCACCTTTAATAACTTTATAGGATGGCCAAGCATGGTAATGCATGCCTGTAATCCCAGCACTCATAGAAGCTGGTAGTGAGCTCAAGGTCAGCCCGGTCTGTATAGTAAGCCCCTGTCTTGAAACTAAAGGACCAACAAACAGTGTGGCAGGAGTATAACGTCCAGTTTTTATTTACTTTTCATCCTTCTTTCAAATTTATATCTATTTTAATCATTCTTATCTTCTGTTTTTATTTGTAAATTATAGTCATTTTTCTTCTATCAAATTACAGTTTAGACATAAGGACAATATAAGTTATATGTGGATATTCCTCTGCCTGGGCTATAATGCCTATAATGTAAAAATAAAAGGTTTCTTTTCCCTTTAATTTTATTTTTGGCATTATTACAAACCAAGTTAATCTCCTCTATTTATAGCTCCCTCAAGTCATGCTGAGAATATTATCTTCTCCTGCTTAAAAACATGTAAACAGATAATTTGTAAGCAATTTAATTTATATCTCAACGGAATTAATTTAGAGATAATACAGGAATAGTTAATTAACCACACTGTCAACATAAAACAAAAACATTTACTAAGAAATGACCAAGAAACAAAGCAAACAGTAGGTATGAATTTTTGCTTCTGTTTACATATTTTTATCAAGGCTTATTAAGACTCTGAAGAGTTAGCAATTTGTAAGTGTTTGGAAACACTACTTCCATGAGGTATAAAAAAACCAAAATCAGTGGAATTTGAATAGAAAATACTAGGAAAATATAGATATGTATTTTAAGGCAGAAATAAATACTTTAGTTTGTGTTTTTTAGTTTTGTTTTTTTACACATTCTAAGGGATTTTGTTACTATCACCACAGTAATATTAAGCTATTTCTACTATGATTGACGTTTTGCTGAGAGTGCAAAACAGGAGTAGATAAAACTGCTGATGCCTTAGAAGACATGAAAACACTCGCTGAAATAGATGAAAAAATAATCCCATCAAGACTCCTTCTTGCCATGCACACACGTTTTAGGCATCAGGGTAGACATCAGGACGATATATGCCAACATGCAGATATGTGTGTATCACACTTACCACACACATATATGTGGATTTATCACACAAAGCAGACTAACTTCAAATGGTCTTGATAAAGCATAAAATAATTAATTGATGGTCTTTTTCTTCAAAGCATTCTGGGCGACAAAATGGCGGTGCTACCCAAAGTGCTCTGGGGGACACCAAACCACTTGAGTGGCTGCCATAGGCGGTTTGGGCTAGTGTTTTCATAGCTTACCATTTTCACTGGAAAAGGTAGCTGGCAGCTATTGTTTTTTTCATACTTAGTGGGTTTTTTTTTTGTAGATAGTATATTGAAAATAAGAAAAAAATTCTAGGTTTGGTGGCATCTATCTATAATCCTTCCTCTTCAGCACGTTGTCGAGAAGATGCTGAGTTCAAGTCCACCCTGGGTTGCAATGTGAGTTGAGGCAGCCTAAGTGACACAGTAAGATGCTGTTTCAAAATTTTGAAAGGCAATCCTGTACTTCAAAAAGTTAAAAATGTAAAAATAGACAATATCTGTTATTTGTTGTTGATAAGGTTTGGAGAAATCTGTTTTTACTACCAACAGTTTGATAGTCTCTCAAAAATTGTACATTTCGACCAGAACATTGACAAATGTGTTTTAAATTTATAGTGGAAAAAAATCTAACATTTAAAAGATGCATATGACTGTCATCCATTATTTTCCAGATAGTGTTTTATATCACAACTATTTGATTCGTAAAACACTCATTTATAGCAAAATGTAGATTACTGTATTGAAACGTAACACAGCCACGGTATTAGTGGATGTGATGTTGGATTTCATGTCACATTCGTGTTTGGAGAAAGCACAGCCTCTTGGGTGTAGGTGTAGTGTCCAAGGAGCAATCCCAGAATTATCAGGAAATGGGATTATAGTCCTCTTTCAGCTTCCAGCAGAGCATATGTGTGAGGCTTCCTTTCTTCATGTCCTACAACCCAAGACAACACATAGCAGCAGAATGAATGCAGAAGCTGGTGGCAGAGTCTGACCCTCTTCTATTCAGTTAAACCTTAGAAAGATTTTTAAAACTATGGAAAACTGTGCCATCCTTCACCCATTATTCTAAAAGAAGCATTTTTAAAATAACATTACTACTCTGTATTACTAAAATGAATAACAATTTTATTTAAAATACTGAAATATTTCTTAAGGGTTTATCTTTTTTAAAAAAATATAGTAATGTTAATAGATCTAGCCCACCTAAATAGAGGCTCTTATGAAGTCTCTAATGGACAACTGAAGGGATGGAGAGATGGCTTGGTGGCTAAAAACACTGACTGCTTTTCCAAAGGACGTGGGTTCGATTCCCATCACTCACATAGTAGCGTAAGGCTATCTTTGACTCCAACTCTAGGGGATTTGGTACTCCCTTTTGTCCTCCCTAGGCACAAAGTATGCATGTGTCACACATATGTGCATGCACGCAAGAACTCATGTTCAAAAATAAAAATAATACCTAATTTAAAAATATTTTTGGAGTTGCCATAATTTGTGGAAGCCAAAAAAAAAAATGTTCACAACATGAAGTTCTAGTGAAAAGCCATGCAAGTGAGCTTGAAATTACATGCAAGTGAACCACCCATTAAGATAAGATAATAATAAAACATTTAAAAGAAAAAAATGGTTATGATGGCAGACACTTGTAATGCTAACATTGGGAAGGCAGTGACAGGGATATCCCCAGGGCTTTCTGACTGGCTTCTCCAGGCCAGTGAGAGACAGCCTAGAAATCAAGGAAGGTGCTTGGGACTCGAGAAATTACACCCAAGGTTGTCCTCAACTTCCACATACATGTGAACACATGCACATGTGTCCCTGCACACACATTTGTACACATGTACCTGCACATACATGGATGTGTACACACAGAGATAATTGAGGTAAAGACAGATTGAACCGAAGCTCATCAAAATACAGAGACTCTTAGAAAGGAATCGCCAAGTCAGCCAGGCACAGAGAAGTCTAGATCCCGTGGAAAACGTTCCTTGGTTATGGTCTGCCGTCTGTGACTTTTCCCCACCCCCAGCAAGTTCTGATTTAAAATTGCCACAAATGGAAAGGCTGTCAAACTGGGAGGAGTTTCAGCTACCTTGTGGGTCTCGAAAACAAAATCAGACTGTGATACCAAATCAGTTAGGATCTGTCGGGGTAGGTCACAGTTTCATAGAAAAGGAAAATGATTAGGAATTCAGTCTTTTGCACAGGTCTTTCCTGGAGGCACTGGCTGTCCAGTTCATGGGTGGCAGGAGACAAACCCCTTCAGAAATCAGTGGTGGTGGAACTGGGAAGCGCACAGACTCATCAGTATTCTCACTTAACTGGAGAGAGAATTCAGTAGGACACTCATACTGAAGTGTGTGCTGTGGATGAGATGCCTCGACATTTGAGGTCCTCATGGGACCCTTACAGGACTGTACCCTGAGGACAAGGCAGACAGACTAATGTGTCAGAGCTGACAGGATAAAATACACCCTTAATTCACACTATTGGATTAGCGTGAACTGGTTTGTGCTTTAATGGTCTGTTAGAATGTAAAGCATGAGACCACATGATATGTTTTATGATAGACCGTTTATATGGAGGACATCTAGTTTCCACTGATCCGGTTATTTGTAAGATGGCAGTATTTTATTGAAAAATAACCTTTACATGTATTTTTTTGGGGGGGGAGGGTAGTAACTTTAATAAGTGGGATATAAATTTTGTTAATGTAAGATAAAGATGAAATACTTAGGTACCTACCTTTTTGGAGAGTTAAAACATGGTAGAAATTAATCCTTTTACTTTCCCCTGGATCAAACAACACTGTATCGATTTTTAGATGCCCGAGCTCCAATGTAATTGAATTCCTCACTGACTACAACAGCTTTCCAAGGCTCTGACTCTGTACCTTCCACTCTTTACAACAGAGTAAGGATGTTGATGACCACTCCAAGCTAGCTAACGCTTACTGAGAATGTAGGTATCAGGCACCACATTAAACATTTAAAGATCTCCCTCCCCTCCTTAGGTCCTCACAACACTTCTCTGGTAGCAGGATGCAAAAACCCTCATGGGCTCAACAGTCTTCTGAGCTAGTGTCAAGTGTGTGATCCAAGCCTGGGCTGTTAGCTCCTCAACCCAGATGATCACTTCTGGACCATGTGGACCATCTCTCAGCCAATCACAGCCTCTTAGTGGTCCAACTTTTGTCAGCTGGAAAATGAGCATCATGAAAAATGTCATGAGTAAATAAATGTGCAGAAGGAGAACGTGCATTTTGTGTAAGTGCCAGCTTCTACATGTTTTCTCCAGTGTGGGGAAAGCTGCACTGAGGTATGTAGGGGGATATTAAAGTTGGATTTATTTTTTTTTTAGTGTGCCAGGGTCTGGTATATAAACACATTTTTATGAAATGCTTTTTATCTCCTGCCACAACTCACATTGTGACAGGAATCTGTTTCTATGTATCTCACCCGATAAAGTTCAAGGCATCATTGCTTCTGGCTGTTCTCCATTATCTTACTAAATACAGCTTTTAGTTTTTGCAGGACTGTATAGTGTGAGAACTTCCTTGTTTCCTTCTTACACTTGTTTCCCCATTTTGCTGCAAGAACCTTGGTTGGGGTTAAGGCTTCTTACAGCGCTTTCAGCCTGGGGAACATATTTCATGCTTGGTATGAGGTCTACTAACCGGCATTAGTAGAGACAGGGAAATCCAATAAGTCTGCAACCCGATTCTGTGCCCACTGCACACAATTATACCACAGCCCAGAGGGAAGGCTGGCTTCTGTGAAGAACTGTGTGCTTCAGAATTTTACAGCTAAATTTCACAAGGCAAGTGACTGTTTCTGTCTACCATCCCCCATCCAGCCTCGTCCTACAGCTCCGGTAACAAACTTTTTTTTTTCCCAAGGACAAATGCACCATTGCTCATTGAGAGTTTAAGTTTGTTTTGATCTATTTTAAACTCTGTACATAGGTCAGAGGTCTACAAAGTATTTTTTTTCTACCAAGCGCCAGATGATCAGTATTTCAGGATTAGCACACGAGGTGATATCTGCTGAAACTCTGCTATTCTGTAATTAAAATGGGAAAGAAGCCACAGACAAAATCTGAGCAAATGAGATTGTTGTGTTCCAATAAAACTTTATTCCTGAAAACAGGTGATCGCAGACGCCTTATGATTGATAAATGTTCACTTCCATATACTATCTCTTCTCTTAGTTCTTACCACAACCCAGCAAGGCCCACACTACTGTTATCTTCACTTTCCAGACAAAAAAAGATATTTCCTCAAATTCATGTGAATCAAGCAGGGCAGCAGGAATTTGGATATAATCAGGTTAACCCGGGGAAATTGGGCTTCTCCTCTGAGTAGGTAAATCAGAAAAAGGTATATTTCTGTAACTGTCCTAAATTTGAAGTTAGAGGTATAATTTTGTGCTTTTATCATTTATAATATACCAGACATGCCCAATCTATGGTTCTGGATGTCTGAAAATACAGCCCAAAATAAGATAATAAAGTTAGTTATGTGGTTCTTCATCTTGAATTTTGTAGATGGTGATGGCAAGTCACAGTGTCAGAAGGAGGGATGTGACTTTCACCCTGTTTAATTTTGTAAAGATTTATGATTTAGACGTGAGCATATATATCTGTGGGAGGAAATGGGCACGCCTATGTGCCAGCTGCCGGTACCTAAGGAGTCCCCAAGAGGGCAACCTAGAGCTAAACTTACAAGTAATTGTGAGTTGCAGCACTTGGGTGCTGGAACCAAACTCAAGTCTCCTGCCAAGGCTGAGCAGGGCATGATCTTCACTGCTGAGCCTTCTTCAGCTTTTGAGTTGATGGCCATCAGTTAAGTGCTATCTTCCTTTCCCAAATGAGGAAATGAAAGACAACTGAAAGAATTTTTTTTGGGGGGGTCCTATGCCTAGTAAGCCATAAACATGGAGCGGAAGTTCCAGATGGAATGAGGATCACTTAGGTCTCTCTTTCTTATGAGCAGGTCAAAAGAGGCAGTGATGCTTACTGATTCTTTAAAAAGCTTCTTTAGACCTCATTTCTTTTCCTAACAGAGGTGTTCTCCTGGCCAGTAATGACTCGGCGGAGGTATAGTAGAGAAGGTATACTACAGACCAAGTCTGAACAATAGGAGGTTATTTTCTTACAGTTCTAGAGACTAAAAGTTAAAGGTAAATATTCCAACCTGTTCAGGTTGTAGGAACTGCTGTCTCCTAGGTGTGGTCATTTCTTGCTGCCTTCACTTGGAGGGAGAGGGATGGCCTTATATCTCGTCTTGTATGGGCAATAATCTCATAACAAGGGCTCCACCTGTATGGTCTTACTTAAGCTGGGTTTTTTTCTCCAAGGCCCTATCTCCAAAGCCATAAAATTGAAATTTCCAGTTTCAACATATGCATTGAGGGTCATATCTTAGCCTACAGTACTAACTTAAGGTAAGATGAAGACACAAAAAAGAGACCAGCCTGCTCAATTCTGGTAGATATGACACACAGCAACATCTCTCTCTATATATATTTCAAAGATTTTCAGTTTCTCTTTTCTATAGGTTATATTACTTCTATAGGCAAGCCTCAGTTCTGGCGAAAACTATAAAAAAAAACCTTAATTTTTCTTAGACATTTTATCTTCTACATAGATCTTAAAGTGGTCAAATGTTTGGACTTAGTGCCAAGCCTTTTGGCTGGAAATTGTCTTGATTTGGTTTGCACATGTTGAACCATCTTTCCATTCCTAGGCTGAAGCTAACTGAATTGAATCATGGATCATTTGAAATCTTACTAACTTTTTTCCTCATGGTGATGCACAGATTAATAGAGATGGGTTAGTTTAGGATATAAGAGCTATCTAGCAATATGCTTAATCTATTGGACGAATAGTATTGCAAATAATATCATTTATGAGTGATTATTTTGAGTTTGGACAGCTGGGAATGAACAGTGTCCACCAACAGACCATGCCACCAGAAAAAATATTTCCTTTGATTAGAACAAAGTTATGAGAATTGTAATTTAATCAATTGTGTTGTCATTGTTAATATTCATCCTAGAATTATGGTATTGACCTGTGATATTTGTAACTCTTCTGTTCACTATGAAAATGTTACTGGATGGGAAAAGGTTATAGCTTATCTGAGAGAAATTTGGCATTATACTAGTGAGTCCTTAGATTTGATGTGTTTAATAAGGCAAATTTGGATTTTGCTGCAGCTAAAACTGCTGAAGATATCCTGGATCAATTTAAAAAGGCCATTCCAGTTTGGTCATTCTTTACTCTCTTATTAGAAGTTATTGCAGCGATAGGAGCATGTATATTGTAGGCATTATTTGCTTGCTTATGATTATCAAGTTACTTGTGAACTCTCAGTGTAAAGTTGGCATAGGGTCAAGCTATACACTCTCCCTTAAGCCTTTATAAACAGATGTTAGTAGTCAAAGATGGGTAAGATTTTTTGGCCTCCAGTAAAACAAAGACAGGACATACATGGTGGAATTTGTGGACCAATGATGGGTAAGTCTTGAAGGTTAAAAAAGACAACCTAAAACAGGCATAGTCATCTGTTCTGTGGCAGGAGTGTAGGCATCATTAAAGTAATTAAAAAGGGAATTGTGAAGGCCCACAGTTTTGGATCTGTTCCATCTTGACTAAAGGTCAGAGAGTTCAAGCCTATTCCTGCTCCTCAAGGACAAATAACAAGATTTTTGAGCAAAAGTGTGGCTATTGAATGCTTTACTCTTCAAAATCCAGACAACAGAATGTTTGACTTAGGGTGTGGTTACCAGGTGTTTTGAGACGGGAGGAGATAATGATGCTTGCTTGTTCTTTGTATATTGGAAGCCTTGTACCCTTCCCTTTTGATTGGGGTATATAAGGACTGTGAGTAATGAACTCTGGGCTTTTTTTTTTTTTAAACAGTATTCACTGTAAGTTCTCTCAACTGTAGCTTCGCTCTAATGTCTATTTCCTTCCTCAATCCACACTCCTCTTCTCAGAAATGTACAGACCCATCAGGACAGAACTGACATAGGTTGATAATGACAAGAGGGGAAATATTGCTTCCAGATACCACAGAAAAATTGCGGCATGCACAGACTGCACATATTCAGAACTGCTTGCTGTGAGAAAATGAAATACATCAGCTTGTCTAACCTTCTGTTATATTTTGTAACCACCACTCTGACATTTTAATTATGAAGATAAGAACCCAAGCAAGTAAATCATAGAATTCTCCAAGACATGAAAGATGCCATGTGGGAGTAATCTCCAGTCAGCTATAGAGAAGTTTTCTGAGTGAAGTGGGTTGGTATATAATAGAAAGAAGCTAAGGGGACCTGGTGCATTGCAGAGGTCTGCCTTGCTCAATAACATTAACATTTATACCGTGTTTCAGCCAAAAATAAACCTTTATCTGATGTACCAAATGATACTATAAAGTAAACCAAAGTTGTTAGCTGCATGCTAATCTGATGCAGAACTAGAATATTCTACATTTATAAGCCAACGTGTCCTGAACAAATGGAGGGCCCATTCTGTTTTTTCTGGGCTCTGTATATAGGCTCCACTATACAAGTAATTCAAAATTGCCATGTATTCTAAGACCATTAGGTTGGCAGGAGAAACCAAAGTGGGGAGATTTATGCAAATATGCAAGTATGTCTTTCCACCTCTCTGGGTCTTGGTTTCCATATTTAGAATAAACATAAGCTAACTCTCTGGTCCCCTCTAATGAGAAAAACAGAGACAGATGGAATAGAATGTCTACTGATGGACTGTTATGTGTCAGTGTGAAAGAATACAATATCTATTGATCAATTGTTAATGTCAGTGGGAAGGAACACAGGCTTCCGGCTGTGTCAGTATCAGCTCAGAAACATTTAATTTCTGCTATTCCATTACTTGGGGATATATTCATTAATTTTCCTGTTGTTATAGAATGCAGGTACAAGTAACATGAAGGATTCATTTTGACTCACAGTATGTGGGCACAGTCCATTTTGGTAGGGAAATTACAGGGGCAAAACTTGGGTCTCATTGCAGTCAGGAATCAGAGATACAACAGTGCTCAACTCTCTTTTTTGTAGAGCAGTACTCAAGCTCGGGCAAAGGTGTTACCTACATCTAGGGTGGGGTTTTCTATCTCTCCTAATGATGATAATTTGTCATAGGCATAGTCAGAGCTGTCTTCATATAGATAATTTCTCACAGGTTTGCCTAGAAGCTCCTCTCTTAGGATTCTAGGACCTGTCAAACTGACAATTTAAACTAACATGTAGTAAAATATTTCAGATAAATAGTGGGTCATGTTCTTGAGTTCATTCATCCTGTCAAGAGAAACAGTCACTGATTTTTTACATGCCCTGTTTCCATTTATTTGTTTGCCTTCCTATGAAGATCTTGGTGAGACATTACTCTCCCACTTTTGTAGATGAAGAAACCAATGGTTACTGCTTTCTCCATGGTTGCCAAATTGGCGAGCACAGTAGCTAAGACTAAACTACAGGTCCAGTGTGGTTTAGTAAAACTCTTCTTAATTTTGAAGACCCAACTGCATAAATGAATTCACAGGCTTTAGAAGTATTCATAGATCTGGTTCAATACATTGCAGGCTGTGACCCCCATCACACCCACACCCCTATAAGCAAGCACACATGGTGGTTGTCATATTTCCAAAGGTGAGCTGGTCTTAGAAGAGTATGTACAGAAATACTTGGCTCTGAGAAGCAGTTCCCTAGATATTACTATGAAGCATATAATTAGTTAATTAGAGACAATAAATTATTGCTCAAGGGGAGTTTTGTAGAAGACAGTTAAGCCCTGTATTTTATCTAATATTCAGCCTGCTTCATGGAGTATCCAGTCTTCTCAGTTGTCTTCATAACTCTGATATATTGAGAATGACCGGAAAAATTAATCTGTGGCCATTTCATCTGTCTCCATTTAAAGAGAAAGTCCATTGAACCTTAAACTATATTAAGCATTAAATTTTTATGGTCAAATTGAGATTCTGCACAAATACTCTTAATTAAATTTGTAGATGATCTACTGTCTGGATTGATATGGGAATGTTTGATTGAAATGAGCTGTAAAACACATGTTGAGTGAACACTGCCCAGCTTTCACCCTCTAGGCTTCTGTGTCTAGATGAATGGGCCTCATGTCCAGTCTCTTTGCATGAATTCAGAGAAGTCACTGATGGGACCATAATAGAATCATCTAGCTGCTTATCTTCTGCCTGACCTGTGTGCGTTGACACACACGAACAAGGTTGAGTTTTCTCTATTTGTTTTATTCTTCCCCTGATATAAGTATCTCTATATTGTCTTATAAGACATTTAGTCATGCTTTAAACAATTTATTTTTTAGTACCATCAAGGTATTCATCTTCAACACAGAGAATTGGGTTTCTCATCTTGATGCTCATGGCCAAAAGTTGGGAATCAATTCTCTCTTATCTACTTACTCATAGCTAGATCCATCCATCAGCAGTTCTGTTCTAGTACCTTCCACAGTATTTTCTTCATCAGGATTTCTCTCTGAGACACACTGGTGGCTTCTTTCTTGACTCACAGGGCTCGTGAGCAGATAAGTCATTTTCACATAGTTGATAAGTGTGTTCCTTTGTGTGGACTAGTGGTCTGAAGACCACCTTTGAGACTAATGAAACTGTTCAGCAGGTAAGGGTGTTTTCTGCCAAGGTTGAGCACTGGAGTTTAATCTCTTTGGCCCACATGATGGAAAAAGAGAACCAAATCCTGGAAGTTGTCCTTTGGCCTCCACATGTGTACAATGGAAAGTACTCACCTGAGTGTTTAACAACAACAAACTACCACCACCACCACCACCACCACCACCACCACCACCACCACCACCAATAACAACAACAAATATTTAAAAAGGGACTCCCTCTTTCAGCCTGAATCAGCCCCTTTCAAGATAAATACCAGGGATTCCACGTGGGTGATGACTATATTGCCATTTCTTCTGCTCGCCAGGTTGGGTACTCTACAGTTCTGCCATATTATGGAGCCCAGTCCCTTTCCACCTATATGTTTTTTTCCATATTGCCCCATACCTCTCTCTTTCTCCAATCTACTTCCTCTGCATTCCTTTTTGTATAAGACAGCAATACTGGATGATTTTACTCTTCTAAATGAAAACCTCTCCAACCTCCCTGTTCTATGCAGCATAAAGCTAGAATCCTTCCTATGGCTACTCCATGACTCAGCCTCTATGCTGTTGGCAGAAACTACTTGTTTGTTTCCCAGCCACCCAGACTGGAAATAGTCACACAGAAACTATATTACTACAACACTAATTGGCCTATTAGCTCACACTTCTTATTGCCTAGCTTTTATATCTTAAATTAACCCATTTCTATTAATCTGTGTATCACCATGTGGTTGTGGCCTATTGGTGAGGTTTCACCGGTGTCTGTCTCCTGTGGTGGCTACATAGATTCTCTTCAACTCTGCCTACTCTCTTGCTATATCTCTTCCAACCTAACCATATTCTGTCCTGTCATAGGTCCAAGCAGCTTCTTTATTAACCAAGGGTATTCACAGCATACAGAGGGGAATCCCACATCACCTCCCTCTTTCTATCTAAGTAAAAAGGAAGGTTTTAACTTTAACATAGCTAGATTATATACAACAAAACAGTTATCAAGCAAGAATAATAGTTACAATATTTAGCCATTTACATTTGGCAAATTAAGAAAAATATTCTATCATTTATTTTATCTTTGTGAATCTAAAGTTTTATGTCTAATCTATCATTTTATAAATATAACTATCTGTCTTCAACTCCATCAAAGACTCCAGAAGGATATATTAGCTATGTTAACAGAAAGTTCATTGTAAGCAACTTCCATAACTCTAGAATTGACAGAACCATCTCAGTTCTGGACAGTCACCAAAAGTTCTTCTATAACATTGAAGCATTTATCTTTAGTATACAGTCCCATAGTATCTGGAAGACTTTTCCGTGAAGCAGGAAATTTCAAAGATAATTTTGCCTATATTAGCAGTTTGTCAGAAACTTTCTTCTGTGTCCTACATACATTTTAAAAACACAGTGTGTCTTATTTGGATGTCTTTTATATCTGAACTGTCCTACTGTGTATCTGTAATCCTTTTCTGACCAGGACAGCTTCTTAAAATGCTATGTGTTGTGGCATGGACCATAGCTGCTTTGCCTTTTAGCTCTGCCCAGTCCAACATGGTGGAGGTCTGACCAGTGCTAGCTCTGCAAGCCATGCTCACAATCCTATTTCCAGACACATAGCAGGTTTATGTTGCCATTAAGCAAATTGTAGCACTCTCTTCACAAACCCCATTCAAGTTCTCAGTCTCCTGAAAAATCCAGAGCTCATGCTGGCAGCATGAACCAAGAAGCCACTATTTCTTAACTGCACGACTTTTTGTTGCTAGTGCTGAATCAGGAAGACCTTTCTTAAAGGAGCTGCAGCACCCCTGCTTGGTACCAGCAAACAGAGTTTATCTGAAAAAAAAAATGCCAGCTACCAAGAAGTCATGCTTAACTCTATTTTTTTTTTTTGTGTGTGTGTGTTTAGAATTCCTTTCCAAGCTTTCTAGGGTATTATGTGGCTATAGTCATCCCCAAGTTGGCATGCCAATCTATTGGCAGAAACCGCTTGTTTGTTTCCTGGCTACCCCAACCAGAAATAATCATACAGAAACTATATTATTACAACACTGCTTGGCCTATTAGTTCACACTTCTCATTGCCTAGATCTTATATCTTAAATTAACCCATTTCTATTAATTTGTGTATCACCATGTTATTGTGGCCTACTGGTAAGTTTCTATTCAGCATCCCACCTGACTATACTTTGCCCTGTCATTGGCCCAAGCAACTTTTTTTTATTAATCAATGATATTCACAGCATACAAAGGGAAATCCCACATCACTATACCCCCTTTCCCCACCCTGACTCTTCACTTATCACTCTGGCTTGTTTCTCACCCTAAGGTACACTAGCATATTTACACCCAGAGGCCTCCATTCATCTCTGGATGGTCTGAACCTTTTTAGCAGTGAAGTTTCAATGGAGATGCCACCTCATTTTTTTTGTAGAGCCTTTATGTGGCCTCCCATCTAAAGCCTATATGCACCCACTTTTCTCGTTACATTACATATGTTGAACACAGTCAAAACTGAATGTATTTTTTTGTCTTCCTTTCCAAGATTGTGAATCCTTTAATATACACAGAAGTTATATGAATTTCTCATTGCCTTAACCCTTGAACCTTTAAGGGCATATGGGAGACTCTTAATAAGTATTCCTGACTGAATGAGAGAGTATGGACCCAGAGAACTAATGTAAGGGTTAGTGAGAGGAAGTGATGATACTCTAAGAATATTTGGGGAAGTTTTTTTTACAAAATTCATAAAACAAACTTGAAAATACTTTCATCTTTATTTTTCTCCTACCCTTATGGATGAGTTGCTAAGACAAGAGAGTTGTGTGTGTGTTATGAGTGTGTGTGTGTGTGTGTGTGTGTGTGTGTGTGTGTGTATGTTGAGTTTCCCAGCTCAAGGAACCTGACTGTAGAGGGCATTGGGGTTCTCTCTTAAGCAGAGGGTGATACTTTGTTGTGAGAGAACTTTCTCAAAGAGGAGGACAGCCCCAGCCAAGGTTGAGCCTCTTGCTGTCATTTGCTTTCCAGGCACAGTAGAGCTGGGCAGCATTGTTTAACCTTTGGGAATCTGTGTATGAAATTTACATTAGTGGGGTATGGCTGTATAGTTACAAAACATTTGTCCCATGAATATCAATGTGGCTGTGGGCTGGCAGAAATGATCACCTTTCTGTTGAGAAGAGCCCAGGAATCTATAAAACTGTGTTTATGGCAAGATAGAGAAGGATGTGAGGGGAGAGAGAAAGAATCTCATTTTCTTGTTAGACTGCAGAGAAACAAGCAGGGAACAGGTGACTTGTGTATGCAGAGCAAGAGTCCATGATGGTTTGGTCATCCCTCCTTTCTAACTTGGGGTGATTTTTTTCAAAGGAGGGTTTTATTTATTTAAAGGTGTGTAAGTGCTTATCAAAGAGCCTTGCAAAGAATAGGTATTTTATAAGTAGTAGCCTAAATTGCTTGATATATAAGAATAGTCATTTAATAGGAAACCTATGCACTAATTGAGAAGAAATATGAATATGTAATTAAGGTAACCTTTAATGTATAATTTGTAAGTAAGTATTTTCTAAAGATTTCTCTTTCGGTTGACACTGATGACAGAAAAAGGAGCTATATTTTTTTTTTTAAAAAATAAAAAAAAAAAAAACAAAGAAATAGCAAAACCCCCACTTTTTCTGAGTATTTTTAGGTGTTTGGGAAATTGAACAGAAGGAAAGAACAGTGTTCACATATACAAACTTTTAATAATTAAATGATTAATTTTATGTGGGGAATGTGCGTGTTTATATGTGTGTACACATGTGGGTGAACATGTGCCCATGCTTTTGCTTGTGGAAGGTCAGAGATTGATGTTAAGATGTCTTCATTGGTCACTTTTTACTTTTATTTTGGAGATAGGGTCTTCTCACTGAATATAAGATTGCTGTTGGCCAGACTGGCCAGTTAGATCTGGGGATCTACTGATCTCTGCATATGCCCCCCTCCTCATACCCCCAATGCTGAGATTACAGGTACAGACAGCCACATTGGGCTTTTACCTGAATGTTGAAGTTTCAAACTCATACTTTTGTGATAAGCACTTTATCAATTGATGCATATTCTTTACTCTCATTGTGGTGGTTTGAAAAGGAATGGTTTCCATAGCTCATAGATTTCAATGCTTGGTTACCAGAAAATGGCATTTTAAGGAGGAGTGGCCTTGTTGGAGGAAGTGTGTCACTGGGAGGTGGGCTTTGAAGTCTCAGATGCTCAAGCCAGGTCCAGTATTGTCTATCTCTTTCGGCTGTTTGCTAATTCAGACATAGAACTCTCAGCTCCTTCTCCAGCACCATGTCTGCCTGCACACCACCATGATTTCTGCCATGACTATAATGGACTGAATTTCTGAACCTGTAAGCAAACCCGAACAAAATATTTTCCTTTATAAGAGTTGCTATAGTCTTGCTGTCTTTTCAATCAATAGAAACCAACTAAGTCACTTAAGACTGTCTTTACTTTCTCTATTACTACAGCTTGAATTGACGTAGCACATTCTTACAGTCAATGAACCAATACAGAGCCTTTTTCTTGAGACAGGGTCTTGCCCAGACTGGTTTCAAGGTCAATGTCCTGCTTCCTCATCCCCAGTGCCAGGGTGACAGATGTGTCCAACCACACCTAGTCCAAAATATTCCTACTACACGGAGTCCATCATTTACATATAAGGTCTTTGGATTCTGACACACGTGTGAGGCAATCACAGTTCCAATTTCACACAGAATCACTTCTGCTAGCCCCAGGTATAAGGCTACTTGCTTGGAGCCTATAGTAGAGAGATTAAGCTTCTTTTTTATTTTTATTGTTACTATAACAAAAATCCCAGATAAAAATACCTTAAGAAAACAAGGGTTTATTTTGGCTCCCAGTTTGAGGGCATTGTCATCATAATGGAGACATAGGGGCGGGAGCTTGAGACACCTTGTCATGTTGCATCCACAGTTGGGAAGCAGGAAGCATGTAGAGATTAATGTGGTAGGGAGCCCTTTCTTCCTTTTTATTCAATCTAGGAACCCAGTGCATAGGACAGTGCCAACAATATTCATGGTGAGCCTTCTCTTTCCAACTGAAACTTTCTGGAAATAACCTCATGGTTGTGCCCAGAGGTGAGCTTCCATGGTGATTCCAACTGGGCTGATTCATGGGTGATTCTCTCAACTGGGGCTGGGCACCAGCAACCCTTCTTGGATGGATGTGTTTTTTTTTCCTGGTTAAACTTTATTTTATGTCCTGTTTGTGTGAAAGCTGCACTTAATGGAGCTTGGTGTTATGGAGACGCTGGTGTCCAGTGGCCCGTGTAGAAGCTCAAGTAGCCTACTTTCCTTTTAATTGCTCCATTTGTGGTGCTGCTTTGAGGTCAGTGGGCACATATAAGGAAACCACCTTCCTCATCTTGTCCAATTGGGGAACAGCAAGAGATATAGACTCAGAGACTTGGGGGCCTTTGGAGGATGGACTTGGAGCAGGTCTCTTTTTCTGGTCACCACCTTTCAGATGTGATTTATGTTTATTTTCCTTGTTTAATTGTGGCTGGTTTAGTCTTCATTTTTCTGTTTTTATATCACTGTTTATGAGCCTTTGGGATATGCCACCATAGCAGTGTTTATTTATTTATTTTTTTATTTCTCACATACATTAAAGAAAAGCATGATCCCTGGATGTTTTATCTGAGTTTCTAAGCTCTCCTTAAGTCCTCTCATATCTCTCACCAATTCCATTGTTCCAAGGCTGATTTGGATTGTTATGAATAAGTCATTCCTGTTAGGACTGGAACACCAGGCTATCACAGACACTTCTGTGTAGTGCGGAGCTGCGGGCTGCATTCCTGCCACCAGGCTCCCGGCCGCCTGGCTAGCTTATGCCCTGAAGTAATTACATACAAACTGTATTCCTTTAAACACTGCTTGGCCCATTAGATCTAGCCTCTTAATGGCTAATTCTCCATTTTGCCTTACCCATATTTAGTAATCTGTGTAGCACCAGTCTTTTTTTTGTTTGTTTGTTTTTTTCGAGACAGGGTTTCTCTGTGGCTTTGGAGCCTATCCTGGAACTAGCTCTGTAGACCAGGCTGGTCTCGAACTCACAGAGATCCACCTGCCTCTGCCTCCAGAGTGCTGGGATTAAAGGCGTGCGCCACCATCGCCCAGCAGCACCAGTCTTACTGGGAAAGATTCAGCATGTCTGACCTGGCAGCTTGCTTCATCACGTCTGCTCTGGAGAGGAGAGGCATGGCCTCTGCCTCACTTCCCTTCTTCCCAGCATTCTGTTCTGTCTACTCCACCCATCTATGTTCTGACCTATCAGGCCAAGCAGTTTCTTTATTAATTAACCAATGACCTTCCCACATCACTTCCGGCAGAATCAAAATCTTCAGTGTGAAAGAAGAGTAAAATATATTCCCCACTCCTTTATTTTCCTGAAATCAATAATCAGAATAAATATCACCCAATGTTTTGTTTTAGGTCTTGCTGGTTTTGAGACTCTGGTTACCATTATCCCACCAGAAGTAAAAGCACCTTTCCAAAGTGGGTACCTGCTGCCACACCTGCCTCTGCCCTCGCTCTGGCAGGAGTCTCATTATTCTACATGTAAGGGTTAAGGGATGTGCTGGAGAGCCACAGGGCAGTTCAAACAGAGTCCCTGTCCTCATGATTTCAGATGTTTTGCATTTGTGTTCCAGAGCTTAGAAGTTTGATCGCCAAATCAAAGAAATTACTAGAACAATGCAGGGTGTTGGGATTTTTATCTCCTGAGAAAGAACTCTTGCATTTTATTTTCAAAGGTGTAATTGTTTCCATAATGAAAGATAAATACCTTATTGAATACAAATGCCTTATGGTAATGGATGAATTCAAGTCAAACTGACACATAACCAGAATTTTATCAGAATGCGAGAAAGCCCTCCAGGACACCATAGCTCTGTTTTATACACCATTGACTGATAATGACCTTTTGCTTGCTGGATATTCACAATTGGGAGGAGACTGGCTGGGCATCTTTGTATTCTTCAGCAGGTAGGACATCAAATGGGAACTGACCAATGGACCACTGGGTGTCAGTGTTGTCTTTTCTTACCCTAGCAGAACTTGGAAAGGACCTTCTGATTCTTTTCAGAGACTGTGGCTTTTTATTGGGCGGGGGGGGGGGGGTTCTGGATTTTGGACTTTCTGTCCAGGCGGCTTCTTTTCTAGGTGAATATGGAGGGGCTGGGACACCAAGAAGGAACGGTTAATCCCTCTCAGGATGGTTCCATCACCCCAGGCTTCACACATTTTTGAGCACTTTATCTACTCCCTCCTGCTAGGACCCTGATGGCAGACCAAAGAAGTGATTCCATGCAAGTCAGTTCCTGCATGGTGAACTCAAAGGAACATGGGCAACTCTCAGGCATGCTGTACCACGGAAAAGTTCACTCTAGCATGGGTGATGACTCATACATAAGAGCTGTCTCTTGGGCAACCCTTGAGAGTCCCCGTGCTCCCAATAGTTTACTGCTTATCTGCCACCTGGAGTCTCTTTACTCTTGCCACTTTGTTGGGCTTTTTGAGTTTCATAAGGGTCCTAGCTTAGGTCTACGAGGGACCCTCTTTCCTGCCTCCCAAGAGGGGATATCTTATTTTGGAGACAATAGCTAACACATGTCAAGGTCTCAAACTCAGGAGCCCACAGAGTCACACAGATGATGGGTCAGGGGCATATTGTATTTACATAGTAAACAGCAAGGGTGCCCCTTTATTCCACAGAGAGATGTTCCCTGTATCCCATCATTTCTCACTTGGTGTGTCTTTTCTTTCCCCAGGAGTGATTCTGTTAGTGGAAAAAAAGCAAAAATATGATGATGAGATACTTGTCAACTGTTTGGAGACCATGGAGGATTTGTGAAGGGCCAGAAGGGCTCCACTCAGGAAAGAGGGCTGGAGTCCCAACATAGGTAGATTTCGTGTGATCTATCTCATTTGTATAATCTAGCTCAAACTCAAAAATAATCTAAAACTCAATCATGGGCCAAGCATAGCAGTACCAAGTGGTTATAGTACCAGAGCCAACTATAACCACTGTCCTACAGCAATGAACTTTCTCTACTGCCTTGGCTTCTTTTGTCTAAATCTCCAGGACTGAGCTAGTTGATTGGCTTCAGTAAGGTAAGAGATGGGTCCCTTGTGCAATGCACAGCATTATGTGTGTTTGCATGGGTCACATTTTATATTTAAAGCAGAGGATGTAGCTACACACAGCTGTTAGAAAGCTTAAATATTCCAACCTTAACCTTATTCGATGTATGAAAGGTAAAAGTGAGGTAGAGGACTGATGAAATTTCAGGGGTGGTTAATTCTTTGTTAAGAATACCCTATGAAGAAAGTCATGCTGGGGAGCACCTTGGAGCCTCTCTACATCCTACGCATTGGCCTCTAGCAGGTGGGAGAGGTAAGGTAGGCATGGTGGCACACGCCTGTAATTTTAGCACGTGGATCAAAAGTTCAAGGTTCTTAGCTACATAGCTAGTTTGAGATGGGCTGCATGAGGTCTTATCTCAAAGCAAACATAAGAAAGCAACTTTCAAAACTGAAAAGCAAGTGGGAGAGATTAGTCAGAAAGTGTAGTGGTGAGGCAGGCTTAAAAGGCACTGCATTCTAGAAACTTCCATCAGATGACCAGGAAGGACAGTCAGATAGGATGCAGGTAATAATCATCTCTATTCCTGGTACCTAGTCTATAACAGAGGACTTCTGAATCCAGCTCTCCTAACATCCTGCTTCATAGGGAGCTGGGGGGAGAACACACGAAGTTGAACTGCTAGGCATCACTTTCAGTTAGATGGGAATATTCATGGCTCATCATTGCAATTCTTAGTCTCCATTATCAACTCAACAAGGTCTAGAATTACGTAGGACACAAACCTCTGTGCAAGTCTTCGAGGGGAGTTTCCAGGTTAGGTTAACTGGGATTGGAAGCTTCATCCTAAATGTGGGTGACTCCATCCTGCGTATTAGGTTCTCTGACTGAATTAAAACAAAAGCAAGCTAGGCAAAGCTCTCATCCATCCCTGCTTACTGATTGGAGGAAATGTGACCATCATTTGATTCCTGCTTCTGCCATTCTGCTTCCCCCAGTCTGGATTGTTCCCACAAACTGAGTCAAAATACACTCTTCCATAATTTGCCTATTTTAGAGATTGTGCCATGGCAATCAGAAGAGTAACCAACGTAAAAGTGGCCAATGGGGAGACAGAACAGTTCTCCAGAGGTAGACATAGACACTCACAAATGTTAGCCTCTGAAGCAAATGCGTAGGAAGCAGAATTGTTTATCACCGAACATGTATTTTCATTTGCGAAACATCCAACTCTCTGGTGTACTGTTATTTAGTAAGGGTTGTGGAGCGAGTAAAGGGGAAAAGTGCTCTGTTATGATCTTCAGCGAGAAGAGCTTTAATTATAAAGGATGGTGTGGGAAGGACAGAGGAATTTAATTTGCAGCAAGAAGGACTTAAGTCGGCTGCACTGAAGCTTCGTGACAGGAAGGGTTTCTTATGAAAGTGTTCTTGGCAGAGATTATGGGATCTTCTTTAATCCTATTATTACATCTATCATAGATCAAGCAAACTATCGCTGCTTTTAGAATTAGCCTTATAAAATGCCAGTCTGGTAATATTTATAACTTTTTCTTACAACTGTTATTTTTTACTTCTGAATGAAAAACTTTCTGCACTCTGAGAAATCTCTCCACAGATGCAATAATCCAAATCAGACCAAATCAAACAAAATTAGAGAAAGCCCAGGTTTAATGGATAACTGCGCTCCTGAGTGACCTTCCAGCCCCTCAGAGAGGAGATGGGGAAGGAAGATTAGAAAACCCTGTGATTGCTCTGGGGGGGGGGGCAGTTTAAATACCCTGTGGGAGTGGTCTTGAGCATCTCTGGGGAGAAGTCATTGTTTGGCAGAGTGGAGTCTGGACTGAAGCAACTCCCAGGGGAGGGGTCTTGGGATAGAATTTCTACCCAAACACCGACTTCTGGGATTGGTGTGTAAGTTACTTCCTAAACTGTTTGGACGACAGGTTCCTTACAGAACGCTGTTGATTTCACATATCCTAGGATGGTTTCGGACTTATTATTTAGCCAAGTATGTCCTTGAACTTGGATCCTCCTACTGCTGCCGAGGCCACATGTGCACACCACAATGCAGTGGTGGACCCAAACCCAGGGCTCCCTGCGTGCTGGGCAAACACTTTGCCAACCTTGAGCTACAGTCCTAGCCCTTTCAAGGAATTTTAAAATTCCAACAGTAAACTACCCAGAGTCAAACAAAATAAAGAAATACTATCATATCCTTCCCCTGGAGAATCACAGAGCACACAGTAAAATCTTGGAGATGTATCAAGGTTACGTGAGTCCTCAGAACTCTCTTCCCGTTTCTCTAACATTTGGGCATTGGTTGGTTCCACCCCACTGAGGCTTAACTCTTTTTCCCTCTTTTCCTGACTAATACACTCTTGAAGCTGCAGTTTCACTTTCTGCTAAGCTTTCTGCAAGTGTCACTGCACAGGCTACGCTCTTTGTTCATGGTGGGAAGGGTAAGCACTGGGGCTGCTTCCCTCTGGACTCTCATCTCAGCAGCCTAGAAAACCCAGCCTATGGCTACCAACAGACAGTTCCTAGTTAAACAGTTAAATGGTGGAAGATACAACTCTGAGGACACAGAGCCCCAGCCACTGGGTTACTGAGTGATTTCATCCTCTCTACTTCTCCCTGGACACTTACTAGATAGTAGAGAGGGAAATGCTACTGAGTGTTCAGCCTATGCCAGGTGCTATGCATGGGCTATTCCCATATAAGAGCCAATCCTTTTGGATGTAGCCATTACCTTATGTGTTCTTAGCAAAGACAGGCCAGGGGTGGTTTGGACAGCATATTTTGTTTCATGATATTGGTCAAAAGTAAGTTGAGCAAATGGGCTTCCTGGAACTGTCTATAGATATATTCAACCCAGACGAGGTACCAGGTAAGGACTGCCTCAAACTACTGGCCCTCCTGTCTGAGCCTTCCATTTGTCTTCTCTGAGCTTGGTAAGAGTCACAACACCTGGTTTATTTATATATCAATATCTTGAATAAAAGCTTGAGGTTATTCAGAGAGCTCTAATTGCATGAGAATTCTGCCCATTGCCATATTTTTCTAGTTGTCAGTAATGCTTATGAAAATTTAGGTAAGGCTTTAATATGTCAACCGGGGTTGATGGGGAGAGATTTGAGAACTGAGAACATCACATTTAGGTTGGATGCAGCCCCAGCAAACAGAACTTCAAGTTGTTCTGAAAATATGCTCTGTATTTTTCAAAATGGCAGCTCTGTGTATGGCATTCAACTACAGGGAAACTCTTTCACTTGTCAATCAGGAGTCATGGTTAGTACTGATGAAGGAAGGACCAGCAAGGGGCTTGGCTGAGTTCTGATTAGTAAATGCTTCTGTAGTTTTTTTAAATTGCCTCAATCTAAGGATATTTTGTTTTGGTTGCTTTTTTGTTTCAGTTTTAGACATCATAATCGATTGGGCAATGCCAAATAACTGTGCAGCATGAATGGTTCTGGTCATGTGTTACTGTCTTTATCATTGCAATGGTGCCCATTTTACAAATGGAGTAGAGGCATTTGGTGGGTATGTTAGTACAACATGGCTTTTGCAGTTGATTACAAACCTGGTAGTTACACACTTTCGTTTTGTTTCTGTATTTGGGTTTCTATTTCTGTGACGAGGCACCATGACCACAGTGACTCCTACAAAGGAAAATGTTAAATTGGGTGGCTTACATTTTCAGAGGTTTAGTTCATTATCATCATGGTGGGACACAGTCGCATGCAGGCAGACATGGTGCTGGAGAAGAACTACATTTTAATCCCAGAGGCAACAGGAAGTGGACTGAAACACTGGGCATGACTTGAGAACATATGAGATCTCAAAATCCATTCCTACAGTGACCATATCTACTCCTCCTAATAGTGCCACTACCTATGAGCTTATGGGGACCAATTGCATTCTAACTACCACAGTTACCTTGGAGTTCTGTAGGTCAGCTGTCCACAATGGTTTTTGATGGACTGAACTCAAAGGAACTCCAAGGAAGAATGTTTTATTCCCTTTTCCTGGCTTCCACAGGCTGCCTTCTCCTTTGGTGTGGAGCTCCATCTTCTACCTTCAAAGCTAGCAATGGCATCTTCAAATTGTAGTCATTAATCCTTTTCCTTTCTCTTCTCTTGCCCTTTCTGCCTGCCCTGTCTTTCATTGTATTGCCTTCTATTTGACTCTGACCCTCCACCTCCCTTTTCTGAGGTTGTGGTGGGCTGTAATTACACTCGACAAGCTCTGCCAGCTTGACAGAAGGCAAAGTAATCTGAGCCACAATCGAGAACATGCTTCCATGAGATAGGGTGTAAGCATGCCTGTGGGGCATTTTGAAAAGATTAGTGATTCAGAGGGGCTAGTGTAGTCCTAGACAGGTTCCCCAGCTGTCTGTCTAGAGTCAGGAAAGTGGAGCAGGGGAGGAGGAGGAGGGGAAGGAGGGAAAAGTGTGGTTGGTATGTAAAATGAAAAAAAAAAACACTTAAATAAAAAAAGTTAGTGACTGATGTTTAAGAGGCCATCACATTGTGGGTAATGCCATCCCTGAGCTGGTGGTCCTGGGTTCTATGAGAAAGCAGGGAGGCAAATCATGATGAAATAGCATCCTCCCCAGACTCTGCATTAGCTCCTGCCTCTAGGTTCTTTCCTAGTTTGAGTTCTTGCATTGGATTGCCTCGATGAACTGTGATTCAGGATGTGTAAGCAAAACAAAAACAAAGCAAAACAAATCACTTAGTTCCCATGTTGCCTTTGGTCATACAGCAGTAAAAAACCCTAACTAAGACACTCACCATGATAATAATCCAAGATGATTTTCCCTTCTCAAGATCCTTTTATCGCCTTGCAAAAATTGTTTTAGGCATATTTGTGACATATTTGTGAGTTATAAAAAGCCACTATTTAGTTTATTACAGGTAGTCTTAAGAATGCTTCTATTAACTTATAAAGCTTTGTCTAGTAGGGCCCTTGCCAGTAAACAACAGTAGAAACCAAACCCCAATCTTAGTGACAACTAAAAGTGCGCTGGTGCAGGGTCACATGGGGGACATTAGCAGCTGAGAACTAATCTACTGCCTACAACCTGCTCTTTGAACTTTCCCCACTTTATCCAGTTCATCTAATTAGTATTTTACATCTTAATTAACTTTAAAAAAATTTCTAGAAATAGGATCCTGTTTAATCTCTCTCCACTCCATTGCCCTACTGATTTCTATAGAGAAGCTTCAAATATACTCGCCTCTCTCTGAAGGTTCAATAATTTTAGTACATGAAATAAAGTGGCAAGGGCCAGGGATGTAGCTCAGTGGTAGATCACCCGTCTGGCTCATGCAAGGCCTCGACTTCAATTACCAGCACTGGGGGATAAAAAGGCAACATCTAAAACAACACACACAGGTCCACATAGATTTCACTACATCATGTTACCAGGGATATAACTCTAAGCTGGCAAGATGCTGGCAAATTGTGTGGAGCTTGACCTCAGGATATGAACTTGGGTCTTTTGGAGGAGGGATGTTAGAGGTCAGGGAAGTGTAATGAAAGGGTCTACAACAAGTCAAAGCTGTCCTGTGATGCAGATGTAGCCTATGGTGGCTTCTGTCTGGCCCAGGGGTCAGACCATCAGTCATTTTCCTCTGAAGTGTGACATTGTCACAGAAAAGGTTCCATGCCCACCTTTGCTGCTTTGATATAGACAGATGCAGACTTCTTACAATAGGCCAGCTCCATGAAGCATGCCTCCATCTGCAGTGGCATATCGTTTTTCTGAATAACCCATTCAGAATAAAAGTGGAAATACGTTTGAGGTGGTATTTTGATCTCTCTCAAGTGATAATTGGTATTTCTATATTTATCATGAACTCCTAGATGTGTTTCCTTCATTGTGGTTTTGAATACCCAAACTTAAAGAAAAAAATCTCTGTGTATGTTCATGCACATGGTTTATGTGTGGCTGTCAGGGGATAACCTTAGAGATTGGTCTTCGTCTTCCACCTTGTTTGATGCAAGGGGTTTTGTTGTTCTGTACTGCAGTCACCAGACGAGCTATCTCACAAGGTTCTGGGATTCTCCTGCCTCAACCTCCCATCTCATTCTAGGAGCACTGGGATTACAGAAATAGGTACTTTTGTGCCTGGCTTTGTGTAGGTTCAGGGGATTTGAACTCTGTTTTCTTCACTGATCTATCTACTCAGCTCTCAGTACTACTACATTTTGTGATACTTACATTTTCAAATGCATTTGGTCTTGGAAGTCTTCACTTCTTTTTCCATCTTGGACTGTTCCCTTAAACTTGAGAGGCTGGTTACATGATTTTTGAATGCATTTTTATATGTACTCCATTTTCAGAATTCTAGAGTTCTCTCTCTTAGCACATTAAAGATATCAGTGCCACTGTCTTCCATCTTTCATTATTTTTCTGTGAGGCGTGCTGTGAGAGGATCTGTACACTGTAAAGATTTGTCATTCATATTGGTTTAAAAATGCTGATTGGCTAGTAGCCAGGCAGGAAGTATAGGAGGGGCCACCAGACTAGGAGAATTTTGGGAAGAGGAAAGGCAGAGATGCAGTCATCATTCAGAAGTAGAGGAAACAAGATGAGAATGGTTTACTGAGAAAAGGTACCAAAGCCACTTCACTGTTAGATAAGAATTGTGGGATAACCTCTTGTAGTTAGTAATAAGCCTGACCAATAGGCCAAACAGTTAATAATTAATACAAGTCTCTGTGTTTTTATTTGGGACTGAATGACTGTGGGACCAGATGGGACAGAAATTTCCATTTACAGGGGAGTCAGCTATAGTTTTTGTTATTTTTCCAAATATTTTCCTTTTCCTACCTCTTCATTTGTATCAGTTGCTTGTCTCATTTATGTGTCAGAATACCTGACCAAAGCAACTTACAGAAGGGTTTATTGTGAGTCATGGTTTCAGGTTATAGCCCATCAGGATGGGGTAGACAGAGCAGCATGAGCATGAGGCAGCTGATCATGGTGCAGCCACAATAGAGAAGTAGAAAGACAAATGCTGGTGCTCCTCCTTCCTTCTCTCTCTCTCTCTCTCTCTCTCTCTCTCTCTCTCTCTCTGTGTGTGTGTGTGTGTGTGTGTGTGTAGGGGGTATAGATGGGAGGTGAGGTGCATATGTGCATGTGTGTGTTTGGGTATGCTTATCTATGGCCTTGAACTATGTCCTGAGTTCTGGGATTACAGTTATGTGGTACCACCCCAGACTTAGAAAAAAATCACTTTTGTTTTTTGTCAACAAAAAGCTTACAAACTCCTGGAAACTGAACAACTCATTACTGAATGAAAAATGGGTCAAAACAGAAATTAAGAAAGAAATGAATGACTTTCTAGAGTTGAATGAAAATGAATTGAGAGCTTACTCGATCTTTAGAACACAATGAAGGAGCTGCTCTATGAGGCAAGTTCATAGCACTTACATAAAAATAAAAAAAAGCAGATGTCTCATATTAGTAACTTAACAGCACACCTGAAAGCTCTAGAACAAAGAGAAGAAACTACAACCAAATGGAGTAGACATCAAGAAACAATCAAATTGAGGCTAAAATCAATAAAACAGAAGCAACAACAATGACAAAAAACTAATACAAATAATCAAAAAAGCAAAGAGTTGGTTCTTTGAGGAAATCAACAATATTGACAAACCCTTATATGAATTAACTAACAGGTAAATAGAGAAAATCAAAATTAAAAAAAGTTATGGATAAAAGGGGACAGGAACATAATAGTCACAAAAAAAACCCCAGAGAATCAACCAAAAGGATGCACTGTACTTTACCAACTTGGAAAATCTACAAGTAATGGATAATTTTCTAATACACACCACTTGCCAAAGTTAAGTCAAGATCAGATAAGCAATTTAAACAGACCTATAACCCCAAGTGAAATAGAAGCAGTAATTAAAATTCTAATAACCCCAAAAAGCCCAGCACCATATGGTTTTAGTGCAGAATTCTACAGATTTTCAGAGAAGAGTTAAAGCCAACAGTCCTCAAATTATTCTACAAGATAGAAACAGAAGGAACATTGCCCAATTCATTTTATGAGGCCTCACTTATCCTGATCCCAAACCACATGAAGACTCTACAAAGAAAGAAAATTACAGATCAATTTCCCTTATGACCATAGATGCAAAAATTCTCAATAAAGCACTTTACTTTCAAACAGAATCCAAGAACACATCAAAAAGATCATCCACCATAATCAAGTAGACTTCATTTCAGAGATGCAAGGATGGTTGAACATTTGTAAATCATTAAATGTAATCTACCATATAAACAAATGTAGTGGGAGCTATGGGTTGCATTCCGCCACCCAGCTCCTGCCATGGGCTAGCTTTACCCGAAATAACAACACACAAACTGTATTCTTTTAAACACTGCTTGGCCCATTATATCTAGCCTGTTCTTAGCTAACTCTCGCACCTGGACTAGCCCATTTCTAATAATGTGTGTAGCACCCCAAGGTGCGCTTACCGGGAAGATTCTAGCCTACTTCCATCCTGGGTCAGAGTTTCATCGCATCTGCCCAGGAGAGGGGAGCATGGCCTCTGAGCTCACTTCCTCTTCCTCCCAGCATTCTGTTCTGTTTACTCCTCCCACCTATGTTTTAACCTATGAGGGCCAGACAGTTTCTTTATTATAATTAACAATTGACCTTCCTCCATCAAACAAATTGAAAGACAAAAAGCACATGATCATCTCCTTAGATGCAGAGAAGGCATTTGCCAAAATCCAACACTTCTTGATATTAAAAGTCCTGGAGAGATTATTACTACAAGGGACATACCTCAATATAATAAAGGCACTTTACCACAACTCCATAGCCAGTATCAACTAAAATGGAGAGAAACTCAAAGTAAAGTAATTTGTTGTAGAATATTATTTTAGGATGTGTTACATTTGTTTATGCTGTGGAACATTTGCTTTTTTAAGTTGCATTTCTTTTAACTCTGTGATCTGTGGTACTTTGCCTTTCTAAAACACCTGATTGGTCTAATAAAGAGCTGAACAGCCAATAGTAAGGAAGAAGAAAGGATTGGTGGGGCTGTCAGACATAGAGAAAAAAATCGAAGGAGAAAAAGAAGGAGCAAGAGAGAAAGGAAGAGGATGCTAGGGGCCAGTCACCCAGCCATACTGCCAGTCATGGAGTAAGAGTGAAAGTAAGAAGAAAAAGGTAAAAGCTCAGAGACCAAAGTTATCTGTGATAATTTAAGAAAAGCTGGCTAGATATAAGCCAAGCTAAGGCTGGGTATTCACAAGTAATAAAAAGCCTTTGTGTGTATATTAATTTGTGAGCTGAGTGGTGCCACTCCCAAAAAGAGTAAAGATTATAACCAACCAATAACAGTAATTCCATTAAAATCAGGAACAGGGGAACATTGTTTACTCTCTCCATATACCTATTCAAAATAGTACTTGAAGTCTTAGCTAGAGGAATAAGACAACTGGAGGGGAATAAAGGAATACAAAACCAAAAGGAAGAAATCAAAATATCTTCATTTGCAGATGATATGACACTATACAAGTGACCCTAAAAATTACTAGGAAACTCCCACAGCTGATAAATATCTCCAACAAATGGTTTTGGGCAAACTGAATGGCTGCATTAAGAAAAATGCAAATAGATCCATATTTATCACATGGCACAAATGTTACAATTTGTAGAACCACAGAGTATATTTGTAAGAGGTATATTGTAAGGGACCGGGGGTTCAGATAGATCTTCCTATGAATAAAACATGGAATAGAGTCATGAATGGAAAGGAAAGATCAGAGGGATGGGGCAAATATTGGGAGAGACACTTAAAATCAACGGCCATTTGAAGAGTAGTATGTAAACCTAATACTAAGTAGAAGTTTACTGAAATATATCCATGTATGAAGGTGGTCTAAGTGAAATCATTAAATAATGGGTAGGACAAAACCCCAAATGGACATCTCTTGTCATCAAACAAAACTTCCAGTATTGGGAATGGATTATATCTAATTGGGTTGTTGGCCAAAGGGGTCCCATTGGAACCCCAAAGAAACCTAGGTTATTGCCAAGCCTATAGGTTGCTCTCTACAAACTGAGGTCAAGGTATTGTTACAGAAGATAACACCTTCACAACTCACTGAAAGTGGGGAATTTGAGCTGGTGGCTACATAAAGCCTTCACCCTATATCCTAGCATCTTTGATATAGAAAGGTATTCTGCATGCTACCAAAGAGGAAGCATAAACACCAACCGAGCTGTAAACCCTTTGATCTACAATGGTGTCCTGCCTGTAAGATAGGCTATAGTGGCACAAAGTTGATGTGGGAGGTCCTTCTGTATATGTGTTGCTTTTATTGGTTAATGAATAAAGAAACTGCTTTGGCCTGTAACAGGGCAGAATGCAGAATAGAGCTAGGTGGGAAAACTAAACTGAATGCTGGGAGAAAGAAGGTGGAGTCAGGAGAAGTCATGGAGCCACCAGAGGAGAAAGATATTCACTTCCATCCAGAACCTTGCTGGTAAACCACAGCCATATGGTGATATCCCAGTTCAGTATTTTCATGAGATTTCTGAAGCTGTGAACAAGTGGATCTCTTTCTCTCTCTACATTTGTTTCTTGTGCCATTTCTTGGAATCTTTTACTATTAATGTATATTTTTTATTCCAATGTGTTAGTTTATCTTATATCTCATTTTATTTTGTTTTAATTTTTTTTAAAAAATTACCCCTTAAAAGACTTTTGTTTGCTAATAAGAGATGGAAAGAGTATGGATCTGGATGAGAGGGGAGGTGGCTTGGAACTGGGACAAGTAGAGGTAGGGGGAACAATAATCACATTATAGTACATGAGAGAAAAACAATTTACAATAAAATGGAAAAATATATTATGATGTTTACTTTTTTTTGATTTTTTTTGAGACAGGGTTTCTCTGTAGCTTTGGAGCCTGTCCTGGAACTAGCTCTTGTAGACCAGGCTGACCTTGAACTCACAGAGATCCTTCTGCCTCTGCCTCCAGAGCATTAGAATTAAAGGTGCATGCCACCACCACCTGGCGATGTTTACATTTAAATACTTGCCATCTATCCAATGTTTATTTTATCTTTGTTATTTCTTTTGTTTTTGAGACTATAATATAATCACATCAGTTTCTTCTTTTTTTTCCTTCCTCCAAATCCCTTACATACCCCTTTTGTTTTCTTTCAAATTCATGGCTTCTTTTTTACTTCATTACCTACTTATATGCATATATAACATATACACCTAAATATTACCTATTCAGTCTATATGTTACTTATATCCATATTTTGGAGCTGACACAAATATTCTCATATACACTTAAATACCAGCTTCTTTGGTTGCTCGATTGGAGCACATTCATTTTGATTTCCCAGCCCAGTGAAATTACTGCTCTGCTTGCAAGCCATCATGCTGGCCCTTGTTTTTATCATCTATCTATCTATCTATCTATCTATCTATCTATCTATCTATCTATCTATCTATCTATCTATCTATCATCTATCTATCTATCTATCTATCTATCTATCTTCATTATTATTATTACAAATTTTCACCACCTCCTCCATTTGTCTTCCCCCTCCCTCTCCAGTCCAAAGAGCAGTCAGGGTTCCCTGCCCTGTGTTAAGTACAAGGACCTCTCCTCTTCATCCAGGTCTAGGAAGGTGAGGATCCAAACAGACTAGGTTCCCACAAAGCCAGTACATGGAATAGAATCAAAACCCAGTGCCATTGTCCTTGGCTTCTCCGTCAGCACTCATTGTCAGCCACGTACAGAGAGTTCGGTTTGATCACATGCTCTATCAGTCCCAGTCCAGTTGGCCTTGGTGAGCTCCCATTAGATCAGCTCCACCATCGCAATGGGTGGGTGCACCTCTCATGGTCCTGACTTCCTTGCTCATGTTCTCTGTCCTTTTTCTCCTCATTTGGACCTTGGGAGCTCAGTCCAGTGCTCCAATGAGGGTCTCTGTCTCTATCTCCGTCCATCGCCAGAGGAAAGTTCTATGTTTCTAATAGAACACATGACTACAGTGAAGGAAGTCTTTCCTCATCTAGGTGGGGACCTTTCAGATATCGTCTTTCCATTCATAAAAGCCTGGTCAGCCTTTTGCTCCAAATCAAATGGCTGAACTATTTCCAGTCCATGCGAAATGATATGACCCTTTGCTGGTCTAGCTTATCTTTAACATTTTACTTGTAAGTAGAATACACACACATTGTGAGCTCCTGGTTGGGTGAAATGGGCTGCTTATAACCCTCCTTTCCCTGATTCTCATCTTAATTGCTTGACCAGGAATAAGCGAACTTATTCTAACCTGTGATTGTTCATTGCCATGGCCAGGATCCTGCCTAGTTTGAGGAGGTCATTTTTAAATGTAAACAGCTGGGTGGTGGTAGGAATACACAGAAAGTTCCAAGCTGTGGCTGCCTTTGTAGTTTGTGTGCAGAGTCTCCTGACAAGATGCCTAGCTGGGATAAATTGTAAATGTTGTGACAGGCTTGCTGAAACCCTTGGTGTATATATATATATATATATATATATATATATATATATATATATATATATATATATATATATATATATATATATCCATAGAGAGGACACATTTACCTCGAAGAAGGTATACGTGTGGAGTTAAATCATGCCTCCCTTTTGCTATCCCGTTCTTCTTGACTGAACAAAGGGAGAAGAAAGATGTTTCTTGCAGAATTGAATTTAACTTCAAGAATTCCGTTGGAACAAAAATGCTCTCTCCCCTCCCTGTCCTGAGTGGTTCTTTATCTGGATTTCACTTGGCTTCCTTCTGTTTTATAGCAGAAAATTAATAATCGTTTCGGATGCAATCTCAAGCCAAGGTCGGCAGCAGCCTCTGTGCACTTGTTTGAAATGCCCCTTTTCTTCCTCTCATCTCCGACCCTTCTGAATCCTGTTATCAGGGCCTGCACATTTTTGGTAACTGATTGTCATTGCATTGTAAGGATGTAGCCTGGATGATTACTCCTCAACCAGAGATGTCAGCCAGCTGACACACACTGGCAGACAACAAAGGACATTTCTGATGGGGGTCGGGTGGTGTACCAGGAGAAATTTCCCTGTGTTTGATATTTGTATTCAAGTAGATTTTGTCCCTTTGAAAATTTTCCGAATTTACTACCTCAAGCAGAAAAAAATGGAGTCTTGCGGTGGGGGAGAAAGACAGCCTGCTTAGAAGATGGGCAGTAAGATGAAAAAATATGATGGTCTTGTTTTGGTTTTGGTTTGAGACAGCCAGAGAGAACTTGAAGTTGTGTGGGTAGAATCTGGGAGGAGTTGGGGGAGAGGAAAAGCATGCTCATAATATATTGTAAGAAAACAATTTTAATACAAACGAGAGTCTGCTTTCTTTTCTCAGTTGCCTTTGGTTGTGGAAAGGGACAAAATTATTAAATGAACAAGGTCACTGTGACTTTAATTTCTGTGGTGTTAGAGAATAGATTTATGGAAACACCGTTTTTAAGGATTCATTAGATGTATGTGTCTGCATATGCATAGTAGTGTCTTGCTACCTCTGCCTTGCCCAGAGTGCTAGCCCAGGCATTTTCTGCATTATTGATCACATGTAAAGGGAATGCCATGAAGAAATGTTATTTATACGTGGGAAATCTCTGTGTGAAGTAACAGAGGGTTATTGCATGCTAGTGTGATCTCAAGTGGTAGAATTTTGCATCAAGACTGATAAGCCCCAGTGAGTAAACCCCAGAGGCAGTGCAGGCCCACTGTCTCAATCTTCATTTTACTTCCTCACAAATGCAAAACTCGTCAGCTGGTGCATGCTCAGCAAAGCAAAAGGAATAGAATCTTATTTTTAATAGAGGGTTGACAGAGTCATATGATGCACATGGTGTGCAGGGCTAGAGGTGGCCTGATCATGACAATGGTGCTTCCTGCTTCCCTTATCTGAGACCACCAGAGTCCTGATACCTAAGCACTGGAGTTATGCTATGGATTTATAAGTTATTCTATGAGTTTATAACTTATAATTAGTGCAGGTTGTTTATGTGCATGTGTATATGTGTATGTGTGTGTATCTGTACAGTACATGTGCACACACATGTGGAACTCAGCATTGAGTGTTTTCCACATTTGTTCTCCACCTTTAGTTTTAATACAGGGACTCTCATTGAATCTGGAACTCATTGATTCAGCTCAACTGGCTGGGTAGCAAGCCCCATGAATCCTATCACTACTGCCCCAGTGCTGGGTCACTGGCACAATGGCTTCCAGCGAATCAAACTCAGGTCTTCAGGCTTGTTTTGATAGCGCTTTACTGACTGTGTTATATCACCAGCCCAAGAAGGTCCTCTTTTGTGGGGAGTCTCTCCCTCTCTCTTCTTCTCCCTCCCTCCCTCCTTCCCTCCCTCCCTCCCTCCCTTCCCCCTCCCTTCCTTTCTTCCTTTCTTTTTTAATGGGTGGGTATTTAATTTACATCTAAGAAAAATCAATAGTCCAAGCATATAAACAAAAGCTTAACCAACCAAATAGAAAAAAAACTAATGGGCCAGGCGGTGGTGGTGCACGCCTTTAATCTCAGCACTCGGGAGGCAGAGGCAGGCGGATCTCTGGGAGTTCGAAGCCAGCCTGGTCTACAAGAGCTAGTTCCGGGATAAACCCTGTCTCAAAAAACCAAACCAAAAAAAAAAAAAAAGAAAAGAAAAAAGAAAAAAACTAATGGCTTAATAAGGATTTGCATAATGTATGTATTTAAAAAAAACTTCTTACATTTTATGTTTTCATGACTCTTTACATAAAATTGCATGTGTCTCATGTGACAAATGTAAATTAATTAGCCAATTAATTTAAAATATCAGGACAACCCACAGTCACTCCACTCCAATTCCTCTCCCATACCACTCATTAAAATTCTCGCCCAAATTCATTTTCTGTTTTGTTTGGTTTCCCCCACTGAATCCACTTGGCACTGCCGGTATGTGTATGGTGTAGGGCCATCTACTCACGGCGAACCTTTCAGGGGTCATATCCTTGAAGAAACTGATTCTCTCCCTCCAGAAGCCAACAATTGTCAACAGTGTCTTATGTTGAAATTGGGGGGCCGGGAGTTACGTTCCCAACACCCAGGTCGCCTGGCTAGCTTATGCCCGAAATAACAACACACAAACTATTCATTTAAACACTGTTTGGCCCATTAACTTCAACCTCTTAACCCATTCCTAATCATCTATGTAGGCACCCCAAGGTGCGCTTACCGGGGAGATTCTAGCCTACGTCCATCTTGGGTTGGTCGGAGCTTCATCGCGAGCATGCCTCAGAGAGCTGGGCCATCCTGTCTGCCCGCTAGACAGGAGGCTGCTGTCTCTGAGCGGAGCTGCGTGCTTCTCTGAGCTCACTTCCTCTTCCTGTCAGCATACTATTCTGTTTACTCCACCCACCTGTGTTCTAACCTATAGGACCAGCCAAGCAGTGTCTTTATTTTAACCAATGAAATCAACAGATTCATATATGACACTCCCACATCAGTCTTAGCTAGGGGTGGGCCTCTGTGAGTGCCTTCTTTCTCTATGCTGGGATTTTGTCTGGCTTGATCTTGTGGAGAATTTACACATCCTGTTGCAACCACCTTGAGGTTATAGGTGCCACAGTCCTGTTGTGGCTGTTTCCCTGTCGCCCTACACTGCCTCCGACTCTTATAATTGTTCGGCTCCTTTACTCTTGATTTTCCCTGAGGCTTGGGAGCAAGAGGTGTGGTAAGGATGTGAGAAACTCAGTCTAGTTCATCATCTTTCAGTCCTAGCAAGAAGCAGAACTCAGCTTTAGCTTAGGTTTGGGTGATACTGTTTTGGCTCTTTGATATCTATGCCAGTGTCTTGTCAGCTACAAATGTAAATGCTAATGAATGTAACCCATATGTATTGGTCAACTTGTATGGATTGAACACTTAGAGCTTCTGTAGGAGGAGACCCAAACTGACTGTCAAGCACCTGTTTTCAAAATCCTCAGTGAAGGAAACTATAAGGTGCAAATGGGCACCGTATAGACGTCAGCAGATGGTTTTGAGGGAAGACATTAATTCCACCCAGGACATCTCAAAAAGCTCTTTAGAGACTCTGAGTTTGGACTTGAAGTGAAATGGCTGACATGTCAAGAGGAAAAGGCTGTAAGGAAAAAACATTCAACACGGAGGACACGATATAAAGGAGGGAAGGGAAGCATATGTCCTGCAGATCTTGTTGACCTGCGCGGGAATCATGAGAAATAAGGCTGGGAAAGTGCCTGGGGAACGAAACACGGTATCCTGGAGAGGCAGGAAAGAACCCCATTCTACGTCATAAACAGCAAGTACACCTGGAGGATGGTGATGCAGCCAATTTACTCTTCCTACACTTACCCTTTATCGTTCCTCAGGTTACCTGCTTCTCTTCCTTCTTTCTCTGCTTTCTTCCTCCCTCCTTCCTTCCCTCTTTCCTTCCTTCTTTATTCCTTCCTTCCTTTTGTTGTTTACCTTTTACCAACCTGTGGCCCTTTCTTTCTCTTCTTTTCTCTCTCATCCTTTTGGTTTTCAAACCCTTGTTCCATTTTTTTTGTTTTGTATTTAGTCTACCATTTTCCCATTCTGCCTCTCTCCATATTTGTTCTCTCTCTCTCTCTCTCTCTCTCTCTCTCTCTCTCTCTCTCTCTCTCTGTGTGTGTATGTCTCTTTTACTTCACAACTCTTTACTTTTTTTCTTCATTATTCTTTACTTCCTTCCTACCTTCAATTCTTCTTCTTCTTCTTGTCCTTATATACCCCTAAAAAGGTACATTTGGGTGTTCTGCCTGTGCAACATGTGTGTGACTGGTGTCTGTGGAAGCCAGAAGAGAGTGTTATTAGGTCTCCTGGAACTGAAATTATCAGCTTCCTTATAGGAGCTTTGAACTGAACCTGAGTCTTCTGGAAGAGTAGAAAGTGCTCCTATGTGCACTCAGATGGCCATGCTTGTGTTCAAGAGGATTCAGAAGTCCTGAGAAGTAGGAAATCAGATGAAAATGTAAGTAGGATCTGTGCTGAAACAACAGCAACCCAACTGAACTGAAAATCTTGCTGGAAAAGTGTTACTGCTGGTTGGCTGCTTTTCATAATTAGGCTGCAGGGTCAGAGATGAGCTGCAGGAGCAGGGGAACTGAAAGGGCGGGAGAAGATCTAAATGACCGAGTGGGCAGGTGGTCCAGATGAAGCAACAGAAGGGCAGACAGATGGCAATTAAACAGGCTGTGTCAAGACTGGGGACCAAGTAGAGCTGACATCCTTAATCCCATACAAACTTCTCCTAGTTTTAATCCCAGACAAACTTCTTCTAGATTAAACATATATATATATTGCTCAATTTGTAGAAAGTATAAGGGGTCTTTGCATTATAGTTATTATAAATGTGTATAAAATTTAATTTTTGATTTTGGCTTTATCCCCCCCCCCAAAGGTAGCATTTGTAAATGTCCCATATAAATTAGAAAAGAAAGTATATTCTGTGATTGTTGGATGAAATATTTTATTTATAGTAAATACATTAAGTTTATTAATGGTGATGTTCAAATTTCTGTGTCCTTGTTGATTTTAAAAAGTTTGTTTATTTCCATTTCTGAGGATATTTTGTCATTTCCCCTCCTAGGGGTCGATATTTCTGCAGTTCTAACAATTACCTTCAGCTTTATAGATCTTGAACATAAATCATTAGGGGAAAGATACGCTACTTCCTTTTATCTGTGTTGATACATTTAGCAACAGAAATATAGTGTTAAGAAAATTGTGTTTTCTGTCTTAGATGGGCTTTGCCTGTCTTGAGTGTGGTATTATTTCTCTTTTGGAAACTTTATAGATGGAATAACTTTTTGTCTTTTTACTTTGTAATTTTCTTTTTTTTTTTATTTTTCGAGACAGGGTTTCTCCACAGCTCTTTGTAATTTTCTTATCCTCACATTTAAGCTTTACCTTTTATGAGAAGCATGCTTTTGTTTTAGAAAAAATTAAGTAGTAATTTTAATTACTAGTCAGTATTGATATCGGGTCTCATTATATAGTCCAGACTGATCTTGAACTCAGTATTTTCCTGTCTCCTGAGAGCTAAAATTACAAGTATCTAATTCAGTCTTAATTTTTAATCATGATTGTAGTCCATTTTTATTTAAGATAGTTCATAGTACATTTGAACATGCTGGACACATTGCCTCCCCAATGCTGGGATTACAAGCAGCTCTTCCTTGCCTGGTTTCATCATTTTGATTGTAGTCACCATCCAGGACATAAAGATCTTCCTCTTTTTGTGTCTGGTTTGCATTTCCTTGATGGCAGATGTTGGGAATATTGTCTCTAGTGCTGATTAACCAACTAAGTGTATTGTTTCGAGAAATGTCCATTTACCTACTTCAGCCTTTTGTAGTGGGATGTTTGCTGTCATGGACTTCAAACCTACAAGAACACATTCTTCACTTTTATCTTACTCACCTGATGTGTTCTTTAACCACTTTTCTAATTTCTTGGCTCATTTCCTCCTCATGGTGTCACTATAATTTAATGAATTCTTTATTGGATAGTTCATTCAGAGATCTAGAAAATGCCTCATCCTCCCAGGCCTTGTATACAGAGGCATTTGTGGTATCTCTTTCCTGCCTAGTCTCTAATGATAGCTTAAAGGTGGAATTAATTCCATAATCATAATTTGGTTCCCACTGGCACCGTAAAGGGCACAAGATGCCAAGCTTTATCTTGTCTTCTTGATAACAACTTCTTCCAAAGTCATGCTCAAAATCTTTAACATTTTCTCTCGATCCATGATGTCTTCTGTTTTATTTTCAAATTTTACATGAATAAGTGGATTTTCATTTACCTTTTGTGAGTGTGTGTGTGTGTGTGTTCAAACTGAGAGCTTTTACTTTAGAAACACTTCAGTGTATACCTCAGGTAGGGATACTTTTGGTATGATGAACACCATGGCCAAAAGCAACTTGGGGAGGAAAGGGTTTATTTTCCTCACAGTTCAATTTTACAGTTCATCATGGAAATCAAGTAGAGCAGCAATTCACACAGGGCAGGAACCTGGAGCAGGAGTTGATGCAGAGGCCAAGCAGGAGTGCTCTGTTTATTGCCTTGCTTCCCTGTCTTGCTCAGCCTGCTTTTTTCCCCTCCCCTCCTCTCCTCTCTTCTCTTCTTTCCTTCTTTCTTTTCTTTTCTTTTCTTTTTTTTTTTTCCCTGAAACAGGGTTTCTCTGTGTACTCTGTGTAGATTTGGAACCTACTCTGGAACTTGCTGTGTAGATCAGGGTGGCCTTGAACTCACAGAGATCCATCTGACTCTGTCTCCCAAGTGTTGGGTGGGATTAGAGGCGTGCACCACCACTGCCCGGCAGCCTGCTTTCTTACAGAGCCTAGGACCACCAGCCCAGAGATGGCATCACCCACAAAGGGGTGGGCCATCCCACATGAATCACTAATTAAAAAAAATGCTCTACAGGCTTTCCTGTAGCTTGATCTTATAGAGGCATTTTCGCTTCTTCTTTTTTCTTTTTTTTTTCATCAACTGTGAATGTCTTACATGACAAACACTGTTGTACCTTCCCATATGACTTTCTTATTTATTTATTTATTTATTACTTTATAAATAATACCAATCAAAACTCCCACTTCCTCCCCTCCTCCTAGTTCCCTCCTGCTCCCCCTACACCCTTCCCCACCCTCTCCAGTCCTAAGAGAGGGCAAGGTACTCTGCCCTGTGGGAAATCCAAGGCCCTCCCCCACTACATCCAGGCTTAGGAAGGTATCCATACAAAAAGAATAGGATCCCCAAAAAACCAGTACATACAGTAGAGACATATCCCAGTGCCATTGTCATTGGCCCCTCAGTCTGCCCCAATTGTCAACCCCATTCAGAGGGTCCAGTTTGATCCCATGCTCGTTCAGTCCCAGTCCAGCTGGAGTTGGTGAGCTCCCATTAGCTCAGGTACACTGTCTCAGTGGGTGAACCAACCCCTTGTGGTCCTGACTTCCTTGCTCATACTCTCCCTCCTTTTGCTCTTAAACTGGATTTTGGGAGCTCAGTCCAGTTCTCTGATGTGGGCCTCTGTCTCTATCTCCATCCGTCGCCAGACAAAGGTTCTATGGTGATATTCAAGATAGTCATCAGTTTGACCATGGGACAAGGCCAGTTCAGGCACCCTCTCCTCCACTGCCCAGGGTCCTAGCTGGGGTCATCCCCATGGACTCCTGGGAACCCCTCCAGATCCAAGCCTCTTGGAGCTCCTTCCTCTCAGATTAGTCTAGCTCATGTCATAAAACTAAGCAGCACAGTGTGTATCTCTTTGAATATTATGTCACCAATATATCTTTTTCTATTTTGATGACCCATTCAATAAGGCATATACTAGTAACTATGAATCTTAACTTCATATCAATAATTTAAAATTTTGCTTTTACATGTGTGCCCTGTTGTGGAATTCTTGAATATTCTTTGATTCATTGATTTCATTTCTCTTTATGTGTATATTTCAAAAACTTAGCTTTAATTCCTGTTTTATTTTAGTGACTTTTTTTATTCACAAATGCTTTAAACCATTTTTCTGTCTGACAATTAAATACTTGTAAAGGATGAATTTTAGTCATGTTTACCACCTGCTCCCTTCTCATCCTGTTCCCATTCTACCTGGAAACTTTCTTCTTAGCAAGTTCTTCTGACTTGCATCTCTTCTCTGTGTGCGACCCAGGGAATTTGATTAGAATTGCTTGTCAGAGCACACGTAGGAGGTTGTTACTATAACGTGGGCAGCTTATCAGTGCCACACCATTAAAGACACATACTATGCTATCCTCCTACAACCACTGAATACTAATAGTGCTTCAGGGAGGGGTGGGGCCTTCTGGGCCATTCCCAAGTCCGTGTATCCATGATGAACATTCGATAGATCCAGTCTTGTGCAGATTTTGTTCAGATAACCACAGCAGCAATGACTTCTTCCACAGTGTTTACCTAGCCTTGGAGGGATGGGGTTGATGAGCTGTCCCAGAACTTTGGCCTGTTTTATGTTTCTGCATTAACCACATACAGAAAGGAGCTTTGCTGGTGAAGGCTGGATACAGTACTGACCTAGGAGTATTTAAAAGGCAGTTTATTAAGAAGACTATTTAGCCAAACGATAGTAGTAGGTGTCCCTGTAGGGCCATTGACTTCCCGAGCTGTGGGTTCTTGAAACAGAAATGTGTTCCCTTCTTCAGAGTAGGCCCCAGATCAAATCAGAAGGTCATTGGTTACTCATTCAACAGTCACACCACTATTGCACTCTACAGCACATTTAGCCTGGTAAGTTCATAATAAATTCATAATTTATTACTGTGCAAATTTATTCTGTCCCATCTGGTCCTGTAGTCATTAGGTCCCAAAGAATCACACAGAGGCTTATATTAATTGTAAACTGACCTTTTAGCCCAGGCTCACTATTAACTAGCTCTTGCAACTTAAATTAACCCATAATTCTTTTCTATGTTTAGCCACGTGGCTTGGTACCTGTCCTCAGGGAGGCATTCTCTTCTTGCTTCCTCTGCATCTGACTGATGACTGACTCGGTCTCCTCTTCTCAGAATTCTCTTAGTCTGGTCACCCAGCCTATACTTCCTGCCTGACAATTATGAGTGACAAAACTTTATAGTGCATAGGAGCATTGCCCCACAGCACTACTGAGTGAGGTCATAACTTTCCTTTCATTGCATCCTGCATCGTGACTTTTGGTACAGTGAAAGCTAGGTATTAGATCAGAAGGTTACAGCTCACCTCTATCTTTATTTTTTGTTTTTGTAACCAAAGTGTGTGGTGTCTTTAGCACTAGGGTCTTAGAGTCAAATTCTGATGGTCAAGAACTTTGTCAGTAGTCTGTATTGTTTGGAGGAATTTCAGGCTTTCAAGACTGATAACTCATAATGAAGTATCCTGTACTGGGTGCTAGGGTTTTCAATTACTCACCCCTGGCTTCTGGGAGAAGTATTATCCATCCAGGGAGGGTACTTCTGTTGAAACTCTTCCTCTAGTTTTTAGATTATATTTTGATATGTTTATGAAATAGGCTTTCATATGGCTTTTTCACGTATGCTTATTTTGGGTTACTCTTCCTATCTTTTCCTCCCTATTCGCAACCCTTACTGTTTAAAACTTTGCAGCTCCATGACTTGCCCCTCTACCTTCATGTCTTATGGGTTTTCCTGTCTTTTCCCCTATTTCTCTCTTTTATCCTTCTAGTGGCCATTTATATCTTTCTGGCATTTATTATTACTTTATACACTAACAATTTGAAGCTGGCATCCATATGAAAGACAACATGTGGCATTTGTCTTCCTGGGCTTGGGTTCCCTAACTCTGGAAAATTTTTCATGTCTCCTCATTTTCCTGAAAATTTCATAAACTAATTGTTTGTGGTTGTGGAATAACATTCCATTTTTTATATACCACATTTTCATTATCTACCCTTCAGTTGATACATAGCTGGTCTAGCTCATTTCCTCACGGTTGTGAATTGAGCTGTCCTGAATGTGGAAGCACAGTAGGTCTCTCTGTCCTAGGGGATGGAATCCTCTGGGTTTGTCCAGGCATGCTGTAGCTGGGTCAGACAACAACTCTGTTCATCTTTCTGAGAACACCCAACACTGATTTCCAAAATGGCTTCCCAGTTTTCACTCCCCCCAATAGTGGATAAGGGTTCTTCTTTCCCCATAGTCTTACCAGCATATGCCATTATTATTTTTTCTTGATAATAGCTATTCCAAATGGAATATGATAAAATCTGAAAGAAATTCTAATTTGCAGTTTTCTGATGGTTTATAGGCATCAGACATTTTAAAAAGTGTTTATTATCCATTTTGAGAATCCTGGGTTCAGTCCATGGGTCATTTTTAATTGCTTACTTTATGTTAGTGTGTTAAATGTTAAACTCTGGACATGGATTCTCTGTCAGATGTATAGCTGATGGAGAGTTCTTCCCATTTAGTAGGATTCTTCTTCACTCAGTAGAACCTTCTATGTTTCATGAGGCCTCCCTTACCTATTGCTGGTTCTATTTCCCATGTGATTAGAGTCTTATTCAGAAATTCTTCACCTGTGTTTAAATTTTAATTGTACTCTCTGCCTTATCCTCTAGCTATTTCAGAGATCTCTGTCTAACATTGAAGTCTCGAATCCATTTAGAGTTGATTTTTGTGTAAGGTGAAAGAACAACTATATATAGAATATATATATGTACATATATATATTAAAATTATATGTTCTAGAGAATATTTTTCCTCCAATCATTATTTTTGGCTTTGTCAAAAAACAAGTGGCTATAGTTGTATGGACATATATGGATCCTCAATTCTATCCTATTGATTATGTGTCTGTTTTTGTACCAGTATCATTCTCTCTTAGGGCTCTATAATATAACTTGAAATCAGGTTATGAAGCCTTCAGTGGTGTTTTTATTAATCAGAATTGCTTTGGTTATCTGATGTATTTTCTGCTTCCAAATACATTTTAAGTTTTTTTCTTCTTATTTTTGTAAAGAATTGAGTTGGCATTTTAATTAAAACTGTATCAAAATTATAGGTTGGTTATGGAAGTATGGCCATTTTCATTGTATTAATCCTATCAATCCATGTGCACGGGGGGATCTTCCAAATTCTAAGTTTTGTTTTCAATTTTTCCAGTGTTTCGAGTTATTCCAAAATACTTTGGGCAGTTTCTTTCTTTTTTAATTGATATTATTGTGAATGGGTTTGCTTCCCTAATTTTATTTTTAATTTGTTTGTCATCAGTTTATAGGAAAGCTACTGAGTCATATATGTTAAATTTGTAGCCTTTGGTCAAAGTGTTATATCAACTTCCAATGTTTCTTAGTGGAGTCTTTGGGGTGGCTCATGTATCAAATTGCATTATCTGCAAAAAGGGTACTTTGACGTCTTCCTTTCATATTTGTATCCTTTTCATTTCATTTTTCTTTTCTTTTCTTTCTTTTTGTCTTATTGTTCTAGCTAAGACTTCAAGAACTATATTGAATAGGAGGGGGAGAGTGGGCACCCTTGTCTTGCTCCTGATTTTAGTGGGATAACTTTTGAGTATTTTTCCACTAGCCATGGCCCTATGTGTGGGTAAAGTCACTACTGCAAATAGCAAACCACAGTTAGGGCTAAAGTACAGGTATATCCTCAAACTTCAATAGCAAACCAGGTTGGGGCTAAATGGATGAGCTCTTTTACCATAGATGGCAAATGGAGCAAGTGCTGCAGTATGGGCATACTCTCTGACTTCAGGGTCAAACTGGAGATGGATCCAAAGTACAGGTGGGTTGTCTACTTCAAATAGTGCATCAGAATTGGGGCTGAAGCATGGCTGTGCCCTTTAACACCAGGTATTGAACTAGAGCTAGGGTTGCTAAAGCTTTCCTAAAACTTTCACACATATTGTATATTATACAAACACAATAAAGATACACATGTATGCATGTGTATAGAGAGGGGAAGGAACTTATTTCATGTTTTTTATTTGTGTGTGTGTGTGTGTGTGTGTGTATGTGTGTGTGTATGTATTTTATGTGTCTAGTATATATGCTTGTGTGGGCATGGGTTTGCCACACCACATGTGTGGGGATGAAAGGCTAACAAACCCCCAGTGTTGGTCTTCACTTTCCATGTTACTTTTAGGCAGGGTCTCTTGTTGCTCACCCCTAAGTATACCAGATTAGTTGGCATTGTGTTCTCCTTTTTATTTTTTTCCTTTGATGATTATGGCAGTTTGAATGAGAATTGCTTCCACAAGCTCATATGTTTGAATATTTGATCCCCATTTGGTTTAGCAGTTTGGGAAGGATTAGGAGGTATAGTCTTGAAGGAGGAGGTGTCCCTGGGGGGGGGGGCAGGACTTTGAGGTTTCAAAAGCTCATGCTTTTCCTAATGAGTTCTTTCTCTGCTTTAGATCTAGATGTAAGGTCTCAGCTACTGCTCCAGCACCATGCCTGCCTGCCTGCTACCATGCTCTCTGCCAAAATGGTCATGCATGCTAACACTCTAGAACCATAAGGCCCCAAATTAAGCACTTTCTTTAATAAGTTGTGTTGGTCAAGGTGTTTTGCCATGCCAATTAAAAGTAACTACAAGATAATGATGCCACAACAATTAACTTTGAACTCTTCCTCATTATTCTTCTATAATATTGATTTATTTGTATTGCATTTCTAAGTTATAGAACTATTGTTTACTTAGTATTACTTTTCTTCATGTTCGAGGCCTTCCCCATCAGTTCTGGATGTCTATTTTTTTAATTTTCTGTCTCTAATAGTTTTTGAGATCAGTTTCTACTTTAGAGTCTCTGAAAAGCACATAAGAGCAGAAATAGGTCTTGCATTTTGAGCTAAGCCTTCTCCCCAAAGGGATAGCAGGACAGCCCCTCCTCCTCTCAGATGCCGTGAGAGAAGCTGATCTTTACCTCCTATGGATGGGGAGCTTGTCCTACTCTCTCCCTCCCAATTGTTCTCTGCTAGTATGGAGGACACTACTCTTTTAACCTCCAGCAACCTCTGCTTAACTGCATCTTTGGGTTCAGAGGTCCCAAAGGATGGTTAGCCTTGCTTACGATCCATTTCTATGAGTTTCTGCTTTACAGTAAGAATATCACATTCTAAAGATCATTTTACATATTTCTATATTTTTCCATCTTATGTTTAATTTTAAATTATGTTTAGACTAGGGGGTTGTTAAGCGGCTTTTCTTGTTGCATTGTCCTGAGTGAACTTTGAAATATCTCACTGGACTTCTCCCGAAGGGGCAGATTTTGATCTGTGAAGTCTAGTCTCCCTCCACATCCACAGTGTGTCCTATCTTTTGGCATTTTGGTCTCTGACATAGTATAGTGTTAAATGTCTAGGACTAGTGACTTCTGACACCTGTCTCTGGTTTAATCTCAAATGATCTACATCCTGTTCCTTCTGACTGGCCTCCCGGGCTCTCCCTGTATCCCTTCCATCTTTCAACAAATTTGGAATGGCCAATTATAGAAGCTCTCCTTAGCAACCAAGAGGTCGTCCTCTTCTACAGAGGATGGATTAACAGCCACAGTGTCCCAGCAGGTGAAAAGAAAGTCATTGTGTTCCAGATGTCTAATTTACAGAAGAAAATGAAAATGAGCAAGCAAGGGAAAGTTCAGTCTTCCTGATTAACACGCTGGATAACTTACATTTTCCAAGAACATAGCTCAGTCAGAACACTCTTCTAAAACTCCATGTTCCTGCTTTCTCTTCATCAAATCTCAGCTCAGATGTACCTCCTTGGGGGAGAGTATAATTCAGTGGCAGCACTTTTGTGTTAACTCAAACAGTCTTGTTTATTTGCACATGGGCATTGCTGGTTCCCACTGTTATATGAACTCCTTGGAGGTCATGCCTAGTTGTTTTTTTATTATAATTTCCAAATATATGAGAGCATCACCAATGATCTTCATATACTAGTTAAAAAGTAACTAGTTAAACAGAGGGGTCTGGTCTGACCATGATTCAGCACAAGAACATTTTTTATTTAACTTTTTATTATAAAAAATTTCAAATACAAGAAAGTAAAAGGAATGATAAACTCTTGTACTTACCATCCAGCTTTAGCAATATATTTTTAGTTTGTCTCTCTACCTCCTCATCTCTGATCCTTCGTGTGTTGTTCAGTTACAGCTTTATTGATGTATAATTTTATGCTCCATAAAATTTTCCCATTGTAAGTATAGAAGTCAGTAAATTTTTAAGTTAATTTACATAGTTATAAAATGACTAGTACAATATAGTGTTAGAAAATATGGCTCTCTCCTGTCTGCTGGTAGGTAGTGATCCCTCCCATCACAACTAGTCCCATCTAGACACTAATCATCATACCTACAAATTTCTGTTCTTTGAACATTTTATATAAGTGTAACTATGTAGAAGCATCATTGCATCTGCCCCCCCCCCCCCCCCCTTGTGTGTGTGTGTGTGTGTGTGTGTGTGTGTGTGTGTGTGTGGAGCATGAGGCCAGCACTGGTAACTCTGATGACAACTATTTCCCAGGGCACTCTGCAGGACCAGAGGATGTGGTGCTTGAGAGATGGACCAGAGGTTAAGAGTTCCAGGTCTAAAGAAAACTCCATTTTCCCCTAATTCCAAATGGCAGAGGGACAAATGACTGTCTGTCGTGCCTGTTAGTGTACCAGAGCTCATGTTGGCATCCAGGCTTCTGCAGTATTCCTAATTACTGTTTTCAAAGTCCATATTAGCATCCTGTCTCTGTTCACCTCCTCCCCTACCCTGAACTCTCCCAGTTCATGGGCTTCCTCCCCTCAGCTATGCATTCTCTTTTAACCCTGATATTTCAGCTATTCTCTCTCTCTCTGTCTCTCTCTCTCTCTCTCTCTCTCTCTGTCTCTCTGTCTCTCTCTCTCTCTTTCTCTCTCTCCTCCTTCTGCCCTGTTCTCCCATACTCTCCCCATCTCTCTCTCTACTCCTGCATCTCTCATGGCTATGTTCAGTCTGCTGGCCATGTTCAAATCTTCCAGATGTTTTTGGCTGTTCTTTCTTTTGTATCTAGAACAACAAACACAAACAAAACACAACAAAAACAACAACAACAACAAAAACACCACCACCAACAAAACCGCAACACAAACAAAGACAACACAAAAAACAAAAACAAAGCAAGCAAACAAACAAAAACCAAACCCCTTCCCCTTAACTACACCATTTTAGCCTCCTTGGCCAAAGCACCCTCGATCCTCACCATACACACTCTTAAAAAACAGACACAGGCCATGAGAGCCAGTAAAGATCATTTGTCTTATACATTTCTTTTACAGGGAAAAGGCTTCAGGGTCCTGGGCATAGTCACAAACTAACTGGTGATCATACTGGAAAATAAGTTGTTCTTTATTTTCTCTCTGTGCCATGTGGACCTGCTTTTAAAGGAGCATCAGTCGTTGGTGCCCCTACCACGTGGCTGGCGCTCAGCCAAGGAAGACACACTGAACACATCCCAGATCTGTCTCTACCCTTTCCACACATCTCTGCTTGGATCATTCTGAGTCTCTTTCTGGCTCAATTTTCAAGCTCTCAATACAATGTCAAGATCGTACTTAGATTACGTGCTCACTGAGCAATTAAATAAGATAATTTGAAAGATTATTTGAAAATATGAGAATTCAGTTTGAGAGAAGCAATTAAAAGTATAAGTAAGATAATCACTTCCCTTGTGTTCAGAGTATTTATTATACACAAAAAGATGGATGGTCAAGAACAGGGAAGATTATCGTAGGGGCCCTAAGATAAGAGGTCATTAAGCAAGATCAGAGGTTTGACCAAAGGCTGGCGTAAAGAACTTACTTACCATGGTTACCAAGGGCATTGGCGAGTGGGCCTCTTCTGTTTGTCTAATAACATGTTTTTTATAACAGAATCATGTTAGATTCTGTCAGAATCATGATAGATCTGTCAACAGAAAGGAAATCAACCATGCAAATTATAAACCATGTCAGAGATCTGTCTGGGGTGCTGTAAAATGATCAAAATGGAATATAAAAAGCAAGCAACTCTGACTGCCTTCATTTCATCGAGCAGTTGTTAGTGGATGCTACTTGTGCTCTTCTGAGTTATGGGAATATCGTGGGGGTGGGGTGGGGAGTGGGGCTGGTGACTTCCTGCAAGGAAATGCAGCTTGCTAGGCCACTAACAAAGCATCTGCACATACTGCATTCAGATCCAAGATATGGACCAAGAGGGAATTTTTAATGGTGGTGGGCTTTTAAAATGAACAGTTCTATTTGGAGTGCAAGGGCAAAAATTAAATTGGAGATTTGAGCCTTTTAGTGCAGGACAAAATAAAAGGCCAAGGTAGGGTGGTGAGAGTGTTAGGGACTCCTATGGCTGAGGTCAGGGGTGGCAGTCATGCTCTATGAGGCTGTGTCCTGTCTCCAGGGCCCATGGGTTGGGCATGATTTTATTGTGCTGTCCAAACCACTGATATGTGAAGATTTATGTCAGTATGGGCTGAACTGTACTCTCCCAAAGTTCTTAGGACTTCAAGTAGTTTAGAATTAGTTAATTTTTAATTATTTTTTAAAAAACAATTTGGAGTATTTTCTTATAAATAACATGAGATATCTGGGAGATGAAATCTAAATCTCAGCAAGAACTAATTTGTGTTTCTTATGTAGCCTGTACACATCCCCTACAGGCAATTACATTCGCTGCTTAGAATGACTGCTAGCATGTAGTAAAGACAGGTGCTATGGAATTTCCCACCTGTGTGTATAAGAGAGACCTTTGGGAGGTACACTGTACCACAAAGTAGTTAAGTCACTGGAGTCTCTGATCTGTACCCATCTAGAGGGGATTAACATAATCCTCTGATTAGGAAATATGTAACTCTAATGAAAGTGGATTAATTAATCTGTGATCAGAAGCTCTATAAGGTTTTGTCACAATGAATTGGCAGATATCCTTTTCAAGTTGTGACCAAAAGTTCCCTTGGTTCCTTCTTGCATTTTTTAAAAGAGGGGAAGACTGGGGCCATTCCTTACCTTGCTACAAAGCTTTTTTTTTTTTCTCGAAAGACAGGGTTTCTCTGTAGCTTTGGTGCCTGTCCCCGAACTAGCTCTTGTAGACCAGGCTGGCCTCGAACTCCCAGAGATCCGCCTGCCTCTGCCTCCCGAGTGCTGGGATTAAAGGCATGTGCCTCTACCACCTGGCTTGCTACAAATCTTTTATGAGATCCAATTGACTTAAACCTTGAGCACAAACAGAACACCTAGGAATGCTTGTTCTAAGATATCGGCTCCATGGCAGATCTTTGCAACTACCATAGCAACTAGAACAATTTCAAATATCTCATTCTTCTGTGGGATGGAGGAGAAGGCAACCTTCAATATGCATTATTCTCTATATTCAAAGGTCTATTCAAACTTGGCCCACTGGTAGATTTGAATAAATAAACTGAAGTTGAAATTAAATACTTTAAAGCTCGACTTAGAAATCATCTTTGTTTTTCCATTGTACAAAATTAATGGTTATTCTCAAGAGAACTGAAGAAAACAGGAACAGTCATGCTTATAGTGCTTTAATGCTTTAAAATGATTTTTAATTATCTTAAAAATACATATATTTGCCATTTACAGTGTACTCCATGCTTGTATTCTCCAAAATTCACAGGTTGATATTGTTGCCCCTAATGTAGTAGAATTAGAAGGCAGAGAGAGCCTCTGAGAGGTGATGGGAAGCCAAGGCAGGACCTCGTCAACTAGATGCATCTTTTTATTTTTATTAAAAGAAACCCCAAGGGGATCTCTTGTTCTCCCCTTTTTGTGTGTGTGAGGACATAGAATTTGGTAACATGAAACCTGAAAAAAATTCCCTCACTAGAACCATACTGACATTCTGATCTCAGACTCCAGAATCATGAGAAAGAAATCTCTGGTATTTTTAAACAACATAGTTTGTGGTGTTTTGTAGTGGCACTGACAATCAAGAATTAACTACCCTACTTTAAAGTAAAAGCAACCTCAACTTAACATCTCTTATTTTATACATGTGACATGTTCTATGGCTCCCAAATTATTTTAACTTATCTTACAATGATTGGATATGATGGGATTTATGTACCTATTACTCCAACTGTTGAGATAAAAGGCAAATTGTAAACTATATTTCTTTATCAAAATGAAATAAGTAATTTTTGGTCTATAAGTTTGTTTCTTATAGATTATTTGTGCTATAAAACATGTTGACTCGGTGCTATAGAAAGAGCAGATTTTATTCTTATTTTGGGAAAGTTTTACTTCACAAATACTATAAATATAAGAATGACAAAAATGCCCACAGCATCGCCACTCAAATATATCAGTTTGCTTATCTTTCAGTTTCTGTAGAAATGTTGACTCTTGCATATACATCACTTTTACACATCTGTCATTAAGCTTTGCCATATTAAGATAGAAATCCTACAGATCTCTGGAATGTCTTTTTGATAGTTTGTGAACTTGAAACACCATTGTCTAGTTAACGTCTCCTTCGATGATAAGGTAGCACTATGAGACTTTTTTTATTTCTGAGTTCTACTGTTGTGCAGAAGTCTTTGAGAACCACCTTTTTCTATTTAAATATTATTGGAAGGGTGAATTTTGAAAATCGGTTTTCTGGGCCAGAAGCTATGAATATTTTTATAAGCTTTCTGACAGAACACACCAGTGCCTTCTGCCATCAGCACACAGATGTGCATCTGTCTCCATTCTTCTGCCATCAGCATACAGATGTGCATCTGTACCCATCCTTCTGCCATCAGCACACAGATGTGCATCTGTCTCCATTCTTCTGCCATCAGCTTACAGATGTGCATCTGTACCCATCCTTCTGCCATCAGCACACAGATGTGCATCTGTCTCCATCCTCTGCCACCAACATACAGATGTGCATCTGTCTCCACCCTTCTGCCATCAGTGCACAGATGTGCATGTCTCCATCTTGACAGAAAAAAAAAAAGGGAATCTCCTAGTATGGAAGAAGTTATCTGTGATCTTAACTCTCAGCTATAGGATCTCCCTCCATGCATTTCTCAATTTTGTAGAGAAATATTTCTTTCAACTGTCATAATAATGTGTACTTTACTGGGTTATATTCAGTGTTAAATAATAAAAGTATAAACCTATTATTTAACATGATCCTTGACATTCACTGTTTAACCAATATGATAGTTCGAAAAACTAAAGATTAAGGCATCTATTCCCCGTGAGACTATGATTTCCCAGATTCTTAATATTGATCGCCAATTTGAGAAGATCTAGAATCTCCTAGAATATAAGCCTCCAAGCACTCTCTTGAGAGATTATCTAGATTAGGTTAGTCCCTCTAGATAAGTCTGTGAGGTATTATCATGATTGAGTCATTTGATGTGGGAAGGCCCATCTTACTGTAAGTATTATCATTCCATGGGCGAGGCTCCTTGTAGTATGAGGAGCGGCCGGCTGTGTTCCTGTACCCGGCCGCCCGCATGGCCCAGCTTATGCCCCAAAATAATTACACGGAAACTGTATACTTTTAAACACTGCCTGGCCCATTATTTCCAGCCTCTTATTGGCTAGCTCTTGCACCTGGACTAGCCCATTTCTGATAATCTATGTAGCACCCCATGGTGTGCTTACTGGGGAGATTCTAGCCTGCGTCTCTCTGGAGTGTGAACATCATGGCGACTCCTTCTGACTCAGCTTCCTTCTCCCAGAATCCTCTTCTGTCTACTCCGCCTACCTAATTTTCTGTCCTATGAGGGCCCAGGCAGTTTCTTTATTTAGCCAATGAAAGCAACAGATAAGATACAAGACCCACCTCCATCAGCTCCTGGACTGGACAAATAAAGCAAACAGTCAAAAGTGGTGATGCAGGTTGAGCACTAGCAATCATCACTCCCTGCTTCTTGCCTGAAGACACAGTGTGACCACCTGCTGACACTGACACTCTTACCATGGTGTTCTAGTACCTTGGAAGTGTGATCTGATGTCAGCCCTTCCTGTATGTTGCTTTTGTCAGGGATTTTGCAACAACAACAAGGCATTAATGAAACCACATTTTTGTAATAAATTTAACTACATTTTTAGTAGTTTATATGTATTATACTTTAAGATCATTTAAATATTACTAAAGTCGGATTGCATCCTATGGTGAATACATTTTTTTTATGTAAGTCTCATGTAACCCTGAGTATTCTTAAACTCACTCTAAAGTCAGAATAGCCATGAACTTCTGATCTGTCTGTTTATAACTCTCAAATTTTGAGATTACAGGTGTGCATCACTATGCTTGACTTTACACTGAATATTTAATGCAGTGGCATATTCTTATTTTGTTTGAAAAGTGTCCATTAATTCTGTTATAATTCCCAATGTCTTAGCATGGAAGAAAATGAATATTTTCACTTATGTGAATTATATATACTTATTATCCCTTTTACAGATATATTAATATATTGAGAGTTTTATTATTAATTTATATGAGCACTTTGAATATTTAATCACTTATTCTGGTTTTCATATTATTTATTTTTAAAAAGATATATTTGTAATTATATGTGTGTGGGTCTGTGCACATTTGAATGCAGTGCAGGAGGAGACCAGAGACTGTAGCTCTCCTGGAACTGGAGTTACCACTGACTTGGGTTTTGGGAGTCAAACTCAGGTCCTCTGCTAGAATTGCGTATTCTTTTAAATACAGAATCACCTTTCCGGCCCCACTGTGTGTTTATTTACTTATAATAGACCTTCTAGATGACAGTGGGCTGAGGGAAGAAGGGACCTGAGAATTACGTATGCTGTTTGGATGTGGTAGCACTGTGAGGTTGAGGCCAGCCTGGGTCGTGAGCACCTATCTTTAATACCTGCCCCCCACCACACACACAAAGTCCTTAGAACTCCCCAAACAAACGAGCACTTGATGGTCTAGTTTCTCCTCCCAGATCGTGGGTTAGATGATCATTTGTCCTGTAGTTTTGTCTTCTCTTCCATGCTGTGTTATAACTGTGCATTTTAGATCTCTGTGCACGCAGCATGCGAGGCTCTGAGTTTCCCTAAAGCAAGGGGCATGTGTTTTTACAAGAACATACAGACTCCACAGATACCAGATAACAGCAATGTTCTTAAATATGGTCCCCTGGAGATAATTCAAGAGATGACTCCAAAGTCTTTTGACTTCAACCAATAAATGGCTGATTGGTTTTCCAAATATCGGTCTTATGATCTTTATGTTTTTTCCCTTGGTTTGTGTGATAATCCATCTGTTTTCCCAGCATCTTATATTTCATATCTGTGGCTATTTCATTATCGTGATTGTCTACTGCAACCTCAGTGAGTACAGAAATCACACACATCTTGAAAATGTTATCTTCTCTATGGTTGATTTGTAGTTTTAAAACTCTTATAGTGTTTTGTCTTGAATCTATTGCTTATCTTTGCTATTTGTTTCCTATTTGATTATACCTGAACATTTTATGTATATTTCTTAGAAAATTTTATATATATTTATTAGAACAAAATGTCTGTTGGGTAGGATTCTAAATATGTAAGTAAGTAAACTTGAGGGAAAGCAAGAAAAGCTTCACCATTTTTATCTCTTTACAGCTAAGGGTTGGTCATTTTATTCTCCACTGTGTAGAAACTGTATTTTCCTTAGCATAAGATAAAAGCACATTCCATTCTTCCACACAAAAGTTTATGTGCGTCTGGCTGCATGCGCACTATACTTAGTATATGTTGTATTTATACAGCAAAGAGTATCAGACTTGGAGGAGTTTTCTCCATGAGAAGCGCTTTATAGCAAACACTCACCTTTCCTTTAATGCTTGGTGAGTTTTTAAAGTTCTGTATCTCACTGAGATTTTCCATTTTTTCATATAAAGAAATTACACGATTTTTAATTTTACACATGTACTTTTAAATTTTATTTTCCTGTTTTAACTATTTATTAGCAGTAATGCCCCTTTCAGATTTTTTTTTTAAAGACATGAAGTTTAGAACTCCTTCTCTTAGTCTGTTTTTGTCCCTGTATTGATGCTTTTGGAATCTTATGGTGAATGCTTTCACTATGTCTCTACTTACAAATTAAAACGTTTTTATATCTCAGAAGACTTTCTATCCATATAGTTTGTAGTGAGTTCTTAAATTTTTTTATTTTTGAAAGAGCATCTCATGATGTAGTACTGGTTGGCCTGGGAATCAGAGATCCACCTGTCTCTGCCTCCTGGGTGCTGGGGTTAAAGGCCTGTACCACCTCAGTCCACAATTTGCGATATTTAAAACTTTCCATTCTATACCTAGGCTGGTTCCTTTCTGAAACCACAGATTCAATAACAGAATGTTGTTCACTTTAAATTTCAGAGATCTCATTAATGTAGGGCACATGATCCATTTATCTTTCCGTTTTGAGAGAATATTGTCGGAAAAGTTTAATTTTTGCATTCTGATGCTCATGGACATCATCATGAAGTTACTCTTTGCTGTCATGTAGAGGTGTGTATATAATGTGTATACATCAAGCCTCGTACATATGTATGTCTGTGTTTTATACTTTGTAACTTTGTAGAAGCTACCTGATGGCTTGATAATAATTTCTTCCCAAAATTATATTTAAAAATTTTCTTGTTCTTATTTTTCATGGTTTTATACTTTTGTTTACTGTTCATTTAGTTGCTTCATCATGTATAATCAATGAGTTTGGCATATTGCTAAACTGGCTCTCTTAAGTGACATTAAAAATATATATAATCTACTTTAAATATTATCCTTTAAGTCTGATTTTACTGTTAATTTTTGCATATCATTTTTTAATTTTTTATTTTATTTTATTTTTGGTTTTTCGAGACAGGGTTTCTCTGTAGCTTTTGGTGCCTGTCCCGGAACTAGCTCTTGTAGACCAGGCTGGCCTCGAACTCCCAGAGATCCTCCTGCCTCTGCCTCCCAAGTACTGGGATTAAAGGCGTGCTCCACCACCGCCCGGCCTGCATATCATTTTTTAAAATACAACTCTTAACAAGGCCTCATAGTAGATGAAAACTAATTATTTGGGGTTATAACAAGTTTCTTTGATTAATAACTACTATCTGAAACTTCATTACTTTCAAATGCTTGTCTCCTACTCGAATGGACTATAATTCAAAAGATTATATTATCACATTTTAAAGTATAACACCTTATTTTGATATTTTACAAGTATTCATGATTATGCTTTATTATTTGTGCCAAGGAGACTCAAAAGTTCATCTTTCACTCTCCTATTGAAGAGCAAAGAAGTATTGGAGCAGCAAATTGATTCTCACTTGTTGCCAAGTGTTCAGTATTGTTGAACGTTATTAAAACATTGGCAAACACAAACTAAAGTTAACTTGCCATTGTCCTTAGCTGGAGATGCCAATTCCTGTGTGCTACTCAGGGCTTCTTTTGAAATGTGCTTATTGTATTCATTACTCCGTGCACAGATTCTCACTCCTGCCCCTTTAATTTGGCTCTTAGACTCAAGGAGGATGCTCCATTAAAGAATCTTACATGATAGGGTCATGATACAAAGAGATCTAGCAGTTGCTGATTTATATCTACTTGCTACTTTGGAAAATCCCCTTCTTTGAAGAAAAGAAAACCATTTTTCTTTATAGCTTCTTAGTTTTTACATATGCTCTCTTATTTTGTAATAACAACGAAGTCAATAGTTCAATAGTTTGATTTGTCAGTGTTTGCCTGCATTTCTCTTTCTTGAGTGCTTCTTTATCTTTTTAAACTATGATTAAACTTTCTTTTTTTTTTTTTTACCTGATCTTTTAACTGGCAACTTAATTCTCTTTGATTTAGATTGCTTTTTTTCTTTCTAAACACCATCTTTGGACATTGATTGTACCCTGCTCTGCAATGAGACTTTTACTATAGAAAGCCCTTTGCTTTGAGGAATCTGTTCCTTCAGCATTATTGGGAGCCAGCAGGTAAATTTAATGAGAGGTAGCCTTTGATGAAAATACAATTGTAAATGGGAATTGCTTTGTCATGTACAGGACATGAAAAAATATGTGATAAATTTTTCTAGATAAGGAAATTATCTGCGTTATAATACAATCGTGATGATTGATTTAGGTTTGCATTTAAGTTTTTAAACTTTAAATCTAAATGCAAATATTCTAAGGTTTCAGATAGATAAGTAGGTAAGACCCTAGTAAAATGCATTTTTATAAGGTAAAGTAATTAATGGTGGAATTAAGGGTTAGTGATGAGGACCACAGAGAGATGACACATGCGGTTGGGAAGCATAGTATTCTGGGGCGGGTGGCGCTAGATGGGAGGCATTCTATGTAGATGGAATACATGGCACGCAGAAGAATTTGCCACTTTGTGGAAAAAGAAAAGGATAAAATGTGGTAAATGAAGGACTGAGTGATGAGGAGATCAAAGAGATTCTACCCGCTATGCTGGATGCTCTCACTGTGCTCCATATGGGGGTTTGCTGGACTATTCTTTGAAAAAAAAAAAAAGATAAAAACTGACTTGACTAGGATTGAGTGCCTGACTCTATAGTCTCACAAGGGATGCTGATTGAAGAGGTATCCTCAGTAGGGAACGACTTCTTCAAAGACTTGGAAAGCTGAGTAGTGAGTTCTTTCTCTCAAGGTTCATATGGGTGACCTAGAGATTCATTAAGAATAGCTTTTCTCTTGACCTGTTCCAAATCATGACTCTCAAATTGCAGGTCATGCTTACCTTAAATTAACCTCTCTTTTCATAAGACAGTCCATGTGAGCCATGTGAGTAACTCTCCAAGAGCCAAAAATGCCTCAGCTAACATTGATCAAAGCCATGCAGAAGAGAGATTAATGTGGAATTTTACTTGCTGTGAGAGAGGAGCTCCCTGAAGAAGTGGACAAGGTACTTTCCTTCTTACCAATCATTATTTTTTATTAATATATTTTACAAGACTGCAATTGAAATAATATTAAATACAAATTTTTTTATACAGAAAGTGTAATAAAGTTAAAATAGTTCCTTGTAATTCATAGCATTATTGCAATGCTTACAAAATTTTTGCATAGAGTGTGCAAGGATCGATGTTATTTAAAACAAAACTAAAACACTCTTCTCACATCACACCAAACCCAGAGGAAAAAGAAAACAAAACAAAACCTAAAATAACACAAAGGTCAAATTCAGATGAGGTTCATTTTCCAAAGTTCCTAATCACCAAACAAACCGACTTCCATGTCAACTTCTATGACCTCACCTTTTCTGTTAAGCGCCCCAGAGTGTCTTCTCCAAAGGGTATTCAGTCCCATCATGACAGATGTCCTGCTTTCCTGTCTAAAGCATGGGTACCTTCGGTAGGTTTCTGTGGCTTTGTGGTCTCTCAGAGGGAAAATGCTGACTAAGAGAGATGAGAAAATGTATCCCACTTCCTCATGGAAACATCAGCTAGAAGCGGCTTTTGTGTGACTCTAGCCTATGTAACCCATCAGTTCCCTTTCCTTTGCTGTGATTCCCAATCTTTGTCCAGGGAGGTTGATGACAAAAAGACCCCTTAAAGGTGCTTAAAGGTACATGATTTGCCTTTTGGAAACTGACACCATTGGAAGGGAAATCCCCGACTGAGCCAAGCAGAGTTCACAGTTTACAGTTCTAATGAATCCATTCTAGTGAATGAGAGGTGGGCACAAACAAGCTCTAGCCCTGGGGCTGAGTGTGAGAGTGTCCAGACTCTCTACTGTCACGGGAAGGCTGCACATAGAAACACAAGCAACCCATCTTTATAGCATCTCTCGGTTCTGGGAGACCAACAGCATGGCTGTCACAAGGGCATAGTGGTGTGTAATCTGTTCCGACAGATCTTGGCTGAGTTAGGTTTTCCAAAAAGATCTTGTCTATTTTACTCTTATGAACCAAACTCCAATTCTGTGTTCAGAAGGTGCCAGTGTTCAAAGCTACCCAGTTATAATGAGCTGTCGATTGTATTCGCTTCCTGCTTTCTAGCTAGAATACCTACAGCCTCAGGGCTGAGGGTGGGACACCAATATAAAAGAAGCGCCCTGGTTAAGTAGAGAATGGCTATCATTTCCAACTCATGAGAATTGGTGGTGATGGCCTCTAGTGGGAAGAATTCTGCACCTTGGAGCGATATGGCCTTTAGTGATAGTTGTGATGGGCTGGGGATTAAGTCACTACAGAGTCAAAGTGGCTTTGCTTTCTTCAGGTGGTGTTGAATGCTTAAGATTGAATCCTAGGTGATTCTCAGTGACAGAGAATGAGCCCCGACTTACTTCATTATTTTATTTTACTAGAAGTAAAGGGAGAGAAAAAAGCCTAATACGGTCAAGGATCTCACATAAGACATTTGATTTTTGGAGGGAGCTGTAGGAGAAGGAAATAATATATATTGGGAACAAGGCATTGTCCATCCATACAGATGTATTACCGAGCATCCAGATTTTCTCCTACATATGAGACTCACAACTGAGATGCCCTCCAGTCCTAAGGACTAGGAGTCTGACTTAACAAGACTCATACCCCAAACAAAGCAGTTGTTTGGTTTTGTTATTGTTGTTCTAGACTCTGTAACTTAGTCAGGCTTTCTACATCACCATTCCACATATCCACACCTTACTATTGTATGCGACCCTGATAAGAAACTGCAGAAAATGGAGACATGAAAGTTTTGTAGTCTATTTCATTCTAGAAGGTCTGATCTAAAACCTAGGAGGGAAGCACTCCCCAGAAACTTGAAAATGAACTTGAATGTTAGTGAACTGCCCAGGGACAAGACTCACACTCTGGCGTGGTCAATTTATAGATAGTGAATTTGAATAAGTTTCTTAGCCTCTTGAGGTCCCAATTTTTATATCTGTAAACTGGAACCTTGTTGGGAGCTCAACACTAAAGCGCTGTTCAAAGGAAGAAATAAATGGGTGCAGACAGAGCATTTAGCACAGTGCCCAGTGCAGAGTTCAATGAATATTAACATACCATTCTAATAACGACTGGAAAGTGGAGGCTAGTTCTTTTCACATCTTAGGGGAGGCTGTGGATCTAAAAAAGCCTCTTGTTTTATGCATGAGTTTTGAGGACATGGCTCTTTTCGTGGTGAAAATTTGTTAGCTTCTCCCCGCCCCCATTCTGAAACAAATAACCATGGCCCTCAAGATCCTGGAATCTCTCGAGTCAGGTGAATGGGAGCACTAAGCACCTATGGGCCACTGCCTCCTCTCAGTCCTCCGACAATCCACTCTCAGTTAAATGAACAGTCTGCTTTGGAGTTTTCTCACTTTATGAAATCTGAGCTTTCTCTTCTTCCAGTGACAGAGTCCCATTAAAGTGGGCTTTGAAGATACTTTGGGTATGGAGGGGGTAGATTTTTTTTTTTTCAAATCTTAAATGTCAGTTTTCTTTCTTGTTTTCTCAGCAAGGGCAGCTTCAAGTTTGTTGTATTTAGTGAGGAAGCAAAAGCCACATACTTGTCAGTGAGGATGGCAACACGCTGAGTGAGCCTTTTGGCTGAGGACTCTGACTTCCTAGTAAGACAGGTAGATTGGGACCCCAAAGCCACTTCTTGCCTGTGGCAACTGTTCCTTTGATCTGTTCCAATTGGTAGTCTCCAAGTGTGTTCTGATGCTGCCTGTTGCTGGGTTTAAGGTAAGGGGCAGCAGCTGGCATTGCGGTAGCTCTATACTTACAGCTCTTTAGGGGTAGGTCTGATGGCATCCTTAATGTTGTGCTTGGCATAACCACCCTATGCATCAAAGGCTCGTGACATTTTCTCTTCCTCAAAAGAAGATACTGATTTCTTACTCTGCCCATTTGACAAAAGCAAGATGGGGGGGGGGGGAGGGAGGGACCAAATAATCTGTGTGAGTGTGGGTGTTCCCAGGGGATTTTCTTCTATACGTGTGCTCCACCTAAACTCAGAAAGAGGACCTCCCACAAGCAATTATTTTCCCTTTGCCATTCAGACCTGCCTTGACAAGTTTCAAGAACTCCATTACGAAGAAAGCTTTTAGGACTCATAGAAATCGCATTGCTTTCGAAAGTGCTAATGCCTACGGTGCATTGTGCTGCCTGAAGCAGCAGGCGGTGGCTGCTTTATCACTGATCAGTGGTTTGGTTTTGTGAATGGGAAATTCAGAGGCAACTGTACAATTTAAAATTCCGATTGCCACAGAGAAAGAGATACATCTGACATCCCGGTGCAGTAAGCTTCACTATTTTCATGGAAATACGTTGAAACTGGGAAGCCTTCCTCCAAGGAAGGAGTGATGAAAATCTGCAATAGAGACTTTTTATCTTTGAGATAAAAGGTCTATTTTCTAAGGTCGCTTCTTTCATTAGATCTGTTCCCCAACTTGCCTGCTACTGGTGCATCATGCAAGTGTAAAGAAACTGATTATCATCTTGTCTTTGTTCTTAAGAATTCCTAAGGTGTGTGGTATGGGGAGGGAGATCCGGTTTTGTTTGCAACTTGCATAAATAAGGTTTTTTTTTTCTTTTATTGATCCTTAATAAAGGATCAGGTACTTAAAGATGGATGAATTCAACACTTTGGCCCAAGCATTATGCTATCTTTTGTTTAAGATAAATAAAATGAGGATACTCTCATTGGGTCTGATTTTGTTGGCCAACTTGATTCTTCTAATGCATTCATGAGGAAGGCATGGGGCTTTCCTGTAGTGATGTAGATCGAGGACCCAAAATGGTAGATATTCTCACTGAAACACATCCTGCCTCTCCAAGGTAAATACTCACACCCACAAAGGTTCATTTATCATGATGCCGTGTTTATCACAATAAGCACAACACCACTATCAGCAAAAGGGGCAGACCTATGGTAGCAAGTGATTTTACCACACAGAAGCAGAGGTGTGTGAAGATGAAACATATTCTTTCTGTATTCCCTCCACTCCAAGGGAGCAAAGACCCAAATTCCAAAGAGCAAAAACAAACTACTAATCGCTTCCAGAAATGGCTCCATAGAAAATATTTCACTGTTGATTCCTACCTATATAAAGATGTTATTGTTTTGCTTTCCTTCCAGTGATTTATTGGTCTAACCTGGAGCTGTAGAACAAGTGGCTACAGTGGAGGTATAGGTAATGGAGGTCATATAAGGTCAGAAGTATTTTCTAAAGAAACTAGGAATGAAAGTCTCTCTGGCACATGGGAAGATGCAGATTTTGTGGGTGTAGATGGACTTGAGTATTTTTATGGAAAAGATTGTGAATCGAGATGACTCTTCTTGGCTCAATTCAGGTCAGGCATTGCTCACTTGAGAACCATTGCTCACCTGAGAAACACCCAGCCAGGAGCCACTGAATAGTGTGGGAGGAACACAGCTTCCTTATTCCCAAGCTGCATTTCATTCCACTTTCTCAGTTACCCCAAGTCCTCTGAGCTGCCTTCTCTCTTAGATGTGTCCTTCTTAAAACTTCAGCCAAGTTTTATATTCCCAAGCCCCCGTGGAAACACAGGCTACTCCTTGTTCCTGAGAAATCCACCTTCTGTCCCACCATGTCTAACACTGTCTACAGGTGACCTGTAGCTCTGAGGTCAGCAAATGTTTTCTACAAAGGGTTGTATAGCCATAATGTTTTTTGCTGGCCATGTAGCCAATGGTAGGAGTACAGATGACATGGCTCATATACAACATGTGAATGTCTGTGGCTGTGGAGTAAGACTTGGGTCTCCAGTTTGTCTTTTATTGACCCTTCCATAGGGTCAACTCTCAAGTATTCTTTGGTCTATGGTTTGTCTAGAGAGAGAATGACATGAAGGAAGCTAAAAGCTAGTTCAAGTCTTTCAGTGCTATTCCTTAGTCACGTAACAATTATGAAACCACACACCAAGTTTCTACCTAGATAGATACGACCATGGAGCTCTTCAAAACCTAGGTCATCTTGAGGTGGTCCCTCCGAGTGAAACTCCCAAGATTTGCCAAACAGATGTGCTGAACAGAACTACATGATAAATGTATCTGGAGATCACATCTTGATTTGTAAAATGTTTTCTGAAGAATATTAGCATACCAGAAGTTCTAGGATGCTGAAGATTCATTTGAATCCTGTTATCCCACTAGCTGGTTAATAGACCCAGGAGTGTGATTGTCTAGAAGATTCTGTATATAAAGATTAGAAAGATTCCTATTTTCAAAAAGTAGGGGGTCAGTAGACATTAATATAAATGCTGACCTCCCTCTCTTCAGAATTCTGGTGAAAGCTTTTCTCATGACCGTGGACAAATATTCTGGTTGGAGAGCATTGGGTGGGTGGGTTGAGGGGGAGTTCGTTGACAACTAAGGATGCATCTTAGTTTCCAGTCTGAACTGAGATAAGTAATCTTCTCATGCCAGAGATCCTCTGATGTCCTGTGGTCCTTTAACATAACTGACAGCCAGAATTAGCCAGAATTTTATATCATTTATTGCTCCAGGGATGTCTTGATTTATATCCCCAATTACTATTTTATTGTGTGTTTGTGTGATTCGTTTGCTCTAGGATTCAATTTTGCATGTGTGACCACCGTATTTTCAATTGTCATAAAATTCCCAAGGAATAGGACTTTTATCCCACAATTATAAATGAAATCAGAAAGGTTCAGGGAACTTTGTTTTTTTTCTTCTTATTTAAAGACAATGGGTGTGAGATGGCCAAATGGAAAGGCAATTTGTCTTCTTAAACAAAATGAAACATCCCCTCCAACCACCCCCAAACAACCCTATCTTCTTTATATACGTAGACACAAGGGACTTCCGAGTTATTTTTTAGCTGAAGAATATGGGGTAGGTGCTTCTAATAGCTAGGAAGGAATTTTTGTGTCCTGAAAATGGTACCCATCTGTGATACTGGCAGATTCTGGCTGAAAGGGTTTATAAGAGGTTCAGTAACCTGTGGCCTCTTATAGGATCCCTTTTTAGATTCCCTTGCTGCAAATGAAACAATTTTAAGTTACTGCCCTAAGATGGACCCACCCAGTGCCTCTGCATAAGATACACAGAGAGGGTGAGGGGAACCAGGCCTGGCCTCATAGCCAGAAGTCCAAGTCATGGGTCAGGTGAGGATAGCCCCTGATTTGTGGTAATAAGCAACTGAGGAGTACATTCCATGGGTGCAAACCTCAGCCTGTTTCTTGCATGTCGTATCAGAAATAGCGAACCTCTTTCTTGTCTCCTATAACAAACTGTTCAGCTTGTGGAGTAAGAAAAATTAGAACCTTGTGGAGTACAAAAACAAAAACAAGTGTCACTCAGGCCTGCGAATACAACTTCCTTCAAGATTGTAGGGCCGTTGCTTCACCTAGTAGCATCAAGGATGAGCCAGTTATCCCTCCACTCTGGGCTCCTCAGAGTCCAACTGTGGAAACCAAACCGTTTGGCTTGTCTGTCAGTTTCTGCTGCTCCGTCTAGACTAAACCATTTCCCTCCAACCACCCAAAATAAACTACAGGTAACAAGATAGATAGGATGTGCTTCTCCTTGCTGAGTGCATTGGCTTAAGGCATAGGCACGTTTCCCCCTCTTTGAACAGAGATGGTGTAATCCCCTGTCCCAGCACAAGAGCTGGCCAGGGTGACCCTGGGGCATGGCAATGAAGGTAGGGTGAGAAGAGGTAGCTGATGGCGGGAATTAGAGACTATTTCCATATATGGGGATCGGGTGCCGCTGAGCCCAGGGGAAACAGTGATTCTGATGAGGACAGATGACTCTGTTTATATTAATTTGCCATGAGTAACTCTCTGATTCCTAGAGAAACATAACGTGAGTTCAGGACTAGGAATACCCCAGCACTGACAAAATATACAAGAGCAAAGCAAGAGAGTTTATGCAAGCCCTTGAGAATACGACATGTCTAATAATGGCCCACCCATCTCAAAAAACTTACGAAAATTAGTTAGCTTCCCTATAGTATCCTTGGTTGGATTTCCATCTTAAAATAATGACTCTTGGGATCTGGGCTCACTCTTTTGTATTCTGACTGATTTAATGATTTTTTTTTTTTTGTCCATTTGTTGCGTAAAGTCAGAAGTGAGAACCTAAAAGCTTGGGAGACAGTTTTCCCTTAAATGAGATGTCCTGTCCATGTATTCTTTGCCTGTTTGGCCATTAAATAGCTTCTATCCTATGGCAGAGGAGCTGGTATTCTCTTCTATGCTGATTCAAAGCTCTTACTCGTTGACTGTGGGAGAATAGGTGAGTTTAAAGGAAGTAGAGTAAGTAGAAATTAGGTGAGTGGTTTACATTCTTTCAGAATTCAACCTCCCTGCCTCCATTCATTTAGCCACACAACTCCCGGTATGTTGGACTACAATGGTAGGGTGGCCATTTTGAGTTTTTGTGGCTAATTTCTACGGGTATACCCTATCCTTATCTTGAAGAAAAGAATTTGACCAGCTTGGCTGAAGCTAAGAAAGGGAAACCAAATATATATGTTTTTAAGAAAGTCTCACTCTGTAGCCCAGGCTGGCCCCCATCATTACAAAATTGCCTGGAGTTGGGATTACAGATGGGTCAAATGTTTATCTTTTATACTAATATATCAGCACTGGAGAGTGACCCAAAGATTCCCGCCATCACTGCCTCTAATGACTCAGAGAGAAGCTAGGTGATTACTTGAAAATATTGATGGATATTCTGTAAGTGCTCAGTCCACTGTGTGATTTGAAATTGCCTGGGGAATGCTGATCCTGAATGAGTGCTTAGATTCTGTCGTGTGGGTGATGGGGGTGGAGTGGAAAAATGACAGTGGATAATGTCACAGGGTCACCCATGGTTCCTTTTGTACTGAAACCTCATTTTATACAGAGGATATATATATATTTATTTATATATATTTATATATATTTATATCCACTCACACACACACAACCCACACATACACACACTCATACGCACGCGCACACCCACACAAAAGGTCTTTGATAGGCTTTCTGTGTTCTAGTAAAAATAGCTGGCAGCCAGTATCTCAAGCCAAAAAGGGCCTTTATGCTGCCGACAATTGTCCACTATGGATAGTCCTTCAAAGGCAGACACTTGTGTTTATCTGACAAGTGGAACCAGTTCCTGCCTGGGACAGGAATAACCTCCCATTGGCGCAGACGCAGACCTCGAAGACCTTCTGCCTCGTTCCTGTGGGTGTGTAGGATCCACGAGGCAATCTAGGTAGTTTGATTTTCGCAGCATCTAACTTAATCTAGAGAGAGGAAATAGGAAAGAGTCAGTCAAGAGTGGCCATATATAAGTTCTTGAAACTCAGAAAGAGCTGACTATTCCATTCAATTTAAACAAGTACTTATTTGGGCTTAGCTGTGTTGGTAGTGGGGGTAAGACAGCCTCTATGGGGCCGGAGAGATGGCTTAGCAGTTAAGAGAATTGGCTGCTCTTCTAGAGGTCCTGAGTTCAATTCCCAGCAACCACATGGTAGCTCACAACCATCTGTAGTAGGATCAGATGCCCTCTTCTGGCATAAAGTTGGAAGAGCACTCCCATACATAAAATAAATAAATCTTAAGAAGACATTCTCAAATCCTAAACTCACACACACCTATAATCAAGCAAGATTATGCCTTATTGGTTGATGTCAGCATTTTGCAAAATGTGTGATATGCAGAATAAGAATAGTGTCGTAGAGCCAATTAAATGTGGGAATGTCACAGTAAATGGGTTTCCTTACTACAGGGCATCACATGTCCATGGCCAATATGAAGTTCCCAGAAGACAGTAGAATATTTCTCATTGCCATGCTTTAAAAGATTAGTGAGACTTCCTCTTGCTTTCTTTTTCTAATGGTGGCACTAATATTCAACAGAATATTATATATCTATCTATACATATACATACATATATCTATATTTATATATAGAGAGAGCGCTGTGGGAAAAGGTGTCATTAGGTTTTTTAATATCACTGCCTCCTCCAAAGGTCAAGTTTGAGTGGCTACAAGTTGCCTGTATGAGTCAGTTTGTGTATTCATGAGCATGGCTTGCAGTTCATGGCTATTTGGAGAAGTGGTTCTTATAATGGGAGACTCTATGAGACAAATTCTTTTAAAACAGAAAAGCAAAAGTCTAACTAAACCAAACGTTTTTTAAAAGATGCTCACTGAGTGGATGTCATTATGCAAGTGAGCTAGGCACCCTCTAAGTAGATACCCAAGGTGGAGTACTGTTTGGTCTTCAAAAGTCAGGCTGGCCTTTTAGTTTCCTTCTTAAATAAAACAGCTCACCTATGTACACTTCAAAAAATCCCTTTGTTATCTGAGTCAAATTAGACTCTTGAGGAACTTGGCTTAATTTGTCCATAAAATGACAAGTGGCATTTGTGTTCCATGACTGGGGTTGTGTTGGGGTAAGGAGAGTCAACAATACTTTATTCTTTGACCATCTATTTTAACCCCGTTACCTTCTGGTTGGTTCTGACTCAGGGTAGTGATAAGACCCGGCTTTCCATTCTCAAAAGGAACCCAAGCACAAACATAAAATAACTACATGTAAATTAAATTCATTTTCAGTCACATGGGTGTGACATACAACTTAATTATGTGGGTGAAAAAAATCTTATTTTAAGGCTATGAGAGGAGGGAGAGAGAGAGAAAGGGAGGGAGAGAGGGAGAGAAAGAGAGAACTTGGAAACAGTGCTCATTTTCACAGTTCTATTATTCTGGCACCTCATAAAGAATGAACCAGAACTCTTATGCACTATGTGTTTGTCTTTTACTCATTTTGTTTAACTGCCTCGTGGGCTCCTTAGGTTGATACTATGTAAGAATATCCTCAATACAAACCAGCCTAGGAGAAAGGTTGGCTCCTCAGGCCAGTAGACTCGAATTTCTGACCTTCCCACTCCTTACCTCCCCATCCTTGGACTCCAGTCTCAGCTCACTTCTGCAGGTAGCTTCCATATTGCCTGCTTCTGCATTGATTTCTACCCCTTTCGGTGCTTCCATCACTAGAGATCGTGTTGGGGACTCCAACCTGAAATACAAGCCACAGATTGAAGGAATTTGAGGAAGCAGATGCTCATGGCATTGCAACAGCTACAGCAAGCACAGGAACCTAATCTGTCCAGATTCTGCATTACAAACATATAGGTCTGTGAAAGATGTCAGGGCTCTAGACTTTATCTTCTCCACGTTTCACAAAGGTGATAAGGAAGGTATTCTGGGATCATAGCCTTATCATCTTATACCTGATGATTGTTTTAGTTGCTTTATTAGTAAAATTAAACAACTTTTTACCAATAGCTCTCTTCTATGGTTATCACTATTTTTAAAAGTATGAGGATTTCTAGAATGTTTTCTCTATGTCCACTTGTCTGGATCTTAACAAGGCACAGTCAGAACAAAGTTAAAAACATAGATCTAGGTGGCTGGAGAGATAGCTTAGCAGTTAAGTGTTCTCCAGAGGTGCCCAATGCCCTCTTCTGGCCTCCTCTATCATCTGTGCATACAGGCACATACAACCCCAAGTACATACCAGTCAGGGTCACCCCCCCATGCCATATACACACACATTTCAAAATAAGATCATTTAAAATAAGAAAACAGATCCAGGTGGCTGGAGAGATGGCTTAGTGGTTAAGAGTGCTCCCGGGGTGCCCGATACCCTCTACTGGCCTCTTCCACCATCTGCACTCAAATGCACATACAACCCCATGTACGTCCTGCCCCATGAACCCCCTTCCACCATATACACACACAATTGAAAATAAGATAATCTAAAATAAAAAAGACAGATCTAAGAGTCAGACAGTCTTAAAATCAAGCCGGGAGGTGTCCCCTTTATTGTGATGACTGATGTAAGGCTTTAAGTTTAAAGTACAGTGTCTAAGATACCTATAAAACAAAACTGCCCCTATCCTCTAAGCCCCACTTGCCCAAGGACAGATAACTTCCTGGAGTGCTGGGCCTGTTGTTCATGTAAGGTAACAAGCTGTGTGGTTTTGCTTCCGTAAACAAGCTTGGTTGCCCCAATTGCACAGCATGTATGCTCCATCACATGTAGGCAGAAAGTATGTACATTAGGATGCGTGCTTGCCTCTGATTGGATGAAGGTATAAAATACATAGTCGTGTCAGTTCTGCTTTAGTAAGCCCCTGACTAATGGAATCTGGCATCATACTCTGCATATGCATCTCAGGTATGGACTTGGCCAGTTTCTATTGTCCTGGCTGCTATTTAATAAAATCTTTTCTTTATTAAAATTTATTCATGTTCAAACTGATGAATCTCTGGGTGACTTCAGATCTATAACATTATAACCACAGAGAAAAAAAGAAAAAAGGATAAAGAATTGCGTAATGTTTCTCAAAGCCTCAGTTTCTTTACCTATAAAGCTTAAGTCAGGCCTGGCATTAGAAATAGGACTTGATCTAAAACTTTATGATTTTGGGTGGAATATTACTTACCTGACATTCTTGGGAACCAAACATGTTTCCAAGTTTTGAAATTATTAGCAAAGTTATGGTAGACCTTGCTGGAACATCTTTATCTGAAAACTCATAATGGCCTCTGAGTGGCACTCAATTGTTTTGGGGTTTGGAGCATATTGAGACTTTTCAGATTAGGGACAGTCACCCTCTTCTGGTGTTAGCATTGTTATTATCCCAGCAAAAAAGAGTTCTTGAGTCTTACCTTATAGAACTTTAAGATTTAGATTTATAGAACCTTGTAGATTTAGAATAGACTAAGGGCTGCCTGGATCTGAGAGGGGAACTCGCTGGTACATGAAGAGGCATCGCTTTGGGTAGCAGAACAGTGATAGATATCTTGATTCCAGTTCAGCACTGAGTCTATGTCTCTATGCATTTTTGAAAATGCAAAATAATGAGTCAATTTTATTGATTGTAAGAAAAATTAACCTTATTCTATGCTAATTATAATGGGAAAGCAGGGGATGCTATGCCTCAAAGTTTTTTGACTAGCCCACTTTAATGAGAAAAAGCTCAATCATCCCCGTTAATATTCTAGATTTTAACAGTGTTATCACATAGGGATTCATAAAGAGACTCTCTGTTACATAAAAGAAGCTCAGCCAAGGAGCAGGACCCAGTAATGACTAGAGAATTGCCTTTCTTCTTCAGGTCAGTTTCCCTGGTTAATGTTTCCAACTTTCATATTTCTTGAATGTGTTGAAAAGTGATATCATCCTTTTTGCCAATGGCTGGCTACCTGTTCTATTTTACCACTCCATACGTGGCTAGAGCAAACCCTTTAGTGCCTCAGGAAAATGACCACAAGGACAAACTAGCTAGTGAGTTATCACCACAGAGAGATCCCTGGATATCAAGACAGGTCCTGGGAAGGCTCCTGCACCCTTCCTGTTCTCAACCACTTCCAGGAAGCAGCCTTGTCTTTGAGGGTTTCCCCGCCTTATAATAACTCCACAGGCCCACCATACTTCTTTACAAAAGGCTTTCCATTCTACTTAGTTCATTCTTTTCTTACGGATCTCACTTCCTGTGTGTGGTGAAAATCTCTCCAACCCATGGTCTCATCCCAAGACCTTCACCAAGGTTGGCCCAGTCAGGCATGTTTTTTTCTTATTATAGGACTTCATTTGCATAGGGTCTTTCTCATGGCCTGGGAATAATCTCAGTGCAATGTGGATGAAGTTTTGCTACTAGCACAAGAGGAAGCGATGCCTATGCAGGTTACCAAGTCTATATTTTCATCTAATCCAAGAGCTTGTCTCATGTCGGTGATCTATCTATCTATCTATCTATCTATCTATCTATCTATCTATCATCTATCTATCTATCTATCTATCTATCTTCCCTCCCTCCCTCCCTCCCTCCCTCCCTCCTTCCCTCCCTCCCTCCCTCCCTCCCTCTCTCCCTTCTTTCCTACAGTTTGGATGACCAAGGTAGATTATCTGAAGTTTTCTTTTATCTTTGCTTCTACTAATATTAATCTCTTTCTCCCTGTATCATGCATCTCCATTCTTTTAACACTACTTCCTGCCTAGCTCATCAGCGACACTGCTGTCTTCCTTCATTCCCTTTCTATCTCTATCTCCTCTTATTTAACCAGTTAACTCAGCATTAAACTCACCCCCCTCTCTTTTGTAGACTAGGTTGTCATTTAGACTATTAGACCTTCTTGTAACCATTTGTCTTCAGTGTTTCCTTCACTTTACTGGACTTTACAGACAGATATAGAATATCTTTCCTTTCAAAACCTCCCTAATCTTCCTAAGGAAGATTTTGAACTCCTATACTACCCAGCCATTTAGAATTTGATCTGATTTATCTTGTTGGTCTTTATTCTTCTTTTAGAAATGTATTTATCACTTTTGTGTGATGGACAGGCGTATGTGCCATTGTGAACATGTGGAGGTTCTCTCCTCCATTTTGACATGAAATTCCAGGATTGAACTCAGATTGCCAGACTTTTACTTCAAGTTGTTACCTTCTGAATTAAATTTTTGGCTCTGGTCTTATTTCTTCCTACAACCATATTCCAACCATATTCTCTAGTTTTACTGAAGATTTATGAGGTGACACTGTAAGCACGCATCATATGTGGGATCTTATTCTTCTTAAAACCCGGTTAATTTAGTGCCCTTATAGTTTTGGTTGTTATAAACAGGTAACTATTCTTAAGAGCCTTGATCAGGGTTATATTTACAGTCAAATAGCAGAAACCAGACTTTAACAAAATTTAGTAGAAATCAAAGTCAATATGTTGCTTACTGGGCTGTATCACTTCTAGGAAAACTGTTTCCCCCCATCTATATTGCTACCTTGTAAATAAATGCTATTCTTTCTTCATGGATTTAGTGCTTGTGTTTCCAGGATGTGTCCATGAATGAGAGCGAGAACTAGCACCATACATGACCATGTGAAGCACAGGTCACATTTGTCACAAGTAACACAACCATTCTCAAATTTAAGTGTTTACATTCGTGATACCAAATCCCAGATAGACCGAATATGCTCATACATTGCACCTAGCATTATTGACATCAAATCCCAGATAGATTGAATATGCTCATACATTGCATCTAGTCTTCACAGTGAGAGAATTCATGAAGAGACAGTTGGAGGCAGACTGAAAGAGACTCGACAAAGAATATGTGCAGGGCTTAGATGACACAGGGGATAGGATGCTGTCATTTAAGGCACCAGAATTTGCTTTATCCTTGTCTATTAGTGAATGTCCCTATGTCATCAGAAAGGCTCTGAGGCAACCCCAGCCTTGGAGGTACCAGAACAATAAGAAAGGGAGCTACTGTGGAAATGCTCCATTGTAGAACGCGATATAAGAACCGTGCTGGTATGGTCACCTCCCAGGAACAGACACAAAAAGGTACCCTACTGTCTGCTTCATTACCCTTCCGTATGGCCTCTGTTATTCAGGGTGACACATTACAGTTTGCTCACATGCTAAACTTAGTGCTAAGAAAAAAAAATTCCTGCAATTGCCTTGGGAACCATACAGGGAAAAATACTTCTGAAGTGATACCTATCCATTTCTGACCACAGATCAGCAACTAGACCATAACTACTTATGTGGCATAAAAATGAAAGCAGATTTTCTGTTGGTGGCAAAACATTGAGGACTCTGAGGACTCTTGGAAACGAAAGGACTATCACTGAGAAAAAAATGCAGCCTCCAAGAACAAAACATAGAAAGGGAGAGAATGACCAGGAAGGAAGGCTAAGGGCCTAAGTCAAGTCTTAAAAGGAATCATTTTCAGTGTGAGTTTGTGGAAGGACAGTGTGCTGGGCTCAGTAGCTGATGAGTGGTACTGACACATCTGCAGATGCTGCCTGACCACAGGGCTGTAAACTCAGGTGCCCACAGGGACTAATTAGACAGCACTAGTGAGCAACCTACAAAGAAGTTTTAAGGGAAACAAAAAGAAAAGCTCCAGCAAAAAGGTACCTGCAACTGATGCTGGCTGGGCTATGAAGCAGATGATGGAGATGCTGTCTACAGATAGCTGCTTCTCTAGTGTCTCTGTTACTCAGGCTTCTGATTTTTCAAAAGCTAGTTTCCCTTAAATTCTACAAATAAATGTACAGTCTTTATAAAAATATAAAGAGGATATATACTGGCAAAGCATGGTGTCTTCATGCTCCCCATTTTCTTGAAGAATAAAAGGGAAATGCTTACCTTTGTGGTCCCCACAGCTCATCTCCTCCCTCCCACTTATCTCTTTCCCCTCTCATTAATAAGTACTATTAGGACTTTTGTGTTTGTTTTCTTGCTTTTCTTCACAGCTACACATTTGTCTCCTTGATGCATTGTTCCCTTCTGAATGTTACAAACTTTCTACCAAGAATAACTACATTTATACATGTCTTTATTAACTATTGTGCAGTCCCTAGTATTCTTGAGATTCACACTCCCCCATCAAATGGCTGTAGTTTATTCTCTTTTTTTGGTGTCACCATATGCTATATTTTTGTATTGCTCCATTAGACATCTGGTTCCAGGCTTTTGTTTCTATTAATAGTTTGTCTATTTACACTTTGGAGCATGCCTGCTTGTGTGCATATGCAGAACATGCTTGCAGGCATAGAATAGACTGGGTAGTTCTGGGATAGACAGAGCTACAGTATGTGAACATATCACACAGCTTCCAAAGTGATTGCTCAACTTGACTTTTCCTCTAGCAATGCAGAAAGTACCACCAATCATTCCACTTTGGTAATGTTAGAGAGAGAGGATGCTATTGTCCTTAACAATTTTATTTCCTTCATTAGTCAGAGAGTGAAGCGTCAGTTTACTTGGAAGCCATGTGAGGTTTTCTTCAGTGAACTTTTTTGTCTATTTTATTTTATTTTTTACTTCCAGTGTTCTAGATGTGATTTATAAATAGACATGGCAAAATTGTAGTTCTGTATATTTATGATTTTTTTCTTTTCTTTGTGTCTGTTTTTTGTCTGTTCATTCTATACTTAGCATTGTCTATGAACATCAGTGTACCTTTCCAGGTTTTATGTAGACAAGTAGGCTTGTGCCTTTTGTAATTTATTGAAGCAAGAGTCCCTACAGTGTAATCATGACTCTCTGCATTGTCTTTAAAACTCATAGGCTTTGCTTTTTCACTTAGCCTGTAACTTGCTGATTATTGGGTTTTGTGCATGGGCTGATGTTAGGGTTGGATTGACACAGATTGTTATGACAGCATTATATGTGAAAAACATTTGGAGCTCTATCATACATGACATCGTCATAGCCTTACTCTTCCTTTCTGGGGATGTCCAGTCTCATTATTTTAGTTGTCCATTCTTGAAAAGTACATATGGTATGTCAACTTACTTTGGGGTTCTAGTGTTCTATATATCCGGTAAGGTAAATCTTACTACCCTTAGCTTCTTCTAAAATCCTTAATCATTTTTGATTTTCCATGCAGTCTTGAATTTAAGTATTACAAGGAAACATGGAATGATTTTGTTACCGTTTTAAAACATTTATTCATTTTTTTATTATGATTATTATTGTGTGTGTGTGTATACAGGCACTCCTTCACATTTATGTACAATAGTGTACCTAAGAAGTTAGACAACAACTTTCCAGAGTCGCTATTTCCTTCCATCATGGGGCCCCATATAACTCAGGAGATCAGAACTGGCAGCAGGTGTCTTTCTGCACTGAGTTGTCTCACTGGCCGAGGGGTTTTTGATGGGATTTGAGTTCAACCCATTATCATTGTGTCTGTCTTGTTATGTTTTTTTGGATGCATTTCAGTAATTTAATATTTCCCAGATAGCTTTATACATCACACATCTGTGATCTTATTTCTTCCATTAAAACTAATTATATCATAATACATGTTTTATAATTCTTTTCAGGTTGATTTTAATAAGACTTTTTTGGTATTTTCTTATTTCACATAAAGGCCTAAGTTTTACCACCTTTTTAAAGCTTTTGGCTCTTGTATTCTTCCCCCGTGCACTATCTACCACCAGAGGTCTTTTCAAGATCCAAAGAACTAATTTTTCCCTCATTAGCCCTATTTAATCTTTATTTTCAGTTCTTAAATTTCTTCCTGACTTTTTGTTTCAAACAGGTTAGAAAAATTCACCAACTATTTTACATTCTAGTATGTGCCACTTCCTAAATCCTTGCTGTTCTAGAATATATGCATTCATATTCATCTTAACCGCATCCCCAGAAAATACTTCCAATATATCCATAACTTTTTAAAAAAATTACACTATGATTACTCCTGTGGCCTCTAAGTTTTATCAAAAGCTATTCTTATTCCTTACTTTCTAAAAATATGAGAGCTCCCAGAATAGATTCCTAGATATGCCTATTATATGTTTTCATTATTGATTCTGAACTTTTGAACATTGTCTTTGAACTAACAATCCAATAATAGAAACTGCTTTCTGTATGAAATCAATTCTTCAAAAGTTGAAACAAACTACCTTCTTTGAGAGTGTGAGGACAACCTGGTCTACAAAGTGAGTTCCAGGACAGCAGGGTTACACAGAAAAACCCTGTTTTGAAAAACCAAAACCAGAACCCCGGCGCGGCGCAGACGCGGCAGAACAACCCCGGCGCGGCCAGACGCGGCGGAGACCTAAGGACACCAGCGAGCAGAGGAGGATCATGGGGCGGCGAACGGTGAGCCTAGTAGTATCCCTGAAGACCACCTTGTATAGGGAGAGTGTTCTTGCCCCGGGGCTGGACACAGGAAACGGAGCGGGGGCACTCCCTGATCACCTTGACCCCCCGGTTAGCCTGCGAGGGCTTCTACCCTCTGCTGGGGCTGCTCCTCCTTGCTGAGACCTCTCTCTCCCTGGCATATCCCAGATTGCGCCCAGGGTCCTCCTTCGCTCCCCCCCCTTCCGCTGGGCGCGGGACCACCAAATTTAACCTGTTTGGGCACTGGATAGGGAGCTCAGAGCAGAGAGCACCGCGAGTTCCTCTGTTTTGGTGGCTGGCCTGCAGAGGGGTAGGCCTTTTCTTGGCAAGGTCCCTGGCAAACCAGGAGCCTGGTCCTGGTCCTGAAGACCCTTCAGAGCAGTGAAAGAGATCTTGGCCAGTGGCAGGACTCAAGAAACGGGGAGAAGGCATTTTGGAAGCAGGGCCCCTGGCCAGCAGGACAACCCGTTCCTGCATTAAAAGACACATTAGACAGCATCGATAGGACGAGATGGGCAGGCGCCAAGGCAAGAATTCACCCAATAATCTGAAAAGCAACATGAAAACACCAGAACCCAATGATCTCACAACAGAAGGACTTGAACACCCTAACACAGAAGAAGTGGAAAAAAAATGACTTTATGAAAGCAATAGAGTCCCTTAAACAACATGTAAAAAACACCTTTATAGAAATAGAGGAGAAGTATGACAAAAAGTTTGAAGAAGTGAGTAAAAAGGTTGAAGAAATGAGTAAATACGTACATGAGACCCTGGGGAAAACAGTTCAAGAATTGAAAACTGAAATGGAAGCAAGGAAGAAAACACAGACTGAGGACCAGCTGGATATGGAAAATCTAAGTCAACGAGCAGAGTCTACAGAAACAAGCATAATCAATAGAATACAAGAGATAGAAGAAAGAATCTCAGATTCTGAGGACAACATAGAGAAAATAAATGCACTGATCAAAGAAATCAGCAAAGCCAACAAATACTCATCACAAAACACTCAGGAAATATGGGACACAATAAAAAGACCCAACATAAGAATAATAGGGATAGAAGAAGGAGAAGAATCACAGCTCAAAGGCCCAGAAAATATTTTTAACAAAATTATGGAAGAAAACTTTCCCAACATAAAGAAAGATATTCCTTTGAATAGCCAAGAAGCATACAGAACACCAAACAGACTGGATCAAAGAAAAACATCCCCTCGCCATATAATAATCAAAACACAAAATATACAGGTTAAAGAAAGAATATTAAGAGCTGCAAAGGAAAAGGGGCAAGTAACTTATAAAGGTAAACCAATCAGATTTACACCTGACTTCTCTATGGAAACTATGAAAGCCAGAAGGTCCTGGATAGAGGTTCTGCAAAAACTAAGGGATCATGGATGCAAACCCAAACTACTATACCCAGCCAAGCTATTGTTCACTATCAATGGAGAAAACAAGACTTTCCAAGATAAGAACAAATTTAAACAATATGTAGCCACAAACCCAGCCCTACAGAAAATAATAGAAGGAAAATCACAACCTAAGGAATCTAGCATTGCCAACACTGCCTACAATAACTCAGGCATCTAGCGAACCTTCACCTGCACACCTCAAAGAAGGGAGACACACAAACGCTACTACCAAAACCAATAATAATAACCTGAGTAAACAACCACTGGTCATTAGTATCACTTAATATTAATGGCCTCAATTCACCCATAAAAAGGCACAGGCTAAGGGATTGGATACGAAAACAGGACCCAACATTCTGCTGTTTGCAAGAAACACATCTCAACCACAAAGACAGGCATCTACTCAGAGTAAAGGGTTGGGAAAAGGTGTTTCAAGCAAATGGTCCTAAGAAAAAAGCAGGTGTGGCCATACTAATTTCTAACAAAACTGACTTCAAACTAAAGTCAATCAGAAGAGATCAAGATGGACACTTTATACTCATAACAGGAACAATTCATCAGGATGAAGTCTCAATTCTGAATATCTACGCCCCCTAACATAAAAGCACCCACCTATGTAAAAGAAATATTACTAGAACTCAAGGCAGACATCAAACCACACACACTAGTAATAGGAGACTTCAATACACCTCTTTCTCCATTGGACAGGTCAATCAGACAGAAACCTAATAGAGAATTAAGAGAATTATTGGAGGTAATGAAGCAAATGGACTTAACAGACATCTATAGAACATTCCACCCAAAAAGGAAAGAATATACCTTCTTCTCTGCAGCTCATGGAACCTTCTCAAAAATTGATCACATACTCGGAAACAAAGGAAACCTCCACAGATACAAAAAAATATCAGTGTCCACCTGTGTCTTATCAGATCACCACGGACTGAAGCTAGAAGGCAATAACAATGCTACCCCCAGAAAGCAGACAAACTCATGGAAACTGAACAGTTAACTACTGAACCACACATGGGTCAAGGAAGAAATTAAGAAAGAAATTAAAGTCTTCCTTGAATTTAATGAAAATAAAGAGACAACATATTCAAACCTATGGGACACGTTGAAAGCAGTGCTAAGAGGAAAGTTCATAGCACTAAGTGCCCACTTAAAGAAAACAGAGAAAGCATACATTGAGGACTTAACAGCACACCTGAAAGCTCTAGAAAAGAAAGAAGCAGATGCGCCCAGGAGGAGTAGAAGACTGGAAATAATCAAACTGAGGGCAGAAATCAACAAAATAGAAACACAGAAAACAGTCCAAAGAATCAATGAAACAAAAAAGTTGGTTCTTTGAGAAAATCAACAAGATCGACAAACCCCTATCCAAACTAATTAAACAACAGAGAGAGAACACGCAAATAAATAAGATCAGCAATGAAAAGGGGGGACATAACCACAGACATAGAGGAAATTCAGAGAATCATTAGATCTTACTACAAAAGCCTGTATGCCACAAAACTGGAAAATGCAAAAGAAATGGACAGTTTTTTAGATAAGTACCACATACCAAAGCTAAACCAAGACCAGGTGAACGATCTAAATAGACCGGTTAGTCGCGAAGAACTAGAAACTGTTATCAAAAATCTCCCTACCAAAAAAAAGCCCAGGACCAGATGGTTTCAATGCAGAATTCTACCAGAACTTCCAAGAAGAGCTAATACCTATACTCCTTAATGTATTTCACAATATAGAAGCAGAAGAGTCATTGCCAAATTCCTTTTACGAAGCCACAGTTACCCTGATACCAAAACCACACAAAGACCCAACCAAGAAAGAGAATTATAGGCCTATTTCACTCATGAATATCGACGCAAAAATTCTCAATAAAATACTGGCAAACCGAATCCAAGAACACATTAGAAAAAATTATCCATTATGATCAAGTAGGCTTCATCCCAGAGATGCAGGGCTGGTTCAACATACGCAAATCTGTCAATGTAATCCACCATATAAATAAACTGAAAGAAAAAACCATATGATCATTTCATTAGATGCTGAAAAAGCATTCGACAAAATTCAACACCCCTTTATGATAAAGGTCTTGGAGAGATTAGGGATACAAGGGTCATACCTAAATATAATAAAAGCTATTTACAGCAAGCCGACAGCTAACATTAAATTGAACGGAGAAAAACTCAAAGCCATCCCACTAAAATCAGGAACAAGACAAGGATGTCCACTCTCTCCATACCTCTTCAATATAGTGCTTGAAGTTCTAGCAATTGCAATTAGACAACATAAGAGGATCAAGGGGATTCGTATTGGAAAGGAAGAAGTTAAGCTTTCGTTATTTGCAGATGATATAATAGTATATATAAGCGACCCCAAAAACTCTATCCAAGAACTCCTACATCTGATAAACGCCTTTAGTAAGGTGGCAGGATACAAGATCAACTCCAAAAAGTCAGTGGCCTTCCTATACACTAAGGATAAGGAAGCAGAGAGGGAAATCAGAGAAGCATCACCTTTCACGATAGCCACAAATAGCATAAAATATCTAGGGGTAACCCTAACCAAGGAAGTGAAAGATCTATTTGACAAGAACTTTAAGTCTTTGAAGAAAGAAATTGAAGATGACACCAGAAAATGGAAGGATCTCCCTTGCTCTTGGATTGGGAGGATCAACATAGTAAAAATGGCAATTCTTCCAAAAGCAATCTACAGATTCAATGCAAACCCCATCAAAATACCATCAAAATTCTTCACAGATCTGGAGAAGACAATAATCAACTTTATATGGAAAAACAAAAAAACCCAGGATAGCCAAAACAATCTTATACAATAAAGAATCGTCTGGAGGCATTACCATCCCTGACTTCAAACTCTATTACAGAGCTACAGTATTGAAAACAGCTTGGTATTGGCATAAAAACAAAGAAGTCGACCAATGGAATCGAATAGAAGACCCTGACTTTAACCCACAAACCTATGAACACCTGATTTTTGATAAAGGATCTAAAAGTATACAATGGAAAAAAGAGAGCATCTTCAACAAATTGTGCTGGCAAAACTGGATGTCAATCTGTAGAAGAATGAAAATAGATCCATATCTATCACCATGCACAAAACTCAAGTCCAAGTGGATTAAAGACCTCAATATCAGTCCGAACACGCTGAACCTGATAGAGGAGAAAGTGGGAAGTACTCTACAACAAGTGGGCACAGGAGACCACTTCCTACGTATAACCCCAGCAGCACAGACAGTAAGGGACTCAATGAATAAATGGGACCTCCTGAGACTGAGAAGCTTCTGTAAAGCAAAGGACACTGTTGCTAAGACAGAAAGGCAACCCACTGACTAGGAGAAGATCTTCACCAACCCCGCAACTGACAAAGGTCTGATCTCCAAAATATATAAGAAACTCAAGAAACTAGACCGTAAAAGGCTAATCAACCCATTTATAAAATGGGGCCCTGAGCTGAACAGAGATCTCTCAACAGAAGAAGTTCAAATGGCCAAAAGACACCTAAGGTCATGCTCAACTTCCTTAGCGATCAGGGAAATGCAAATCAAGACAACTTTAAGATACCATCTTACACCTGTCAGAATGGCGAAAATAATAAACACCAATGATAGCCTTTGCTGGAGAGGGTGTGGAGAAAGGGGTACACTCATCCATTGCTGGTGGGAATGCAAACTTGTGCAACCACTTTGGAAAGCAGTGTGGAGGTTTCTCAGGAAATTTGGGATCAACCTACCCCTGGATCCAGCAATACCACTCTTGGGAATATACCCAAGAGAGGCCTTATCATACAACAAAAGTATATGCTCTACTATGTTCATAGCAGCACTGTTTGTAATAGCGAGAACCTGGAAACAACCTAGATGCCCTTCAATTGAAGAATGGATGAAGAAAGTATGGAATATATACATATTAGAGTACTACTCAGCAATAAAAAACAAGGACTTCTTGAAGTTTGCAGGCAAATGGATGGAAATAGAGAACACGATCCTGAGTGAGGTAAGCCAGACCCAAAAAGAGGAACATGGGATGTACTCACTCATATTTGGTTTCTAGACATAAACAAAGGACATTGAGCCTCTAATACGTGATCTTAGAGAAGCTAAATAAGAAGGAGAACCCAAAGAAAAACATAAAGGCATCCTCCTGAATATCAACCTTCATCAGGCGATGAAAGGAGACAGAGACAGAGACCCACATTGGAGCACCGGACAGTAATCTCAAGGTCCAAATCAGGAGACGAAGGAGAGTGAGCATGAGCAAGGAACTCAGGAACGCGAGGGGTGCACCCACACACGGAGACAATGGGGATTTTCTACCAGGAACTCACCAAGGCCAGCTGATCTGGGTTTGAAAAAGCCTGGGATAAAACCGTCTTGGGAAAAAAACATAGAGACAATGAGGACTACTGAGATCTCAAAAACAAAGGCAATGGGTTTTTGATCCTACTGCATGTATTGGCTTTGTGGGAGCCTAGGCAGTTTGGATGCTCACCTTACTGGACCTGGATGGAGGTGGGTGGTCCATGGACTTCCCACAGGGCAGGGAACCCTGATAGCTCTTTGGGCTGACGAGGGAGGGGGACTTGACTGGGGGAGGGGGAGGGAAATGGGAGGCTGCGGTGGGGAAAAGACAGAAATCTTAAATAAATAAATAAATTAAAAAAAGGGGAAAAAAACTACCTTCTTTGAGTCTGATAATGTCAGGTTTTATAAACCTTCTATGACCCTGTGCACTTCAAGTATTGGTACCATGTTCTTTGTCTTTGAGTAAGACTAGTTAGTTTAGTTAATTGCTCTGCTTGGTTTTATTTATTTTTAAGTCATGTTTGTGCTATTTTGCTGTTAGTTTTTCTTTTTTAATACTGAGTCTCAATATGTAGTCTTGGCTGGCCTGGAACTTACAATATAGATGGGGCCAGCCTCAACCTCAACCTGCCACTGTCTTTCAAGTACTGGAGTTAAAGGTGTGCTGATTTTTTTCATGTTAAAAAGAAGTATGTTATTAGATATCATATTTCAATTTTCTATCTTTCTTGTCATCTTATCAGTAAATAATGAATCTTTTGACATTTCTTTTGTATCCCCCACCAGGTGTTAAAACTCATGGACCCATTGCAAGTTCTTCTTGCAGTATTTTCCTAATACTTTCAAATATGAGCTATGATATGTGGTTATATTTCAGATGTGTGCCTTAAGTAATAATGAGTTAGATTTTACCTCATGTGACTTTTCTTTGGATGTGTATGTGTGGTATATGGGGGTGCACACACTAGTATGTGCTCATGCAGAGGCCAGAGTTTGATGTCAGCTGTCTTCCTCTACTGCTCTCCACTTTATGTGTTGAGACAGGGTCTCTTGCAGAACCTAGAGTTTGCACATTTGCCTAGACTGGCCATCAAGCCCCTGGAGTTTTCCTGTCTTCATCTTCCAGCCCCAGGGTCAGAGGTGTACACCCATCAAGCTCAGCTTTTTCTGTGCATGTTAGGGAACTGAACCCCAGGCTTCACGTTTGCTCAACATGTACAGAGTCATCTCCTTAGCGCCCAGATTACTTTCAGTTAAAGTAAAAACTACATAGTGAAACACACAAATCCTAATTATATGCTTTAATGTATTTTGAAAACTGTAGTCTCGTGCAATCGTCACCCCTCAAACATCACCACCATACATCTTGTAAGTTCCAACTGTCTCCCTCCCAAGTCACCTGCCCCACCTCCATTTCTTTTTTTTTAATTGGAAAAAAAAGAAATTTCTGCCTCCTCCCCACCTCCCATTTTCCTCCCCCTCCCTCTCCAGCCTGAAGAGCAGTCAGGGTTCCCTGCCCTGTGGAAAGTCCAAAGTCCTCCCCCCTCAATCCTGGTCTAGGAAGGTGAACATCCAAACTGGGTAGGCTCCCACAAAGCCAGAACATGAAGTAGGATCAAAACCCGGTGCCATGGTCCTTGGCTTCTCAGAGGGCTGCTGAGAAGCCCCCCCCCCCCCATTTCTATCACTGAAGATTAGTTTTGCTTGTTTTCAAACCTCATACAACAAATGTCACCATTTTTAGACTTTTCTGACTTTTGGGGTGCTCACTGTTGTTTCATGTGGTTGAATTCATCAGTAATTCATTCTTCCTATTGCTTAGCAATGGTTAACAGACTATGATTTGTTTATCCAATCTATGTTTATTAGACATCTGGTTGTTTTTAGTCTATGGCTATTTTGTACAAAGTACTATGAAAATTTTAATGCAAGTATTTCTGAGAAGTTTTCCTCTCCCTTGAATAAGTACCCACAAACCACTAGATCTAAGACAAGTGGCTTTAATAAGTCTGGTAAAATAGGATTGAAGATAGTCCCTAGTGATCCTTGCCCTCTAGTACTCATGCTCCTAATTGATTTCCTCTCTTCAATATATAGGACTCTATACAAATTGGATATGGTAACAGTGATGATCTATTACTTATCCAGTTAGGAAATGAAGACTGAACTTATATTCTGATTCCCGCTTCCTTGAGTTGTGGCAATGTGTCATACCTCATCATATGGATGACTTCTTAAAATCCATAAACCAAGGGCTGCCCTTTGCCCACTAGAGGCTAATGTACTCAGACCAATCGTCTGAAAGGTATAAAATCTTGCCTCTAGTCATGACGTTCTTGGAACTGAGTTTTGCTCTGGCCAGCCATTGACAAGATGCCAGTCCCGACCAACAGCTCAACTGCAGTCCCACAGAAGATCTGAAGTAGAGGCCTCAGCCAAGCTGCACCGCCACTGTGTCTCACAGAAGCTGAGCTTATAAATGTCTTAAATGTACAAATTGGGGGACCAGGTGCTATCTACTACAGAGAGTTGTGCAATGACTAGTGATGCTGAGTATCCTTTAGAGACTATGTAACTTCTGGAGATACCTTAGGTGCTATAAGAGCTTCTTACACTACCCTGATGACCTGAGTTCACTCCTGGAGCCTAGAGTTGAAGGAAAGAACCAGCACCCAAAAAAGTTCTCCTCTGACTTTCAAAGAGGCACCACGCCATGTGTACACCCATCCTCATACAGTAACAATGAGCAGTAGTCTGTGAATGGCACTGTCTTATAGTTTTTTCAGTTCTCATGCCTGCATGATAAAACACTTTGTTGACTGAGCCATCTCCTCAGTCCCTATACATGGATTTACCTTTGCTTACTCTAACAGAAAGTTTTGTGTCTATCCTCACTGCTGGACAGCATCTGGCAGATATGTGCTTGAAAATTATTTTTGCCTCATTTGCAATAGTATTCTCTCTCATTTAGACTAGACAGTCTCTTTCTGGCATGTCTATCATTCTGTTTCTGTTTTCTGAATAATTCTTCAATATATTTCCATACTGATTTATCTTTATCCATTCCATCTCATACCCATTGGGGTTTTGCTTTGTGAGGTTATATTTTTATTCATAGACATTTTGTTTAGTTCATTTTCTAATTTATTATCCACTTTAAATATTTATTTACTTTATATTTTTGTGTTTCATTCTTTAATGCATAGCAGGAATATTTATGTTACCATCTTTCCCGCTTACTCCCATTTCTGAAGTCTCCATGACAGTAAGGTTCTATGCTTGCTGTCTTGTTCATGCAGTTTGCTTTTGAGTGTCTTGTCCCCCTTTGACTTTGAGTTTAAATTTCTTGGGTTATTATCTGAAGAAATTATTTCAGGCCTGCATTTAAGATAATTTCCTATAGAGTTGATGTTCACAATTGGTGCCATGGAGAGATAATTTCTTTGCTTGAAATTTCAGGTTAGTGTGGGGAATATGAACTCAGGTTATGAACTAGAGCAAAAGCTACTTTAAATCTACTAAGTCATGGTTGAGTTTGAGGCAGTTTATTGATCTTGCAGTCACTTGGGTTGAAGGATCAAGGGTGGGGGAGAGACCTGAGTTCAATTCTACCCTTACACTGGATTGGTGTTTCAGTTTCACAGGAATTCTCTCTTAGACACATTCCGCCAATGGGCTTGAGATGTGTATTGTTCCCATGAAAATGGAGATGCATTCCATGCAATTGAGCAAAAGCTATAAAGCTGGCCTCAGAGCTCAGATTCTCCGGGTTCCTATTTTTTTTGAGTTTATGAACTAGTCAGCGTATATAAACTACCACAAAGCTGTACTTGAGTTCGTACAAGCTTTCTGAACATTTTTTAAAAAGTGATAATTGGGCACCATATACTAAAATCATTTCGTCTTTTAAAGGTGGGATTATTTTTTTTTATACTTTAGAGACACACCAACTTTCTGAGAATGATGTTTAACCTGGGAGATGCCAATGTGTAGAAAACTCCTTAGAAGTTTATTGATTAGGAACCAAGTAGAGAAGGCGAGTCTCTAATAGTAGGGTTGCATATGTTTATTATAGGGATTTGGCTGTTCATGGTAGGTGGAGTTGATTCAGTGGCCTATGCAAGGCTTGGTGCTAGGTATTAGAGCCTGATATCTGCAGGGCAAAGCAAGGAGAAAAGACAGATGGACATGGAGTGGTGCCTGTAAGAGCCACTTGCCTTCCTGAGCCTCGGCTTCAGCAAAGGAAATGTAGTGGTTTCATTATGCTTGCATCTGGCCCTAGTGTTGGGGAAGCTGAAGGAGAGTTCTGAGGGAGTCAGGGAGCTTAAGTCTGGGATGCAGTCCCATGCTAACAAGGCAAGCTGGCAGGTGAGTGCCAGCAGTTCTCGGTGCTGGGCACCCACCTTCCAGGGGAGACAGTGCTCACTTGTCTCCCATTATTGGCCAGACTAATTCAGGGAGGGAATTCTAGAAACTGCAATTCCAGCTCAAAAAGCTGAAATGTCAGTCTAGTCGGCCATGTCACCCCTGTTGTAAATGCCTGCTTTGTATCGAATATGTGCTATTCAGCAGAAATAATTTCAACCTGCATGACAGAAATTCAATGAAATAAAAGAGGTACCTGAGAACTGCAGAAAGAAACAGGGCTTTCCTAATTATATAGGTTCTGCTTTTTAAGTCAGACAAGTTACTTTGCAACATTAGACTTTAATACACACACACATATTATTTTAAAAAGTGTGTGTGTGTTCCAGATATATCACCCTGGGGCTGGGGTAACAGATCATTGTGAAGTGCCTGACTTTAGAGCTTGGCACCAAATTCAGGTTCTCTGCAGAGCACTTCACGCTTTTAACTGCTGAGCCATCACTCCAGGATCTCAAACACCCCTTATGTGCAGTAGGTTTCTAATTTTACAAATGGAGCTTCCGAGCTTAGAGATTTAAACCCCACAGTCCAAAAGAACTATGCAGAACTATGCAGGACAGCCTTTGGGTCTACTCTAAAGTCTAAGAAATGAGTCAAATGGTTTCAGGTGAAGACATTTTCTCTCAGAAAGGCAGCAATATTTGCTCACCTTGAGAAAAAAAAATCATTGTGAGATTTGCTTTAATGAAAGGCAATCCTGACCAAGACAGGAAATTGCTTTGAATTAACTCTTCTTACCCAGTGTAGAGCTTATGAGCTGATTGAAAGTACATTTATTAGACCTGGTCTACGGTGACATGGAACTATGTCTTGTATCCCAGATTGGCAGCTGCTGGGTGTGGTTCTAAATGTCCAGTAGGAATCGGCTCATCATTTGGTCAAAAGACAATATTTGTTGTTATGTGTCTGCTTGTGTTTGTTTGTCTGTATGTGTTGTGTTTGAAGGAGTGTGAGTATACCAGAAAATTACTTGACCACCGAGCTTCATCTCTAGCCTGCTCACCCGACCTTCACTGAGTTTCTAGTGCAAAGCAGAGTGCAAAGGCTGCAGTTGTATGCAAGGTGAATTTATTTCTTGAGCTAAGTCATTAACTTGTTCAAGAGGAGCTGTAGTAAATAGTTCCATGCTTATGGTGGTAAAGAGTCCTACGTGGAGAAATACTAGACACTGCATGAGCCCATAACTAGCATGAGTCTGGATAGCAGGAAGGGCTAGTGTATAAAAAAGCTCATATCTGATATCCTAAGGATGAGAAAGACCCTCACAGAGGAGGTCCAAAGATGTTTTGAAGAAGATAGCTTTGCAGGCTAAAGGAGATTCAAAGAAATTCGATAGAGCAGGCTGCATTACTGATAGGTGGGAGGTAAATGGGGACTGGCTTTGAAGAATACAATAAAGTAACCATGGAGATTATATATAATTAAATATACATACATACATCTACACACATATATGAATGGAATCTTCCCGCATATATATGAAGAAAGAGTTAATATATGGAAATCATATATATAATGATAATGACATTGAGCAACTTGAGCCCGTATATTTGAGTTGTGGTGATTACTCTGGTTAACTTTATATGTCCACTTGACTGGACCATGGGTTGCCTAGGTATCTGGCCAAGTATCACCCAAAAAATATCTTCAAGTGTATTTCTGAATGAGATCTTCTGAGGACATGGACTAAGTAGAGAATATTATCCTTACTGTAGATAACTTTCACTCAATTATTGGGAATTAGATGTGAATGGTTGACAGAGTTTTCCCACCACCAAATCAATAGAAGAACCAAATAGAATTAAATAAAGAAGAGTTAGAACAGGCTTCCTCAGCCTATTTAAGATGCCAGCCTTCTGCCCTAGGATTGGAACTGTGCTTCCTGAATCCCAGTGCTTGAGTCTTCAGATTCAGAACAAGAAAGACACCATTAGCTGCCCTGAAGCTTCCCATATGTGGACAGAAGAGTGTGGAAGACTGTTTAAATGTTTTCACTGCAGAGGTCAATTCCTCCTATTTAGTTTCTCTCCTAGTCCCTTTTATCCTTACTCTGAGTACAGAGTTGTTGTATGGACAGCAGAAATTTAGGACTTGCATTTGACTGAGTCAAAGCTGATTTCCAGCATTTTAGATTTTTTTAACTAGTAGGTAGGAAGCTTCCGCCACTGACAAAGGGACAAGTGTAAGTAGAGTCTAAGGATGTAAAATTGTGAGTTTACCTTTAGACGTATGGTGGACTGGTGTGTTTGAGACGTCAAATGGAAAAATTGCTATGCAGGGATAAAGAGAATGAGTAACACATTTATAGACAATCATAGTTGGAGGCACATTTCTTTATTGCTGAGATGATATTACATACATAAAGTTTCAAATGAAACAACCAAAAGCGCGACTTTCCGCGGAATAGCAGCTATATTTGGGTGGCGATATTAGAGAAGAGCACTCACTCTGGGAACTAGTTGTCTAGATGATTTGTGGTGTAGATTTCTTCCTTTCAGTATGAAGACACCCTTCCACTCAGATATTTTGTATTTATTACTGAAGGCTTATTGCTCTTTGAGGTACTATCACAGCTTGTCTTGGAAGACATGCATTCTTTGGCCCAGGGAATATGACAAAGAGGAAATTAGTCATGTCTTCTATGTTTATGAAGCTCTGGGTAGTTTGTCTACCAAATCATTTCCTGGCACAGTTCTGCATTTATTTGAAACCTTTTCTTCTTTGAACACCCTGACAGGTAGGGCGACAATTGTGTCCCCTTTCCATCGTGGTTATATTCAGAAGTCTCATGAATCAAAACCCCACAAAACTTTAAATGCTATCACAAGGTCTGTTTTTGAAACTTGGGAATAATTTATTTGTGGTTGGCATTATCAGTTTGTTCTCTCGGTCTCTGGTTCATTTTTTGTTGAAATTGTTTTTGTTGGAACAGTGATTACTTATCCAGATTTCTCGTTTTCATTTCCTTCATCATCAGAATCTACATTAATCACCTCCAAACCGAGACAAGCTTCTAGATCATATTCCTCTACCATCCTCAGAGAATGGAGACAGTAGCTCACATTATACCGGGGAGCGACCTTCAAAATGCTATAAAAATCCAAGTATTGTGAGTGGAGTGGAGAGAGACAGCACCAGAATCTCTCAGCAAACAGTAGACTCACATGAATACCTGGGATGAGTCTATGCTTTGCAACTTTGAAGGAAAAATTAATTAGAAGAAGTTATGATGGATAGGGAAAGAATTCAGTCAAAGCTTATGAGAATGCTTGGGCCATTCCAAGCAGCTGAGAAATTTCACCAAGGACAGAATCACATGAGAACATTGGATGTTCTCATGCCCCACCAAACATATATGAGAATGAAAGGACATACATATGTTTTCTAATTAATTTAATTTTAATTTAATAGAGATGGCATAGAGAATCAGGTGTAGTAGACTAACATGGCTGACCTGTGTGTGTTGCAGGTCTTTGAACTTAATGTAGAGCCCTACCATGCCCCTGATGGGAAGACTGTGTGTGCAACTTTGATGAGACAAATGACTAAAGGTATGAACAAAGTAAATTAATGTATGGTCACATGCCACTTAATAATGGGGTTGCATTCAGAGGTTATGCTCTCTGAGGAAAAGGTCGGTAGGCAGTGTCATTGCTGTGCAAACACGACGATGTACATGTCCACATCTCTACATTGCATAGTTCAACCACACAGCAGATACCTTTTATCAAAGATTGAGACTGAGGATGTCATTGCCAAATCAGCGTGGCATATTAATTTGTAGTTAACTTTTTGGCACATAGTGGTATTATCTTAGTTAGGGTGTCTATTGCTGTGAAGAGACACCATGACCCTGGCCACTCTTATAAAAGAAAACATTTAATTGGGGTGGCAGCTTACAGTTTAGAGTTCAGTCCATTATCATCATGGCAGGGAGCATGGTGGCATGCCCGCAGACATGGTGCTAGCTACATTTTGATCAGAAGGCAACAGGAAATGGACTGTCTGTCATACTGAGCAAAGCTGGAGCAAAAGAGACTTCAAAACCCACTCCTATAGTGACACAATGCTTCCAACAGGGCCATTCCTACTTCAACAAAGCTACACCTCTCAATAGTGCCGCTCCCTGTGAGATTATGGGGGGCAATTGCATTCAAACTGTCTGTCACAGGTATACTTTGAAAATAATTATTAAAAACTATAGCATAGTAGATAAATGAATTTTTATAACAGATAATTATCAAGTATTACATACTGCACAAGAATTATATATAACTTTATGTAATTGGCTGCATATAAGGTGATTTACAGCAGCATTAGAGCAAACACATGCACAAGGATGGTGCTATGAGAGCTAAGATATCACTAACCAACAAGGGATTTTCAGCTCAGTTATACTCCAATGGACTACTTCTGTGTATGCCCTACATGACTTCCTTGATAAAATGTGTAAGGAGACTTACACTGTGTGTGTGTGTGTGTGTGTGTGTGTGTGTGTATTCAAATCAGTGGGATTCCAAATTTAAAAAGTATCTTTTTTGATGAAGATGGCAAATTTTGAAGTAAACATATTTCTCTTTTGTTTTTTATTTCATTGATCTGAAGTTCATTAGTTCTCACTGAAATTTTAAGTCTCAAAGTTTAACTCTTATTTCAAGGAAAGCATTTAAACTCTTTATTTTTAAGGAACAGATCTTGAGTAGAATTATGTGCTAAAGAAGTGTGAAGTGAGAGTTTGATGCCAGATATTTTAGAAGCATAACACTGCATACCATCAGATTAACCTCTGTGGCCTAGTTATTTTTTGGTTTGATAATTCCTAATGATGGATCTGGCTTTCTATTTCTTTATCCCCACTACTCATCTTTTAGTGTTTTATTTAAGCCACCCCAGAGACTTTATGAAATGGACCCCAGAATCTCAGGGTTGTTAAATGCACACTCATTGTCAATTTCAATGGCAGGTTTACATGGAAATCATATTGGTGAATTCATATTATAAACCATGCACACTGGTCATTTTTCATGCACACTGTCCCACCTGACATTCACTATTAGCCAGCTTCATTGCTGAGAAGGTACAATGAACTTGGCACTACTTTAACAGCGACAAAAACTACAGAGTTATAGACCCAATTCAGTTCTCCAAATACAAAGGTAGCATATTAGATACAATATCCCATGGTTCTGATTGTTGAAAAGTGGCTTTCCACATCTCCTGTAACCTGATGTCCCATAAGCAAATATAGTCAATTTCAAGAGATAAGGATGCTGAATATTCTGAACTTTGCTTTATTAAAGCTGAAAAGGGTCTTCAAAAGAGTCTACAGTGACTAGATTTACGTGGTCTTTTTGGTCACACTGCAGCAGTGACATGGTGGGTACCATTTCACTATATTTAATAGTATTCTTGATTATATTTATTTCCTTTTAATCCTTTAAATCTTTCAATAAATGGCACCTTTTAAAGACTTTCCCTGATTGACCACTCCTATAAATCAATGCCATTTCTTCACTGGCAAACTGGACACAGTTTGTAATTTGTTGTTTATGTATTTAAAAGTGGCAATTCTACCAGGATTACACCCAGCGTGATGCTCAATGCTCAGAAATAATTTGTGTCCCTCTTGGAATCTGTTAGCTACACAATGTTCTTGTTATATTCTGAGCAAAGCCAAGAGACCCAAACTGCTATCTCTTCTCCTCACCTCCTTTCTATACAATTCTGGATGTAATCTTGTTTTTGAGGTTGAATTATAATAGAATTAGGAGTCATTTTGTACTATCCCATATTGAACTTATGCCTAAAAGAAGTACTAGGGGGTTCATATTTTTCATGTTCTTTTAAAAAGTATTTTTTTATTTTTAATGAAGCTAAGAATTTCTTATTTTAAATGTCTCAAAAGATTTATTGTTTCTTCCGCATATTAGCAAGTTTGTGCTACTTTCCAGTCATTTATACATCTCTAGGTTAAAGGAGGGTTTCAGGGTGATCATACACATTGTGTTGTGTTAGGTGTTCGATCTGAGAGCAGTTGAAAGCCTTTCTGAGTCCAAGCCACTTCTCATGTTCAATATGGGATAATTACATCTTCCTCATTGGATTGTAGAGTGTGGTTGTGTAGGTAAAGCTTCAGTCAGGGTGTGAACTCAAGCCATATCACTAAGCAATGTTTTAGGACTGTATTCATTCTCTCCACTAACCTGCTAATGGCTGGCCAAGTCATCAACTCTTGTTTCCTCTTTGGCTTTGCCGAATGTCTCTATGTTTACAGATAAACATTCTGTCACAGCTGTCACATGACACATTTTGTGACGAGCTTAAGTTCACAGACTACTTTAATCCTCAATGTTCAAGGGACCAAAGGAATTACTTCTTCCTTTATGCTGTTTTTTTATTGTTAAAAGGTATATTAAAACTTCAAGGTCTTTGAGTATTGGGGGAACTCCTTCAGCAAATAGCCTTTATGATACCAGCCCACTTTGGCCATGGCCTCATGTACTCTAAGTGCAGACGAGAAGCGTGCATGGTCCTTTATCTGCTGGATTTGGTTCCAGTTCCCAGGGCACACAGAGGACTGTGGATAGCTACCCTTACTGTGAGTTTATCCCCAAATAAATAAAACTTTGTTATACTCCATTCTGTGTTATTGTGGAACTCTTTGGTACAACTACAATTTGGTGCCCATCGTGGGTCCTGAACCCATGACCCTGAGATTAAGAGTTACTATGTTAAAGCTCAGACATTCCTTTTTGAACTACTAGCGGGATCCAGACAAGTTGGAAGAGCCTGAAGATATCCAGGTGTAGAGCCTATGTCTCCAGGCACATCCATGGTCGGTTCAATTCCCAAACTCAACCCTAGCCTGCAAGATCCTCGTCATGATGATCAGGCCATTGAAAATGCTGGGCATAGTTCCCAAGAGACCAAGTTTGATGGTCATGGCTCTGCTGCACTCCTGACTCTGGTCAGCCCATAGTAGCTGAAGACTAGACTTATGTATTAGAGGATGAATGGTTAGCCACTGAGGAAGTTTCTGTTCCTGCCATAGTTGTAGCTGGAGTCCTTAATTCAACTTCTCAATATCCCAGTCAGTGAATACCAGAGGATCTGGACAAATGGGAGGACTTCTAGACATGGAGTTCAATTCTGAGCCTATAATTCCTGTCAACATGTTTAAGGCCCAGATGCTTAAACTTAGGACTTTGAAGTTTGATGATGCAAGCTAATCTGCATCTGTGTCAGACCACTCTGGTCCATTTACTTAGATTGTTTCCAGACAGATTAAAACACTGATTTAGTATTGTTGTGTTCTATGTTAGTTAAAAGTTGAAAGCACATTTTTAACATTTTTTATTGCTAGAATGGCTAATTGTATGAATTTTTATTTTGCAAATATTTATATGTGTGATTGCCTGTATGCATATACTATCTAAAGCATGGAAGGTCAGAAGAGGACTTAGGATCTCATTGGGAGTAAATGTTCAGAGAGTTGAGAATTTGGTGCTTAGAAGTGAACTTAGGTCCTGTACAAGATCAGCAAATGCTCCTCACCACCGAGCTCTCCCTCCAGTTCCATAGAAAAAGAATAGTTTTAAATCATGTGAAAACCCTATCACATCCTGTGATAGACAGAGTCCATTGCAATAAAACATCCCATTTGCTTAGTATATATTTGAGGTGATTTGGTTCAGGCCACAAGGAGGCTTTTGCTAAGGGGTAACTCTAATGCTGTATAATTTGGTGTACTTATATGGCAGCACAACATGCAATCACATACTATAAAGCAGCCTTAAAAAACCTTCCTTTTTATTTAGACAGAAAAGCAGAGATGATGTGGGATTCCCCTCTGTATGCTGTGAATATGCTTTATTATCATTGGTTAATAAAAAAATGTTTGGCCTATAACAGGGCAGAATATAGCAAGGTGGGAATTCCAAGCAGAGGTAAGAAAGAAAGAAGGCAGTCAGGGAGACACTATGTAGTTATCAAAAGAGAAGAATGCTAGAACCAGTAAGCCACAGTCTTGTGGTGATACACTGATTAATAGTAATGGGTTAATTTAAAATATAAGAGCTAGCTAGGAATACACTTGAGCCATTGGCCAAACAGTGTTATAATATAGTTTCTGTGTGATTATTCCAGTCTGGGCAGACAGAAAACAAAAGCATCTTTAAGATAAAAATTGTGCTTATCTTTGAGATAAAAATTGTGGTGGATTCTCTGTGAAATTTCTCAGTTACCATTGCCAAAGGTCAAAATAGACCACAAATGCTGTTTCTTGATAGTTTGTGGTTTCTGAATGTTGGAATACAAAGCTCATGTGTTTTGACTTGATTCTCAAGGTTGCCAAGGTGTCTATATATGACATCATAACTGCCGTTTCTAGAAAAACTCTTGATTGTCCTCCCTGTACCTTCCTGCCCCCAAGTCATTACATGCTCCATTTTCTTTCTTTCTAAAATCAACCAGAAAAAATGATTTAAATATAAATTATATACATCCCTATATTTCCATATTGTTAGGCTGCTTTCTTAAGTTTTCCTAACAAGACCTAATGCTCTCAGAATATTTAAAGATCTTTCCAATTAACCTCTCTGTGTGACAGAGAGCTAGGCTATCAATTATTATAATTAGGAATTAAAATGAAGAAATTCACAAATGCTGTTGTGATTTTTTTCAATTACATAAAAGCTCTAGTTTTGCTGTGGGATGGAAGTCAATTTAGCCCTGTGGTCCAGTTAGTCATAGGAGTAACACTAAGCTGGGAGGTAGGAGTAGATTCTTGTCATGAGGTTTCTAACTAACGACCATCGGGACTCATTTGTCTCTATATGATGAGAGAGAGAAAGCTATAGTATCAAATAATAGGCATATCTTTCAGCCCTAAACATACTTCACATTTAAATACACACACACACACACACACACACACACACACGTTGGAAGACCAACAACAACCAAATATACTGTTTGTCGTGATTATGACTTGAGAACTCCCTTACATTGAGTTGAGTGCTGATAATGAGCACTCTTCATCATCCAAGCTCACACTCAGCAGACATATTTGAGAGTACTCTGTTCCACTTATTTGTGTGTTATATAGGGTCTGGGGGGAATAAATTACTTGAGCCTCACAGTCCAGAGGAGGCTCCCAGCAGCAGGCAATACTCATCATCATACAGCTATACTTTGAGCTTTTCTAGAAGGTATTTAACAAGAACTTAAATGTTACAAGTGTTGTATACTGAAGGCACTGTGGTAAGTGAAATTATAATAGAAGGAAGTCATTAATTATGCTATTATTAATATAGTCACTATTTTGCAGATAGATCTAACCTTCTAAACTTCACTAAGATCATAGAGCTAAGGTCCAGCAGGAAAACATGTATCCTAACCACTCTTTTCTCAGTTTCATTGCTCTCCTAAAACTTGTCTCTACTTACTGAATATAAATTATAACCATGTAAAATTTAGAAAGTATCTAATTTGTGTTCAAAGACATTTTATTTAATGTAAATGGATCCATTGAACATGAAAGTAAATGGTTCTCTGTTGGATATTAATTGAAAACTTCTATTTTTATTCTAGCCATGAAGTAAGTTAATTGAGCAGTAACCAAACAGCCTTCATATTTTTTTTTTTTTTGCACTTCCTTACTTTCTAGCCTTGGTAGTAAGAGTGATAACGTGGGAAGCCTGCAGCAGCGTTTGAATGTGATCTGGAAAGAGGCTGGCGCTTCTGGCATGGTCAGCTGAATGTGGATGTTGTTGGAGGAATGAATCAGGAGGAATGTTTAGGAGTGGTTTATAAGGGGTTAAAAACAATGATTCCTGTACACTGAGCATCACTTAGGCATTCAGATGTTTTTCGGGGAGTTCTAAGGGCACTCTGGCCATACATGGTAGAATTTCTATTCCACAGATGAGGCTCAGTATGAGAGGATGACTTGCCCAAGGCCACCATCCCTACTTACAGATGGAGTCATAGGAACAGAGCTTTCTGGATTGACTGTCTCCCCAGTACTTTTCATGGCTCTACCAGCTTTCAGAGAGGATTGCTACTAATTCTCAGTGGGGTGGGGCCTGGGGCACAAACCTACTGAAAGGCCAATGCTTTCTTGAATTCTTTTATGTTTGGTTTAAAACATTATGTATTTAGTATTCTATCGCGTAAAGTGCTATTTCAATGAGAAGCAATTTATCATTTTCAAAGTTATTTGATTTCTACCTATTGTGGTTAGCATGTGAAAAGTTCTTGTATGTTAAGGGGTATTTTCTTATTGCCACAGTATTCCAAGGTGTGTGTGTGTGTGTGTGTGTGTGTGTGTGTGTGTGTACGCGTGCGCACGCGCTGAAAGCTATTTGGATCATGAAGGCTCTGATCATCCATCCACCCATCATCATTCTATCCATCCATCCATCCATCCATCCATCCATCCATCCATCCATCTACCTACCTATCTTTGGCCATCCCAGGTGAACAGACTCCTCTGTTACAACCTTTCACCATAGTATTCTGCCTCCTGTCACTCCCAGAACAATGGAGCTGATGACCTTGCTCTGAAACTACAAGCAACAATACAAACCTTTTAGAACTTGTGTGTGTGCGGGGATGACTTCATTGGCAATATGCTTGCTTTATAGGCACGAGGACCTGCATTTGGATCCCTAAAAACTAGGCATGCATCTGTAACCTCAGCTCAGGTTGGGGCAGGGAATAGAGAGATAGGAGGATCCATGGAGCTCATTAGGTCACCAGCTGGTTCCAGATTCAGTGAATAGACCCTGTCTCATAACATAAGGGACAGAGTGATCAAGACAGAAACCTGGCCTCATCCTCTGGCCTCCATATACATGAACACACGTAGAAAACCATTCTTCCTTACAACCACTTTTCTGTAATGGAAATCTGACTGATAAAGTCATTTCTTGTCAAAGTATCTTCAGGAAGACATGTCTAGCTTATATTATGATCTCCCTGACCCTTGTTAGAGAAGGATAGTGCTACAATGATCCAGGAGAAGAGAGAGCCTGTGGTTCAATGTTCTTTTCAGTACAGGGCACCTTAAGAAAGTTCTTACCTTCTCTGAGCCTGAATGTAATCTATCTGTAAAACACAGGCCATAAGTACTAAGTTTGTGTGTGTGTGTGTGTGTGTGTGTTTCTGTTGGGCTCAAAAAAGGAATTTATACATGCCAGGAAAGTGCTTTATCCCTGAGCTGTATCCCCATCTGACTTATAAGCTCACATTGGAGTTCAGCATATTTCTTCTTAGGTTAGCATAGAAAGATACAACACTATTAGAGATGTTGATGGCGGTGTGAGCAGCATAAAAGATTAGGTAGATTTTCAGAAGTACTAAACAAAAGCACCATCATCGTCTCTAGCAGCATTTTTTTTTTAGACAGGGTTTTTCTGTGTAACAGAACCCAGGGTGTTCTGGAACTTGATTTTCAGATCAGGCTGGCCTTGAACTCATTGAGATCCTCCTGTCTCTTAAGTGCTTGCGTTAAGGCATGTGCCACTGCCACCTGGCTTCTAGTAGCATTCTTGAGAGTTATATTCTACCCATCACATTCCCATTCAGGGTGAGACACCTCAGTGTCCCATCTCACCACCCCTAAGTCCTTTGCCTCATCCCACTGTTCAAAACACCTCTGCTCCTACTTGTAGGGATTGTCATTGGAGTGCCTGGGTCAGGAAGCTCTTTGCTGGTGTCGAGTCACGGGGAGGAAAGCTCAAAGGGTGCCTCACAGTGTACATATTTATTTTACTTTACCTGGAGTCAGAGGCAAAAATCTTTTGAGAAAATCTAAGGATGATATATAGTACATACTCTATTTTGATGTAAAGCAAATTCTTTACACAGCGCAAATATCCGTGCTAACGATAACGCTTATCGAGATTATTTATTGCGGGGCATTAAAATAAATCTTCTTTTCAATTACTTTCTAATGAAATGTACCAATTACCTTTTGAATGGTGACATATGGCTGTAATCTATTCCAGAGGATCTAAATCTTGCTTGTACCATGTTCCAAGGACTCCCTCCTGAACTGCATTAATTACCAAGGTAAACAAAGATGGAAGATTATGATCGGTCTTATCGATAAATCCTCAGCCTGCTGCAGTCAAGTTCTTTGGGTTAGACCACATTAATCATCAGGTACTTTCTAACAGTTACAGTGCAAATCTGTTCACAAAGCAATGTTTTGGCAACCCAGCTGATGGTGGGGTATGTTTATTAACGTGGGTGACTCCTATGATAGTGGGGAGGAAAAACACATGGGATATTGTACACAGTGGCATGAGGGGCATGTCACAAGTGCTGGGTTAAGAGGGGAGCCGTTATTACAGGAAAATATCAGTCAGTGTTTCTGAATGCTTTATCTGAAGGCTGTTGATGAAAGCGGAGCATGGGCCAGGGCCAATCTTCTGCATGACTTTAACTCTTGTGATATCTTTCCCTGACTACATGACTAAAGAATTGGAGTAGAGGCTAGGAAGAACACAGTCAAGTTCCTGGTTTCTGAAAAGTAGCATTGCCAACAATGTCTTACCCATTCATAAAGTCATTTTCTCTATTTCTGAGTCTCTTCACTGGAAGGATGAATGAGATATTGAATATAAGATATAGTTGTGCCTTCTTACTCTCAGGAAATGTGTTCCATGACCCCCAAGTGAATGCCTAAAATTTCAGAGATCCAAATATGGTATAATATTCTGTTCTATATGTGCACATTATTCTGTATCCTAACATATTTGTGTTGCTTGTAGTAATCAAATACTGAACTTCCAATGTCTCTGTTGACAGAGTGTTTGCTTCAGGCTGTTGCACATTCCTTGAGGGCCATCTGTTCCATTCCCTGGATTCCTCACTAGGTCTACTCTCTCCCCCAACAATGTGGTGTCTGAGCACTCTGGTCAACCTGCAGCAGAAACTAGCTGACTGGATTCAGACTCTCCTTCCCTAATGTTTCCATTCATTGACTCCTATCCTGCCCTTTGGTTACAAATTCTTACTTACCCATGTTTTATTCAAGGTTGAGCTCAATATCTCTTCCCTCTACTTTATCAAATCCTAATAGTCCTGCAGTTTTAACATCAATCTATAGATGTTTATGGAGCTTGACTTTGTATGGAGAATATAGTAAACTATTTAATATAGTTTATTGCTATCCCTAATTTTTGCATTTGTGGAAAATGAGGATCAAAAAAATCATGCAATAGACTAGTCTATGCCATAGAGCTATATGAATACAGATCTGCATCTGAGGCCAAGAACTCTGGCTCCAAAGTCATTTTTTTAATCACACTTCTTCTCTGTGTTAAGATAAATGTAAATTGACATCTAAAATAGCAGAAAACATGTACTATAAGAGGTTTAGAAAGTGGTAGATTATCCAAGATAGGTAGAATGATATTTGGCTCACACTTGTAGGAACTTAATCATATTTCCCAAGGAGAAAGGAGATAGGAGACTGTTCCATGCAACATAATTGTAAACATTTTGTGATACAGGGAGGTAAAAAAATGGAGTATGTAAATTGAAATGAGACAAACCATCATGACTTTGTTGGTCAAGAGTATTGTGTGCTCTTTCCTCTGAAGGGTATTAAGCAGGAAGTGATGTGGTAGAGACGGTAACAGCAGAGGGCAGCAGGCAAGTATTCAGACATGAGAGGACCAATGTTGAGGGAGAGAGGTGGTGTCCAGATGTTTACTATAGTGCTGTCATCACGTACGTTCTATAATATAGGGTGAGGTGTGGGAGTAAGCATAGCATAGAGCTAAATGGCTCTACCATGGTATTAGACACAAAGGGACAGCAGCGCTTCCACGGGAGACAGGCATATGCGTAGGCAGTAGCACTGGGACCTGAGACTCAGATAACTTTCAATTATTATAGAACATAAGGCTCTGTGAAGGAATAAGTAGGATAGTAATGTCTATATTTTTAAGAGTTGGCCATTTTCGCCGGGCGGTGGTGGCGCACGCCTTTAGTCCCAGCACTCAGGAGGCAGAGGCAGGCGGATCTCTGTGAGTTCGAGACCAGCCTGGTCTACAAGAGCTAGTTCCAGGACAGGCTCCAAAACCACAGAGAAACCCTGTCTCGAAAAAAAAAAAACAAAACAACAAAAAAAAGAGTTGGCCATTTTCAAGATGGATTATTTGAAGATAATTACTTAGACATAAATAAATACAGTTGGCAAGAGTAAAATTCTTAGGAAATGACTCAGATTTGAAAATGAAAATAGCAACATGCAATTCTGGGAAGTGACAAGAGAAGTTTGAGATTAATTTGTGAAAATAGGGAGGTATAGATTAATAAACATCAATATAATTAAGAGTTACTGATGGTGAAGCAAAATGCCTTTTGTCTTCTTATCTTCAAGGACTAGAAGGCTATTATCATTCTTTATCCTAAACATGTGTGCCAATTTGTTGTGTCTGAATACTGACTAGGCAGTGGGCATGGGATGACTACCTGAGACAGACCAACCGCAGAAAGAATGTAAGGCTTGCTATGCAGATGGACACCCTTTTCAGGACTAGGTTAACCATTTTCTTCAACTGTAATAGAAACAAGAAACACTCATCTGCAGAAAGAGAGACAATCTATCTTACATGGAGATGGTAGCCTTTTCATATTTTTAAGTCCATCGGGCTCAGCTACCTTTGGGTTCTGGATCACACTCTTATTTCTTTATAACCAACGGATATAGTATTAAGATAGCATGACAGTGCAGTGAAGAGCATCTGCTGATGAACTGCAGACTCTTAGAATGGGGAAGCGCCAGCTTGGCCTTTGGATAAAGGGTTTCCCATGACGTCACTTTTAATACACAATGCTTCTTAATTAAGCTGGGCCCTCTGGTGACATAGTTTAACTCCTTACAGTGTTCATTCTGGAAAATCTTTTAGCATTTCAGATTTATCATTTACTGGCATCTCACTTTTGGGTTTCCCCTTATGCACTCAAACTCCACAGGTCCCATGTTTGGCCATTTGATAGCACTGCTAATCCTGATCTCAAATAGTGCCACTGTCAGCCTTGGTCATCACTTAGGATTCATTTCACTCAGGGCTTACTGAAAACTGACCTATAGCATGTGAATCTTAGTGGAGTTAGATTGTTTTGTGATGATTGCCAAGCACGAGCCCTCAAAGTAAAGTAGGTGGAAGGGGAGTGATCCACAAGTCTCTCCAGCTCAACCCAGAAGGTGTTCTTGGATTATGGCTGTTGAGGATCTATCAACTTGATGAAAGACCCTTAAGCAACCACCTAAATGCATGAAAGTACTTAACCTAAATGCATTACCCTGCAAGTTTAATATAATATATACCTATGCATACAGACACAAACAACAACAACAACATGCCTTTTAGGGAGCCATATCACCTGAAATAACATGTAGCTATGGTATTTTCCTGCATCATGGTTCTGTCTCCCTAAATTGCTCAGAAGTTACATAGTAGACTGATCATCTTAACATAAATGTCACATTCCACCCTAAATTAGTTCTTGGTGTTTGGTTATGTATAGTAGGACGTATTCCATGTTAGATGACCCACAGTGGTCCCTATAGTCACTAGGCTTTCTCTAGCCTCCAAGATCTAATTTCCCACTGCTTTGCATCCTAGAACTCTTGCTAATCTGTGCCACCTCAGTGCCTACTAACTGTTATTACCCTATTCCAAGTTATCTAGCAACTCTACTCTGTACTCTCCCAATGCCTTCCTAATGACTTTTGATTTATCTGTATCTATGCATATGTGTATGCATGTGTGTATAGATGAAACATGTGTATGCATGTGTGTATTAGGTGCACATTGCAATGGTAAAGGTGTAGAGGTGTGGAGGTTATAAGGAACACTTGGATGTTGGTCTTTGTCTTCCAATTTGTTTGAGATGGTCTCTTCATTGTTTGCTGCTGTGTGCACTAAGCTAGCTGGTCCGTGAGCTGCAGACTGTTGTGTCTCTACCCCTAGTTTCCCCATAGAAACACTGGGATTACAGACATGCACTGCTCTACCTGACTTTCTTTACAGGGGGTCTAGAGATTTCAGCTCAAGTGCTCACGATTATTCAGAGGTTAAAGATCTTATAGTGCAACCTCCCCCATCATCTAGTTTCTTAATTTGATCTTCATCATGGATCCTTTCAACCCATTCTATTATAGCAGGAGTGTGTTCAGTTAACCCCAATTTCACCACACTGTGTACACACACACACACACACACACACACACACACACTTGTCTTAAAATATTACCTTAGATTCTTATTGCTTAGAGACTAAATGTGGAAAATAATAACCTGGCCCTCAAAGTCCTATGTTATCTAAATTTTCTATACCTCTTCTATTTCATTTTTGAGCTTGGTCCTCTACACTGCCAGCCTTATAGGTCTCACACACACTAGGCTTCCTCACTAAGGACTGTGCTCATATCATGGGCTCCAGGGGCTCAGCTGCAGGGACTTTCTTCTGCACATCCTTTGGCACCCGACACCAGCATCACTATATATGTCAGGGTCTTCCCAGCTTTGTGACTAGCTTGAGCTCCTGATATCACGTTTGGTTGGCATCCTGATTCTTCTCTGCACAACATTAGCCCTGATGCAATTTTATATGCACTTGTGGGATTTGTTAATAAATTTACATTGCTCACTAGAACATTCATTGCACAGAGGGAGCCTCCCAACCTGGTTATATTCTTCACCACTCTATTCCATTGGCAAGATGGTGATGGCTCCCTTGAGGGTTGCCCCATGTGTTGGGTGAACATGTGGCCATTGGTGTCTATTGACACTCTAGTACCTCACTCATGCATTTGGGGGACTGCAATAAATGTGTGATAGACAACATAGAAGGGCAGGATCAAGATTCCAGCTCATCCTGCCTCTCAATCACCAGGCTCTTTCCCTTTCGCTCTTCAGAGTCCAAGAAGTTGTATCACTTCAACAGCGGATTTCATCCAGCTTCAGCCTGGCTATCAGATTTGGCAGTGCAGGCAATGAAAGAACTTTTCATCATATCTACATAAAGAACTATTAAGAACATGACTTCGAATTGATATATATACTCTTTCTCCTTAAAAAGGGGGAATTGTTTATTTTAATTATATGTTAAATGTTTTCCTACATGTATGTATGTGCACCATGTGTATGTCTGGTTCCCAAGAAGGCCAGAAGCAGGTATTGGATATCCTGGAACCAGAGTTAGGGATGCTATAAGTTATCATACAGGGAAGAGAATCCACGTCCTCTGCAAGAGCAGCAAATTCCCTTAACCCACGAGACATCTCTCTGTCCACATTCTCTTACTTTAATGTTCGGCTTACAAAGCAAGGACTATGTGGAAAGCTTTTATTCTGAGTGCACCCATTTTTGTGACTCAGAGGGTGGCTGGACATTTAGTAGGCAGAAGTAAGAGGATGGCTGTCCTTCTCCCCCCAAATGGACAGAATGCGTTATCTGTGGCCATAGAGGAAAGTGCCAGATGAACTTGTTAGAATGTGACGCATTCCACAAATAGAATAGATGGTCATGCCGAGGTTGGCAGCCTAGCCTGTTTATAGCATCTGAATGCTAGTTGGCAAGGCTGTTACAAGAGTAAATTCAGATCTGGATGGAGTGTTGGCTATGATGACCTCTCGGTTCCTTCTCTGAGATTCTATATTTGGTCTACAGCACATGTTGCATTTGGGGTTTGGGAATAGGCAGTAAAACATAGCATGATAAGGAGCTTCCGAACAGCCATGAAAGAATTTATTGTGGGAGTTTTGAGCCTGGAGCCCAGGATTCAGACTAAACCCCAGGCCAGAGTAGTGGCTGTATAGATTTTATGACAACGCTGTCATCAGGGCTTTGATTATAGTTGTGACAGGGGAAAAGTTATTAATGTGTGAGTATTCACAGCTTTCCTTCTCCCCACGTCTGCCAGAAATAAATCTGGCCTTATTGCTCAGACTCTCTTCTGTCTTGTGCCTTCCTTCAAAGAGTCTGAACTTTCTTTTTTCTTTTCTTCATTTTTTAAGGTTAATATTAGCTAATAAAATATTGACAGTGAACCGAATAGAAGGAGAGCTGATGAGCCATGGGCTTTGGTGTTGGCAGAATGGGCTGGAGTAGGCGTGTACTCCTAAGTCTCATAGACTGAACTGCAAGGAAAAGGTGGAGGTGTGGGCTGTGAGTCTGGTTTCCCATCACGTTCTTTGTGAGCTGTCTTCTGGATAAAGAATGCAATTGTTTCTGAATTCCCTTAACTTGTTGAATGGGATTCTGCTCTGGGTATAAACTAGAAGGGACTCCAGCTCCTGGTTTCCAGAGGTCAGTATAAAAGAAGCCAGAACCAAAATGGCCTTCCTTCCCATTTCCCCAGCACAGTCTGGATGCAGATTCACACACGCAGTCCTCCAGGGCAATAAGATCTTCCCTTCTACCATCCATTTTCTCTGTCCTCTCTGCCATACCAGCCGCGTTCTTTGGGAGGCAAGTCTGTCACCAAGGTACCATTCCCAGGCCATCTCTTTAATTACAGTGTTCATAAGTTCACTGTACCATGTCAAATCTACAAGCAGTATCCTTCCAGGGCTAAAGATATAGTGTTAATGCCATCCAGGACTCTCCATCTTCCCTGGCTTCTTCATCATCCTCTCTGCATGTCATTCCTCTTGCTCCTTTCTTACTCCTCAGCCACCTTGTGGAATACACAAAGCCTGCACCCTCAGGGCATTCACAGCAGCTCACACCCAGTTTCTGCAACTTGGAATATAGTTTGTACACTCACTTGCTCTTGCCTGCTTATATGTGGGCTGATTAGAAAGGTATCCCTTGACACCATCCCCTACGTACGCCTGGACCCTCCCTGGATGTTCACCAACCTGAATTTAATGCCATCCTACCTGCCATTTAAGATATGGTCCCGTGCATCTATTTTTTTTATCAGTGATTCTTGGTTAATATCTATTAACTAGTGTTTAGTGACTGTCATTCAAAGGATTAAATAAAATCTCACCGATATTTTGGTTGTGAGACTAGCTTTTAATATCTCAGCCAACCCTGCTCAGCCTGGCCATGAAGGCGAGGGCCTTGCTCCTGTCTCTAAGTGGTGATGTGACAGAATTTGTTGACTTCCCATGCTATAACTGGCCAAAAGTCTCTTTTTTTTGACTACCTTTATCCTCTGCACAGAAGGCATGGACACACTATTTCTTCCACTCATCACACCTTACAGGGAGCTTCTGATGATGGCTGTGACCAGTAGAGGTTTAAGGAATGTCTTTGGGCCACATTGACAGCTATTTAAAATCCTGGGCTCTGCCAAGCTCTTTGCATGTTAATACTACTAACGTTGAATTATATAGAATTAAAACACCACCAATCACAAGTGCTGTATTAAAGCATTGCCTCTTGCAGTATTTAAAGTTTCCTGCGAAAGTACCTATCAAGAGCACAGAAAGTGCAAGAGAAAACAGCCAAATCCTGCCCTCCTGGAAGTGACAGTTGGGGGATTATTTTTGTTTTACAGGAGGAAAGTCTTATTTTGGCTTACCTCTCTGGGATACTGTCCATTATGGCAGTAAGCAGGAAAGGCATGGTAGTAAGGGACTGGCTAGTCATGTTTCACCTGCACACAGGAAGTGGGGGCCACCTATGAAACCATAAGGTCCTCCCTAGACACCTACTTCCTTCAGTGTGACTCAACAAGGTGGTTGTTTATATTTTAAACTGGTATATGGGTATTTGGTCAAATCCTATTCTAGATGTTTCTGTGGAGGGGTTTTTTTTTTTTTATTAGACAAGAATAGCATTGACACAAGCAAGCTTAGAGAAAAGCTTATTCTCTTCCACAATATGGGTGGACTTAACCTTTTTATCCTAAAGCCATTAACAGATTGGATGACCACGGAAGAGGAAAGGGATTGGCTTTGGATACAACTGAACTCTTCTTTGCATCTTCAGCCTGAGGGCCCATCCTGAAGCTCCTCCCCCATTGTGTGTGCGTGTGCGTGCGTGCGTGTGTGTGTGTGTGTGTGTGTGTGTGTGTGCGTGCGTGCGTGTGTACTTTCCATGAATTGAGCACATATTCTGAGAAATAGGTCATCGGGCAGCTTAATAGTGTGATTTCGAGAGAGCAGTAGTATCAACCTACATGGAACCGTCTACTACACACCTCACTGTATTATAAACACAGCACATATGTTATATGGAACATGTATGGTATGTATGGAAGAGACACAATCAATGTGAGATGCATAAGCTGCTTCTGACATAACATGGTGCACTACTGATGTAAGCAGATGCAGAGACCCACAGGGAAGCACTGAGGTGAGCTCCCAAAGTCTAGTAAAGAGAGGGAAGAGTGAGAATATGAGCAAAGGGGTCAAGACTATGATGGGGAAACCCACTGAAACAGCTTACCAGAGCTAAGGGGAGTTCATTGACTCCAAACTGACAGTGGGGGAATCAGCGTAGGACCAAACTAGGCCCTCTGAATGTGGGTGACAGTTGTATGGCTCTATGGGACAGCTGTTTGGAGCCACAGCAATGAGATCAGGATGTATCCCTACTGTTTGAACTGGCTTTTTGGAGCCCATTTGCTCTAGAGAGATGCCTTTATCAGCACAGATATAGTGGGGAGGGCCTTGGTCTTGCCTCAAAGCGATGTACTAGACTTTGTTGACTCCCGATGGGAAGCCTTACCCTCTGTGAGGAGTGGATGGGGGGAATGGGATAAGGGGAAATGGAGGAAACAAGAGGAGGGGAGTGAGTGGAGACTGGGATTGGCATGTAAAATGAGAAAAAGATTGTAAAAATAAATAAATGAATTTATATAAAAGAATAACTATTGTGGAAGAAGTGGCCCATATTCACATATCTTAAAGACACAAAGCCTGGGAGAGCTCTCAGATAGAACATGTAGAGAAAGACTGAGGTGGTCAGGAGGGAGTGGAACTGTGGGAAGGTAGGCAAAAGCCTTCACTGTGGTTGTTAGGGGAGGAAACGAGGAAGGCATGGTGGGCTATATTGGGGTGGCTAGTCTGAATACTTTCAGTGGACTGTGGTCCAGCGCCTAGCTCTCTCTGCTTGTTGAATACCTGGCCCTGGAGATAAAGGGCTGTGGTTCAGGTTGTCACAGGCAGATAATGGAGGTAATTGGTGAAGAGCAGTAGATGGGATAGAGAAAGGTTCAAAGGCAGGTGGTTGGTTGCTATGGGTGTTTCCCAAGGGCGCAGGGGTCAAAGGATTGGTCTCCAGCCAGTTGCACTGTCAGAAGATATTTCACATTTTAGAAGGTAAAGCTTAACTGTAGGAAGTCAGGTCACTTGAGGCTGTTTTCTTGGAGGCTATACTGTGTGCCCTTCTATTCAGTTTACCGAGAGGGGAGCACATCTGCCAAGATGGCTTTGTCTTGTTTTGGACCAACTGACCATGGGCTGAAATGCTGGTCTAGATGAAATCTTTCTGTTTTTAAGTGGTTCTTGTTGGGTATTATGTCCTAGTGACAGAAAGGTGACTCACACAACTGATACTCCAGTAGTCCACTAACCCTTCAAGGCCTGGTTCTTCCAGGGTCTGCCAAACTCTATGATATCAAAATTTCATCACAATACAGAAAATAAGGGTATGGTTAATGCAAGCATAGCTGTATTTTCCCTGAATAGTTAATATAGAGAGAGCCACAGAAGCATGAAAACTACTCAGTTTGGGATGAAGAGAGTATGGTAGAGATAGAGAATATACACGAGGCTGAGAGTGGGTGTGTTTATGTGTTTATGTATGTATGTAGTGGGTAGACTGAGAGGTAAGTACTATAATATGAAATTGGATTTTATCTCCCAGGCAAGAGGGAACATCAAAAGCTCTCTCATGAGGCCCATTGATAAAGAGACAGTAATTTGAGATCCTTACAAAGTGGCCCATTGAAAACCAGCTGGGCTCTCCCTAGCATCCCTTTCAATGAATCTCCTTTGAACTGTTTATTGGCTCCCCACCTGCTGCCCAGGTAAAGGCTTTAGATGTTTTCCTTTTAAAAATATTTAATGTATTAATTTCACACATGAGGAGAGAAATCATATTAAATCTCCCGACACAATTAGCAAGACTGCACATACATTTCCAGAAACAAAGATGAATCATGTCATGTTCTAATTAAACCTTGAAAGGTTTAATTAAAAAGCGTCGTTCAGAGCAAAGCAGTTTAGGAGGAGTTTGGACTTAGCCTTCTGAATCGGGAACGTGGAACTTCTTGTCCCACTTTTGTGGAGGGTGGAGGGAGCGGATACATACATGAAGGAAGCAAGGCCCCTGCCGTGAGATGAAATTTAGTTTTATACTCCTATGAAATACCAGCTCAGAGGCAACTGAGGACACAGAGATGAGACACAGAGGCAAAGACAGGTGACTTGGCTTCCGGATCCTATCACCACCATATAATACTCTCCTCAGATACCAGGGAGGAGCCAAGGAGTCCTGCTACAGACAATGTGCTTTACATTTAAGTCCAAGTGCGTCTGTGTCAGGAGACTTGGAGCCTCATTTCTATACCATAAAGTGGGGTGGAAAGAACATGAAGCGTGGTTATGAGATCTGGGTAAAATGATGATGCAACTGAGTTTATGAGAGAGTACTTCTCTCAGCAACATCAGACAAGACTAGTAGGCGCTAGCAGGAGTCCACATGAGGGTATTTAGGAGCTAAGGTATATCTCAGTGGCCATAAGAATGGCCATTAGCCTTTTATAGTGGATATAATTTCTACAAAATATTACTCTGTGTGTGTGCACACATACACACACACAAATACGAGCAAGTGCTGCCAGAGTCCTACTTAAAACCATGTAAACACATTTAACAATTAGTTTTTAAATGCTCACTTTGTCTATGTACCAGGCCCTTTATGATTTGGTTCATGCCCCTCTTCTCTTGTCACTCTTTCTTTGCTAAGGAACACCTTGGCACAGTGGCTTTCCTTCTGCTTCTCTGACAAGTACACACTTTATGCCAGGCACTGTGCAGAGCTTTGATAGGCGGATTATTTCATTTAACTCTCATGACAGACTTAGGAGGAGGAGGTGCTAGTGTTTATCTATGCTTTCCAGTTGTAGGAAGTTAGGCTCTGGCCAGTTAGCTGCTATCCTAAGAATACATGGTTAGTAAACAGTTTTGCAGCAATTCAAATCTATGTACTCCTGCTTCATAATCTGAACACTTGACAAGATACAACACTCCTGAATCTGGCCTTGCTGGAAATCCTGTAGCTACTCCATGGAAATTTTTGGTGAATGAGGAGCAGATTGATGAAGAAGTAGACACACAACTCTTGAAGATGTGCAGAAGTTGGCATGCTCAGCAAGCCAAGCCAGACTCATGAAGGAGACAATCTGCAACTTTTGAAAGTCTAAGGGCAACAAGTACATCTTTGTATTTGTCCCCTGACTGATCCTAATTGAATATCAAGCTTGACTTTAGCACCTGAACTGTCCTTTGCTGATGGGTTTGAACCAGCTTCAAACTATAATCTTGGGTCCTTTCCATTTACACAATAGATAGTCACATTATAATCATGGCATTGAATTTAATCTTCCTTGTTCCTCTCATCACCCCCTGCATTATTATTTCTTAATTAATCTTTGGATTAAGACAAGTGGCAGGCCATGTGATGTCTGACCAGACACATTAGAAAGAATGTCACATACTTTTGTCCTGTTTCATTGCTACAGGTTAGAGTGGCTGGGTGCCAAATGTCAACTTTCACAGCTCAATGAGTCCCTTTCTGAGCCTGTCAACAATAAAGCACGTGAAATACCATCTCTTTTACTCCAAGCAACAGCAGAGCAACCCAGATGTTTATACCCCAAAATGCATGGAATGAAAGAAAATCAGTATGATTTATTGAGAAGGCATGCATTTCATCAAAGATCTGTATTTTTAATGGCGTGTTTTGAATAAAAATAAAGCCAAAGTTCAAGGATGGTTTCCTTGATGCAACAGATAAAAGCTGGGGAATAATGCTTTTGTACACTGTAAAGATTTGTCACTCATATTGGTTTAATAAGATGCTGATTGGCCACTAACCAGGCAGGAAGTATAGGCGGGCAACTAGATTAAGAGAATTCTGGGAAGAGGAAAAGCAGAGACACAGTCACAAGTCAGACACAGAGAAGCAAGATGAGAATGTCTCCTTGATAAAAAGTACCTAATTATGTGGCTAAATATAGACAAGAATTATAGGTTAACTTAAATTGAAAATAGTAATAAAAGCCTAAACTAATAGGTCAAACAGTTTATAATTAATATAAACCTCTGTATGTTTCATTGGGACTGAATGGCTGCAGGACTGGGCAGGACAGAAGCTTCCATCTACAAATGGTGCTCAAATATTTGGCAAGAATTTCTACATAAATCCTGAGAACACTTTAAGAAAAAGGATTCTAGGCAGGCAAGAATAGAGTCAAGCTTAATTTCTTGGTAGCCATATTTACTCCAGTAGGCTCTGTTTGCTGGTGGTGAGCAGAGGTGAGGCTCCTTTAAGAGAGGCTTCCTGACTCAGAGTTAGTGGCAAAATGGTTGTGGCTCTTTTAAGAGGCTCTGCCACCAAACACTTAAATGGTGTTTATGAGCAGCTGGCATCAGGCTTCTTGGTAGTGGCATGGACCTAGAAACTCCACAGAGCTGTGGCAATAAATCTGGCTCCTACCAGTACCTCTACCATGAATCTTTACTCTCACAAAGCTAAGAAATGGGGTGGAGCCAGCCACCAAAGCTGCAGCTTTAATCCTAGCCATATCACTTAGCAGATTAAAGACTCATGTGGTCAGAGAAAAAGAAATACAGTAAAGGTAGATTCAGAGCCAGGTGATGGTGGCACACGTCTTTAATCCCAGCACTCAGGAGGCAGAGGCAGGCGGATCTCTGTGAGTTTCAGGTCTACAAGAGCTAGTTCCAGGACAGGCTCCAAAGCCTGCCTTGAAAAACCCAAAAATAAAATAAATAAAGGATTCAGACAAAACGACTCTTTAAATGGTTTACAGTGTGTTTAAAAACATACATAGGCTTGGGAGAAAAAATAAAAGGATAGAGAAAGTCATTAAAAAGAAATAGAGTAGCTAGGCATGGTGGCACACGTCTTTAATCCCAGCAATTGGGAGGCAGAGACAGGCAGATCTCTGTGCATTCTTGGTCAACCTGGTCTAAAGAGTGAGTTCCAGGACAGTCAAGGATACACAAAGAAACACTCTCTCAAAAAACCAAAAACTGAGCCGGGCAGTGGTGTTACTAATGGTTGAAGGAGGGGAGAAAGGTCAAAGGGAGAAATGGTGAAAGGAGTGAAAAAGAACACAATTCACTGTCTGTAGAGGCTGTGGCTTGGGGGAAGAAAGTGAAAACCCAGGTCCCCACACATTCGGCCAGGTCCAAGATAACTGTAATGCTTTTGATTCTCTCTCATTTCTTCCCCTAGACCTCATTCACTGCAACCTTTCATCGGCTCACACTTTCTTTCTCCTCTTCCTTCACAGACTTTCTTCTAGCTTAGGGCTGGCCAGGCATCTTCCCTTGATTCAATAGCAAGCCACAAAATTCTCCTTACCGCCTAGATGTCATCATGGGTCATATACATAAAGAAGGTTACTAAAATATATTACCTTCCATCTGTCATCCGTCCCTACACATTTCCCTTCCCACAGTTCAGTGCACCTAGAAATACAAAATCCCTTCTCTATTGTCATGTTGCCTTTTCAAAAACCATCACCCTAAAACAAAGGGAGGCATATCAAATGTCTGGCAGAAGGTATTTTGTGCTGGGATTATTTCTAAAAGGAAAGGAATAATTATTTGCCTAATTTATGAAAGAGATAAAGTAGATTCATTTTCATAGGCAAGGGACAAATATTTTCTACACATTCAGTGGCTTTCTTTGGTACCCTGTCATTTGATTGTGTTCTCTTTGATTGCTTTTATTCATGTTAGCTAAGAGTCTGTTGTCTTGAATTAGTACAAAGCTTTGCTTATTTAAAGGGAAAAGAGTACGTCTTGCAGTAGAACTTGAAAAGCACTGAAGTATGTAAAATTGAAGCACATTCAAGCATTCTTTCTTGAAAGTAGTAATTACAACAGTGGAGAAGATGTCAGGCTGCAGAAACACTATCCTTCAAGAGTCCAGGCATGGGTACTGTTAATGCATTCCATGGCATTCGGGTTGGCACACATTTCTAATATTCTTTACAATATCTGCTATTGTTTGAACACATCCTCCCAGGAGTTCATATTCCAGAAACCCCATACTCAAAGCTTAGATTAGCTTGGTCCACCATGCCTGGCTAAGGACTTAACTTTCTTTGACCAGCATCTTTGGCATGTTTTTACTCCCATCATTACTGAGACACATAATCAAAAAGAGGAGTAGAGGAGTGTCATATTGAATTAACTGGCAATAAATTCATATTATCTAGAAGGATATGGAATATTCATAAAAGTCTGTCTTTTCATTCCATCACTGGCTAGATGTTATACTGCTTTGACCACACATATAATTTAAGATTCTGTACCCAGATCATAGATGACACACTAAACTACATGTCCTTCATAGAAACAGAGAAAATAAGGGATTAAATATATCCTTCAAGTGACTTTTCCATCAGAATTTTTTACAGAATTGAATATGATTGCAGCAGGTTGATTGAAGTATTTTAGTATACACATTTGAACTCACCCTGGATAAGAACAAAATAGCAGTGAAGGGCAAGATCTAAGCCACGTCACTATTAAAGGTCTGGCCAAGGCACAGCATTGAATATTAGAGCCCTGTGAAGAAAGTTGATAAGGGACTATTTCACAGCTGTGATCAAAGGGCAATGACAGAGAGTCATCTGCTTTGAGAGCTAAATGGAGCTCAGGCGGAGGCAATGGCAGCTAGTCACTCACAACCTAGTGCCAATGCTCAAAATGCCAAGTTCTTTCTCATTAGTACAGACTATAGACTTTGGATCTTCAGATGGGAGGGACTGAAAGGACTATTTGTAGATTGTAAGGTTATCATATTTCAGATTGTACAACTTTATTTTAAATCTTTTAATTTTTACCAACCAGAATAAGGTAAGGAATGCTGCAATGACAAGAATCCAGGATGTCACTGGCTTTGCACAGCATGAGGACTGAAGGTCAATCAGACAAAGTAAATCTGCTTAGCATGGGTGGCAGGAACTGTACTTAGTCCTCTGCTGGAGTAATACACACTCTTAATAACTGAGCCATCTTTCCAGCCTAATATTTATATCTATTCTTATAAATGAATTTTAGACCCTCAGCTATAAAATCATTTCAGTAAGAAGGTGGCTCAATTTACAAAATAGAACTTGAATTTGTAAGAGAAGTGCCTACTTAGATTAGCTTGTCTAGCATGAATGCCTATCACAGCATCTGCCACAAATTAGTCTCTAATCAATGTAAGCCAAATCAGGATGTGCCAATGATCAATTAAAGACCCAACTTAAAGAGCTGGAATGCCATTTCTTATCATCTAAAACTTGTATATCATAACCTTCCTTATACCAAGTGGGTAAGATTTTAACACGAATGCTTCATAATTTTTTGTGCCTTTGTTAGGTGGTCCTCCTTTAGGATGGTTACACATGTCGCCTTCTAGTGCTAAGTGAATTAAAAATATTAAATGCAGAGAGATGTAGAGCTTTTCTGTCATTTTCACAATGTATGACATTTGGGAACAGCATTGAGAACAATGTAAATGTGAAGAGATGGTTCTCTATCCTGTAATAATTGCTCAGTTAATACTTGCTCCGCTCACAGACCCAGGTCTATTTAGTGACTTAAAAAATATTAGAGTTGAACTTCTAGATAAAAAGACCTTTAAGTAGAAGAATGACTCATTTGGTTTTTGCCCGCTCATTGTTCATTTCCCATTCATTGAGTTACACCCATCATCATGTTCGGTTGACATGGTTTAAGTGGCTTAGTGTTTATCTTCAAGAAAAGTCATAAACTCATAAACCGCTCTGCATACTCTGTGCATGGCCACTCATTACTGGCTCAGGAATGTACTGGGATCTAATAAGAGCCTTCTTATAGGGATTGTTGAGAACAGATTCTTTCTCTTTCCTTCCCAGGGTGAGATAAAGGATAGTAAGGCATCCTACAGGCATCTTAACAGGTCTTTGGAGACCCTTCCTGTGCATGGAACCTACATAAGAGAAAATGGACCCCAGATGAAGAATGAGGGGAGTATTTTGATTATGTAAATCAGGCACCCAATTTCAGAAGTGTCGGAAGTATTGGTTCATGCACTCAACATTCTTACTGTGGATCTGTCTGTATGGTAGACACAGTCATGCCTTGGTGTTGATGCTAATGGTCAAGACAAGACAACAGGTTAGGAGTCGGTGGCTACCACATTAGTCCACACGGAGACAAGCAGCACGAAGGCATGATTTACAGAGTCCCTGCTGTTTATGAGGCACTGAGTGTGAGGGAATGTTATATTGGTATGGATTTCATTATATCTCAACCTCATTATTTTTTATTCATTTTCTCCTGGGCATTTCTTATCTGCATTTTTAAAGTCCAACATTGTGCCTAGAACAAATTATGTACACCATAAATGTTTGCGTAAAAGAATGAATGAATGTTGCTCAGTGAAGTTGTGTCTTTAGCGCAGCAAAGAGTGTGTCTAAAGATTCTTTGCTTCATCCAGTTTTTACAACATATTTCTTGACTGCATATGAAAAAGAATGCCACTCATAAAACAAGCTAGCTGCCAGCTCTGAAATGACTTAGATCAAGAATGGAAGGGGAAATCTAAACAAAGAGAAGGCTTGCATACACTAAAAAGGAAAGGATGGATAGATGCAGGGGAAATCTGTGTTTAAATTTCCAGAGTGGCCCTCTATAGATTCTTCTATTTTTAGTTGTAAGCCTAGACTTTAATGGCTGAGTAATCTTTCCCGTCCCTGCCCCCTCCCCCCTTTTTTAGGTCCTCTACAGATTCTTCAATTGCTGTTTTCCTTTTTCTTGTTCTGATATTGTTGCAAGATATGTTTTTTATAGTTGCCAGTAACCAGGAAGATCTGAGATCTAAGATCTCACCTTACTGTAAGCTTGCAGGGATGCTGCAAGGCGACCCCTGAATTACAGCTGATACTACGTCCTACAAAATAGCATGAACCATAAACAACAGCGTAGTGATCAGCTTCTCCAGCCCCACAAACTCATAGGTTAGTGTGCACTAATGGATAGCTGGAGATACAGTGGTTTATGAAAAGGGAGGACCCAAGGTGACAGTGTGTGTGTGTGTGTGTGTGTGTGTGTGTGTGATACTGGTAATCAAACCTGGGACCTTGTGTATCTGAGGCAAAGCACTCTACCTCTAAGCCATGTTCCTAGCCCCAAATCTGTTTTTAATGAGTAGTAATTTGCTTGTCTTTGGTTATAGAAATAAGCAGTTTTACTATAAGGATTAATAAGCTCTGCTACCCTCTGTACTGGCAGGAGGCAATGTCTCTATCTTTTCAAGCTTTTGATTATATATATGAGTATAAGAAGGGTGTCTGGAGCGATGGGCAGCACTTGCCTTCCTTGGAAAACCTGCAAAAACACAGAGTTCCAGGATAAGCCTGAGTGTATTAATCCTTGGATATTTAATTTCCCCTCAAACAGAATTCCAGCCACATCACAAAAAGAAGCTATCTGAGGAACAAAAAGCAAAATTTATATTGCTTTTTTCTCGTGAATCATTTTACAAGGGAAGTTAGATTCTTTTGGCTTTTGATGTGTTAGGATTAGTTTTGATGTATTTATTCCTGAGTGTGTTTAGAAATAGTATAAGGTAGAGATGTAACCACAGTTTATACTGGACCATTAACTTGATGCCCCCAGTAGAATGATAAAAGAAAAAATAAACCAATGTTGATATTAGAAATGAAGTGTTGCTTTGAAAATTGGAAATGAATATAGTGTGTGTGTGCATGCGCGTGTGTACATTTTCACATTTGGAGGTAGAAGATTAACAGAAGGAACAAGCTGGAATGATATGTCTGAAGGAAATTTTAGTCATCTTGTACTCAGATACTGTTTTAAACAGCAGTTGAACAGTTAAGTCAACATTGTATTACCAGTGGAATAACAACCAACACAAGTGCATCCAGCATTGTATTACCAATGGAAACCGGTAGCAGCCAACACAAGTGAATCCAGCATAAGAAAACAGTCAGGAAATGTCAGTGGGCTGATGAGACTCGACCTGCGTATGCCTCAGTCATAAGTCAGGCAGACAGGAGAACTGAGTTCCATTAAGTTCCCAAGACTCGAACCTCCCAAGCAAACCTAGCATACTTTCAGAAACCTAAGGCTGAATTGGTTCTATTGATTGTTAGCCCACTTGTTTGATATTTAGTGGTTTCATTTTGTAGGCAGGGAGGAGGGGAATACAATTAGGGAAGAACTGGATCTATTTAATTCCTTACATAAAGGAAGAAATAAATGAATTGAGTGTACATAGAGCCAGAACAGGATTTCATGTGCTGTGGGACAATGGTCTTATACCCTGTAAAGTTTATCACTTGTATTAGTTTAATAAAATGCCAAAGTATAGGCAGGGTGACCAGGCAGGAAGAATAGGTGGGGCAAGCAGAATAGGAGAATTCTAGAAAGTGGAAAGACTCAGTCTGCAGTCATTACCCAGACATGGAGGACACAAGATGAGAATGCCTCTCTGATAAAAGGTGCCAAGTCATGCAGCTAAAACAGACATGAATTATGGGTTAATGTAAGATGTAAGAATTAATTAATAAGAAGCTTGAGTTAAAAGGCCAACCAGTTTATAATTAATGGAGGCCTTGGTGTGTTTCCTTGGGACTCAATGGCTGAGGGACTGAGTGGGACAGAAACCTCTGTCAACATTCTTGGGAAATATAAATGATGGTGTTGGTGACTTGCAGCTCCAAGCTCTCAAGTGATAGAGGATAAAGAAGAAGCTGTGATTATTTTTCCATATTATAAAAACAGTATATTCTAAAGAAAATCTGATGTCTCAGATTAATTCTCGTCAGAGTCTTTGTATCATAGTAAAAAATAATGACATCATTTCTTAAAAGTACTATGGACCACTACACTTTTCAGACTACCCTGGGTATCCTCATCTCGCCCCCTCTTGTTTGATCAAAGTCCCTCTGTCCTTGTTTATGATGATACCAGATAATGACTGGAACACAGAGAACACAACCAGACACCTATAGAAGCAGATACAGAGGTTCAGGTCATTTATGATGACAATGACAGTTAGGGCAGGCAAAGGGCAGAAACAATAATGACAAGTAGTTAGATGCTAGTGCTAATTTCCAGAGAGAATCAATAGGGATTTCATAAGAATTACATGGAAACCCTCAAGGAAAAAGTTTTCTTTTCTCTTTTTACTTGAGTAACTAGTTGTGCATGTTTGCCATGTATAGAGACAGACAGCGGATGATGGCGAACTCAAGTTCAGAGGCAATATTTGGGGTTCCTACACAGAAATGTAAATAACTAGTTAGATTTATCATTCTGGAGTTCCAAGAAGATGTTCTGGGATAAAGAGATGCAAGTAAGAGTCATCAGAATATAGATGATATCTAAAGCCATAAAACTAGGTAAAGTCATCAAGGGGACAAGTAGAAAGTTAAGTCTAGGGATGTGACAATGGTTACAGGGCAGAGAGATGAGATATATAACAGACACTGAGAATGGGTGGCCATCAAAACAAGAGGGATGGAAGGATGGAGTGGGAATGGAGAGAGAAGAGAAAGAGAGCTATATAGAGAGATAATTGATTCTTTTTGTAGTGAGGAATGTCTAGGCATGGTGAAACACACCTATAATTCCATCACTAGAAGACTGATACGATGATCACTAGTTTGATGCCAGCCTGGGCTACACAAAAACAACAACCACAATGAAAAACAATAAACAAAAAGAAAGTGATCATTATCATAAGTGTTACTATGTCAAAAATTGATGAAAGATTTGATACAAAAACAAACTAGGGCTGGGGAGATGACCCAGCAATTAAAGTACTTGCTTATCTTGCAGAGGACCTGGGTTTGGTTTCTAGGACTGATAAGTCAGTTTGCAACATCAGTATCTCCAGTTCAGAGGACTGATGCTCTTTTCTGGCCTCTGTGGACAGTCCATACACTTACACAGATGCAGAAAAAACACTTATGCACATAAAATAGTATTTAAAGAAAATGACCAAGCAAGCAAGCAAGCAAGCAACCAACCAACCAACCAACCAACCAACGTAATCCTCTTATGTATATGTCTAGGATAGATCCAGATTGTGCATTCTTTAAAACACATAATTTAGGCAATTTTAAAGAGAGGGGATATAAATTAGGTATAGGATCTCAAAAGGGCACTTGAAAGGGAAGATCACTGAAGTGCTTTTTTGTTTATTTGTTTTGTAATTTAAGCTAAATCTACCTCTGACAAATGTCATTGTGAAATTAGGAAAAGTACCTTTTGTTGATATGTTTTTAGATGGTAGAGGGCCTAATTGTGTGGATCAGTATAATTGTATAGACAGAGAGTGCAGACATCGCCTTTCCACACGATGTTCCAGTAGGAAACAGATACATGGGGTGGTTTTCGGAGACAAGATGGGGTTGAAGAGTTTTTTTCTGTCTTTGATTAAAAAAAAGGTCAGAGTACACTTAGCCACTTAGGGCATCGATCCATGGGGAAAAATCTGAATACATGGGTGAGTAGATGGTAGCTAACTTTAGGAGCTATAACCTTGAGTAGCTGCAAGCAAGGGTCCCATTGTCTTAGCAGAGGGTTGTTTTCAGGATCAAGGGCAACTTCCCTCAGTGACTGTAACACGGTGGAAGGTAAGCAGACATGCAGATGCTGATGTCAGAATGTATGGAAGTTCTTCTTTGATCACATGTGCATTTTTTAAGCCCTTTAAAAAATAAATAGGAGATGAAGCCATCAAGAAAAGAGGAGGGCATAGCAAGTGCATGTGGAATGGTTGGAGAGAGGAAATTCTGAAATAACTCGGAAAGAGCATGCCAGGGGAGAGACTCAAAAGATGCTGGGAGGGTTGCAATTTTCCTCATAACTTTTCAGAGGTTAGCAACCATGAACTATAGAGAGGCAGGCTAGTAGTATGTCAGTGGTCACTGTCTACTGCCTGGGTGAAACAGGTGAGATGAAGTTAGACCATCTAGAGGTGGGTTAATCTGGCAGGAGACAAGGGTGAAGTCTGTGCTCCACAGCCCAGCCACACTGGACTTCTCCACATCTTCTCTTCTCTCTCCTAATCTATCCCCACACAATACAGTTCCCTCTACTGCCCACTCAATTAACTATGGCCTATATTAAATGTCACTTCCTTACATAGTCTCCCCTGGCCCTTCATCTGGACAACAGATGGCTGGCTGCTGATTTTCTCTTCTTCAGTAGACACCCTGTGATATTTATTTATTCTAGCCTAGCCATTCATATTAACTTGGAGTTTCTGAGCCCAGGACTACACTCTCCTCACTCACAACTCTTGCCTCTGTGGCTTAGGACAATGTCTACAAGGCAGGACCCAGAAATGAGTCCCACACTGTTGTTGTCCTAGTTGGGGTTTCTGTTGCTGTGAAGAGACACCGTGACCACAGCAACTCATGACCAAAGGAAGACACCTAAGGGGGGCATGGGCTTCCAGTTCAGAAGTTCAGTCCATTATCATCATGGTGGAACATGGTGGCGTGCAGACAGACATGGTACTGGAGAGGTAGCTGAGAATTCTACATCTTGCAGGTAACAGCGAGAATTCTAACACACTGGGAAGTATCTTGAGCACTGAAGACCTCAAAGCCTGCCCCATAGTGATACTTTCTCCAACAAGCTCACACCAACTTAAATAAGGACACAGCTCCTAACAGTGCCACTCCCTTTGGGGGCCATTTTTTTCAAACCACCACAGCTGCACACCCTATCACAATTAGCCTCTCTACTGCTTTTTCTCAGGCTCCAAGAGCCAGGCCTGACAGTGGCAGTCATCAGGGAAGCCGCAGTAAGAATAACAATGACCAAAATGACAGTGGCTGATTTCTTCTACACAGGGAAAAGTGTACACATGCTTCCATCAACTAAGCTGCTTTATATTTAAAATGGGAGAAAATGTACTGAGAACCCACAAAATTCCAGGACCCATGTTGGCAGAAAGATTATTTAATTTTACAACAGATTTTAAGTGTGTTGAGACTCTAGGGACTTAATGTTAAAAAATAATAATGATAGAAACTCCTATGTGAGCAGGTATACTATACCCATTCTAGTCTACCCGTAAGAAGAATATAATAGTTACAGGAAAGGTATTTAATTGCCCGGATATCTACATTTAGATAACATTTTTCCTTCCTTTATCTCAGTGCCCACAAAATCTTAAAGTGCATGAAGAACTATTGCAGAGGGCTGAACATTAAAATATGAATATTATAGAAGCAATTTTAGAGATTGACAAAGAAGAACACATATGAACTAATACAAGCATGTCTATGCTCTATAGCTGTTCTTTTAGCTCTGAAAACTTGAATTTCTCTTTATAACTTGCTATTCTATAGGCAATAAATCAATGAATATATTTTAAATGAAAAATCCCATTAAAGCGGATCTCTGTGAGTTCGAGACCAGCCTGGTCTACAGAGCTAGTTCCAGGACAGGCTCCAAAGCCACAAAACCCTGTCTCGAAGAAAAAAAAAAAAAAGAGAAAGAAAGAAAGAAAAATCCCATTAAAATAGTATTTTTCCCATAGCTACTTAACGAAGATATTTTTGGCAGGGCTTTATGGGCCATGAACTTGTGAGTACAAAGATGGAGCTTGTAGTGTTCTCACAACAAGTGGACAAACTGATTAAGTACAAGGCAACAGTGCAGGCTACACACTAAGATAGAGGCTAGGATGTTGGGGGGACCATGAACAGGTAATATTTTCAGATTAGAGGGTACACCGAGAACGTACGGTTTAAAAGCACAGAATTTAGGGTAAAGAAAACCAGTCCTTTTGAACGTTCTCAAGGTTGTGTATGTATGGTTTTACTGAGAGAGAAAAAAAAACAGATCTACTGGGCTTTTCTATGCATTGTCCAGCAAAAGTCTCCATTATCCTTCTAAGCACAAACATACCTCCCAAGGCTATTGGGCTTGCATGGGGTTTTGTTCTTATCTCCAACAGTTTAACAAGACAAAGTTGATGACTGGAAAATACTGGCTTCCACTGTCCTGCAGGAAACTCTAAGACTTTCACTGCTGCTGCTGAGAAAGCTCATACACACCAATTTTACATTTAGACCAAATCTGGGAGCTGTACCTTTAAATGCAGGCTGACCTTGAACCTTTCACCTTTTGCCCCTGCTGGGACGACAGGCATCACCATAAGATCAAGTCAAGACATTCTTTACATAGGTGATGCTTTCTCAAAGCTTCATGGATAACACTAAGAGAAATAACATAGTGTTCTTGGCTTATTCAAGAAGTACTTGAGAACATTATATTTTAGAGAACTTCTGTTCTCTAAAGGTTACAACACAAGATCTGAAGGGGACTTGTCTTCCAGGGAATAAAAGTGGCTGATTTGTAACCTATAGAATTGTTTTAACTCTTTTTCTTTTCTTGGCTAACTGAACTGAGAGGGACACCCTAACTTACGAGTTTCTTACTGGAAAAGGCACTTCAAAGTTGTCATGAGAAGAATTTAGAAACATCAAGAACAATGCTTAGTGTGTGTGTGTGTGTGTGTGTGTGTGTGTGTGTGTGTGTCTATCTGTAAAGAACAAGTCAATTGCTTTCAGAGACAGGCAGATATTCCAAGGACCACCTTGGCAAGCTAGTTGATTGTAACCTTTGAATGGCAGAATCAATCGAAATCATATTTGGGAAAGTAGTATAGAAATATCCCTTCCTTCCAAACTGGCTTAATTTTCAGTTGTCTAGTGGTATTCACTAAGCCCTGGAGGTAGTTTCAGCAGGCTTGGCATAGAGAGGGACCATGAGGAGTAAAAACAGAAAAGTTCCATACCATTTTCTCTCTTGAATAAAATAGAATGAGACAGTTTATACTTGACTCTGACAAATACATTCTCTCCAAATATTCAGATAGCCATCGGGCTGTTTCCCACGCCATGCTGTCTCTGCTCAGTGATTTCTTTTCCTTCACCATGTGTACTACAAATGAGCCTGGAGTCCTTTATTTCCAATCCAAGGCTAGTCACAGGGGTATCATGTATAGAAGAGTGTAATCAGCATGCTTTTGACAATCACTGTAGCTGTTGCTCACTATGTTTGTGACCTTTATTTGCAAATGTCACATCAGTCCTAGGACCTTTTAAAGAACTATTCTTGGTTTGACTTTTTGGCTACTATTTACTGGATATATTTTATGTGCTAAGCAACACGGAATATGCCTGTGTGGTGTTTTTTTTTTCCTCCTCTAATCTGAATTCTGTTCCCTAGATATCCTGACTACTAATGTCATGAATGAACTATGATTTTTTCCCCATTTTGGAAAGACACACAATTGAGGCAGAGGGATGAAATAACATTGCCCCAAATCACTCAGCTGGTCTAGACACAGAGACAGGACTCAAAGGCTTGGGAGTCTAAAAGCCTGTATCTACATGCTGATCCTTTGAAGTGAGTTTCCCATCTCATCACCCATGTGGAAATGAGCGGTCTCCTATATAAAGGTGTGATCATTACTGGAGATGCATAAGGGGCAAGATGAACATTATCTTGAATGGTATTATCTTGAACAATATCTTGAACAGAATGACAGGGAGGCATTCCTACATTAAGGGCAGGTTGAACCATGTGGCCTCTGAAGTGCTTTCCCACTGATCCTTACACTTCTGCAAAGGGTTGGCACATATTTAGAGCTGGACTTGGCGGACTGAGTTGGTGGCCATCATGGGAACCATTAGGGAACAAACAGATGGAAAGAGAAGAAGCATTCACCCAGAGAATTCCTTGATTCTTTAACATGTTCTCTCTTCTCCCGGCCTTGGGAGAAATTGTAGGTTGTATTGTTTTGTCCCTGTCCAAGTGAGAGATTCCATGCCTGGAACTTGTGGGACATCCCCTTGAAGCTGCCATGTCTCCACACTGGCCAGCACACCCTGCCATCTTACTGTTCCTGTGTTGGAGTACAGCTTCCCCACCAAGCTGAAAGATGTTCTCCAATTTCTAAACAAGCAGGGAGAGCAGCAGGACAGGAGAGCTGGGTTAATTATCATAGCAGAATGTGGATGAGCCTCCAGGCCCAGAGAAAGCCATTGCCATAGAAATAATAGAATCAAAAAGAAAGTGATTCATCTGTGTTATATTATGTTTCTTTGTCTAGACCTCAGAGGGGAGGGAAACTTATTTTACCTTGACAATTTTTTGAGTGAATATGAGTGTAGTGTGCATGTGAATATGCATGTTCATGTTGGGGGCATGCATATAATGAGCATGTATGTATGTGTTTGTGTATATTTGGAAGCCTAGAGGCTGTGTCTTCCCCTAGTTCATGTCCCCTTAAACACCTACGACAGATTCTCTTGGTGAACCTGGACCTCAATAATTTGACTAGTTTAGCTAGTTAGCTTGCTCTGGGGAGCCCCTGTCTGCTCCTCCTGAGGACTAGGATTACAGCTGGGCTACCTTGCCTGTCCAGCATTTATGTTGGTGGCCGAGACCCAAATGCTGGTTCTCATGCTTATATGGCAAGCGTTTTACTCTTGGAGATATCTCCCTATTCTCATTATGTAAGTTTTTATTTCATGGAAATAAAATTCAGAGCTTCATATTACAGAATAATTCATCTATTTTTCTAATCATATATCCACTATCCATTTCATCCATCCATCTGTCCGTCCATCTGTCCCTCCGTCCATCATCATTTATCCATCTGTCCATCCATCCATCCATCCATCCATCCATCCATCCATCCATCCACACATGCACCATTCCATCTACCTTTCTATCCACCTCCCCACCTATCCTTCTTGTTCTGTCTTGATGACATGGAGCTGAATGGTGGATGTGATGAATGTGCTTCTTTTCACATTGGGCTCAGAGCCTAGTGAAGAAGCAATAAAGACGGGCTAAGAAGTAGGTTATGACAGAAAACTCAAGGTCGCATATGAACATATGGCAGGGTGTTCTTTATTCACACTTGAGTGAATGAAGAAAACTTCAAGGAAAAGGCTAATGTGTAGATTATTTCCAAAGGGATAATCCAGGATTTTCTAGCTCAATTATGAATGCATGTGAACTGGGACAAAGTGTCATGAGGGAAATGGGAAGAGGGTTAGTAGAGGAAGTCTGTAAAAGGAAACTAAAGTACAATGCTTGAGAAGCAAAACAGCTCCCAATGGTTTCTACTTACTTTCTAAAGTACCCAGTTGAGTTCTAGTAAGATGTATGGTTTCTTATACTATTCTTAAAACACTTATTGAGATATAATTATCACTTTGTATCACCCATTTAAAGTAAATGACTTTTATTTACATAGTTATAATCAAAATACATATTATCATAATCACCTCTAGAATGTGGTCATTCTCAAAGAAAATGTCAGGTTCTTTATCTCTCACCTCTATAAGGTAATAATCACTTTTCAAACATTAAAGTGATATTCAGATATAAAAAGTATAAATATCAATTTCTGGCTAACAGATTTGAGACAGTAGATAGCCAGAAACCCATACTTCTAGAACAGAAGGGGGCTTTCTATGTGTATTACAGTAATGAAATCAACGAATATGTCTGTGTGTGTGTGTGTGTGTGTGTGTGTAAGGAAGATGGTAACAGAAAAAAAAGAAACTGAGACATTCCTAAACAGGGGGCCACTTTGAACTCTAAATTACTCTCATTGGGCTAAAAAGACAAATAAAAGCAAAGTAAAATACTTTGTAAAGTACTCAGAAGGAGGACCAGAATGAGATTATCTACTGATTAGCTTCAGTCATCACTCATGGGTCCAGAAAGTCTCAGTGGGGAACCCTATCTCTTTCTTCATGTCTGAGGAGCCATGGGCAAGTGGTACATTGATAGAGAAACTAGACTTGTCCATAGAGCTTCATAGTGAAGAACACCCAAAGATCACTGCAATTACTCAAAATCGGTGGGAAATGAGTAGGGGTGGAGATAGAATGATTTGTAGGTCTCTTGAAAGAAAAGCTACAGGTCTGTACCAGTGATGCATAAAATGGGTGGCTATATCTATGTCAAGAAAACAGACTAGTGCCAATTGTCATGGCCCAAATTACAATATCTTCAAGATATTAAGGCACAGAATGCCTGTTAACGAACTTCTAATCCACTCAGCCACATTAACCTTTGAAGATTGAGATTTAGTACCACTGGAAAAACCTTACCATGATGATACACAGTAACTTCTGCTCTCTTTAAACTTGTCTATTCTGTAGATTCATTTATTGCTAATAGAACTGCCTTGCATATTTTCTTTAACCTTAACTGAAAAATTAGTTTTCTAGCTCCACAGACTATGGCCTGTTTCAGAAGCGGGCTAGGAGGATGTACTGCAGGGAGAACTAAGTCCTCGCTCAGGAGCTTGGATGACCTTCATCTGAGTACTGGGGTTAGAACTTAAGCAAAGGACTATTTTTGTCAACTGTACTTTCTAGTTCTATGATGGGCAATGTGATTTAATTTAGCCTGGATGTCATAAGGGCTCAATGTGACAAGAGACTATTTTCACACATTTGCTTGGGTATTTTCTCTCATTTTGGTCATTCTTTCCATTAAAGATCTAACCATGTTTTCCAGAAAGTATCTCCTCCTCCTCCAAAACACTCAGCTAATAAAGGGAAAGTAATGTACTGAAAACACGTTAGAAAGGAGTAAGGTTTCTCCTAAACCAGGAAAAAAAAAATCTAGACTGCATTGGGAGATTGGAGTGACAGTTCTCGGATGATAGTCCATAGAAGAAAATAAGTCAGAATTGGGTGGAAAGCAATATATCCCACACATGGGAGAAAAATCCTAGATGGACCAGGTAATACACAAGACTGGCTAACCAGAAGTGGGGAGTAAAGCCTCAGAATTGTGGGACTCATCTTTCTTCTCCAGTGATGCAAAAACAGAAATAGCACAGAGAATGGCGTGTAGAGAGAACAAGTTCTCTTTGGACATGAAGGGGCCTTGAAGAAAATCGTGAGGAGTGCCGCTATTGGCCAGTGACTTCTAGGGATGAGAAAGGACAACTGACACCTTGCTGGATATCAGTCCGGGAAGAAGACATCAAGGACTTCTAGCTTCTTTCTACGCAGGGGAAAGCATATGGGTAACCCAAGAAGAAGATCAAATTTTGCTACTCTAATGGACTGAGCCTTAGAATTAGATGTTAGGTTAACAGAAAGATAAGTGTTATACATCATGTACATTTGAGTGGTGTTATATATATTTAATCACACACAAATGCACCTGTAAGCATACATGTTATATCATGAGAGACTTCTACATGGAATAAATCCTCAATATTTTATATGCCAGTACTAACCATTGTAATTGTTATGTTAGAAAAAAACTTGTGGTTAGACTGATTTTTATAAATAAAGTTATATTGGGACACAGCTTTTCATTTGTTTTAATAGTGATTTGTGGCTGCTTTGGACTAATATAAATAGAGAAGTAGAATTTCAACAAAGCTAATATGATCCTCCAAGTAAAAGTTACTTGTTCTCTTTCCATTTAAAGAAAATGATTGTCAATTTCTTCTTTAAAACCAGGGTTGTCATAGGATAACACACATATTTTATGAGAGAGACAGGTAGAGACACAGAGGCAAAGACAGAGGTAGTGAGATTTTGAGAGACAGTGATGCAGAGAGAGTGAGATTTTTGAAAAACTGACCCATGTAGTTACAGTATAATACAGTTGAATCTCTATAGGATAGGGTAGTAGGCTGGGAAGAGTTGACATTCACATCTAAAGCAAAATGCTAATAGAATCCCTATTTGGATTGGGTAAGATCCATCATATTTGACCCACTCTGCTTGATGCTAGGTCTACTGTATTAAACATTAGTCTCATTTGAACACTGCTGTCATTGAGACATCTGAATAACATTTGACCAAATATCTGGGCATAGTGGCTCAACTCATAAACCATATAACCTAACATAAAGCCAAGTTTGCGAATAAAATTAACACCTCTGCCACTGTCCCCCAAAGTCAAGAAGAGGACACAGTCCCCTCTGTTTTTTCCCCTAAAATTTTGACTTCATTTGTTTTGATTGGTTGCCAGTCAATCAGAAAGCAGACACAGAAGTCCTGTGGAAGATTTCATTAGTGTTCTTCAAGCAAATGCATATGATGTGTGGTTCATGTTTCCTCTTAGAACATGAGATGAAGGTAAATATTTCACATTTCACTTCCTGCTCATTTTGGTGTCACACCAGCACGAAAAGGCCAAATCCAAGTGGATTTTTATTTAAATCAGCTGGCATAAAACATGACATATTCCTTTCTTCTCTGTGGGAAAACCAGACGGGCCTAATTAATAAAATGTATCATATCAGTCTTCAATTATGTCTCAGTGGGGAGGAAGAATAAAGCAGTCTGGAAGTCTTTAGGCCTCAGAGAAGGATGTTTTAATTAAATAAACACGTCTCTATTTTTGTGCTTAGAAAATAGCTTTCAAAACAAAATATTACAGTTTCAAGGAAAGGGGATAAACTGAAACCGTTGTTGATATTATACAAGCTTTCCCTTGATTCTGTAAGGTGGGCATGGCAGGTTTTGCCCTTGCTCCTTTCTCAAGGGCAAAGTGAAGACTAAATTCCATTTCGGAGAGAATTTTGAGAACCATAGAGGACTTTGCAAACAGAAGACAACATAGCAAAGAGCCAGAATAATCAAGTTGGCTGCAGTACAGATTTGATTGTAAACACTCAAGGTGTTTAAAAGGGCCCTTAGTGGTAGGCTGAATTATAATCTAAAACAAAGAAAGGAGATGTAACCAAACAGAACACGGGACTCCAAAATGCTAACCTCCACTCTCAAATCTAGAGTCAGCATTTCCTTTGAAAATTGCAGTGACCTGTGTGAAGAGGTGAACCCTGCAGTTTAGACTCCCAAGCTCCCACAGCTGGAAGACTTTAATTAGACAACATATTGCATCCTTAGCCATTTGGGATGTAATATTTTACTAGGCAATCACAGCACCTCTAAGACCTTAGAGTTCATAAAGTTCTCCTGCAATGGCAAATCTCTCTAGCTATCATGGAGGGAATGTGAGGGTAAAATGCTTCAGAAGTCATTGCACTCTGACTTTGCAAAGTGATAAATGGCAAGCGATCCTCACCTTCAGGGTCTGGGAGACATCAAGAACTCTTAAGAGCCTGGGATAAGTTATAGACCACCTGACTCTTCTAGAGGCAGAAGCCCCAGATTATAATTCAGATTTTACAAGTAAAACCTCCCATTAAAACAAAATATGGACAGGGAATTAACATAAGAAATAAAATAATACATGATTCATATACTAAGGTAAACATCTACACATATCGGTTGCAAATTCTGATTTAACTTACAGAGCAACAAGAATAGAAGCAATGGCTCATGCAGGGGTCGTGGCAATGAGAAGTCAGCCATTTCCTCTCCACTGTTGCACCGCACTGAGCAGATTTTCTGATGTTACTAACGTTCTATTTATCACCTAAGCTGTGTAGCTGTCCCTTAAATTGCCAAAGTTAAGATGATTTTGATCTCTCATGTGTGTATATTCCTGACATGTTTCAAGCTGGAAACTCAACTATTGCGGGAGACCACGAGGAAGTGTTTAAAGAAGATCTCACAATGGGAAGAGCACTTCACTTCCTCTTAAGCTGCAAGAACACGTAATGTCTTTGTCTCTTGTCCTTTTTTTCCTCTCCTGATGGAATTTAAAGTCACTTATGAGATAAACCTGTCCGGAGAAAATACAGGGAAGTTCAACTTCCCTGGTGAAAAGATCCATTCTGAGTATCTGTGCCACCACTTTATGGATGGAGTTCCAGATTTAATAAAAAAGAAAGAGAGAGAAGAGGATCGGCACTCATCTCTCTCTGCTTCCTAACTTTCCACGCAGTCATCTCCCGTTCTTGTTACTCTGACGTGCTAGATGGTACTTTCAACTGTGAGTCTAATTAGCCCTTAAATTGTTCTTTTGTTTTTAGGCATTTTGTCATGGCAAAGTAACTAATATAGGAAGTGGGGATTTTGCTGTGACAAACCTAACCACATGGTTCCTACGTCCATGAGACTGTTATATAGCAGGAATGTGGAGGAGTTTGGAGTTGTAAGCTAGACAAGCCATAGAATGCTGCAATCAGAAGTTAATGAGTCATTCCAGTGAGATTTTGGAAGATAAGAACAACATAAGAAACGAGAACAGTTTCCTTTTCTCTTTTATATGTTTTATCTTGTTCTTTGCTTCATTTTCCTTTCTCTCCTTTATTTCTTCTTCCTTCCCCATCCCACTTCTCCTACCCTTTCTTCTGTGGTGCTGAGAGCTGAACCTAGGACTTCACATAGACTACATAAGCACTCAACCACAGACCTCCTATCAGCCCAACATTGCTTCGTCTGTTATATACTAATAATTTCCTCTTTGCTGATCTAACATAGATCATGTTATATGTCCATTTTATGTGTTTTGTTTATTTATTTGAACAATGGAAACAGGGGAAATCATTGATCATGTACATTCATTTTATACTTTCATTTTAGTTTACTGACTCTAACTCATATAGATGCTCAGGTACATGCTAATTTTGTGGCTGAGATGCCCAGGCTACCAGTCTGAGGACTGATGGAATCTGTGAACCTTTGGCTAAGGTTGACCTGAAATCTGCTTTTTTTTTTGTCTAAATATACAAGCTAAGATTTCACTTTCCATTTTTAAATGATAGAGTTTAGATTGAAATACGATAGCATTTTTGACATATAAAACTTTGTGAATTCCATTGTCCAATAGGCAGATGGTTACGTTGCCACAATCATCTCTTTGGGTATTTTCTATAGCTATATTTGGGCTACAATAGCAAGAGTATAACAATTGGGACAGACTGTGCAGCACAATGTGCCTACAGTTCTTGCTATTTAACTATTTACACAAAACACTTCCTGATCCCTATATTTGAGATCAACTCTACACAACAGAAATGCCTAGCACCTGTAGACACATAATATGCCAACAAGACTTAATAACAAAAATTATTATTTACTCCATTTTGATTAGGCGAAATTTTAACAGCTACATGTATGCGATGGATATTGTGGTTCTAGTCAGTCTTAAGATACTCTGGATCCTCTATGGATTTTCAGAGTCTGTAATATTTTAGAACCAGGTGCAGCAACATGAGCCTACAGTCCCATCTAGTTGAGAGTCTAAAATAGACCTAGTTGAATTCAAGTCCAGCTTTATAATTTAGTGATATCATTTTTAATGCCAACAAGTAAGTAAACAAACATATCTTTTAAAATACTTTCCCATTGACATCTCTTGTACATCAAACCAATAATTACTTTCATTTTACTGTGTTTTCAAAGTTTCCCCACCAGCCCCTACCTACTGTATTTTCTTATTCCCTTAAAAGTAGAAATTTTTTAATGAGTTGCTCATGACTTCTCTATGTAATTTTCTCCTAATAACTGTTATTCTCATGCCAATAACTGTCACATCTAAGCCCATAGCCTTCAAATATGGAGTTCCTGAGCCAAGTGCCCTAAAGTCTAGTTTCTGGCTTTACATGTCTGCTTAACTTACCAGTGTATGAACCCAAACATACTTTTAGCCACTTTTCTTGTTGTTTACTTGTTGTCGAAGTGATCTCTTTTTCCTGAATGTTCTAAAAAGAGTCCAGTTGTGATGTTTATATGCTTGGAGTCCTACTGCTGGTGTTAAAATAAAAAACCATTTGTTTTGTTTCAATCCAACTTTTAAATAAGAATAAACCTTAAGAGCATGGGCTTGCAATACAATAGAGTCAACCCTGTTAGCACAGGTGTAGTTGAGCCAATCTCAAAATTGTGAGCATGGACAAACTGTACCTATTACCTATCCGTCTATTTTATGGTGGCATGGGTGGGGGAGAGTTGCCTGCTCCTACTGTTCCCCTGGGTATCAATGACTGGGGCAGGTGGTAGAGCCGACCCTGTGGTCATAAGAGCAGGAGAACTGTCTCAGGTCCACACCAGCTGCAACGCTGGGGAGAACCGGCCCTGCACCACACCATGGCAGCACAGTAGAGCCAATCCTGAAGTTGTGAGCATGGGGGAGACGTCTCCATTTCTTATCTGTATTGTGGCGGCATGGGCAGGGGAAGGAAGGCATCCCCGTGCCCATCAACGCTTGAAGCAGGTGGGAGAGTGACCCTGTGGTCATAATTGTGGGACGTCCATTCCTGATCCCCTCCTGCTACCATACTCACAAGAGCAGGTCCCTCACCTCACCAGGGCACCACAATAGAGTCAATCCTGTTAACTCAGATATCACTGAGCCAGTCCAGAAGTTGTAAGCATGGGAGAGTAGTCCTCATTTCACATCTGGCGGGCCCACCCCACAGCTGCCCAGGCCCATACCCAAGGATAGGATTTGGCCCACCCCATCATCCACACCATCTGTGATCTGCTGGAGCACATGAAGGAACCTAACGCCTGCACACTGGAAGGTGCAGGATCTCCACAACACAAGGTAACAACAGGATATCCAGGAGAAGCCCTAGTGAGGACCCAGCATTGATAGGGTAGTAGAAACCAGACGACTTGAACAAGACCAATGAATCTTTGCCATGAACATTTGCAAGTAAAGATAAATGGGCAAAGGGGTTCACAGCGTGATTCACAGTATCACACTGCAGCTTCTATGATGAGAATTTTTTAAGTTTTTCTCTTTTCTTTAATATTTTTTTCCCTTTTTCCCTTAAATTTTGTTTTATTTTGGGGTTGTATAGGGGTGGAGGGTAGATGCAAAGGGATGGAAATAAATGAGATCAAGATACATGTTGTAAAAGACACATCAAATAAACAAACACACATATCAAACACTTAAAAGAGCACAGACTCAGATCTCCTGCTTGGGTTTGAATCTGAGTTCTACCTTGTGTTAGCTCCATGATCACAGGCAAGTCACTCAGTGTCCCTGCTCCTCTGCTGCCTTGTCTGTAGACAAGTGTTCCTGCATGTCTGCCTCTTAAGTAGGTGCACTGAGACTTAAATAAGTTAACAGTTATAAAGTAATTAAGACAGTAACTTCTAAATGTGTTTAAAAATGTCATATATTTTAAACATTAAAAGTTGTACTGTGGAAAGGATACAGATGGTTCATGCAACGAGAGGGAGAATATTTTGGTAATCTTTTAATATTTTATGAAAATATTGCAACTACTATAAGATATGAGCTAAATTCTGCATATAATATGCTTTTCTGGGTTTCCATAAATAACAGCTACTCTTCGAAACCTTCTGGTAGACAGTTCTAGATATTTAGAAGCTGATATATTTCTTGCCTGAAATTAGCATAATTTCCCCAGCATCCTTCCTGTTCTTCTCTCCTCAGAATTGTTCCTATAGTAGATAGTATCTATTCTGCAAGTGGTCTTTATACCCTCTGTCAGCTGTGAGCAAAGGAGGAAATCCCAACCATCGGTCTTGATGGTCATCTTGTTGGTTTACAAGTGCAATTTCAGCTCTGCTCTTGTCTCTGTCATCAAGGATAACCCCTCAAATTTTCCTTCTTTTGGACATCCAAATCTCATTACCCCCAAACACCATTTTCCCATGAGTCTCTTTCTCCCCACAATCTATTGCTTTTGAGATTTCTGACTACGACTTCATTCTCCCGTGTTCCCTACTGACATGGTCTTGCCTTCTCTATTGTCTTCATAGGTAGAGAAATTGACAACTTGAGTCTCTGTGAATTCCTTACATCATATCAGTGTTGTTACTTTGTACCAAAGAAGGAAGAAAATTGCTATCAACTGGAAATTCTTGTTACACAATTTTTATATTTGAATAATTTCAGATTTAGATAGAAGTTATATAAGTAGAATTTTTGAATATTATGTGCCCAGATTCTACTAAAATCAATGTTCTACATTACCAAAGGTGTATATGCAAGACTGAGAAATCAACACTGCTCTGATACCATGATCTATTTGTGGCATTTGGATGTTGCTGCTTCCCATGTCTTTTTCTTTTGTTATCAGCATATATTAGTTCCCCAAAGCATGCCTGTGTCCTTCACTCACTCAGGGTCTGGTCTGAGATTGTACCCTCCAGGATGGCACACCACCCACAAGGACTTGTTTGGATGTCTCAATGGACACATGCTATGGCTAGCTTATGAGAAACAAAGCGGGAAATGGAAGTACCTAGGCTTGAGCTGGTTTCAGTGATAGTGTATCTGTCACTTTAGAGAAATCATCTCGGCTGCAAGCCTGCTGGATGTGAGTGACCCTGAGGGTTTCTGCTTCCCAGCATCTATCTTCCCTTTGTCGTAGATGTCCTTTGAGAACTCGGTCTTTACTGAATACAGCCCAGTGGAGCCGTGATGTGTGCTTGCTCTCTGAATCCAGGCTGGAACAGTGTGCTGGCCCCCATCTCAGGGGTGATGAGCAGAACAAGGAGACAAGAACCAGGTAATCCTTGCCAGACTCGCCTGACTCCCAGAATCGTGGCCTACCGCCTGCCGAATCCCATAACTTCTTCCCACCTTCAGCCTCATTGTCTCACCTCCTGTTGATTCTTGCGTTTTTCTGACATCCTTCTGAAAACCTAACTTGTAGGCAATGAAGCCAGAATTTCTGTGGCTTCTTACCAAAGAACCCTAAGTCAAGAGTGCAGGAGGAGTCATTGCTGCACAGATTAGGCGAGTTAGCACCTATGACAGTCCGCAATAAAGAGCAATTGCTAGGAATAGCCTAGTTGATAAATCCGTTGAAATAAAATCAATTTTCTTTCTCTTTCATCAAACAAATACTTAAAGCAAACATTTATAGGTGTCAGCTACTGTACTGAAGTAGCAGATGTTTCACCATGATCACGGAGGCAGTTCAACACTTCAGTTCAGGGCTTCTTCCTCAGACAGTGATGAGTGTATTTGTTGGGGACACAGGAGAGAGCTGGCGGGGGTCGGCAGATATCCCTCCAGGCTTCCTGGGGTATTTCAGTCTCTTTCTTCTGCTCACTGGTGCAGCTGACAAGCACACTGGGGAATCAAGCCTGTACTGCGAGATGGCTATCTCCCTTCCTCTCTCCCGGAGCCAGCAACCTGTGCAATCAGTTTGGGATGAGCACAGCTGACAGTCCCGGCCACTATGTGAATGGCATGTTTCTCTTGTGCCGCCACTAGCTGTAAGTTTGTATCAGCACAGCTTGTCAGCAAGTAGCGATTTATGACACTCGCTGATACCGAGGGAGAGGAGGGTCAGGGGATGAAAGTGTGATACATTTTCCAGGCTGAGGCTGCCTATTTTGCCAGGCATGTTATCTGCTGTCTTCTTTAATGTGTGGCTCTGATAACAGTGACATTCTGGGCCCATTCAAAGTTGTGGAAAGAGTTTCAGATAGCTATTCTGTTCAGTAAAATAGTGCCGGCACAGGTTGAGTCTTCTGCCTCTAATAAATAGCTTGCCCGCTTTCACCTCTTTGTTCTGCTTCATCAGCCTTTTACTACACGGCTTTGAGAGAGGATAAGGAACTAGCAGGGAGGGACAAGGTGGAAACAAGAAAGAGTGTTCCACGAAAATGCTTCTCTCTTTGCTGTGAGCAAATACCCTGCAGGAAAGCAGCATAGGTCAGTTTGAGGGTATAGTACATCATGGTAAGGGACACCTAGTGGACCAGAGTAGGATGCAGTTGGTCACACTGAATTGTGAGGGATGCAGCAGAGATTGAACAGGAATGAGGCTGGTTTCCAGAACCTCAAGATCCCCCCGCCCCTGGTGTTTCATGCCCACCACCAGTAATGCTCCAGCTCCTTAGGTCCACAACCTTCCCGAATCGCACCACCTGCTGGAGATCAAGTGTTCCAACCAAACGCACAGGGAGTCAATGCCGGGACATTTAGCATTCAACCAGATGTGATTTGAATTCTGCAGGTTTCAAATGGTCGGAAACCCAGTCTTAGAGCTTTTCAGTCTTTTTAAACACTCCGCCCCCAATTTGTTTACTTTCTAACTCCTGCCATTGCATCAAGATGAGGGGGTCCTGTCAAGTTCTACGATGTCATGACTTCTTATCCTGGAACTTTGTCTTTGTTCGCAGCCCCTAGCTTTCATGCTCTCTGTGTAGCATCCATCTTCTACCTTTGTCCCAGTGGCGGATGACATGCATCCGTCATTAATGCGTGTGCCAGTTCTCTGGAGATTGCCTCATTGTCTGGTGAACTACGGATTGCTAGCGAGGTTCCTGAGAGAGACAGTCACTCTGAAAAGGAGTATGAGGTGCCTTTGAAAAGTGGGTCCACCCCCAGAGGAACCCGGACATGCTTATAAGTCACAGGTATGGTTACAAAACCCTGACAGCAGCAGACGATGGAAGAAGTAATGCGTGAAGAAATGACCCTATTAAATTTCGGTGTGGCTCTGGCTTGGCTTGAGAATTCCTGAAGGCAAAAGTTCGTCAGGAGATTCTGCCAGAGGGGTTGGCCACGAGTGACTCTAAGGAGTTCTGCAAACTGGCTACCTCGGATCACCTTGCTTAAATCACGTGATGGACTTCACAGCATGCTTAATAACCAGCCACGACTTTGTCCCTTGGATATCTGCAAGGCCGTCAGGCACTGAGTAGGCTTCATACCAAATACCATGGCTGCTGTGCGTTCAGCAGGGATGCTGTTCAAGGATGAAGACAGCTGGGGACCCATGGTTTGCAAGATGCGAGCCCATTTGGAGAGATAATTCATCAGGGCTATGCTGCCAAAGGAGGCAGGGTCTGCTAATTGCACCACAACCTTGCCATCTATGCAGGGTTAGAAGGCAAAGAAAGAAAAGGTAAAAGAACAGTCCTTTCCAGACCGCCACATAGCTGAAATTCTCTGGGTTCACAGAGAGGAGGTGACTGTGAGGAGGAGCACAGACAGAATGGCTCTGAATTTAGACTAACTTGCATTCAAATGGCGATAACCCAATATTATCTTTGGTTAGTAAATCCCACAGCCTATTCCTGTATTTTATTTCCTTATTTAAACATGGTTACTGTCTCAAAATTGTTATTACAATAGAAGACATAGAAAGTGCCTCACAGAATGCTCAGTTAAAAGTACCCACCATTCCTAGCAATTAACGGAAGAGGAAAACTTCCTAAAGGGGTTTTCACCCACTTAGAAGAAAGAATGTGTAAGTCAGGCCTTGTGGCAGGAAAGAACATCAGCCCAGCTTGACTTCGCTTCAGTAAACATTTGTTAAGTAGCTACTGTGGATGCTGCTTCCTGCCAAGATACTAAAGTAAATGGCACCATCCCTGTTGCCTCCCTAACTGTACCATAAACTTCTTGACAAGGCAGGCATGCATGAGGGGACTTTGGGAAGGCTTCCAAGGCAGCAGAAATGCAAGCCAGAGGCTCTGTGGAGACCGAAATACCCAAACGCTTAGTAAATGTAAAACAAAGCAGAATGATAATTCATCAGGGATGTGGATGGCCCCTTTCACATCCCCGAGGCCCTGTGCTGTACAAGCCACCAAATATTTGGGAATCTGCTGAAGTATTCAATAAGGCAACGTGCCTATCTCTTTCCCTGCAGAAAAGAAGTGAACAGTACTAAGAAAAAAAGCAATAATGCCGGCACCCCCCCCTTTGTTTCCTCTCCACTACCTCTACTTGAGCATGAGTCTAATTGGTTGGGCCAGCAGCTACCCTTGGCTGAACAGCCCATTTGAGTTAGGTTCCTGCCATTCTTTTCTTCGGAATTCTGAAGCAGCTGACTCCGTGCCACAAGACATTGCCTTTCGGCATCTGCCCCTAGCCTTGCCTTTAATGGTTTTTGCTCACAGGGTTAGATGATACCAACTCCTCTGAGAAGCATTCTTTATCCTCCAGCTCTTGCATCTGACTCCTTTGTCAGCTACTTTATGCATCCCCTGTGATGTTCTGTGGCTCGCTCTCTCTCCTCTGAGATGGATCTGTGGCAGGCTGATCCCTCTCCTTTGTACATGGGTTTGATCACTTCCAAGGAACTCTTTGGGATTTCTGGAGCTTCAAATAAAACCAAAACAAGGAAACAATCCAGCTTTAAGTCCCAGCAGTTCTCTGATGGTTTGTGATAACTGTCAACCCGAGGGAATCTAGAATCACTGGGGAAGGGGTCTAGGAATCTCCTGACCTTGGAAATTGAGAAGGGAAGACCTAGCAGCTGTGGTGGAGCCATTCCTCATCCGGACCCTGGACAGTAAAGTGGAAAAAGGGACCTGAGAGGCAGCATGCATCCATTGCTCTGTTTTCTAACTATGAATACCATGTAACCAGTTGTTTTACGCTTCTATTACCTGGACTTTCTTGCCATGATGGACTGTAATCTTCTCCTATGGGCCAGACAGAACCTAAAGTTGCTGGTGTCTGAGTATTTTATTGCATTGAACTGATCTTAAACTCTCCAGTGCTTCCTGAAACCAGAGTAACTATTTTATATTTCTTATGCTAGATGTCTCTAAGTACTCAGAGGCAGTTAGCAAACTGCCCAGATGCCCATGAGCTAAATCTACAATGATTCTTTTTTTTTTTTTTTAGACAACTGGGCATACAGGGGGTTATGTTATTTGCTTGAGGTCATAAAACTAGTAAATGTCAAAGTCAGGGACTTAGCTTAGGTCTACGTGGGTCAGCTACTCTATAAATATTGGCTTTGTTGTTGTTCTTAGTTAGTAGAGAGGTATGTGTGTGTGTTATGTGGTGTGTGTGTGTGTGTGTGTGTGTGCGTGTGTGAATATGTGTAAAGATATTTAGACCCGTGTCACATATAATAAATTATAAGAACTTCTATAACCCAGAAAAATATTTTTTCTTCAAGATAACCCCCCTTTTTTCAAGGTTCGCTGCACCAGCTGCCTCTGATTCACTGCGGTTTATTTACTCTCATTCAACAAATAAGTGCTCTGTGTCAGGCACTGTGTTAAATGGTGGGATGAATGGGAGGTGAAATTACCCGGCAGCATCATGCTTTGGGCTGATCAAGGAGACCCCTCTGAATAAGATGGGTTTAAAGTAAATGTGTAATGAAAACAGAGGCAGCTGCGCTAGAAAAAGAGATGTGGGGGCCTCTGGAACCCAGTTACAAAGTGCGGTCCGAAACACAGATGTCTGCACTCACTATGGATTTTAGCTAGACAAAGCACAGCGGGAGGGGAATCAATAAACTAACAAGACAATCCATGTCTGTCTCAAGACCTTATACAGCTGATTAAGTTAACGAAACCTTACAGAGTGAAACATCCACACTGAGATCTTTCCCATAGTGTGGTGTGACTTAGTTGGTAGGCACGGGGCTTCTCTATGTACCGCATGTCTGCTCCTTTAAGCTTTGGGCTTGACTGTCTCACTCACTCACCCATATACCTGGACTCCCTCCCGTTATAGGAAAACATTTGTGGAATTAAGACTTTTCTAGTCTACATTCCAGCACAAGTTTTGGTGAGTTATGTCCTTTGCTTTCTTGGGGATTCTCAATTAAACTTCCCTTGATGGTATGTGGTGGGAGAAAGATGCGCAGGGAGGGGCCGCATGGCATCCGCTCCACCCGGTGGCTTTCTGTGTCAATGCTTTGGAGACTCCTGGTGCTGATGTTGCTCCCAAAGTCATCATTAAGCACTCTCAAGTATAAAGCTAAATTCCCCCCTCCCCTCAATCCTTGACCTCTAATGCTTCAAAGCCCTGGAAGACTCAGCCCCTGCTGATGAAATGATGTCCTCTGTCTCTCCTCACAGTGGGACCTGCTGCTTTCTTCCCACATTTCCAATCAGTTTCTGCCTAGTACTTGAGCGTCCCTTACCCAGACTGCATTCATTTCCTTTATCTGGCTCACCGGGTTACATTCTAAAGCCGGCTAACACATGGCCCAAAGACACTGCCTTCTTGGCAGAGGCTGCAAAGACTTTTGCATTTATGGCTTGATTTGGGAGAATTAGGGATAAAGCAAGCCAGCATCTAAAAATAATAACCATTTTAGTGTAAATTCTTGCTCCCCCCCCAAAGAATTCTATTAGTGCTACTTGCGTATCTCTTAACATGTACTTCATGTGATGTCATCGAAAATTTTACGAGACGACTCCAGTCGTTTCGCTGGATAGTCAGTTCATGTGCCAAAGACAGCTGCATTCTAGAGATTGCTGGAGTAGTCACAGACCCAGAGCCCGGAGTGAGGAATCGCAGGGTCACCCGCTGCTGCCTGGCCCATGAGAAAGCGTCCCACGTGATGTTTTGACTACTTCCACCTGAGCTGTTATTGCACAGGGCTGTCTTGAGAGGACGCCAAGAAGGGTCCTGTGAAGAAGCCAGACAGCTGTTTGCACAGCTCTGACATTCTTGCCTTGCCAACCAGTCAGGAGGCCCTAGTCCCTCCCATTCACCCTAAGAACCCAGGTGGCCTAGCTTTAGTGGCTGTGCCCTGAAGAAGTTCTCAGAAGACCGTTGTGTGACCCTGCTTGAGAAACAACCAGACAACCATTGTGTTCCCACGGACTAATAAAGAGCCACGTGGTCATGTCCAGGGATTTTAGATCTCATACAACACATTCTGAGAGACTGGACCCACAAAGGCTCATGGAAGCAGATGAACAGTCTGTCCAACAGCATATAAGAACCAAACAAGGCTTTCCTGAGTGACTGAACTACCAAAGTCTTCAGAAAGCAACCAGGAGACCCTCTCCAGTGCCTGCCTCCTCCCCACAAGACAAAACAAAATAGCCCGGAGAGAAAGTAAGAAGCTAATTAGTTTCATTGCTACTTCATAACTGTAGTTTTTCTACTGTTATGAATCATAATGTAAACATTTTTGGAGATATTTTTGCCAAAGGGGTCACGGCCCGTGGGCTGAGAATCATTGCATTAACCCTTTTTCAAGTAACACAGTTTTCATTAGACTCCGAGGCCAGTAACACACATTTAGCTAGAGTAAACTCTCTCACTATGGTACTCTCTCATTAAAGACAAGCCTGCTGGGAGGATTTTTTCACCTGGTGAGAGACCTTTTTGAATCAGCCTCATTTGATGCAATCCAGTTTTAGATGGACAGTTTAGGACCACACTACTGTTTACCAGTAAAGAAACCTCAAATTGAAATTAGATCAAGAACACAGCTAATAGTGAAACACTTGAAAGTCGGTCTAGTGATGAACAAAGTAGAAATATTTCTATCTTACAATTCTGCTGGTTACCTATATACTCTTAGAGGTTATAAAAACCTGTTTGACGTTAAAATCTTGTTATCATCCAAATTCTGTACCATCTATTATCTGTGATCCAAATGTCCTGGATATGCATTTTTTAATCAGGCATGTATTTTCATGTCTCCCTGTGGTACCAAGATCTGCTTCTGTTACCATAATATTTCTACCTTCTCCTTTGTGGTGGATTTTTGAACATTCCTAAAGCTAGCACGCTTTTTCCCACTATGTTCTCCCTTTGTATGTAGGCCCATTGTAAAACTGACTTTCAGACTTAATAGTTGATGTGTTCATTGAGGTGGTACCATGGCTGGAGAAATTTTGCATCCCTAATATGTCACCACATGTCAAATGTGTGTACTCTTGACATACAGGACTCTATACAGTTACAACCCTTTGACTCTCAAAGAGTCCATTTTAATCTGAACTTTCTTACTTAGTATTAACATCTATTTTTTTTTTCAAATAGGAAGCAAAGTTCCTAGAGGACAAGTGCCTGGTAACCAGTGATAGAGGAAGATCATATGGCTCTCTGGTCTAAGAGTAACAGAGTAACTCGGGAATGGTATATGATCAAGTTCAAAGTACATATGAAATGGGATAAAAGAGTGCAATGCTAGCTAGTAAGTCACCAGTTGGAAGTCAGAAGACTGTGTGTTCTTAGTGCTTATTGCTCAACTTAGCTATTTCCTGAGAAGTGACCCCAAATCTTTGTACCCAGATTTCCCCATTTATCACACAACAGGAGTGGACTTGATAATATCCAAGGCTCCGATGAACCCTCTTCTTTATGAGTGGTTGCTCTGAATGTCCCACAGGATGCTAACAAGCCCTCTCAAGGGAGTCAGATGTAAATGCAACCTGATTGACACAAATTGTGTATGTGCATCGGCATTTCACACTCTACCTCATAAACATAAGCAATATCACATTAATTAAAAAGAGAAGCACGCATGCTACCGTACTCAACAATTCTTATTGAAGACATACATATTCAAAGAAAATTTACAGAAACAGTCTGAATAAGTGTCCCTGGCTTTCTCTGTTTTGTTGGGAACAAACTTTTCTGTGCAGCTCCAGCTCCAGTAAGACCCTTAGGCATGCTTCTGTAGAAGCCTGAGGAACCAAGATAACTCTATTGATCAGCACTGGAAAGAGTCAGAATGGGGGGAAAAGGTCAGAAGCACAAAGTGGAGAAGAGAAATGAGTAATAAAGGAAGGACTAGAGGAGACGCTGCTCTAGATATGGATCCTGGGGACTTTTTTGGACTAGGAATATTTACTATTGAATTTTAGCTTGTTTTGCTTTCATAAAATTTTTAGTATAACCCTCCAACTTTTTCAGGGCAATGCACAAACAGATTTTTTTTTTATTAGAATCCATCGGGAGTTGTGCTGAGTTCTAAATCCCTTCGTGTGTTATTGGATAGATAACTACAGCAGAACAAGGCTCCTTCATAGCGGTGTATGTCAGGCCTTCCTCATAGGTGGCACACATGTCACTGTACATGTAGAGGGTCTTTTGAATTATAGTCATTTCATATTTGTATCTTTGCTATGTTTTTTCTGGTATGAGGCAGAGAGTATATTTTTTTTTAAGTAGTCACCATGAAAGACAACTTCTATTGCTCATGGGGTTACCTTCCAGAACTTGGCAGAAAGACCCTATTGCTGAAGACACCACATAGTTATATCGTAGGACATGGATAAACCAAGCTGACTCTGACCTGGAAGCTTCATTCCTGTTGTCTAGCTTTCTTAGTGCTACATGCTACAAGAAAAACAAAATAAGTAACAGTCTTGCCCAGCTATGAAGCCTGTGAGCTTCATGGATCACTAACTTGCACAATAAGCTCGGACTTATAATAGTGGCACGATTGTCATGGGATAAACAACTACTTATGATTGGATTTGAGGTCCAGTTCACAAGATATAACTTATGTTTAGTGTTGTGCCAAGAACACGTGACTGGGTAGATCACAGTTTTCAGGAAGAATGTCAGGAACTACTGTCTGCTTTGTATTAAATTGTCCCTAAATAATTGTCTTTATATACATAGATTAGTGCATCTCTCAATCTTCATCAGAGAAGCTTGTTTTGTTTTGTTTTTTCCAGAAGATGACAATTACTAAAGAGATCTACAATTGATCAATGTTCAGAGAGCGAGAGACTGTGGTGAACTCGGTCCTACATGGGACAGTTCTAGCACCTTCCTTCCCTTCCAAAGCTCAGTGACCCTGGAAAAAGGGGCAAAAGATTGGAAGAGCCAAAGGCCTTGAATGACTGCACATGACAGTGTTTTCTGGACACAGCAGGGGACATATGAACTCAAAGATTCAGGACCCACATATGAACTCACAGCAGCTGTGACTCTAAGCACAAGACCCACACAAGATCAAGACAGCCGGAATCCCAGGGCAGGAGTAAGAGGAGCTTGCAAAGTCGTACCTCTAGCTGAGGAGCCACTGGCAGTTGCTGGCTAACGGGAGAGGCAAAATCAATTTTATTCAGGGATGTGGCTTTGGCGAGGCTGTCTATGCTCTTGTAGGTGGTCTTACACCATGGACATCCAGGACATCCAGGTAGCACTAAGTGACATTTTTAATCATGGAGTTATTTAGAGCACACGAATTTGGGAGGGAAGAGCAGTGAAAGTAAGATAGAAGGAACTGGAAGGGACGGAATGGGGTGAATTCTATCAAAACACATTATTTGTACCCATGAAATCTGCAAACAATTAAAACAATATTAAGAGTTTTTTTTTTTTTTTGACAAACAAAATTGAAATGACCAGAGAGAGGAAGTGCTTACTGTAATTTAACAAAGGTGGTAAAAAATGTAGCAGGGCTACCAGTTTTAGACCAAGTACAGTGCTAGAACAAAATTCAAAGCCAAAAGTGATCATGAAAGCCGACAGGGGTTCTTACAAAATACGTCATATTTCCCAGGATGGGACACAAGAATTTTGCATCAACCACTTTTGGGTAAAATAACTGAAGGACACAATGGTCTTAACTGACACCTAAAAGACACCCTGATAGAGCAGAATTAGGGAATTAGTCAAACCCATACCAATGCTATTTTCTCCACCAGTCTTTCCAAGACTCCCTATTATATGCACTGCCTCACTTGCTCTTAAATAAAAACAAGAATAAAATTTTGATGTGCTCACCGTGGTGTTGGTACCCTGCTGAATTATCCAGGGGTGTAATCAACTTCCTAATAAGGATCTTGTGAGCCTCTCAGGTACAGAAGGTACTTCAGTATGTTCCCCCCATCCCCCAATTAAAATGTGAATACTATGAACAGGGCATGCATTTCCACTGCACATCACTTTCTGCATCTGAATGACAGGGGATTCTCAATTGCTCACAGAAACTTCCCTCTCATTGCTAGGTTTACAAGCAATCACACCACTCGACACAAACTATAATTTCCTCTTTGTTATCTTTGCTTCCTTCAGACAAACACGATTCACTGAAGATATAAGAATGAACCATTACCCCGATGTAATGGCTGCCTGAGAGAGATAGCTGAGCCAAGATCAGAGATGAGCGCATATTAAGGAACACAAAGAGGATTACACTTCTAGATGAGGCGAGAACCCCACCGTTCGCTGTTTACATTTTCATATCCTCATACACTTGTCTGAACCCTCTAAAGATTTTTACGAAGGAGTACGCAGACTAATAAGGTTAGCTGTGAACAACAATCTAATCCTACCACTGATACTTAAATCTGACAACTGCTCTAATCCCTGCTTTTTATTCATCTGCTCTCTCTCTCACTCACCCACCCACCCACTCACCCATCTTCCTACCCCTCCTCCCACCCACTTACTAACACATTCTGAGTGTCTGCTCCTGGGCTCTGTACCACTTCACAGCTTACAAACCACAGTGTGCTTTGTGGATGAGAGTTTGACACCGTTATCTGTCTTAGCTTCAGTTCCTGAATTTGGATGTACCAAGGAAACAACAGACATGTTTTAGGCAATTCTAATGTCTAGCTCAAACTCCAGAAGATTCTAATTCATTCTTTTGGAATGGGTGGTTAGAAATCAAGAGTTGTTTGTAAATGCCTCACATGGTTCCAATAAGAAACAAAGGTTCAGAATCAAGGGCTTAGGATTTCTAACTAATTAAAGGAGACAAATACTTGTTTTCATTATACAATTTTGACTTCTTTGTCAAAAACCAGGTATCCATAGGTGTATGGATTTACATCTGGGTCTTTGATTTGATTCCATTGAGCTGCTTGTCTGTTTTTATGCCAATATCACGCTGTTTTTATTACTATATCTCTGTGGTAGAGTTTGAAATCAGGAATGATGATACCTCCAGAAGTTTTTTTATTGTACAGAATTGTTTTAGCTATTCTGTTTCACCCTGCCCCATATGAAGTTGCGCATTGTTCTTTCAAGGTCTGTAGAGAATTGTGGTGGGATTTTTTAAATAAGGATTGCATTGAATCTGTAGACTGCTTTTGGTAAAATGGCCATTTTTACTATGTTAATCTGACCAATCCATGAGCATGGGAGATCTTTCTATCTTCTGATATGTTTTTCAATTTCTTTCTTTAGAAAGAATTACAGGAGTCAGAGGGGTCAAGGACACCACAGGGAAACTCATAGAATCAACTATGGGCTCAAAGAGGCTCACAGGGACTGAAGCTACAACCAGGGAGCCTGCATGGGACTGACCCGGGCACTCTGCATATAGGTTACAGTTGTGTAGCTGGGTCCTCTTGTGGGACTCCTAACAGGGGCTGTCTCTGACTCTTTTACTGGCTTTTGAAATCCTACTCCTCATACTAGATCCTAGGACCATGAACTTCAGTATCCATATTCATCATCACATGTACTTGGCAAAGGAGTTTCTACATAGTCACAACCCTAGGGGTTATTGTACACCTGGAATTGGAATTATGATTGTTGCTTGGAAATGTTTTTTTTTTCTCCAGATTGTGCTGTGTTTTAAATAAGTTGGCATCAGATTCTCTAGAAGCTTTGATCCAGGTTGGCGAAGGCAATCTGAACTGAGTTTTTATTCTCACCTCTTCTTGGACCATTTTGCTGCCCCCCCATGACATCTACAGAGACCCCCCCTCACTCCCTGAACCTTTCAATGTTCTTGTTCAAGTCCTCAGACCTCTACAAGCCTCTGGCACTCTAACCTATAAACTAGGCACAACTCCATTGTCTCTCCTGGGATGTAGATTAAATAAGGTAAGATACACACAGGAGTTAGGCTGGTATGAGGCAGAAGAATGTGCTGCAAAAATGCCAGTCACTCTGGTAGGTATTCAGTGCCTTTCATGCTAGAACAGAGAGTCCACAAGAGCAAGGAGCACATTTGTCTTGTTCATCAGTGTGTTCCTAGATCATGTCAGACACACGACAGAGATATAACTTCTAGTGGAAACTATATACATCCACTTGGGCTAGCTATATACATCCATTTATGTGGCTAGTCTGGAAAATCCAGTTAGAAAAGTCTCTGGCTAGAAAGCATAGATTCTGGCAGCAAATGTCATTTCAAAGCTGGTCAAGTGAGTTCCTTTGCAAAGTGTCACCCTGAGGCATTTTCCTTGTCCCCTTCTTCTGCCTGTTAATCTCATCAAAATAGTCATACAGGACTTGAGGGTGTTGAAGAACCAAAGAGATAGCATTGCTTTGCTTTCTCGTGGTCCCATGTTGAAACCACTCAATCCTGGGTCAAGTTCTGTCTCAGGAAGCCCATGGAATCAGGATTTTGACTGTTTGATATTCATTCCTTAGACTTCATTGGTAGCATCCATTCATGTGACATTAGTTTTCTCAAAATTATTGCTCTGATTTGCTTGAAATGGTTCTAGGAGTACCCAAATATCTACTATCACCAAGCAATTAATTTGCCTACAAAAAACCACAGGAGAAGAACATTATATCTTGCAGGGGAGTCAGCCCTAGCAGTAATTTGTCTTCAAGGAATAAGAGTTTATAGGACCTAGTGGCACAAGTCTGCAATCCCAACTACCCAAGAGGCTGACAGAGGGGGACTGTGAATCCCATGGGGTCAACTAGCTAGATCTGGGTTCAAAGAATAGAAAGGAACAGAACAATCAGTTGCAGCCTATAGTCATAAGATAAAATTCTGTCTCAGCCATATAAAAAGGTAGGTAACCATTATGGCCATCAGGGGAAAGAAAACAACGTAATTCATACAGGCTCAATATAATGGAAAGGCACAAACTTTATGGATACATGCAAAAATAAATGGGCATTCTCTAGGATAGCATGAAATATTCAATATGAAAAATTTCAAATCTCATTAGAGTTTAATGTTTTCATTTCATTTCCCACTACGGTTAGGAGAGGGCTATTGATTGCTGGCAGTGGCTGGTGACAGGAATGAAATGTATGCCAAGAAGGGCTCTTGTTCCTGGGATTTTCTCACTCTCCTCCGCGGAGCTGAAGTTTGATCCCCACAGCCCTCCTGTGTATGGCTCCAGGTGTCAGGAAGGACGGTATTTGTCACTTTAATGCTGGCAGACTTCTAACACATTTTGACATGCTGTTTGTTTCCATCTTTCATGCACATAGAAACGCATGTATTCTACATAGATGCATGTGTCTTTGTACGTGTGCTTTTATTTATTTATTTTTTTTTGACAGGGTCTTACTCTGTAGTCAAGGCTGGCCTGGCATTTTCAATTCTTCTGTCTCAGCCTATTAATGGAATTGCAAGGATGTCACACCACACCTTCTCCCCAACTTTTAAATCCCATGACCTCCCCACTCCTGCAACTAAACTCAGAGAAATGATCAAAAGTTCTCTGCAGTACCAATGCTTATATAATTAATCTTTGGGTTTATAATCACAATGCTTAGCGCTTCATTTTGTCGGTGGAGAGCTGTGTTTCTCAAATTGCTTCTCCAAGGGAAAGGATGTGGTTTTTGATCCTGCCTTCAGCTATGAAATGAATGCCTTCCCTGTAAGAAACTTTCAGCAGGGCCAGAGTTCACTTTTGATTTGGGGACCAACATGGCAAATTATTCAACTCACATTTGTTTCTTAATGTCCTATTACCTTTACTTGTACAAAACAGGCTGTTAACCCGTGGCTGGCTATTATCCCAAAGGCATATAAATACTGCAGGCAAATTTCCAGGTTGCCCTACTATTTTTAAGGATGAATAATGATGTATTATGTTAACAATAAGATCTCTGAAATGAATGCTTATCATGCTCCATGTTCCAGGTAATAGCATGTGTGTACATGTGCGTGCACGTGTGCGCACACACACACACACACACACACACACACACACACACACACACTTGTAATCATGTCACTGAAATCTCATAAATTCCTTCCAAGTTTTGGTCTCATTCTTGTCCCCTTTCAACAATTTTCACAAATAAGGAAATTAAAACTCTGTTAAAGTCACAGGCTAGTTGGGCACAAAACTGCCCAACCCTCTAACCTCATATGCTGCTACCAGAGACAACATTTGACCCACTTCCTGACACCTTCAAATATCATTGAGCGGGGCTAGGGAAGTGTTCCCCAGCAGGGTGGTGGAACAGTTGCCTAACATGCATGAGGCCCTGGGTTCATTCGCCAGCATGACAGAAACATTTCTAGACATGGCAGACCATGCATGTTATCTTAGGACCCCAAAATCAGAAAGCTGGGGCAGGATGGTCTCAAGATCAGTGGAAGTTTGGGCTACATATGGAGATCCTCTCAAATTAAAACAAAGATGTAATAATACAGGCAGATGTTGTCAGAGGCCTTTTTATTATGCCTGATGGGAGGTGTTTCAAATTAATAAATCTACTTCCTCATCTGTTGTACAGGAATGAAATCAATACCTCCAGTGTGACTTTGTTTGTTTGTTTTTGAAAGAGGTATTTATGAAAATACTTTAATATTACAAACCATTATATGACTGTGAACGTTGTCCAAATATTCACACCATAAGAGAGGAATCAAGACTTATTAAAGATTCTGGTCTCAACCACCCAATGACAGACTTTTTCTTTAAGGAACTCAAATTCTCTAAGCGGTCCTAGAAAATTCCATGAGCTGTAGTTAGAACCCTAAGATTTAGAACCTTCACACTGGAGCAGATGCAGAAGCCATTTAGTTAAAATATCTCCTCCGTACGAGTCCAATCCATTTCTTTCTCTTTTAAAGTTTATTTATTCTTTTCTCATATATTCCATCCTGACTGCAGTTTCCCCTCCCTCCCCTCCTCACACCTCTGTAGCAGTTCTGCTAGACAGTGACCTTGTCTTGAGTGCCCCACACGGAGGACTGGCTAGGGAGGTACCCCAGCACTTCAGCCAATTACAGATCCCTTCTACTGGGCGGGAGCTTTTGGCTCCACCCCTCACTTCTGAGCACTCTAGGTCATTAGCACAATGAGCAAACACTCTTGTGAGAAAACCACATACAGAGAGGCCTGACTGTGTTCTACCCTTCTTTAGTTAGAGCCTGGCTGGTGCTCCGGGAGGACGTGACAGAGGGCAGAGTCCTCTGTACGTCATCCTCTCCTGACTTCTATCCTTTGGGTGTGCTGTGAAGTGGGAAGCGTACTGCACAATAGCTTCCTGAGTGCTCTGATTGGACCACGTCCATTAGAGCTGTGTCTCGCAAATGCTCCTCCACGTGATGCGGAGCCACTTGCGGGACTGGAGCAATCAGAAGCAGCTCAGCGCCTTCCACTCTCTATTCCCACCTCACTTAGCATGCACATTTTCCGTCTATATCTGCATGTGGAGGCTGGAGGGCATTTCCATTATTTCCCCAAGAGCTTTCACGAGGACCAGAGAGAGCAGCACAAGCTAATAGACAGATGTGTCGAGTTAGGAAGGGCGTCAACCTTTGGCTTTAATCAGTACAGCGTCAATAGTCTCCATCAGGAATAACTAATTACTGTCTCAACTCTGTTCCTCAGATGTCATCGCACAACTCTATCTAAGAAATGTCATCTGCACTTAAACAAGGGACAAGCATCATAATTAAGTTTTAAGCTATTACTTCAGCATGAAGCTGCCACCAAGTGTGAAATGACTTATAATTCACATTTTTTAAAGATCCTGAATTTATTAGCATCTATTTTCCACTCAAGGTTAGGGGTACAGTTTTTGGATTGCGAAAGCCTTCAAATTCCTCGGTTTTTTGTTAGTCTAGAATGCCTGTGGCTGAGCTCTGATGCCAGACAAGGAGACATTAGTGGGACTGGCTATGTGTGTGGAAACAGAAGTCTCAAAGAACTAAAGAGCTCTTTTCCTATGTGAATGAGAAGCAGCAATGAAGGATATAAGTGGGGAAAGGAAGATGGGATTCCTTTATAAATTACATCGGTGGCCTAGAAAGCAAATAAGCACCGTAGGCTATGTGCTTCTCTGGGATGTGCTTGTCACACAACCTATGGACATAAAAAGTACATGAAGTTTTAAGACTGCCTTGGAACAAACAGTGAATATAAAATAACAACTTTTGGAAGATGGCTTATTATGGAAAGAAGGAAGAAAGTGTGTGGCTACTGCATGCTTTGACAGCGCTGAATATGCCAGGGAGACCCTGATATTGCTCCTTCTTTAACAATGTGTAGGAATTGGTTACTGGCCTGTTTGCTGACTGGCTGCCTGCTTTTGAGGGGAGTGGACTATTATCCAGTATTCATATATCCAGACCCCTTTATGAGCAACAGGCAAAGTAGAAAATATCTCAGTCAATCAACTAGAAAATGAAAGTTTAGGTGCATTTGGAAGAGGAAGACCATCATGGGGGCCTATGTTAGGCAAAATGGCCAAGCCAAGCTCAGAGCTGAAAAGTGAATAGAGTTATCCAGGAGAAAAGTATGAGAGTTTTAAATCAAGAGAGTGACAGTGTGAAGGCTCTAAGTCCGTCTAGAGACTGATGGAAAAGGGCAGTATGGCAGAAGCCTACAGAGGTAGTGAACTTCTGACTGAAAAATGTGCTGTATGTAGTTGCCTCCCTCAGAACATGACAATGCAGTGACCATAAATGGATCCTCAAAGTCCCAAACCCACAAAAAATAATAAAAGAGGTAAACGTGAAAAAGAAAATGTCAACCACAAGTTGGAATTGAGACCAAACCCAACACATAATAACTTCATTAGAACAGATCAAGAAGCTCACAGCGAAGTCTGTGGGTCTAATAAGAAGTGAGCCGCATGGCAATCTAAATGTCACAGTCTTGGCTGGCCCAGGAGTGGCAGTGAACAACTACCTCTTTGGTACATGAATATCTGGTGTGGCTACTGTCAGGTGGTCAACAGAGCAGGCCACAGGAAACTGTCACCCTCCAGCACTGCTTCTTCACTCTTTACCTTGGGACCAAGTCACCCTTACTGAGGAAGACTGAGGTTAACTCTGGCCTTGGTCATGCCAGGACAGCTGAAGGTAACCTACATACTGTAGAGCAAGACCTCACAGTTTCCTGTGGCTCCAAACATACTGACCAGCACAGTTGTCCCAACAAATGGGTTAGATATAACTCTAGGGAAACTGACCAGCCCAAGAGGGAAAACATACAAATTTTGACAGTGGATGTCAACTCATAAAGAAATTCCAGAATCTTCATATCTCAGAACCCATCATTCAATTAGTTCTTCATGCACATAAAATAAATTATTTAAAAATATTTACTTTTGATCATGTATACATGTGTGCCTGTGTGTGGATAGATAGGTATGTGCCCATGTGGGTGCTTGTGGAGGCTTCCTAAGATACTCTAAGTGCAGGGGTTATGGCAGGCAATGAGCCATTGGACTTGGGTGCTGGGAACAAACTTCAAATGGATTGTAGAAGCAATAATCACTCTTAAACGCTGAGTCATCTCTCCAGCCCCACCACAGAGATCCATGGTCTGATCGTTCTTAAACTCAAGTGGTGTATGAATCACCAACCATTTCATAAACCTCTAATCAGAAAGCCAGACCTCAATTTATTATTTTTTAAGTTTTTTAAATTTGAAAATAGATTCTTTTCCCATACAATACATCCTGATTACAGATTTCCCTCCCTCCATTCCTCCCAGTTCCTCCACACCTCCCGTCCCCTCCAGATCCACTCCCTTCCTGCCCCTCAGGAGCAAAGACCAGGCTTCTAAGAGATAACAACAAAACGTGACAAAATAAAAAATAAGATGGAGTAAAAACTTTCATATCGAAGTTGAACATGGCAACCCAATAGAAGGAAAAAAATCCCTAGAGCAGGCAAAAGGGTCAGAGACCCACTCCTCACAGTCAGGAGTCCCATAAAAATACTAAGCTAATAACTATACTATAGACACAGAGGACTCAGTGTAGACCCAGGTAGGTGGTGTGGGACAATTCTATATTTTGTCAATTATGTTTTAAATAAATGCTGATTGGCCAGTAGCCAGACAGGAAGTAGAGGTGGGTCAATGAGAACAGGAGAATTCTGGGAAGGAGGAAGCCCATTCCTCTGCAGTCCTGACCCGACCAGACACAGAAGCAAGATGTGACTGCCTTGGTGAAAAAGGTACTGAACCATGTGGCTAACACAGACAAGAATAAAGGGCTAATATAAGTTATAAGAGTTAATAAGAAGCCTGAGCTAATGGGCCAATCAGTTGATGGTTAATGTAGACCTCTGTGTGATTTCTTTGGGACTTAATGATTGAGGGAACCAGGTAGGACAGAAAACCTCAGATAACAGGTAGGCCCAGTCCTTACTGCTTCAGTCTCAGTGAGCCCATATGTTTCTTGCTTAGTTGATTCAGAGGGCATTGTTCTTCTGGTGTTCTCCATCCCCTCTGACTCTTAATGTCTTTCTGTCTCCTCTTCCTCAGGATTCTCTGAGCCCTGAGGGGAGGGATTTAATGGAGACCTTCAGTTTAGACTCTCCCTCCACATAATGTCTGGCTGTGGGTCTCTGCAGACCTCAATTTAAATAACTTGAAAGGAACTATCATTTTTATAATCGATAGTTCAAAAGAAAAGAGAGAGTATGCAATTCATGCAGGATATAATAAAAAGGCAACATTCTAGAATGAAGATTTCTGAAAATTTTAATATGAAAGCAGGAACCAAAGGATCGGGGAATGGGATGGAAAGTATAGGCGGGCAACAAGAAGAATGAAAATAGGAGAATGCCAGAAAATGGGGAAGAGAAGTGGACCATAACCAAATGGGTTATGATGAGGTTGTGAGATATTAAGATTCGTGGAGGTGGGGGCATGCATGTGCATGCACACATGCATGCACTAGTATGTGCCATGTGTGAGGGGGCATCCATAGAGGCCAGAAGAGAGCATCAGTTTACCTAAAGCTAGAGTTATCGGAGGTTGTGAGCCATTGAACATAGGTAGTCAGCCGAACTCTGGGTTCTCTAGAAGAGTAGCAAGTGCTCCTATTAACTGAACCATCTCTCTCTAGCTCCTGAGATCTATGTTTTGAAGCTTCATCATCACAGCACCGAGACCCATAAACAAAGAGCAGATGATGCTTTGGTCCAACATCATGCATGACCTTGGCCAGGAAATGAGATGAGCTTATCCAGGACTCCCTGAGATCTGCCTGTCTTACTGTCACTTATACCACACTGTAATCTAACAAACCACAGACAATACTGGATTAAGAAGAGTGCATGGGAAGAAAAAAATGATTGACTGGCTGGTTTGCTCTTAATTCACTTCTGATTCTCAACTGAATTATTCATCTAAAATCTCTTGTCATCTTGTTCAGCTAACCTCCCATTACTCTTCGTTTGAAAAGGTCTTAACTGGAATCAAACAAGCCTGGCTTCAAGCCAAGACCATGAAGGCTGTAATTAAGCAAGATTTTCTGTCTATATACCCAGCAGGGCCATCTACAGAGGAGGGAAAAAAACAGGAGTCAGAGGCAATTGTGTGTTTTTCAAGAATAACAGAACAATATATTCTACATACTTTACATAATAAATGACAGCAGCTGACATTTTAATCAAGACAAAAACAATAACAAAGTTGCTGTGCTTTCTTTGGAGGCAGAAGGTAGCCCGAGTTCGTGTTTTCTGCTCTCAAAGACAAAGGTACCAATGCTTACTTTAAGCTGGTAAGCCAGTAGACAATTAGGGTAAAAGTGCTATTTTGTACCCTCCTATGATGGCTTTTATTAGAGTGCTATTTCAGTCTTTAATCTCTAATATTAATATAAAATACATAATTGTATTTTTTTAACGAAAGCCACTTGTCAGGGATGCTGTTGGTGATGCCATCTCGCTGTCCCTTTTATGTTGAGATGGAAACAGGCCTACCGTGACAGCTAAAAGTGGCATTTTTCAAGCATGCCATCAATGGCTCTAGCTATTGCAGAAGCCTGAGGGATGTCTAGTAATGACTTTGAGAGAGGTTTGATAGATGCTTTTCTTGTCAAGGCATTCCTTCCTACATCTGGTTCAGTTTGAAAGATTAAAATACCCAAACCACTTAGGGGGAGAAGAGCATTATATTTAGACTCATCCCTTGCTAGTTTAAGATTTGTAAGGGGATGGATATTGCTTATGACAAGGGTTATAATGGTGGGTTCTGACAGATTTTTTTCCCCTTTGATTATTTCCATGGTTCCTACAAAATTCAGAAAGACAGATTCATAGCCATTATATCTCGCCAACATCAGCTAAACGACATTGGGATTTTCAAGACATTCCCCATGGAAGACTGGTCAACTGACAAACCAATTCATTCGACAAAAGCAAATGGCAATGCCTCACTGTTCTTGTCTGGTTAATTTTTGTCTCAGACTTTTATCCTTATGAATTGTTGGGGGAAAGTCAAATGGCATCTAGCCTGGTGACCCTTCTATGAGCACAAACGAAAAGCTTTTCCTCACATAATCAGTTTTTCATATTTCCTTTCCCTCTTTGGAATATTAGAGACAGGAAAAGATGTGTGGGGCTCCCTGGTAAGACAAACAGAGCGATTTCAGTTTCCAGAATGTGCAGTTCTTGTGAGGGTCAGGGATAGGTTAGCAGTGCATGCTGAATTCTGTTGCTTATCTCCATGCCAGACTGTCTAGTTGGTGCCTCAGTCTATACTGTGATTTAAGTATGAAGTGTCTCCCATTGCTTTGTGGATTCCAGACTTAGAAACCACCTGTTGGCCTCTTGGAAAGTACCTGAATCTGGAGAGTTCCGACCTAATCATTGGATTAATTCTTTGATCAAGTCACAGTATGATGATATTATTGAGAGGGACTGAAAAGTAGGAGATGTGGCCAAGATAGAGGAGGTGGATAACTGTAAGGTACATCTGTTGGACTAAAGGTTGCCCTGCTCAATTGCTGAATTTTCTTCCTCTGTTTCCTCGCCACCATAACATTAACTGCTTCTCTCTATCATGCCCTCTCTGCCACAGTGGGTAGAAATGATGAGAAAACAAATATTCCTTCTTTTAGTTTCTAATAGGTAACATGCCACAGTGATTAGAAAGCTAACCAATCAGTCTCACTCCAAGGAATCTTCCCGGAAGCCTGCCCACCTCCAGCATCATATCACCTGTGTTCCCAGAAAGGCCTCAGTTAGTATGCGCCTCAATGGTAGAATATTGGCCTAGCGTACATGAGACTCTGGGTTGTTCTGCAGTACCAGAAGAAAAAGTGGGGTGTTGGGAGGTTCATGTGGGTCCTTCTAAAACCATCTCCCTCTTCCAGAGAGATTCATAGCATTTCTTCCCTAGCCACATGACACACAGGGAGGCCTTTGCTCTATGGCTTCCTCTCACAGTCCCAGAAAGGACAATGGCGCTTTACAATTAACTTTCCTTCTTTTCCTATTTCCTTTTGTTGAAAGGCAGGATCTTGCTATGAATCCCTGGCTGGCCTACAACTTAATATTAGACCAGGCTGCCCCTGAACTCACAGAGATCAACCTGCCTCTGTTTCCCAAGTGCTGAAATTAAAGGTGTGTAGTACCAGGGTCTGCTGACTTTTCTCAAAACCCATCTAACTAGCCATCTCCTCCTTCATTGAGAGCTGTTATTTTAATCCTAGCTTTTGTGGCATTTGTTATCTTCTTCCCACAACTGACAAGGTATAGGGAGAAACAGGCTTTCAATTCCTTTCCAAGTGAGACCTCCCTTATGCTATGGCCTCATAACATCCTCTATAATATCATTTCGGAGACAGGGTCTCCTATGTAGCCCTGGCTAGCTTAACTCACTAAATAGACCTGGTTGTCCTCAAAATTGCTGTGAACTTCCTGCCTCTGCCTCACAAGTGCTGTGATGATGGACACATGCCATCACTCCTGGCTGCTGTCACAGCTTTTAAAGAGCTTCTGATTGGTATAGATCAAGAGTGAGGATGGAGCTACCTTGACTATTGAAGCATCTCTCTCCCTTTGTTCCATTTGTTTCTGTCTCCTCGTGAAAACCAGCAAAATGGGAAAATGAAAGCAACACAATGGCTTAGCCTAACTTAGGGGATTGTCCTTTAACAATTAATGGGAGAAGGGCGGTAACCATTCATCTGTGATGTTAGTAGTTACCCCAAATACAGAAATTGTTTGCATTTCATGTTTTTTTCTTTAATTGAAAACTTATTGGCCTCCATCATTTGATAGAAACTTTTACTGGTAGAAAAAAAAATGTTTGTCTTTGGGAATGCCAGTCTGAGCTGTCAGCCCTGATTGTGCAGAACTGTTTCTCCCCCCTCTCCAAAGCCAACAGTTTCTCAGTTTCTGAGTTTTTCTGCATTCTAGTTTCCTAACCTTGAGAGCTTAAGAGCTATGTGGCATTTGTCATGTGCACGGGCACAGGGACCACATACAAAACAACTTCAGGACATCGAAAAGCCCAATCTGTAGACTAGTGTTGATGTCATGAATGTATCATTCTGACTCTGCAGTCTGCGTCTTTACGACATGACTCCTTGGCAAGTAGCTAAACAATACGTTGTAATGGTCTCTGATCCTTTCAGACATCTACTTGTATATTTTTTAAATTTCTCATTTAAATCATATTATACAACCAAATGGTTCTGAATATCACGTATACAAAACCAAAGGACCCCCAGGCTAAGTTTGTGGGATGCTGGGGATACAGGAAAAGAAAGGGAGGATGTGATTTGTGGAAGATGCCTATAAAATATTTAAAAAGAACTTACGGGTTTTATACCTAATGACATTCTGTGGTATTGTTCTATACACTACACATCCTCAGGCAAGAGGCTCATTATCTGCCTCTCTCCTCTTCTCCCTCCTTTCCAGTTCTAAAAATCGTTATCTGATAGTTTTGTACTGTGACTTTAAGGAGGGTTAATACCCACCCTGTAGTTAATTGAGCCCTGAGGCTATGTCAAACTATCTGGGTACCTTAGGTTTATAAAGCACCGGAAGGCAATCTAAATTTAGTTAAGCACAGACAATAGAAAGTAAAATAATTTATTTTTGTCAACCTAAGTGAGCCTGGTTGAATTCTTGTTTCCCTATTACATACACATATTCTAAATCTTGCACATTCCCAAAGGAGTTTAGCTTTCTTATTTTACATTAAACAAGTAGACACATACACGTACCACACATACACATACCACACATACACACTCACACACATATACACTCACACATGTACACACACGCACACACTCACATGCCACCGATCAACTGTTCCAGGATGTGCTGGGAGTACGAGATGTATATAAGGTTTCTGTCCTATCCACAGAATGATGTTAATATTTGAAAAAAAAACCCAAAACTAAAAGTAATATCATTTCTCAGTTGTTGTACAACATGCATGTGATTATTTTTTATCCCAAACCATAGGATGTACCTTTAGCAACTTAATAAAGTCTTTCAAGTCTTTTGCAGTTATATTTGAAATCGCTTCTACAACTTATTAAACAACATAACCACGAAGAGGAAAAATCACATTTGAATAAATGCTCTGAAATTTTGTGGAGAGTCACAGAGATTGGTTGGGATATTTGTTCCTTAAAGTAAGTGGCTAGAGATGTCCATTCCCTTTCAATCCTAAATCTGAGCCATTCATTTTTTTTTACCATAACTCAACCAGAATCTCATTTGCTATGGGCAAACTTACCTAGTGTTCCTAGGTAGATGCTATCACTTTTTGTGTGTCTACCAGTTTGCTTTATATTTCAGTCCTAGTAATCATCATGTTACACTGTATTTTGGGTTACATTTCTGTTGCATTCCCCTCTTAACAGAAAACTTATTTTAGTGGTCATTTTATCCACAGCTGCCTTCCAAATGCTTAGTACATGCCTTTTTAGTAACTAAGTATCCAACCATTATTTTGTAAACGGTCTCTGATCTTCAGTTTAACTTCCTAGTTCTGACTAGATTAGATATAAGATGTGAAGTTTTTTATTTTAAGTTTATTTGGCTTTTTGGTTCTTAGGGAGCTAGTTAAGGTTCTTTAAATATCACAGCACACACAGCGTTGTCTCCACCTGGCACTTTTTCATTCCGGGTCTCTCTGATTTCAGATTCTCATTCCTGATCCTCTAAGGATCGGAATCCTCTAAGGAGGTTTTACAGTCACAGTGAGGACTCAGAGCAGTGGGCACTCAAAGGCGGCCTCTGTTCTCCGAGAAAATACATATGCAAAACCGAGGGGCCCTTTTCCCACTTCAGATCGTGAGCAGCTTGAGATCAGAAGAACCTGAACAAGGGAACACTGAACATCTTCACACCCTGAGTTGTGAATTTATTAAAATCCAATTGCTATTCCAGGTGAGTCCCTCTTATTGCAAGGGACAGGTTCAGCACTTAGAGTAGCTTTGAGTACAGTTTCTAATCTGGAAAACCATCACTGTTTCAGAATTACCCTGACAGGTGACGTCAACATGCATGACCCTCCTTACCCAGACGGTTATCGTAGCCCTTATTGGTATAGTGAGAATCAGCCCTCTGTTGTGGATTTGAGCGCAACTCAGGGATTATAGACAAACATTTTTGGTGAAAACTGCAAAGCATGGACCATAATCAAGGAAGAGCAAAGCAACAAACCAAAACCCTGCAATGAGGAAGCTATTTCTCCTTTACTGGAAGGAGAAATGCCAGAAGTCTCAACACTGCTTTTTGTGAACAAGTAAGCAAACAAATAAGCCAAAGAAGTCAAACTCTGCTGGCAGCCAAGAGTGAGGACAGGGAGCGATTCCAGGGGAAAAGCAAGCAGAGATGGGTACAATTTCCTGATGTTTGAGCATCTAGGTGAAGGAGTGCTATGGATATTTAAGTTGTTGATTTTAAAGAAAGCTCAGGTTCAAGTTTTCTGTCTTCATCTGACTCAATTCGCTTCCCGTTAATAACAATTACTGAGAAAATCTGTATATCACATTAAAAGAATGTCCACCTGAAAACATTTCACTTTAGCTGCACAGAGAACTTTAAAGATCTATTCACTTACTTCTCAACAAGCTCCTGTCTATAGAGATCTTTTAATAACATTCTTGATCAATGAGATAGATGATTACATCTCCTGAAGCAAATCTCAATAGAGAACATGATACCATAGGACTGTAAGATGTTGACACTCGAGAACAGCAAGCAGAGGGATCGTCCATACATACTTTATAACTCCTGCTTAAATTTAAAATTATTTTAAAACAAGAAGTTAGAATAATGGAAAAGAAATAGATATCTAAACCAAAAGAGAGTTGGATGTCTGTAGATGGCAGGGCTCCATGTTTGCCTCCAGGCCATGGAATGAGGTTAGCGGGTTCCTGACTCACAGTACTTAGACATTTTCATCCTGTTGCATTAGCACCACAACAGTTTGTGGACCTCTATTTGCTGACACAAGTCCAGCACTCTCACTTAAAGTACTTGCTTCCTTGAGTCCAAAGATACAGTGGCAGAAGGTGGCAGAGGCCCGAGGACGTGGGTTTCAAGTTCCTTATCCTTTGGCTCCACAGGCAAAGTTGGCATTAATTAGCAACAAAGAGTAAAGTGTGCTGCTATTCAATAAATGGAAGATGCAAAACATACAGACTGTCTAATCCACGTTAGTCTGTGAACCACATTTGGTTATCTTTTCAATTACTCTAACAGGTATATCCACCCTGTAGCTCACAACTGAAGATAGCCAGGAATGGGGCTCAACACAAAGTCATAAACCTAAACTATCCTAAGATATATATATATATATATACATACACTATATTTTACATATATTATAATATATAATATAAATATATTATACGTGTATATGTATAACAACATATATATGTTAATATGCATATATTTATACACAAGCATACACATATATTGTAATCTGACTGCCTTGTTATGTTGTGTAAACTTCATAGATGAAAAGGTTATGTTTTGGTGCCAACAGGCTGGTCATGCTACAAATGCCTATACTGGCTGGTTTTGTGTGTCAACTTGACAAAAGCTAGAGTCATCAGGGAGGAGGGAGCCTCAGTTGAGGAAATGCCTCCATGAGATTCATCTGTGGAGCATTTTCTCAGTTAGTGATCAATGGAAAAGGGACTGGTGGAAGTACCATTCCTGGGCTGGTAGTCCTGGGTTCTATAAGAAAGCAGGCTGAGCAAGTCAGGAGCAGCACCCCTCTATAGCTTCTGCATAAGTTCCTGCCTCTAGAACCCTGCCCTGTTTGCGTTCTTGACTCGACTTCCTTCCATGATGATCAACACGGCAGAAATGTAAGACAAATAAAACATTTCCTCCGCAACTTAATTTTTGGTCACGGTGTTTCATTGCAATAATAGGAACCCTAAGACAATGCCATTGAGTAAAGAATTCTAGAAAGAAGAAAAGGCTAAAGTATGATATTTTTTATTTCAACTGAACTCAGGCTACCATGATTTGGACAAAAAAAAAGACAAACAAAAGAATAGTGTCAGAAAAACATACGGAAATATTTTTATGATGCCTGTCCTAGTCAGGCTTAAGTGTCAACTTGACACAGCCCACAGTCATCTGAGAGGAGACACCTCAGTTAAGATACTGTCTAAATCAGGCTGCTCTGCGGACATGCCTGTGAGGGACTGTTTTGATTATTAATTGTTGTAGGAGAGTCCAGCCCAGTGTGGTTGGCACCATTCCCCACGCATGTAGTCCTGGGCTATATACAAAAGCTAGCTAAGCATAAGTGAGCTAGAGGCCAAACAAGTAAGAAGCATGCTTCTGTGCATTCTAAAATGATTCCTTGTTCAGTTTCCTACCCTGATGTCGTCAGTAATAGACTGCCTTCAAAGTGTAAGCCAAAATTGCCTTTGGTGGGAGTATTTTTTTTAGCAACAAAATGAAATGAGGGTAATTCCTATCAGAAGACATTACTTTGATCAGTTGTGGATGTTGCCAATAATCTTACATGACCACACTACACTCTCATTTCCTCAGGAACTTTAGAGAGTCCATATTCTATACAAGTTCCGGGGCTTCTCTTTGGTTTTGAGTAGACACTGAAGCTTATTTATCCTCAGCAAACTATGAGCAAAAATTGTCCTCTGTTTTTCACAAACTAGCTCTCCAACATGGACTGATATACTGAGAAATACCCTTTTGCTATGGTTTTGTTTTAATTATGTGTTTACGAGGAGCAGGATGCTATTTTGATATGATATAATAATGATTAAATGAATGTAATTAGCCTTTGTTGTCTCCTTAAAGCGGTCACTCTTTGTGTTGTTAATCTTTGAACTCATCTTTTCTGGTTCTTCACAGATATTTGATGGGCTATGCGTTCTAGTACCAGACTGCATGGTATAACATTAGAACAGATTTCAGTGTAACATGTATACTGTATATTTGGTACTCGGTATCTAAGCTTTTCCAATCTCCAGTGCTCATCTTCTTATAATGACCATCATCCTACTCTATACCATACAATCTACTTATTTGGGGTTTAACATATGAATGAGACCGCACACTATTGTCCCTATGTGCCTGGCATATGTCATTCAGTGTAACGTCTTTGAGTTCATCTGTGCTGTCACATGTGGTCATCATCCTGCTTACAGCTTTTGTGTTGAGAAAAACAATAATAATTACAAGAGCAATTTTGATAGGACGTTACAAAATGGAGTCAGCCGTTAGGCCATAGGGTCAGGCATGACTCTGTCAACTCATTCCTGAAATATGAACCTTTCACATGACGCATCCGCAACACAGGAACCACAAGGCATTGCCTTTGTACTGTAAGCCTCGGGATGTCCATCACTTGGCAACTGGACTCTAACTTTATGGGCTTTGCAGCCCGGTTTACAATTCTTTTCTTACCTTCTCTGCAGTCAATGGCACAGCTAAGCTCAGACTTGCCATGCCTTTCTCAGGACCTTGATTCAGGCTATCTAAACCAGGAGTCCTGAATTGTTCTCCCAACAACTCCAGAGACAGCCTTTCTTCCTGATGCAGTTTCTGAGTCAAAATTCAGAGACATTACACATCTGCCACATTGTCTTCATCCATTCATCCATCAAGACACAAGTGAGTTGATTCTCTGCGTTGGCTCTTGTGAGACTTGCTGCGCCAACTGAGGGAGTGCAGATTCTGGTGTATGTACTGACTTCATCACACATGTATAAACATGCATGCACATACATGCATGCAGGCAGGACAGCTGGCTTGTAAACTGCAGCTCTACCTGTTTGGGATTCTTTTTGGTGGTGGTGGTGGGGAGTTCTCATTCTCTAAAATTTTTCTCTTTTCTCTCAATTTATTTCCCTTTATCCTTAGGGAGTATACATTTTGAAGACATGCCAGGGTTTTGGGCACGAAGTGCTATATTTGTCACGGCTGAGAATATGCTTCTGTTAAGGGAATACAGGCTCCCTATGACTGTGGCCATTTCAGCAAAGCGTGGCATGGATCTAGAGTCTGCATTCTGAAAGAGTAGATACAGCCTATGCTATGCAGATGCGTCCGATTATAGTTGATGTCTATTATGAAGTAGCTAGCCTTGTCTGTCTTCTTGTGATTTACCACTGGTGTCAGGTCAAAGAACTGTCAAACACAAAGAAAGCCAGCATTCTCCCGGCTTCTGGGTGATTATAATCCAACCTTGGAAACTAGAGTTGTATTTACATCGACATAGCACTTTGAATGTGTTTACCTTGTGGGACTGTCAGAACCTAGGATGGTTTTTAGGACATACCTCTATGTCCATTCATGTGTGTGTGTGTGTGTGTGTGTGTGTGTGTGTGTGGCATCTCAGGTGCCTCCCCTGCTAAGACCCACACTTATGGACAGTCGAAGAGCAACAGAGTCCCAAAGACTATCTATAGAACACAGTCCCAGCACTATCAGATGTCAAGTACTAGACATTCTGTTACATGGGAAACATTTGAATTGGGTTTAGAAGCCTACTTTTTTTAGTAAGACTTTTGGAACAGCTGACCAAACACAAGCTGTGATTCACTTTCTAACTCTATACCTTTGTAGCAACCTAGAAATAAGCAATAAACAGACAATGCCAACCCAGAAATCTAATCACCAATCACCTTTACAGAGCTGAAAGTTCTCACCACAGACCTGCAATTCCTTAAGCACTAACAACAACAACAACAAGAACAAGAAGATAAAAAAAATTACTGTCTTCAGTAATTCTCCAATCTCTCACCATTAACATGTTTCATACAAATTAAATACCAGCATTATTCAAGATGAGTCCTTGACCAGCCACAGACAGGAAACAGCCACTGATCAATGCAAATTGAAACCAGAAGCTTACCTTAATTCCTTGAAGGGGTCTGCTCTGACATTAGGTGTTTCTATGGATTTGGGAAAGACTGTGCCTTCAGCTCCTACAGAGAAAAGACAAAATAGACATTGTGCATGTGGGGTGACCCAGGGCATTTGTGGTATGCGGATTAGAGCTGAGAGCCTGTATATCGACACTAGCTTCAGGGCTTCTGACAGGACAGTGTAGAATCAGTTCCTGCAAGCAACCCCTGTAAAAACTAAGGACAGCTCCTGTTGTTACATCAGAGTGAGGCTAGGAAGCAACTTGGCCCCCCTTGGTTTCCAAAAAGAAAACAAATAGAAACATTTTAATTAAAACACAATCACATTCTATTCCTTTTCCTTTTTCCTCCGCTAGCCCCTCCAGTATTTCTCCTCCTCGCCCTCAAATTGATAGCTTCTTTCTCAAAAAGGAAAACATCTTTAGAGAAGATGCCTTGAAACGGGAAAGGTTAATTCTTGTCTCTTATAAATTATTAATGGTAACCTGACTGGAGGTTTTGAATGCAGTCTCCAAGGCCCTCTCCCTGCAATGCAGTACAAAGTGTGTCATGTGGGATTAGACAGCAGTGTTTGCTGTGTGTCAGGCTAAAGCTTTTTCCGTAAATTAAGTTGTGCATCATGGTCTTGAAAAGATATGCAAATGGACCGTTATGGGAGATGACTTGAAGTACATATTTCTATGCTATTAACATTGATCTCCAGCCCGATTGAGGCATTCAGCTCCTGCTTGAGTCTCAGCCTCTGACTATTCCACTCGTCAACATCAGCTGAACCTTTCAAGCTACAAAACGTCATGATCATCTATCTGATTTTTATGGTCCCTAAGTGACTTCAAATCATTTAACCAACAGTATATTAGGAACAATTCCCTGGATATTAGCTTTTCAATTAAACATAGCTGGGGTGGTATCCTGTACTTTGAAGGAGTTAAGCGCTTCATATTTGATGTATTTCTTTGATGCTGCTAAGAAAAAGTGGAGTATTTTGCACTTATGTGCAACTTTCTAGAACCCTCTTGCATGTTTATGCTGCCTAGATTCTCCAACATTTGCGAGTATTACCTCATTTTAGATTCATCCTGGGATAATGATGTGGCCATAAAAATGAATTTGTCTATTTACTTTTGCAGCAACTGCGAAAATATTCAATCTTATGATAGCAACAACAGACTGTTGCAAGCACAGTCAGAAAATAGGGCCTTCACCTCGCATTATAGGTAGCCAGTGAAGGAATAGCATGATGATGAGCAGACACTTTGAAGGTATTGATTCTGAGTGAATCCTATTGATTCCATCATATGTACTTGCTCATGTTTCCTACAGCAACTCATTGACTTGACATATTCAGTGCTAGGAACCTAAGTGTGGGCCATTTCAAACCTTTCTCACTCTAAAGATACTCCTGTGTGTGTGTTTGTGTGTGTACATGTGTGCACAGGTGTGCTCAAACATGCACACTCATGTAGAAACTAGAGTTGACATTGGGTGTCTTCTTCAATGACTTCCCACCTTATTTTTTGAGACAGGTTCTCTCACGGAACTTGGAGAGTGGTGTTGTGGCCAGTCTGGTTATCTAGCAAGGCCTTGGGAGCCATCTGCCTCTCCCTCCCAAGACCAAAGTTACAGATGTTTGCCACCAAGTTTGGCTTGTACATAGGTACTGGAGATCCAAACTCAGGTCCCTCATGTTTGCCTAACAAACATTTTATGCACTGAGCATCTCTGCAGTACTGACATTATTCTTCCCTTTTAAGATTCCATATAATTTCAAACACACTGAAGCATGCATATAATGAAATCTGTACACTGTTATACAAATTACATAAGAATGTTCAAAGTTTTGTTATGCATAAATTATTAATATTGCCCCAGAGATTTCCACATTGTATTTTTTTAATAAGTGTAGAACGAACTGGATTTTAGACTATCATGTAGCTTTTGTTAAATATGTACAAAATTTGTCTTTGAAGAATGTATTCATTCTCTCTTTGCTATGACCAAAGGTTTGCCTCACAGGGCTATTCAACATTCTGACACTGTGAAATGATGTCACCACACACAATGTAGTCTACATGTGTTTGGCCATGTTCATAGGTGCACATTGTGGCTTATGAGCCACAGACTGTATGTGCTTGGCTCATGGTTTGAGGGTATGGTTCCTTACAGTGGAGAAGGCATGATGGCAGGAGCTGGCTTATATCTACTCAGTTCAGGAGGCAGAGACAAGGGGGATGCCAACATTCAGGTGGCCTTTTCCTTTTCCCTTTTTTATCTAGCTTGAGGCCCCGGCCCCCAGGATGGTGTGGCTCATATTTTTCCCACAAGTTAATCCTTTCTGGAAAGTCCTCATAGGTAAATCCCAGTGTGTCTATCTAACACTCTCGAATCTTCTTTAAGCAATCAAATTGACAAAAGAAATTAATCATCACAATGAGTATATATTTTGGATCTCCAGCATTGCTGGGATACTTGGAGATGCATGTGGGACTTGGAAACTGTGGAACTACCAAGGACTCCACAACCCTACAGAAGTCACATGGTGATGTTTCTCAAGCTATGTGAGGCCCTGGGCACACCCCTCTTCATCTCCTGTTCTGAAGAAACTAAATCACTGCGCAGAGATTTCCCTTACTGAGATATAGCAATGTTCCTTCTACCTGTAGTTCTGCTATATCTCAGTAAGGGAAGGAGTTAGTTTGGCTGCACTGTTGGGCTATTTAAACTCCAGTTGAATCTCCTTTTCCTCTACCTGGAATTCTGCAAAAGCAAAAGGAGTACTGCATTCTTTTTTAATTCACCCTTACTCGTCTGGCTTATATGTATGGCAACTGTTTCTATCTATGGACAGCCTTCACAGCAGCTGTGACTCTTGTTCTTTTGCCTGCCTTTATGTACACCTGCACCTTCATTTCATATGCGATCTGGAGTCTGCAATATGGATACACAGTAGAACAGAGGCTACATTACATCTCACTAAGCACTCTAACTTGAAGAGTGGCATTTTCCTTTTACAATGACTTTCAAACACCTGACCAGTTTCTTTGTCCCAGCCAAGCTCTGGCAGGCTCGGCTTCTTCATTAGCCAAGAACGACAATCAAAACTCACTACTTTAGTTGTACACCTGACTTTACTAAGTTCAAGGAGGATCTACTTATCTGAAGCTCACGGCTTTTGTCTCTGTCATTCCTCTGAGCCAGTCCAAGGGGGAAATAAGTGACCATGATGCGATGTCTCAATACTTTGCATAATAATGGTGTGTGAAAAAGACAGTATACTCTGACCAGCAGAGTTCAGGGCCAGTGTTCTCTGATCCAAAAATACCTTTGCTATTCCATGACTAGGAGAATATCTTTCTCTCTGCCATATCCTCATTGCCCAACACAACCAAAGGCAAACAGCAGGCACTCAACACAAATTTATAAAATGACTACAACATTTATTGGCACCCAGCATTTTTATGTATCTTGCAGATCTTATCCTATCTCTATCTGTGTAAGTAGGTGCAGCTTCTTTGGGCTGCTGCCGGGCTGGTTTCTGATTGATGGTACAATTCCTCTGAGAAAACTCAGTTCCTGTCATAAGATTCCTTACATGATACTATATATTTTAAGAGAGTGTCCCAAATTACAATTCAAAATATTATTTTAACTCTACCTATAAAATAAAAAATACTGTACTAAAGGAATATGATAAAGGCTACATAAACGACTTCTTTTAAAGTCAAAGGTATTCAGGGACTGTAATCCCTCCCAACACCAAGGAACCACTTATCTAAAGGCTGCAGCTAAAATTCACTTGGGTCTCATAAGCACATCTGCAGTGACACCTGCAGAGTCTCCCATGTGCATGTGATTATCAACCCACCTTTAGCTCCAGGACCCTATCACCTTGCTTTGTCCATGCTAGGCTATTCTTGTTTGAATATCAAGTTTCTTTCCCAGGCTTTTGTGTTGAATGGTTTGTTCCTAGCTGTTGGTATTTTGGGAAGTGTTAGGAGGTTCAGGAAGGGCTCCCAGCTGAAGAAAGTGGAAGTGGGGACATGCTATTGGAGGCTATGCCTTGTCTTAACTGGGTTTGGGGGCTCTGTTTCCTTCAGCTTCCTGCTCCCATCCCTGACTGCCATACACAGTCCCAGAAACACAGAGCCAAATGACCACACTCTGAACTTTCTGATGCAAGCCACAGCAGGCCCTCTCTCTTTTAACTTGCTTTGATTAGGGATGTACAGCTAACTAGTTAACCCAGGTGAATGTACAGCTAACTAGTTAACCCAGGTGAATGGAGCACCTACTGAAAGGCAACCAACACCAGAGGGGTGTCTCTGGGTGGGAGAGGGGCTCCCTGTGGGAAGGGAGGAAAAGGCAAGACTTCCTTCCCACACTTTTTCACCTCTCATCATCCAATCTAATAACCTCTGAGTTGTTCTGTGCTGGGATTTTGCCAATGGAGTCCTTATGTCCTGCACACCAAAGGCCATGCCTTTAGACTCAACTTTCTAGAGGAAGATATAAGTTTGCTGAGGGACCTTGAACATGACATATAACTCCCATAATGCTCAGTTTTCTTCTTGGAAAAGAGAGAACATAGGCTGGCAAAATGACCCAGTGGGTAAGTCACGAGTCATGTGAGGCTGAGCACCTGAGTTCATCTTGGCAGTCACGTTAGAGAGGGAGACCCTACTCATGGACCAGTCTTCAGACATCACTACTACACATGGTGTGGTCTATGTATGCCTCGTGGTGAGGAGACTGAACATCTTATGGATGTGTAATCTGTGCCTTGGGGACATGGAAGCTGTACTGTAGTCACAGCACTCAGGAGCTTGGAGATACGGAAGCTGTACTGTAGTCATAGCACTCAGGAGCTTAGGGTTGGGAACATGAGTTCAGTCTTGGTTCCAGACCCAATGCTCTTATCGATGGCTCTGGATCATCTTTCAGCAGCCCCGTCTGCCCTGTGCTTAGTCCTCTTTCCCTGAGTCTGAACAAATATCGAGGATCATATCCTCAGGTGGTGCTTGCCTTACAATCCAGTTATCTGTCTTCCCATACCAACTCATATTTGCAATGAGATGAGATAGTAACAACTTTAAAAAATCCTATTTTTAAATCCTACCAGGTTTCTGATTTCACAGTTCTTATTTTTCTTGATAGTCATCAGTGATACAAATCCCCAAACCTGTCTTCTACCCATCCTTGGATAATATATTATTCTTGGTTTTATTATTTCAAAAAGGCTCCTATTAAAATGATACCTGCTTATTCTTTCTTTTGACACAATATAATTTACAGGCAATAAATGTTCATAAACAGTTTGACTGAAAAATCCATAAAACCATTTCAGCTTTATTTTAAGTTCCATTTAATGTCCCTCAAAAATGATTTTATCGATGTGTTTCCATTAGTTGGTTCTCTGCCCAATAACTTAATTCCATGCAATCAATCAGGAACTTATAAAGCATGTGACAGGATCTATCTAAAGTGTCTCGAAGCACCATAAAGATCAGCACAATGACTCTTTCCCTACTAGCTCAAGTACGGGGTATACTTGTAAAAAAATCTTGAATGTACTATTTTATTACCATAGCAATGGAAATATAACTTCTCTAGAAAGGACATTCAAGTTCAGGGCTCAGGGTTACCACAATAGCTTTCCCTTGAGAAGTCCTACATGTCAGGAGACCTGAGATCTAGTCTTCCCTCTGTGGTCTGTTACGTGGAAGATACAACATACTGCCTCTCTAGGTGTTGATTTCCTCAACCGTAAAATGAGATGAGTTAAGTATTAGAGGTGAGCGGTACCTTCTGAATCTAAAATTCTGTGAAGTCACCACCTGATATAAGCAGACTTTTATCCTTGCCCACCTCCTTTTCCTCCCCGAGAAACAAAGAACTCTAGAATATATACATAAAGAACTTTTGCAGTGTTCTAGATTTGTGGTACCAGGGCTTGGATCTAGGTTCCTGCACATGCTAACTGACTGCTACACTAGCCCTAAACTGCATTTAATTGGCAGAATAAAACCACCAGGAAATAAATCCTATAAGAGATGAACTAGCAGAAAGCAACATTTATTATAGAGGGAAATAATGAAACAATAAACATTATATCTAACTTCTTAAAACCCCCAAATGGTGTGGGATAATGGTCTGTATTCTGTCAATTATATTTTAAATAAATGCTGATTGGCCAGTTCCTAGGCAGGAAGTATAGGCAGGACAACCAGACAGGAAGTGGAGGCGGGTCAAGGAGAACAGGAGACTTCTGGGAAGAAGGAAGCCCATTCCTCTGCAGTCTTGACTCAGCCACAGAAGAAGCAAGATGTGACTGCCTTGCTGAATAAGGTACTAATCCACATGGCTAGCATAGACAAGAATAATGGGCTAATATAAATTATAAGAATTAATAAAAAGCCTAAGCTAATGGACCAATCAGTTTTTAGTTAATATAAACCTCTGCTTGATTTCTTTGTAACTTAGAGATTGCGGGAACTGGACAAAACAGAAACCCCAACAACACCCCAAAGTAATTTGGAGAAATCCAGAGCTAAACATTAGGCCTTCTGTTTCCCAGTCCTGATTTGTCAGGAAACAATATTATTAACCTTTTGGCCATGCTCCCCATCACTGTTTTTCAGCTTGGCTTCCTTATCCATTTTATAATCCAATATTGGTATAAAAAATATATTCTTATTGTACCCAAGTTAATACAGTTGTTTTGAAGTTATATAAAGTGGGGATGGGTGGATTCCATGCTTTGCAAGGTCACTTCCAGCTCTGTTCTTTCATAATAGTTTAGGTAACTGTCTAGATGACACACCCCATGAGCCAGCACAAGATTATGCTATGCAGCTAAAGTCAAAGTTCAGCTCATTCAGCATGTATGTGTTGAGGAGACAGCTGTAAGTCTTAGAAGCAGGGACACACAGTCTCAGAGTGGTAGAGCAGAACAACCTCCACTATCATATTCTGACAGGTAGAAATCATTGGAAATCAAATGAGCTCAGAAATAAAAGCTATAGATTGATAAAGAGGCTAGGAGTTACATCATCATGGGGACATGGCCATTTTGCCAGCCCATGTTCTCTCTTTTCCAAGAAAAAAACTGATTATCATGGGAGTTTTATTGGTGTGGGAGGTCCTTCTGTTTCTGCGTTGCTTTTATTGGTTAATGAATAAAGAACTGCTTTGAGCCTATGGCAGGAAAGAACAGAACTATGGGGGAAAGCTAGGCTGTATGCTGGGAGAAAGGACAGAGTCAGAGAGAAGCCATGGAGCTGCCAGAGACAGATGCTGGGAACTTTACCCACCAGGCCATAGCCACGTAGCAATATACAGATTAATAGAAATGGGTTAAATTAATATAATAGCTAATAAGAAGCTAGTGCTAATGAAACACACAGTGATTTAATTAATGCAGTTTTCTGTGTGATTATTTTGGGTCTAAGCTAGCTAGGTGGCCGGGAACAACAAGCAATCCTCCTCCAACATTTTATGTCATTTTCAAGGTCCCTCAACAAATCCTTGAAATTTTTCTAAAAATCATGCATAGCACTCAAGTTTTCAGAGAACTAAAGTTTTGCTGATATCTGAATAGTCATTAGGAAGGAACATGCCAGGAGAGGGATGTCATAAAACAAGAGAATACACCAAGGCCAGGGAGTTCAGAAACACAACTAATAAAGAATATAGTGGGGTTTGATCATATTTAGAAAGAGGCAGCATGATGAGTAGTAGAGTAAAGGAAAGATTCCAAGGAGTGCAGTGTTCTAGAGGCTACAATTAATTTAATCAAGAGATGTGATTTGATCAAATTCAGATTTTGAAAAGATTGTGTAGCTGCATGTTATGGACTGAGTGTCTATATTAACCAAATATTAATATGTTGAAGTCTTAATGCCATTGGGATGGCAGCACAAGATGGGGCATTGGGATGTATGTTGGTAATTTTTTTGTCAATTTGACACGTTATTTTGGAAGGGGGAACCTCAATTGAGAAAATGTTCCAACTACATTGGTCTGTGGGCAAGCCCACAGTTTGTTTTCTTAATGGATAGCTAATAGGGGAGGGCCCAGCTCACTGTACATAGTGCCAGCTTTGGGTTGGTGGCCCTGGGTTCTATAAGAAAGCAGACGGAGCAAGCCATAAAGAGCAAGTACTTCTTCATGGCCTCTGTGTCAGTCTCTGCCATGCTTGAGTTCCTGCTCTGACTTCCCTCACTTACCTAAGTATATACTTCTCTCACTTACCTAAGTATATAAGACAAAACGAACCCTTTCCTGCCAAAACTGCTTGTTTATTGTGTTTTATCAAAGCAATAGAAACCATAACTAGAGCATGGATATAACTAGATTTTTAAAGGATTCATGAGGTTGGAACCCTGATGATGGGATTGGTGCTTATATAAGAAGGAATACCAGATACGTCCTTTTTCTGTTATGTGAAGTCACCTGTCTACTGTTCCAGGATGAGAGTCATAAGACAAGACAAAATAGCTCTCATTCCCCTCTCTAATGTGAGGAGAGCCAGAAGCTGACCATCTTCAAGTCAGGGAGAGGAGTCTGGCCATTCTGACACCAGAATTTAGGCTTTCCCACTGTCCATGTCCTCTGTAGAGCCGTGCAGTCCATGCTGATAGTGACATTCAGATGCCATGCTGCAGCATGGAGAAGACAACCACAGATGCAAAGAAAGATGTGCAGAGCAGGGAGGGATAGCAGAGGGGCTAGAGACCTCAGAGAGAGGAAGGGAGGCGGGGCTAGAGACCTCAGAGAGAGGAAGGGAGGCGGGGCTAGAGACCTCAGAGAGAGGAAGGGAGGCGGGGCTAGAGACCTCAGAGAGAGGAAGGGAGGCGGGGCTAGAGACCTCAGAGAGGGGAAGGGAGGTGGGGCTACAGACCTCAGAGAGAGGAAGGGAGGCGGGGCTAGAGACCTCAGAGAGGGGAAGGGAGGCGGGGCTAGAGACCTCAGAGAGAGGAAGGGAGGCGGGGCTAGAGACCTCAGAGAGAGGAAGGGAGGCGGGGCTAGAGACCTCAGAGAGAGGAAGGGAGGCGGGGCTAGAGACCTCAGAGAGAGGAAGGGAGGCGGGGCTAGAGACCTCAGAGAGAGGAAGGGAGGCGGGGCTACAGACCTAAGAGAGATGAAGGGAGGCGGGGCTAGAGAACTAACTCAGAGAGAGGAAGGAGAGTGGATAGGCTGAGGAGATACCTAGGAGGAAAACACCAGGATTTAAGATTGCACTGTACAAGAGGAGGTGGAGGGCTGATCACAGAGCTCTAGAAAGACCCAAGATGGGTGCTCATTCCATGTTAACAAGTGTTCAAGGCCAGCTATGGTCACTGAAGCCATAAACCCCTAAAGCCATATCCACCCATCTGAATATTTGATATTTTATTTATAAACTTCACTTTAGTTTTCTTATAACCAAGAAACATAAGAAATTTTATAACCTCCTGCTGTATTTATAAGTTTAGCAATTATAGAAAAATCAGAAATAATTAATTGAAAATGAACACACTCTGTGAAAAATTACTTTTTTGGTTAAATTATTAGATAAAATGGTTTTCAAGTAACTATTGTTGTTAGAATTCTTTCTAGAACATGTGAGATAGATTTTGCCTAATTCCAGAATATTGAACTTGGATATAGATTAATACTCCAATATAGTGTACCTGAGATTGGAGATCCATTTTCACATAAACTGGTACACTTTGCAGCACAGGAGTCATGGTAGGAGTGGAGTAACTCGTCAGACAATGATTCCCGGAAATCCTCAGAAGCAACTCTTTCAGTATTAAATTCTCTTTGTTTCTCTCTCTCTCTCTCTCTCTCTCTCTCTCTCTCTCTCTCTCTCTCTCTCTCTCTCTCTGTGTGTGTGTGTGTGTGTGTAAGTGTACATTTGTATGAGTGCACAAGTGTGTCTCCACACGTAGAGGCCAGAGGTCAACTTCTGCTGTTGTTCAGAGGCTACCCACTTCTTTTGCAGTCAGGGCTCTCACTGAGACTAAGGGCTTGATGATTAGGCTGGGCGGGCTAGCAAATTTCAGAGATCCACCCGTTTCTGCTTCCCTAGGAAGTGGGGTTGTACGCCGGCACCACCACACTGGCTCTTTATAAGGGCGTGGGGATCCGACAACTCAGGTCCTTGCACTTACGTGGCCAGCACCTGGCTAACAGAGCCCTCTCCCCAGCCTCCGCATCTAATTATCAGCTCGAACTCTGGGCTTTCTCCTGAGAGCAGCATGCCTTTCCCTTTTCGCAGGGAAAGGCTGGGTTATATTTAGTCAGAGCTGTGAAGTGAGCCGAGAATTAGAGGACGCCGAGTTTTTTCAACTTCTGCGATTGCCGTGGTGAAAATGGAGGCCGCCGTCTCAACGTCTCTGCAGACCCGAGGCCTAAGTATATCCTAGACACCAACTTTTCATGGAGAAAGTCACTTGGGGCAGTTTAATCACAGCGTGTCTTCCCTAGTGGCATTTATGCTGCTAATGCAAAACATCTGTAGCTGTTGTGAGCAGTTTCTAGGATACACAGAAAATATTTTCTTTGGGGAGATTAGGTCGTATTCTCCTGCCCTAAAAAGAATAGGTAATTAATCCATTCTGTCAGCATTTGCAGAAGGCCTCCTCCATACATGGTTTATAGAGAAAATCGACTCAGATGTTCCTTTTTATGGAAGTGCAAGCTAATAAAGTTCAAAATGTTCATAAAATTTGGGCTGGCACATGGGTAAAGAACCTGCCACTAAGCCTGATGATCCCTGAAACTCACGTAGGGAAAGGATACATTCCTGCAAGTTTGTCCTCTGACCTCCACGCGTGTGTCATGGCACATGTATGCTCTCACACATGAATACATAAATGAGGAAAATTAAAATTTAAAATGTTAATAAAATTCATAGTTATCCTAAGTGTATCACTGTCATGCAGTGTGCATGGTCGGTCCAGTGCAGGGCAGTCTTCAGAGAAAGAGTTTGATCTTTTCATTTCCAGTGTCTTATTAGAGCTATTTGGTTAGTCATATAGTTAGACGAGAAAATATTAATTTCTTGAATGAAATGACTACAAACCAGGCACTTTTCAATGCAGATGGTGTTGGGTATGCATTGACAAGCAAACAAATACTGACTCTTAGAGCGTGCTATGGTTTCCATTTACTGGTGGCTTGATAGGATGTAGAATCTTCCTGGGAACAAATCTCTGGGCATGTCTGTGACAGAGTGTTTCAATTACGCTGATGGAGATAGGAAGACCCATGCTAAATGTGGGAGGCACCATTTCATGGATGAGGATCCTGGGTTGCATAAATAGCAGAAAACAAGCTATGCAGGAGAAACTGTAGGTCTTCTTTTCTTGACTGTAGATGCAACATGCCCAGGTGGTTTCTTGCTCCTGCCAACATGCCTGCCCCATCATGAAGAATTACAACCTTTTAAACTATAAGCCAGAGAAAAACCTTTCCTTGCTTACATTGCCTTTAGAAAAGTAACAAATACAGAGTGCTAAAGAAATCATTTATCAACAGGGGTGTGTGCATGTGTATTTATATGTGTGTATTGTATTGTTTATATATATATACATATATATATATGTACATATATATATATGTGTGTCTGCATGTAGATATGCAATTGTATATCGCACATAGTGAAGCGCATTATAACTCACTGATGCTTTGCTACATTGAAATGTAGCAAAATGCTGTCCCATCAAAATGTTCAAGAGATGATGGATAGGTTTTATTTGTTGTATTAGAAGATAATGAGAACAAGAAGAGAAGGCCTGAGAGACAACAGGGCATCATTAACTGCTCTAAACATTAGTCCTAGAGAATAATGCAATGAGATCTCTTTCAAGTGTTGTAGCAGCTTCACTGAGCCATTGATGTGCACATTATGATCATTTGTGTAGAATGTGAACCTGTGAGCCAATTTAAGATTCACATATAGAAACATCCAAGGAAGGCATGGAGAGACACATGGTTTAACTAAACAAACTCTCCTGCAGAAACATACAGCCCCAAATTCATGTTTTCTGTATCATTGTGTTCAAACTGGATAAAATGAAAGACAGAAAGGAATCATCCAAGCAATGTATGATTACAATTATGATGACATCATCTTTTATAGTAAATAAAACTACACAAATAAGTACTTCCAGCCCCTTGGTTATCTTTAACATGGGTGGAATATCTAGTGTCAAGTACCCTCTGAGTCAGTAGGGCATTTGCGTGGCAGAGCATTTGTAACAAGGATGGGGGTGTATGTGACCTCTGTCGCAGAGAGCTGCGCTTAGGGGCCTCAAAGATGGAACACTGTGTATTGCATGAACGTGACCTTGTATAAACACTGCCCCTCAGGCCTGTGTGGGACAGGTGGCCAGGACCAGGGGAAGTAGGGAGAGAGAGAGAGAAACAAAGGAAACCTTGCTGTGCTCTGCCCTTCCACCCGGCCCTGAAGGGCAGGTGGACGGCTCGATGGAAATCTCCCCTCTCAAGTGTCTCTCACCATGAGAGCAATCAACACCAAGAGAGTCAATGGAGGTTGAGAGACCTGGGGACACAAAGCAGATACGGTTTCTAACCGTTCCTTTGCCGCTGAAAAAGAAGCAGAACGTATTGCTCCTGTAGTGGAGCAGGTGGGTGGCGACGCCTTCCTACAGAGAAGGAAATTGAAGTATTAATTGAGAACCACAGAGAAACACAGTCTAAAACGTAATTGGAGAAACTTAAGAAAATCACTTATCGGAAATAAGATGATAACTTGAAAAGGGGAGAAATAGCAAATTGAATTCTTAATACAGGCGATGAAGTTTTCACAGCATTAAGGAAAAGCATTTGAAAGATTTCATTCTGGATATAGTTGTGATAGGCAAGGAAGCCTGAAGGTGGGCATACTTTGACGGTGGCTTAAAGGTGACTTTGATGTTGACTTTTTCTATTGACTTTCCTCCCAGGATGGCCAACATATTATTGCAACAACAATTTCCCCCTTTTCCCTTCCAAAAACAATCACAGTGTGATTCATGAGACCAATGGGTCCAGCTAAGTCACCACCTTCCCATATTCTCTTCAAATTGGGAGAGGCCATCTCAATCCCAACCTTGCCTAAAATGAGAGGTGGGAACTCTTCCGGAGAGAGGCCCAGAGGAAGCTTGACTGCCCAGAGACAGGACATAATGAAGGTGGCTAGTTCCACTATTGGTTCTTATCTCTCTACATGTTGCATACATGGAGCTATTAGGGTCATCTTCCCAATACCAGAGGATTTCAGACACCAGTGGTTGATCTTGTCACCAGCAACTCTCTACTGTTGGACTTGCTCAGTTCTTAGGTCTGATTTCTTTCATATTAAGGGAATTTCATGACTCGCCGCTCTCTGAAATTCAATACTAGTGCATACTCTATCAAGGGAGAGAAGTACATTGAATCAGTGGGTCATATCTTTAAAGCACTTTTTTAACAATAAGTGAAAAGATCTAATAATGAAAATCAGATCATCCTTCATCTTTATATTTGACTAGAAACAATCTTGCATTAATTTCTGAGAGAGATTTGTTTTTAAAAAATATTTATTTTTAAGGTATGTGTGTATGTATGCACAAACACACACACAAGCATATGCGTGCAGGTGCCTGTGAAGACCAGAGGTATCTGTTTTTCCTAGAGTTGGGTTTGCAGACTGTCTGATATGGGCAATTGGGTTGATGCAAGAACAGTAAATCCTCTTAATGGTTGAGCCATTACTCTATCCCTTGCTTTCCCCACAAATTTGCTCTTGCTCACAGTGTTTTGAGCCAACAAGTACTTTTCTTTCCTCTGTAGTAAGTCCAATTATATAAGATCTACAAATAGTACCACCATAAAGGAGTATTCCATAGACCTTCACCAGTTCTCACTACCTGCTCCTCCCGCACTTCCATGACCTTCATCTTTCACCTGTGCCCAAGAGGAACACTCACTGCATTTTGCCTTGTGAGATGGGACACTGACTGTGCTGGCCCTCCCTAAAGTGGATGCTGCTTCAATCCAAGGGCCATGTTGACAACTGCGTTCCCTTGAAGACACAGACTAGACACAGGTCTAGTCACTATAACTTCAGCTGAATGTAAGCAGGAATTGCTAAGGGTCAAAAACCCAGCTAGTGGGGAAGACATATGAGCCTGTCAGCACCAGCTACTCCACTCTGATACCTCCCAGTTTACTCTCCAGGTGTTGATTAAGACAGGGGAACATCTTCATCACAGCGTTTCCCTTTTCTCAGACTTCTACCTTGTAAACTCAGCAACTCGGTGCAGTCAAAACAACTGCTGAAAAACCCAACTGTAATGTGGACATCAAGCCTATCTCTATGGTTGATAGTTTTCCAATATTGGTTTATGTTTGTTGAACCTATATATTTCTTTACTTCTCCCCTTCATGTCAAGCAGGTACTATCCCCTTCCCAAGTCCTTAAAGGAAGAAGTGTTTTCCATGGTGTATACATCTGCAGACCTGGAAAAATACCTAGGGTTGTATATGTACTGCCATATGTAGAGGACAACAGGATTTTAATTCCAACCACAATTTATTCTTCCTCTTCCTTCTTTCATCCTGGGAGCCACTCAGGGATCCCACTGTTCCCTTATTGTTTTGGCTTTTCTGGAATGCTTTTTTTTTTTTTTTTTGGTTTTTCGAGACAGGGTTTCTCTGTGGTTTTGGAGCCTGTCCTGGAACTAGCTCTTGTAGACCAGGCTGGTCTCGAACTCACAGAGATCTGCCTGCCTCTGCCTCCCGAGTGCTGGGATTTGGAATGCTTTTTAAATGGAATGATATTGCAGCCTGGCTTTTGTCCCCTCTCACTAAACAAAAGGCACTTGAGGTGAGTTTCATGACAGAAGTTTTCATTGGCTCCAAAGCAAATGTTGCTTTCCAGCAGCAGCTGCTGCCATTCTTTATGAACGTTTAACCTTGGAGTAGATGCGTTAGGTCTAGAGAAAAAGGGGCAGGATGTGTCAGACTCCAAAGAGAGGACAGACAGAAAGACAGATTGAGCAGGAACTTCAGGCTGGAAGCTCTGTGTCATCATTATGGGGGTGGAAGCCTCTCAGAGGGAGGAGGGGCCTGTGCCACAAGGACTCTGCACTCTCCGAGAAGGTCCTGAGTTCTTTTCTATGCCATGAGAATTGAGTATTGGCATGTTTAAAAAATACGTCTGTTCTGTGAGGATGTCATATACATATATAACACATTTTCATTATTATTTACCCCTTGACCCTCTCCCGACATCCCATTCTTAACTTCATATATGTTTTTGTGTTGTATATAACCCAGTGAGTGCAGTTAGAGCTGTGTATATATGCATGAAGTTTGGGCTATCTACTGAAAAAATTAACTCTTCCTTCCCCATCAGTTATCACTTGCCAATAGGAGAGTAAACAGCTTTTAAATAATTGGAAGGGCCAAGAAATTGAAGATATCAGAGGCAGTCATAATGGCTCAGTGATCAGAGGGCTGCCTGTATTTTCATGACATCTCAAATGCTTTTTCAATTATGAGCAACATGGTTGTGATGGGGATGGGACATCCTGGTGGACCACCACAAGAGCTCAAGACAGATGGAGACAATAAAAGTCAAGTGATTTCTGCCATTGCATGAGCACTTCTTGCTTGGCAAGGTATTTTCTAAGAATCTCATGGATTTATTCATCTAATTCACACTGTGTCTCTCTGAGGTGAGCAGCATCATGTGCCCACTTCCAGATGGGGCACAGGAAGGTTCCACGGAGGCTATTGTGAGAATAGCACTTGAACGCCAGTAAGTCAAGCTGGCAGCCCATGCTTGTAACTCCCTGCTCATGTGTTACCTTTTCAGTTGTGTTGAGAATTATGATTCAGATTCACAAACCACTGTCTTCGGACAAAGAACAGAGCCATAATCTCTGTCTGCACATATCCCACTCAGCAGCTTCTCTGCTAAAGGGCCATCTTTGATCCCCTTTGACCAGTCACATTATAGCTTAACCACAGGACCTGAACACAAAGGATGTTGTCAGTAGCTGTTGGTACTAGAAAGCAATGGCCAATACTTACTGAGCATCGCCTATGTGCCTGTACAGACATTGCTCCTTCCTCTTCAGGAACAAGGGTAGAATGAGATGCCAGACAAACTTATATCAGAGATAATAGTTTCAGTTTCCTCACATATATTTTGGATAGATGTCAATGAAATGTATAAAAAGTGGTCTCTCAATGGGAAAACGTGAAAGAAAAAGAGAGAAAAGAGACCATTTGACCTCTGGGGAGTGGATGAAACACATAGACTCTAGTAGCTTTTTTGTGCAGGTCTCAAAATGCTTGACTACATGTAGCAACCTATGACTTCTCTTTTCATAGCCTTACAAGGTTCATGCTTTTCTCTTGGCTTAAATAGACTGGGCTGTTTCCTATGAAACTGTACATGTCCTTAGACATCGCCTAAACATGTCTCTGTCATCCCCTCCCCCCATTTCAGGCAAGCTATCATTACGTACTCGCTGTGGAGACCAGAATGGTCTCAACTGTGCAGGCACCCTTCCATCTCTGCAGTGGCACGGTTATAAGCATGTGCCACAATGCTTGGCTCCATGAATGTTTGTTGATGCTACTGCCAGATCTGCACTACAGGGTCTGGATGGACTTGTGTTACAGCGGTTTTAATAGAGTTTGTCCTCTTTGAAGAGAAACCATCACTCACTAGGCAGTTGGGTGGATGAAAAGCTTGGGAATATGTGGGACATCCATATTACTTTTTTCTTCTAAGCCCAATCCACGGCGACAATAATAGTCTTGCATTTCCAGTCTGTTTGCTTCTGCTGCCACAGACAGTCACCAAATCCCTTTTTATTACCAACCAGGTAAAGAATCTAGCTTTAAAGAAATACAGAACAGTAAAATAAAAAAGAAAAAGAAAACTGAAGTTTCACTTGTGCCGTTCATCAATGGGGAATCTGCCAGATTCAGCAACAGGCACAGCTCAGAGAAAGGCCTTTCATATGTCACACATGCATATGGGTAGGGTCAGAGAATAAGGAAGGCTCAGGTTAATGCCTGCTTGTTCAACACCCTTTATCTCCATTTGAGCAATCATTTGCTTTGGATAAAAGAATGAAAGCTAATTAATTGCAGGTCTTCCTTTCCTCTCACCCCAAATACACAAGAATATGAGCTGCCAGCCAATCAGCATGTCTGATTATCTAGTGAGAGTGAAGAGTCTGAGCACACATGATCCAGGCAAGCTAACCAGTGGCTTTCTGCTATTGCGTGGTACTGTGGGCAAAAAGAGTTTCTACTTCTCCCTCGAGGTGATGTGATGTCTGCTAAACTGCTGTTTGAAAGGAACCTGTGCAGAGGTGGCATGAAGATCACCACAACTGACCATACTTAGACTCCTCAGTTCTATAAGCTAGCACGCTTCCGTTAGCCACACCCCTCAACCCCACTGATTTTGCTGTTCGTCAGTTCTACTTAGACATTTCCAGAAAAGTTTTCATCCATGACAGAAGAATCTGTGACTTGATTGTCTTTTCCCGACAACCCACTAAAGTTGGAAGATTGGTTCTGGAGACCTTAAAAAGTTATTTTACTATACTTTTAATTTTAATTTATTTATTTTATGTGCATGGATGTTTTTGCCTGCATGTATGTTTGTGCGCTGCATGTATCCAGTGCCCAAGAAGACCAGAAGGGGTTGTAGCCAGAAGAGGACATAAGATGACCCTGTAATTGGAGTTACAGACAGTTCTGAACCTCCATGCCAGGCTGATAATCGAACCTGGGTCCTCAGGGAGAGTAGTCAGTGTTCTTAACTATGGAGCCATCTTGCCAGTCCCTATTATTGTTATATTTTGGAGATTTTTTTTTCACATATCACAGACTGGTCTCTAATTCTCTCTAGCCAAGGATGGCCTTTAATCTTTGATCCTTCTACTTTTACCTCCTTGAATGCTAGCATTATAGGCACATATCATCATGGCTGGTTTGTGATGCTAGGAGTCAAACCCAGTGTCTCACAAATTCTAGGCAAGCAGTGTGCCAACTAAGCCAAATCCCTAGTCCCTATCAAAGCTTCAATTGAGAGTAGTCCTGACTTCTACAGGACTTCATACTGAATATCTGCTTAATGGGAAATGGGAAATCATGGCCAATATCAGCTACCATCAGACACCATTAAACCAGGCATGTTCAAAGGTGTTCTTCCAGTCTGAACTGGTATAAGAAGCTTGGGACAGCTGACTTTCTTCACTAGTCCAGGAACACATGCATCTTAAGAGCACTTAGATTTCTCCCACTTTCTCCTTAAAAGAGCACCAATATCTCAGTGTAGAGAGAAAATGGGGAAAATAAAACAAAAATAAAAGTGTCAGTGAAGACTGAATTATTCAGTGCCGATGCGTATGCTTTTAGATGCTGAACTGATTATCTCTTAAACCAGAAATAAAAAAAGCAAGTATCAAAACCTCTATCTGCAGAGTATATTTTTAAACTCGATTTAGGTTTTGCTAAGCAGATCGTGTGTCGCTCTGTCAGTTGGAGTGACAGTTAATCAATACTAATCTGATGCAGTTGATTCTTCCCTTTCCCTAAACAGGATTAAGGTATACTATCCACGAATATATTTCATCACAGGCTGTAAATCTATATGCGTTAACATAAATGCATTTAGTGTCTCTTTGAAATGGAAGACACTGTGAATATACAAGGAAATAAGGATGGATTACCAATTGGTCCTGAAAAACGCCCTTCTGATCCATTATGAAAATGCTTCAGCTTTCATGACAACACTGAATAGAGCAGGTACTGCTCATTATTTTATACGGAGATATATATTCTAATCTCATGGGGCCTTATTAAATTAACACACACAGTACTGGGAGCCATATTGTCCTTCTTCAGATGGGGCAGGTGGATTGGCTCATCTCTTTATCTCCTGGTTTATTAATTACTTCAGTCAGTGCTTATTTGGTGGTTGCTATGGGTCCCAGGGATATGATGGGTGAAGAAATATCAATAACATTTATAGGCCCCACAGTTTTCACTATAACTTCAAAGTATACCTGCTATTAAACCTTCCTACCCAGTCTGTTTCCAGTGCTGCATACATACTGAAGCTGGCCTAGAATATCCAATTTATTGTCCCTTTTCTGTGACCCAAACAGCATCAGAAACTATTTGTGCCCTTATGATCTAAACTTTGACCCAGTTTTCTGTACTCTTTGACTCAGTGGACAGAGAAACAATTTCTGAGAAATCATTTTGATCAACATTCCTCTGGCATTTATTGCTCAAGTCTGTTAATGTCAGTGTTATTGGGCAGTTAGAATTTAAATATTACTTTGCTTGGGTGTCTCAGGTTTTAATTTAGTTGTCAATTTATAGTAAACACACAAGATTTTAAAAAGAACAATGATTGGCAGGGTACATATGCTTGCTGATTTACCTGGCATTGCCTTCATCATTTTTATTGGCATGAAGACGAGGAAGCTTGGAGATAGATCATTCTCATAATGATGAAATAGTTGCCTTGGCTGAGTTTACTGGGGACTGACCTTTGCAGGAAATGTCTCATTTCATTTCCATGGTGACTACCCAGGCGTTCAGGACTGGTGTTCTCATCGCATTTGTAAGGTTTAGAATCATTTCAACTTACTTAGAATTCTCCTTCTGGTAGGTGTGAACACCATGTCCTCTTTATCAAAACCTGGCTGAGGACAGCAAGCTACTCTTGTAGGACATGCACTTGAAGCCCCTCTTGTGATTCAGAGGAACACTAATCTTCCTCTTCCCCACTGAAGCAGATGTGATGTCTACATGCTGCTCTCTCATTGATAAGAAAACTTTACAATGTTTTACCATTTTGAGACTTTTTTTTTGTGATTTGGTGGACAGAATGGTAACAGAAGAAGAGAAGTTAAACCCATCACAATGACGACATCTGCTCCATTGTGACAAAACTTTACACAAACAAGGATACCCCGTTCCAATTATTTCTCCTCTATTTCCTGTTTTAAAATCAAATCCAAACCTATATTTTGACTTACAATACATATTAGAGCTTCTATATAGTATAAATCATATTCAGTCAATGAGAAGTTCTCAATAGATTATAAGATATGGCCAGAGATGATTCCTTTTTATATTAAATATCATCAATGTCCTTCAGACTCTATAGTTTGTTAAATGACTCAACTTCTTCTGCACTTTTGCTACTTTATCTTTATAGATTATAGGTTATATGCAGTCTTCCCATAGTCCAAGTTTTGTTTTTTGACCTTACTAGGGACTTACACAGCCTTGATACACAATAGTAGGTTACTAGGTCCAAGTCTCAGCTTAAATTTCATTTTTTAAGTATATGAAGTTTCATTGGCTACTATAGTCTAACATTGACCATATTCAAACATACATATGATTCTAACCCTTCTTTCTTTCCTGAGATTAGGTCCTGAACTTGTAACATCAGCTGTACCTACTGCCCAACCTAAGGCTCAGGTTTATCAATCAAGAAGAAACTGTAAGCTAATGCAGCTACTAGTGGCAGATGGCACCACCCAGGAAACTCTCCTGGATCTCTTACAGACTCTTAATCTTTACAATGTGTTGATTTCATATGTAAGCTTCCTAAAAGTCAGAAGACTAAGTTAAGTATGATTAAAGGTGAAAAGGAAAACTCCCACCTAAGTCTGTTCCATTTTCTGTGTGTCTCTTTCTAAAAGTTCTCTAAAAATTTCCATCCCAAGGCCTCATTCTAGGGACAGCAGATACCAACAAATCAATCAGTGTGGGCTCATTTCTTCTGAACCTGGTTACTCTGGCAATGCGAAAACCATCTATGATTTCCATGACAAATGGGAAGAGCTCAAAGAGAAGCTCACTAAACAGATGGAGTTGACAGTCCCCTTAATCCATCAGCGCAAAGGAGTTTTAGAGACCCAGGGACCCCACTGAAATCACTCTCCCACAGTGCCATTGATCATAACTTGAGGACTCATTTCAGGCTTGGGCCAAATCAGCCTGAGGGGGAGAAGAGAAAATGGCACCAATTTTAGCACAACTCTGCATCTTAAGCAGATGAAGCTGTGAGCTTGCATCTGTGTTGCCATAGGAAGCTTAGGCTTGTTTCTTACACTGAACACAGGACATGGCTTCCACAATTTTATTCTATGATTTCATCTTATTTACCATGTTGGATCTCTGGGTCTGTGCATTCTAGAAAAGCACACACATTAAATCACATCTCCACGTCTTGCCACTATAAAGAAGTCTTCACATTTACCCCAATACAAATGATATTTGCACCTGCAGAAACAACTCACTCTCATGGAAATACCTGAGAGATACAGAAGAAATAATCCCTGTGATTAAAACATGAATGTTAAATGTATAAACAACAGGGACTATATTAGGTGCAAAGCAGATTTTGATATTATTGCAACCCCCATCAGGTCTATTGCAACTCTAGTAAGTGGTGACTGAATACAGCAGGGGTCATTTATATGCTGTATCAAAAGAGAGTGTACCTTCCTATTTCTGCCAATTCGACGTAGACCTGTATAGTCCAGGCTTCTGTCCTCCTTACATCACAGACAGAAGTAGTTTAAGAAATTATCCCTGCCTCCAGGGGGAGGCAGAGAGTCAAACCACTATTCTTTTTTTTTTTTAATTTTTTCTAATTTATTTATTTATTTAAGATTTCTGTCTTTTCCCCACCGCATCCTCCCATTTCCCTCCCCCTCCCCCAGTCAAGTCCCCCTCCCTCTTCAGCCCAAAGAGCTATCAGGGTTCCCTGCCCTGTGGGAAGTCCATGGACTACCCACCTCCATCCAGGTCTAGTAAGGTGAGCATCCAAACTGCCTAGGCTCCCACAAAGCCAATACATGCAGTAGGATCAAAAACCCATTGCCATTGTTCTAGAGATCTCAGTAGTCCTCATTGTCTCTATGTTTTTTCCCAAGACGGTTTTAACCCAGGCTTTTTCAGACCCAGGCCAGCTGACCTTGGTGAGTTCCCGACAGAACATCCCCACTGTCTCAGTGTGTGGGTGCACCCCCTCGCGGTCCTGAGCTCCCTGCTCATGCTCTCTCTCCTTCCGCTTCTGACTTGGACCTTGAGATTTCAGTCCGGTGCTCCAATGTGGGTCTCTGTCTCTGTTTCCTTTCATCGCCTGATGAAGGTTAATATTCAGGAGGATGCCTATATGTTTTTCTTTGGGTTCTCCTTCTTATTTAGCTTCTCTAAGATCACGTATTAGAGGCTCAATGTCCTTTGTTTATGTCTAGAAACCAAATATGAGTGAGTACATCCCAAGGACAAACCACTATTCTTAACTCCTTTCCTTTCTCTGCTCAAAAGAACCCTCATCTGCAGTTCCTTCCTCCTGGTAATACTGTTACTGAGTCCTGGGGTAAAGAGAAAGCAGGGTCATACTTACAGTGGTTCATCATAGTTGTTCACCTGCTATGTATATGTTTGGGCACTAGGCACAGAAGAGGGGGCAAGAATATCATTTGCAATTAGACGGATCAGCATGAATCTCTAAGTGGGTAGAGGGCACAGAGATAATGATATCCAACTCCATTTCTGGTGGTACTTCATCAGTGGTCTGGGTACCTTCCCTTTAACTTAGTGCTTCTCTACTGTAGCTCACTTAACAGTGAAGGTTTATAAATAAGCTAATCCTTTGAGGTTAGGGTTGTCCTCTACCAACTAGTTGCTAGTGGCATTCACTGAACTAAATTATAGTCAAAGATGTCTCTAGACCCTGCCAAGACTCTAGAGACTTCTGGGCAAAAGTCTCACTTGCTTATCTGTTATGCTTCTGTTGAGAACTATTGCTTGGCCCCGGGGTGTTGGAATACTCCCCACACTCCTGTCTTCAGCAAGCTTTCTCGTATTAGGATTGAATGTCTTCTGTTCTATGACATTAAACATGAAATAATTTTGACATATGTCAGAGTTTAGAATCAGGTCTTGTTCTTATTATATCCTCATGACATCTCTGGCTTATAATAGTGATGGTCTATATAGGCAACCCCTAATCAGCCACATTAGGATGGGGTGTATATCTCAATTAGAGAGAGTAGAGTCCAGGGATCCATGGACAGAATTCAGCATGTCAGCGAGCGTTGGAAGGCTCGGGTCTACACCCTTCTCCTCATTCACTTCTAAAGGAAATCAAGCAACTCCTTTGATGAGAACAGAGATAAATGGCTCACAGTTTTAATCTCCAGGCCTCTGTCACCAGTAGAAAGAGCAGTTTCTGGTACAGTCAAGTTGCAGCATGCAGGCAAATCTCCCTCACTCTGTCTCATGACTCATTTCCTATTCCGGGATCATTCAGGTGACAGGACTACATTTTCACTTGGGTGATAGCCCACTGCCACTGGCCTAGGTGAGGACCACATTTTCAAGCTGATCTTCAATTATAGGGTCCTGTCACAAGGGCACAAGTGTTTTCTGATGTCATTCCTGTACAGGAGCAGAAGCTTGTGGTTTCATTTAGCTTTACCCAGGGAAGTCTTTTAGGAGCAAGCATGAATCTCAACTTTGTAGTTTCCCCTTCCTGATATTTCCAAGGTTCTCATTCCCAGAGCCATCTGCACACAAGTCTTTCTGATCCATCGTTCAGATCCCCTGTGCCCTCCTAGGCTCCCAGTGCCAGGCAGAAACTGCCTTTTAAAGCTAAGACACTGATCCCTTATTTACACCATCAGAAAACGTGGTCACAGTATATGAGGAGTAATACATTTTCAGAGTCTCGGCAGGGGCTGGTTGGGAGGTAGGGAATGTCAGGGCAGAGCAGCCTCCCCAGGGTCTCTGGCAAGGACACCCTTACTAAACGTATGGCTAAACCATGAGAGCCTGAATGCTCCCCCAATAACCAGCCAGCTAGACAAATAGGAAGTCAAGAGGGAAAGTCATTTTAACTGGGAGCTGAGACACATTTAATAGCTAAAGAAGAAAAGCACATTACCTTCCTTCATAGCTCATAGACGCCCTACATATTGATTTCATATTGGCTTTTCCCTTTGTTTGGTCAAATGTAATCTCTTCCACAAGCTCATGATACAATACAAGTGTTTTAAATGTGTGGTGACCTCCCATCAGCTCCTATCAAGCGATGTAATGGGAAGAACGATGCCCTGTACCCGGCACTCATTGGCGATGTGCAAACTCTATGCAAATGGATATTTCTGCTCTTTCTCAGATGATCAGCCCGCTCCCTTGGGGATGACATTTAAAAATGACAACCTGGGCTCTACAAACGCTGCGGAGCAAGCTGCATCATTTTCTTTTAAGAATGTCTTTTAAAATTCAGCCGCTGAACAGCCATCTTAAGCATGTGTTTGGTTTCTTGATGGGAGCATTTGTCCCACCCATCACTGGCTAATCATCCTCGAATGTCCCACGAAACACACATTGGTTCCTGCCATTTCCAAGTTTGAAGGTCTTTGACATCTACTCCTTTGTTTTTGTGAGCCTTCCTTCCAATGACTTAGCCATATGTCTAGCCATTCCACTGTGTTTTAAAACATGAAGTCTAAACAGTTTATCACATAAAAATCATTCACTGTGCTACTGCAGATTTCCAATAGACTCATGCATATAAGCACATACAATATTCAACTATAATGCACATGTATACCTAAAATACACAATATGCATGCACATAATAATTTATATATTCATAATACATATGCTTCATATATTCAATAAATGCACTTACCATGAATACATACAAAGTATATAATATAGACATGTGTTCTTGGTGGCTAGGCTCAAAACACATGTCACCTCAAATATAGCACCATGATGTTTGAAAAGACAGAAGAAGAAGCAGGGACATAATTTTGGCCTTTTCTCAGCATTCTCCCTGGAAATAAGCCATAAAACTTAGGATGCTCACTCTCTGGCCTCTCATGTGACAGGTGTACCATCATACACCCAGAGGAAAAGAATAAAGACACACAGAGGCCAAAAAGAATCTGAATAAGCAAGCTTTACAGGGATAATGGAGGTGGCTCTCTCAGTAAAGTGTCTGCCATGCGAGTTGAGGACTTAAGTGTGGATTCCTGCCATGTACAAAAAATATAAATGAACAAACAAATGAAAAAAAAAGAAAGAAAAGAAAGGAATGAAGAAAGCAAGCAAGCAAGCATGTAAGCAAGTAAGGAAGCAAGCTGACATGGTCAGGCATCTGCAAGCCTAGTTTTAAGTAGGGAGGTGCCTAACTCTGGCCCACATATACATGTGCATGCTTGTACACATGAGCATTCACACACATACAGCACACACATATACACACAGAAACACTCAATATAGTATAGGAACACATACATATACATACGCACAAACACATATAGTATAAAAACATACACAGACACACGCCTAGGCCTCAGACAACCTGATTTTTTCCCATCATCCTACATGGTTGTCCACTCATGATCAAATCCAAGCACAAAACTACACAGCCCCCCATTATGGATATTCATTTCCAAAAGCTCCCATGTCAATTATCTAATGAATAGATTTGTTATTCTTCTATTCTGCTAATTTGTCTTTACTGTAAGGGTGAAACTTGTTTATTCCTGCCTCTATGTGAACAGCAAAGGTTTTTATCCCCCTAAAAACAAAACACTGACTTATACAGTGTAAGTGGAAAAATTGTGGGATACATGAAATTACAGATCAGTAAACCTGTTACTGAAGTGAACATTCTAGATCGAGCTACCTGGATTTGGATCTCACTTCTGAAATTTAACTTGCCAACTAACCTTGGGGACTATGCCAATCTGCCAGTTTCCTCATATATAATGGATATGAGAGCGGACTCCATCTCTGAGCAGAGGTGATACACAGGAAGAGACTTCTCAACACCTGGTAAGGAGCAAACACTTTATCCTGTTCACTATTATAAGCGCCAATCTGCCAGTTTCTTCATATAATGGGTATGAGGGCGGACTCCATCTCTGAGCAGAGGTGATGCACAGGAAGAGACTTCTCAGCACCTGGTAAGGAGCAAACACTTTATCCTGTTCACTATTTTAAGCATGACTCATGTCTTCCATCTAGGCACGCTGCTCCCTGTGTCTATTCTCTGTGTGGGACCTCTCCAATCTTTTCTCAAAGGTTTAGATTTCCCAGGATTTTGTATAATCTGTATTATATGCTTTTAATGGCTACTCTAAGCCTTGGACTGACCAACTCTAAGTCCCCCCTCCCTCCAGTCTCAATAGCAAGACCTTTCCCTTTGGAAAGACTTTACTTATTTGCAGAATGAAATTGGTCTCCTACTTTCATGTTTCCGAGGTATCTTGCAGTTTGCCATTGCGACAAGGCACGCAGTTTTTGGATCCAAGGTTTGAAATATCTGTCCTTCAGGCTTGGCTATATGTTCCAGAAAAGCGGGAATCCAGGATGTCTCGTTGGTCAGCACAGCGGTTGACCATAGTAAGCCATTAATTAACATTTGTTGAATGAGACTGAATATTTTACAAGGAGAAATTCCTGCAGTACAGATTAAATAGTGACAAGAGGCTTCCTAGTCATTCCCTTCTTGAAGCTCCAAACACTGAAAGTGAATGTTATTGATCATCAGTAAAGCCTGACTCTAAATATACTTGTCTTTCTTCTTTGATGTACAGAATCGAACCAATACCAAGGATTCTCATTCCCATTCCGGTCAGAGCTGTATAGAGCACAGTCAAGAAGGAAAGACCCCAGGAGGCTCAAATACGTCTCCAAGGCATCTTCACAACTCACGTTTTGGGGGGAGTTACCAATTCCTGCTTGCTAGATACTGATACTGGCAGTTTCTTCCCCTAAGAAGAGTCTCAGTTACTCTTCTGTTAGGAAGAGCACTGTGCTCAGAGCTCGCGGGTCCTGTAGCCTAGGAGCTGTCAGTCATTCAATGCCTTCTGATCAGACAAACCCTTCCCCTCCCACTTACACTCACCCTCAGTCCTCCTCTAGGAAGCCCCTGATTAGCACTCCAGGTATGGTCTTCTGCCCAGCTCTGGAACATAACCCTTAATTTCCACTGCACAGACAGGAATCATATATTTACTTATGTGTATATGTGTGTGAGAGTGGTATGTTCACATGAGTACATGCTCCCATGGAGGCCAGTAGAGGGTGTTAGCTATCCTAGAGCTGGAGTTACAGCAGTTGTGAGTCACTTGATTTGGGATAGAACTTGGGTCCTCTGCAGGACCAGTGTACACTCTGAACCATGGAGCTGTTATCTCTAGCCCTTCATCTTAAACTCTAAGTCCAAAGAACATTTTTAGTGCTGTTAACAATTTGACTGCATGTTCTTGTTACATCTATGTCACCGCTACCTATCTGAGATCGTTTAAAGAGGAACTTTAGCTTTTGGTCCTTCTATTTATGCATCTGGATTTGGTTTTCTGACCATGTTAGTTACTTCTCTTAGTGCCATGATCAAAAACCTGACCGAAGCAACTTAAAGAGAGAAGACACTATTTTGGCTCACTCTTAGAGGAGACCCAGTCCATCATGGCAGGGATGTCATGGCTGCAGGACAGCTCATGTCTGTTGGCACAGGAAAGGGACACCAGGAAGCAGAAAAAGAGTTGGAACCAGAATTAGGAGACAGGCTTGAAGGCATGTGCTCAGTGACCCACTTTCTTTAGCTAGGTCCCACCCACTGAAGGTTCAACAACCTCTCAAAGAAGCTGATGGGGAGTCAATGTTCAAAACCATGAGTCCGTGGCAGAATTTGCCTCTAAAACATGGCAGTGATGGCTGTTAAAATGGTATGGGGTAGGATTTTGAAGAGGGAACAGTAACAAATGTCATTCATATTTGGGACATAAACTGGACTCTGTACTGTGCTAAGTTCTCTGTGGACTATTATGTAAGTGCTTTTATTACACCCACTTTATAAATGGTGGATCTGAAGCTTTCAGAGACATAGAAGTTTATCTGAGGTCATACATTTGACCCTAGAAATGGACTCCAGTTAGCCTGTGCCCAAACATTTTAAACACATAACCATCCTGCCCTTCTGTATGGTGTTCTCAAGGAGAAAAATTCCACCAATTCACCTCTACTCCTAGCCCTGAAGATGCCTGGATATTTTCTCTGGGTTCCCTCCTCATTTCCACACTTGCCACCTTCCACACTATTCCTTGAGAAAGTGGAGTATAAATTGGGTCAAGATAAGAGGCAAGGATGTGGCAGAACTCTAGGCCAAGGTAAGTAGAGCAAGGAAGACAGAGCTGAAATGGCTATTGTCCATACTCTTTTCTCCCAATCAAAGAAGCAATTTTAAGTCCTTCCAATAAAAAAAAATCAAATTAATTTCTTTCCCTATCCATGCACTTAGAGATCTCTGCTTACACTGTCACCTCATTAAATCTCTAGTGTCAGTGAACAAGCCTAACGTCTCTTTGGGCTTCTGCTGGAAAGGAAGAATGAACAAATGCCACATAGGCGACCTTTGGTGGCAAAAACATGCTCCATAACAGTCAGTGTAATTGATGATGAAGGAGACACTCTGCTGGGCTGTATGGGATGCTTTCTGCCCTGGAGGGCAGCCTGGCAGAGTCTCTCTCCTCATTTGAATATACTCAAATGAATAACTGGCAAAGAGAGAGAGTGCAGACAGTAAAACTGCCCAACAGATGCTTGAAAGCACATTGACTGTTGCTTCGCGGAGAATTCACTTCAAAACAACAAATCAGACAAATAAAAAACCCAAATCCCAAATATCCCCTTCCCTCAGTAAGCGCTGTAATTGGTTGTCTTTAAAACAGGCAGTGGTGAGCCTCATCATATTCTTTAATCAAACTTAAAACCAGACACACGTGCTCCCCTCCCCCTACCCCACACTCCTCTGCCTGCAGACACCACAGAGGAGACAATGACTGAGCTCTGGGAAGGTCTGGTAAGGCAACAACGCTGCTGGGACAGCTGGGGACATTTACACAGAACCATGAATCCATCACTCTCCTATTAAATCACAGCTCTCTGTTGCCAAAAGAAAAATTATGAAGGGCTCAGCAAACTCCTTTGCCTCATGCATCTGGAATTAACGCAAGCTCAAGGGAGGAACAGCTAAGACCCTGCAACACAGGAGGCCTGTAGACTGGGACTTCGGTATGCACGAAACGAACAAGGCTACAGCCTCGACTTCTAGACTAGCTCTTTAAAAAATACTTTCATTTGAAGAGTTATTCTCTGGACAGCATTTGTAATGAAACCCCATTTTTATTTCTCTATTGTTGAATTGTAGCTTTTCTCATTAACTGTATTTGGTTTATTAGGTCGGGGCTGTTCATCTGAAACTCTTCCGTGTTTGCCTTTCCTGCTGCATTATTTATGGGAAGATTTGTTTTTTGTGATTCCCATACATTATTCGTGCCTTCCCGTAAATAATAAACCAACTTTGGAACGAGGTACCACTGAAGCACCAGAGAAGCAATGCTTCTGTTTAAATAGCCCATTCCCCTGCAGCATATCTCTGCTAACGATAACAGCAAGCAGTGGGAAGGTTCTGGAGAGTTTCCGGCTCTTTTGGCTTGTTATCTGAATGTTATTACTCTTTGGTTGGTAGGCCCCCATGTCCTAAGGATCAATGTCTGAATTGTTTAATTCATAGAAGCTTATGCAAGGAACCAGAATCCATTCTGCAGCAAAATCCTTTGCTGCTCTAATGCTTCCCTATCATTCTCTGATGTAATGGAAACAAAGTAGGAGCTTGGGTTGTTAAAGGAGAAGCTGTCCACAATGCGTGATATGAAGAATGTGGTCAGCGATACATGGTTGGCAGTATAGCAGAAGCTGTATGTTTTATGCTAAAGACTATAAGTCCCTTCATTCTCCCATGTAGGAATGCAGAGTGGAGTAAGAAAACCCAGAACAATAGAACAGGCCCCAGACTTCTAAAATGCAACAGGAGAACAGCTGAAGCCCCCTTCAGAGCAATGTCCAGAAGGTAGGGGACTGCATGGGAAGGCCAAATTTGAAGAGCATCTCTGGGATACTGCTAGGGACCTGCTTGCAAGCCAGCTCCCCCTTGTCTGTCTGTTCAAGCCAGGCAGCCATTCCTCTGACCCCTCTGCTCAGTTGGCACCTCTCTCGGGCTTAGTGCCAGGCATTTCCCTCTGGACAGTGGACTTCTCCAAGACAGCATTCAAGCGCTAAGCCTCAGGATGTAGGAAGCTGGACATTATCCATCTCTGATCTTCAAACGTCTGCTGATGGCCCCGAAGCTGCATGACTCAGAGGGCTCACTGCACCAGACACCTTTGCAACTCTCCTCCTCTTACCCACTTGAACATTTGTTTATTTATCAGCTTTCCGTCATTTTGTCCCAAAACATTTTTTCCCAAGTATCCTCTTTTCTTTCTTTCCAGTTTAGCCATTACAAACCCTTTGGGAAGTTATTGCAGTAACTGTTGTCTAACTTGGGGACACACTTTCCCTTCCTTTCATGTTAATATCATATTAACTGCAGGGCACTCTGATATTCAAGATCATGTGATCCACTCATGGAAGCATTACCGAGTACTCACTAGGTGCAAGGTACTGTTCTAGACTCTGATTAACGGAACATTCAGGGAGTATCAAGCTCACATGCTAATGAGAAGGAACAGGAGACATGAACATCAATATGTACCCTGTCTCTCTAAAACTGGCCTAAAGAGGAACAAAACATCACAAAGTCACAGACAGGGAAGCAACAACATGTTCATAAAATAACAAGACAGCAAATATTGGAGGTCCTGAACATGGTATTGTCTCTGTTAGCTTACTAATTCTGCCACTGCTGCTGAACCATCTACAGATAATACTTAAAGTCTATTCTAATAACATCAATCTAAGCCAGGCAGTCGCTCAGTAATATAAATATTTATAATAGCTTTCCAAAGAGGACAGGGGAGATTTCTCTGATAAGAGAACTGCATATTTTAGCCAGCCTGTCCCTGAACAGCAGTTACAACTTGCCTTATCTGGACCCTCAATTATTGTAACAAATACTTGCTCTTTCCTTTCCCCACCACTGCTCCTTCTCCTGACAATAAGACACCATTTTCCTTGGAGAACTATCCCGTCCATTTTTCCTGTGGTCTCCCTAACCCTAGTTGTAGCTGTGCCGTCCTCTCCTAGCCCATCTCATCTGCCTAGTCTAGGGGACTGGCTGAGGGAGAGCTAAGGACTTCGGGGGCATGGCATTAGGATTTCAGTTAGGGAGGTAAGTACTCCCTCTGCTCACCATCAGAGCTGAAGACAAGAGGAGCCTGGAAAGAACACACAAAGAAAGAAAAACAGAGATGCTAGGTTTTAACCTCATTCTATGAGCTGCTGAGTATAGCTTACAACCAACCACCCTAGGGCTTTCCAATTGGGTGAGGCAGTAGTTTTCTTAGACTGTCTACATTTGTCTTTCTGTCTCTGTTTTTTTTTTTCCTGCCTGTCTGTCTCTGTCTCTCTCTGTCTCTCTCTGTCTCTCTCTCTCTCTGTGTGTGTGTGTGTTTGTGTGTGTGCAATCATGTGTTTCTACATTGGTAAGGTGTATGTATTAGTGTGGAGGCTAATGGAGGACACCAGGTGTTCCTTATATTACTTAATAATATATTTTTTTTTTTGTTTGAGACTGGGTCTCTCTGAGCCAGAAGCTCCCTGCTTTTCAGTTAGCTCATCCAATGATCTACTGTCTCTGCCCCTATCAGCACTGGGATTAAAACCATCATAACAACACCCAGCTTTTTACATTGGCACTGGGGACCCAAACTCAGGACCTCGAGCACTCTTACCCACAAAGCCATCTCCTTAGTCAAAAGTGCTCTCTCTCTCTCTCTCTCCAAATTGGGCTTATAGCACTGACAATGAAGTAAGTTCTGAGTGATGAACTTTGGTGGCATCATTCAACTCATGTAAGCTCTTTTCTTATGTCTTTCCCCAGAAACTTACACATAAGACCTGCTCCAAAGGTTTCTCTTTAAAAATGTAAGGTTTCTAATCTCTCTTCTACCTGAGACGGAGTTTAATGGTACCTTATCCTATCCACAGACAGTGTCTTGTCTACTGGAATAGATTGAAAATGGCCTAGGAGAGTAAGGACAATTGTCTCCATGGCATCAGCAGCAGAAAGATGGTGATACACCCCCCCCCCCGCACACACACACACACACGGAGTTATGATGGGGACACACTCTTCGAATGAGCCCTACCAATAGCATTCTAGTCTTTTTACTATGACTACTCATCTTAAAGTTGCAGTAGTTTCACAAAAAGCCAAATGTAAATGGGTACAAAGAGTACCAGCTGAGCATCCTAAAAAAGTTAAACTTCAAGTCATATTTAAATTTCTATAATTTTTATGCTAATTCAAATGGCTTTAGATTTAATTAAATTTTTTTTCAGTTGATAGTAATGTAACTCAGATAATTAGCATCAAGTGGCATCTAGAGGACATGTTTAAAAAACTAATCTAGAGTATAAATAGACCTAATTGACAATTACAATAGTGCTTTATAATTATGCTCTGTTTATAAATACTATGATGCACAATTCATTGTTCGATTAAATTGCTCTTTAATGAAAACTAAAGGCATGTTCTCCCTGGTGTTGCTATGAAGGTTTGTATTAAGTGCCCTGGCTTTTATGTTTTCTATTTTCTTGTTGCTTTGGCTAGGCTATTCCTGTCCAATGTTTGATAAATATACCCTATAGTGAAAGATAAGCTTCATTATGCCTTGGCTTACATATTTATTTTATACTTCTCAGGTAGATGAATAGACGGATCTCACCACAAACTGAATATCTTTTGTCCCTGTTATAAAGAGAGAATCTTGTACTCCAGAGAACCCAAGGATGGCCGAAGCTCCAATGTTCCTGAGAAGAATGAACCTGGCATCTGAATGGAAGCATAGTCTTGAATACTGGACTGGAAACGTGACTAGGAAGATCATGGCTGCTGCCTTTGGAGGGGCAGGGAGTTCAGCAGGGGAGGCTTCAATTTCATTGCAGTGAGTGAAGCAAGGGGATATTCGGGATCTCCAAAAGAGCCAGAAGAGTCTACACCCCTGGGAATGTGGAACAGGAAGACAGAGGACACTTTAGGCAAACGGAGATGGCGGGGTATGTGAGGAGCAGAGGAAGCCTTGAGTGAACGTGTAAAAAGCGCATGACATTCTAAGTGGCTTTGAGTGTATGACATTTTGTATATTGTTGACGTGGGCACCAACATGTCAAAGAGCAATACCTCAGAGCCATGGAGAATTAGCAAGGCCTTCCTCAGGTCAGGCTCAGAATGGTAAGCCTTCCTCTAGTTCAAGTCCGTTGTTGATGACTGGCCAGTGTATACAAAAACTAGAAAGTGAAGTTTCCTCCATCCAGATTTTTATCACCTGAAATTGTTTGCTTACAGAGGCCTTTGAAGACTATCCGGGCCCTCCCTCTGTGCTGTCCGTCATAAACATGCTGGGGTTCTTAGCTGATGCAGCAGTTGGTGTCACTCCGTTAAAATGTGCAGAGCACCTGATCCCAGTCTTTCTGTACATGGGTCTTTGTTTCTGACCCTCACTACCCTCATCAGGTTTCCAAACCCGAGCCAAGCAGGTTGTGGCAGGGGTCGATGACCAGTAAAGTGACACAAATATCGTCACAGTAAGTAGGACTTTTATTTTATTTTATTTTATTTTAATATTTATTTATTTATTATGTATACAATATTCTGTCTGTGTGTATGCCTGCAGGCCAGAGGAGGGCACTAGACCCCATTACAGATGGTTGTGAGCCACCATGTGGTTGCTGGGAATTGAACTCAGGACCTTTGGAAGAGCAGGCAATCTCTTAACCTCTGAGCCATCTCTCCAGCCCCTAAGTAGGACTTTTATAGCTGTAGGATTTCACATGCAAATGTGAAAAAATAAAACTGAGGACTGGATTTCAGGGGAGCACACAGATGTCAGCAGTGAAGCCAACTGACTTACCAGGTGAAAAAAAAAAAGGCCACCAAGGAAGGAGAGGAACAGAAAGCAGAGGGGACAGCCAAAGGATAGGGAGAGCAGTGTGTCCCTAGAGGTGAAATAGAGAGTGACGCTGGGAACCAGGGACTCATTTTTCTTTCCTCTTATGATGCTAACATACTGGAAGGCTGAGACTCCTGTGATGCAGATCATAGACAGGAGTAAACAAGATCCTCACTTGGTCATTAGTGCTCTGTGGAATCGTGGCAGGATTTCAGATATCCACATCTCTATTTGCTTATATGTAAAGAAAGAGGACAAGTGTGCATGATCCTTGCGAGGTGGATGTAAAGAGCAAATTTATTTAGCAATGATAAGCAATGATAACACACCCCAGCCCTTCTCACTGAGTAAACAGTCCTGGTTCGACATTCATTAGTTGTTGATGGAGGTGGGTCTTGTATCTTATCTGTTGCTTTCATTGGTTAACTAATAAAGAAACTGCCTTGGCTCTCATAGGACAGAAAATTAGGTAGGCAGAGTAGACAGAACAGCATGCTGGGAAAGAGAAGCTGAGTGAGGAGTCGCCATGATGGTCCCATGCCAGGCAGACGCAGGTTAAGATCATTTCTGGTAAGCCAGCTTGTGGGCTACTCAGATTATTAGAAATGGGTTAGGTCAATATGTAAGAGCTAGTCAATAAGAGGCTACAGATAACGGGCCAGGCAGTGTTTAAAAGAACTACAGTTTCTGTGTAATTATTTCGGGGCATAAGCTGAGCCATGCGGGCAGCCGGGTACAGGGACACAGTGGCGCCGCTCCCTATTACAACAGAGTGGCACCCAACGTGCTAATGAACTCCACATAAAACCTGAGAGGGCTTAAAAAGGAGAGAGAGAGAATTTAAGACAGCTTTTTGCTGTTTGTGGGTTGCGTGCCGCAAAGAAATTGTCCTGACTCAGCAACAGGAAAAAACTAACTGTTTTAAAATGCCGGCTTTCTGGGCTGTGCCGCCATTAAGGTTTCTGTCTGGCTCCTGTGGGAGACAGAGCTTTTGAATGGAGCATTTGGACTAAAGCTCTACGGCTTGCTTGATGGTAATGTGGACTGCTGTGTGCCTGGAATTGTGCGCAGCTCAGGGGCACCAAATGGCTCTGAGGCAAGAGCGGCTCAGCTCCACCATGCTGAACTGTGCTGATCTCAGGCAGGAACTACCGCCATTACTGTAAAAACAGCGCAGTTAAGGTTTAGACTGAGCAGGACACAGGCGGTACCATCGTATTACTTGTACATGGTGCAACTTAAGTTTTTAAGAACTGCTTAACATTTTAACAAGTGCTCCTGGATAGTAAAAAAAAAAAAAATGTTACAGATTCACAATAAAACAGATTCAGACAGACCACTAAATGGATCACAGTGTTGGATGAATGTACATAGGCTTGAGAGAGAAAATGTATATATATATAAAAAGTTAATGCCTTTAAAAATAAAAAGGTAAAGTCTTTAAAGAGACAGAGTACAGATAGTTAAGAGAGTAAAAGAAATAAAGAAAAATAAGCCACGTAAAAATGGAAAATTCACAGAGAGTCTGGATTATGTACATTGTGTTTTCTTTAAAATTTTTGACTGTGAAGGAGCTAACTACAGAGAGTCATTTCATTACATGGACTGCCAAACTCAACCAGAATGGATATAAGGGTATTATGATTTCAAAATTTGGGTCTAAGGATATGATGCTTCGGAGAGGGTCTTTTGTTTTCACAGAGGACCAGACCCTATGGATTGCATCTATTCTGATATGGTATGATAGACCACGCCCTCCTGAAAGGTTGCTGTGAACACCCTCAAAAAATTACTTCACTCAACTGCCAACTGAGATGACCCTGGCACACAGGTTACACCATGAAAGATCTGATTAACAGCGCCCCCATTTAGCAGGAAGCAGTTTAGAGAGAAAAAACTGCGCCCATGTTCCCAAATATTTTTTATAAATGTTCTTTTACATTTAAAGGGGGATATGATATAAATATGAATAATTTGCATTAGTGTGGATTTTAAAGTCAATTTTGTTATATGTATATGTATTTCTGATCTTGATCAAGGTATTGTGATTGTGTAGTTCATTTTTAAAATGTAATGTATAATTAGGAAATATAGGTTGTTGATGGATAATCATTAATAGTCAAGCTTGTAGTCATGTTAGTTAGATTTTCTAGATATATAGAGATATATTTCAATTAGATAGTCATTCTTCATATCTTTCAAGGACTGCAGAATATGGCATTTAATGTTTTGATAACTTAGGGTTTTTCATGACAATGAGACACATTTGCTCCTGGCAACACCAATCTACTTCGAGAAGAAGATGGGCATCGAAGAGGATCCTTATGGAGCTTGATAGCCATTTGGGCAAGAAACTGTTCTTGCCTGGACTATTGCATAAACTGGACACAGAGAACCCGCAGAGAGAGGACTGCTGAACTTGCCTAAAGGTGAGATGGTCTTTCGGGGTTCCTGATTCATGAAAGAGTCTACAAGACATTCTGCAGGACACAGCAGAAAGTGACTGAACTGTCTTTGGAATTTCCTGCTTCATGGAACTGTCTGCTGGATACTATGGGCCTGAAGGCCAAAGATGGATGCCCCAACGGTACAGAGGAACTTTGGGTGACTGTCCAGGCAGCGAGATGTCTCTGTCATTTCTAGAGCTTTTGACCTCCTGTTTACTTAGGTATTATTATATTCTTCTGGAGTCTTTGATGGAGTTGAAGAATGGTTAGTTATAGTTTTCCTTAGTTATGATAAAAGATAAAGTAGATATAAATATTGTAACTGTAATTCTTACTTGATAACTGTTTTGTTATATGTAATTATACTATGTTAAAGTTAAAGCCTTTCTTTTTTGTTTAAACAGAAAAAGGGGAAACGATGGAGGTGGGTCTTGTATCTTATCTGTTGCTTTCATTGGTTAACTAATAAAGAAACTGCCTTGGCTCTCATAGGACAGAAAATTAGGTAGGCAGAGTAGACAGAACAGCATGCTGGGAAAGAGAAGCTGAGTGAGGAGTCGCCATGATGGTCCCATGCCAGGCAGACGCAGGTTAAGATCATTTCTGGTAAGCCAGCTTGTGGGCTACTCAGATTATTAGAAATGGGTTAGGTCAATATGTAAGAGCTAGCCAATAAGAGGCTACAGATAACGGGCCAGGCAGTGTTTAAAAGAACTACAGTTTCCGTGTAATTATTTCGGCGCATAAGCTGAGCCATGCGGGCAGCCGGGTACAGAAACACAGTGGCGCCGCTCCCTATTACAACAAGTTGTATTCAGATGGTAGCTTTGCTGGGTCTCGGTGGTTGATGTTTGTCTGATCAAAAAGCTACCAGCAGAGCCACAGGGAAGGGATTTCCAGGTGATCACCTTAGGCTGGTTCTTACTCATTTTACCCTCTTCTCTGCACACACATACACACACACACACAAACACATGCACTCACACACACAAGTACACACATGCTCACAGACACAAACACTCACACACAATGTAGTCCAGTGTCACACACACACATACACACACACTCTTACCACTCACAAACACATACACACCTATACATACACATATGCACACACATATACACATACACACACAGACTCACACACAGTGTAGTTCAGGGTCTCTCTCTCTCTCCCTCACACACACACACACACACACACACACACACACACACACACACCATGTTGTCCAGGGTGACCTGTAACTTACTATTAATATGTAGCCCAGGCTGGTCTTGAACTTACAATCATCCTGCTCTAGTCTCCCCAAATAAGAGCTGAGATTACGACTGTACACCACCACTCTGGCTCCCTACACCTCTTGCTTTAGACAGGTAGAAACTAAAGCTTAGTGAGAAAAGTCACCTTGAACAAGGTCACTTAGACCCTAAGAGGATGAGCAGAGATTCAAACCCAGTTGTGATAGCTGCTCCCCTGAACTACCCATCCAAACCCTGACCTCCCAAGAGCTTTCATGGTCTCACAAACTTCTCATTAAGCTGAGAATGAAATCGCCTACACATTTCATTCCACACCATATGGCAGAGTCCCAGCTGACAGGAAGCTCATCTCTCCAGCATGCTAGGCCCTTTTCACTGGATGTGAGATTGATGGTCATTTCCCAATCTTTAGCACCATTAAAAGTAGGTGGATTCATTTGGACGTGTCCTTTCTAATTTTTCCAGAAACAAGAAAGTGTTCCTAAAGCTGGAGAATGGCAGATCTTATCAGTGGTTCTTCAGATAAAATATCGCTGCTAACGAGAACAAGTGGTAATTTTGAAGTAACTGGAGATTATCATGTGTCCTGTATTTTAGACTAAGCAACTGTGGGACATTGAGGTTCAATAAGACATCCTTACAAAGCTACATAAGGTTAAGCCAACGTGTCTAGATATCTAACATTATTGTGAATCACTTTATTCTCTTTGCAAAGTTGGGTTATAACATGGTGACATGAATCAAAAGTATGAATGAACTACTAGGGACAGCCAAATCCATGGTTACAATATTATCATATATAAAATACCACCATTCCATCTTCCTGCCAACTATTTCAGAGCTGGTAACATACAATATCATTGAATAAGAATAGAGTCTGAAGTTTTGTGTTCCCTAACACTCTCCAACCTACCATAAGTCTGGAAAGGTCATTTCTACACATACAAACATAATTTATGACAGGCAAGAAGCTCTCTGAACTGACATTCACTCATTTTTAAGTAGGATTAGCGAGAGGACTCAGCAAGGAACTGTGGTTTAAAGTGGCATACCCTGTAACTGAAACAGCAGGCAGGGAAAACTTGCTCTCAGTCCTACCAAACTCCCTTCACGCACAGCTCAGTGCAATTCTGCCACCTGCAAAATCGGGGTGAGAAGATGCTGCCTACCTCACACAGAGAAAGGGCAAGTAAGAGATGGGAGAAACCAGACGTGTTCGTGCATGACCGCAACCACAGCTCTTACTCTGAGAGACTGAAGCAGGACAAGTCAAGTTCAAGGTCACACAGTTCACTAATGCACAACTATGTGTGGTACCTGATTAGAGCAAGTAGTCTACAGGCTCTAAAAAAATTTATTCATTTAGGAGATATTAAAAAAGAGTTCTATGTGGCCAGGCCTTCAGATCCAACTTGGGGACACATTTGCTACCAAGACCTGTCTTAACTGAGCCACTTCCTTTTCATTGTCAGTTTGTCCCAGCCTAGAGCCATAGAGGACACAGAATTGAAATAATGAACCTATTTTGATAATCGTCCAGTGTCTGTCATTTCCACTTTCAGCCCTCACCCGCATTCCAAAGGGATCTTGGTCCCTCAGCTATAATATATCTTGGAGCTGTGTAAGTTTGGAACTTTGTTTTTACTTTTTTCCATCAATGAAAAAGCAGGGCTTGAAAGCCTGTTCTGTAGGGAGCCCCCATTCTGCAGCTGTGAACAGGAAGCCCCTGTAAGTGAAGGCAGCTGGATCACTTTATATGTAAGTCACTGATGAGGGACTGGCCAGCCACTTGTCTGGGCACTCTGGGCCCCTACCTCCACTTGGCCCCTTAAGGATGGTCACTTCAATTTTCTGACTGCTGAGCTGATGACATGTTAAGATAAGGGGACAGGAACCTAACTGCTTTAGAATGACTAAAGTTGAGTAGTAATTGTGTGTGTGTGTGTGTGTGTGTGTGTGTGTGGTGTCTGTGTGTGTTTAAAATAAAGTGTCTATGATAGTCATGACATAGAAACCCACAGGGACAATTGACCCACACTTGCAGGAGCTCTGATGTGGGAGTGTCATATACCAATCTGTTGATTTCATTGGTTAAGCAATACATAAACTGCTTGGTCCCGATTGGTTAGAACATAGGTGGGTGGAGTAAACAGAGGAAAATGCTGGCAGGAAGAGGAAGTGAGGTCAGAAAGCATGCAGCTCCGCTCAGAGCCAGACGCCTCAGACAGAGACGCCATGCTCCCCTCGCTATAGCTCTGCTCTCTGAGGCAGAGGCATGAAACTCAGACTCAGAATGGACATAGGCTAGAATCTTCCTGGTAAGCGCACCTCATGGTGCTACATAGATGATAAGAAATGGGTTAAGAGGTTGAAGCTAATGGGCCAAGCAGTGTTTAAATGAATACAGTTTGTGTGTTGTTATTTCGGGCATAAGCTAGCCAGGCGGCCGGGGTGTTGGGGACGCAACCCCGCAGCCCCCATTTCAACAGAGCTCATGGACTTTAAACCAACAGCTGGGAATCCTGCATGGAACCTAACCAGGCTCTCTGCATGTGGGTGACAGTTTTGTAGCCTAGGCTGTTTGTGAGACCCTTGGCAGTGGGGGCAGGATCTATACCTAGCACATGAGCTGGCTTTTGGAAGCCCATTCTCTACAGTGGGCTGCCTTGCTCAGTCTTGACACAGGAGGGGAGGGGAGGAAATGCTTGGTCTTGCCTCAACTGAATGTGCCAGGCTTTGTTGACTCCCTATGGGAGGCCTTACCCTCTCTGAAGAGTGGATGGGGATGGGTGAAGGACAAATGGGGGAAGGGAGAGGAGGGGACAAAGAGGTAACTGAGGTTGGTATATAAAATTAATAAAAAGAAAAAAGTATGTCCTACATGAATAATACTTCCTTACATGAGTACACATTGAAACTCAAAGGTAATGGTTGAAACAGGAACCAAAATGAATTCAAGGTGTGAGAAAAGCCCCCTGGGGAATCAGGGTCCACGTAGGTTAAACTACCTTGTTGTAAAAGAACCTAGGAAAGTGGCCTTATTTACACTTTTCCATTCTATTTGTGTTTGTGCTCTTATAACAATATACTAGGGAGTGTGTGGCTTAAAACATCCTCCTCCTCCTCCACCTCCTCTGTCACCTTCTTCTTCTTCATAGTTTTGGAAGTTAGAAATTTAAGATTCAGTATCAGTCGGGCTGGTTTCTGAGGCAGCCTAGGTACAGATGGCCACATTCTTGTATTTTTATAAGTGAGGGAAGGAAAAGAACAAGGGACATACATGAAAAGTGAAGAAGGGAAGGAGAAAGAGGAATGGAGGAGAGGGGAGGAAAATGCAGACTTCCAAATAATCAGTTTCTTCATTCTTTAAAAGGGACCTCATGTTACAGATAAAAGCTCCAATCAACTTCAGGGATGGATTTCGTGATAAAGGTGCAATCTCCAAGTATTGTCATACAAGAGGGTTAGAATTTTAATACGTGCATCGGGGGAAGGCAGAAGCCCTTAGCGGATGGCACCATGTCATTCTCCCTTCAAAATATACATGGTAGCATCCAGCCAATTACGTGTTTAAACTTGCTCACCTAAGACTCGCAATCTCTCTGCTCCCACGACCACTTCATTGTCATCCGCAGAAAAGAGCAATTTTCCAGAAACCGTTTTTACTTCAAACTTTTTGCCATAGGCTTCCACAGCCTTCGGACCTAAGAGGGCAAGAGAAAGAAAGAGAGGAGGAATACATTAGCCTCATCGAATTTGACTACAAAAGCTTTTCATAGGGCATAGACGCTCCCCGGGACTGTGTCTGATTTTAATGTTAAGTGGATTGGTTTTCTGAAGCCGGCTGTGGAAATCAGTGTCTTGGCTGCATCTCATCTTGTCAATTGCTTTTAATCACATGGTCCTGGCATGTGGGTTTAGAGGTCATCCTATTCTCCTCGTCCTAATGCTTCAATGAGATTTCCCTCTACTAGGCTCAAATTAGTGTCAAACACTTGAGGCTTTTGATCAAAAGTGTCGGACCCAGAGTATCATCATCTCTTGTGGAGCTAACCATCTTCAGCTAGTTGTCAGTAGCAGAAAGTGTTCTCATAACCTGAGCTGAAATGTGTGTGTGTTTATACTCTTGACCCACTAACTGACACGGAGACAAATCTATTTCCTTAGTACACAAATACTTTCCAAGAAGAAATGACTATATTATAATTAATTCTTCTACACGTTAAATATCTTATATAGTATAAATTAATAAAAAATATGCTTTGAGTTCATTGTGTGCCATCAGATGCTGTTCTTGGACATAGACAACAGCAGAGCATGAGGGTGGGCTCTGGTTCCATCACACCTGTATTCTGATGGAGCCAGACTTACACAGATCCAATTTAGTTTTTTTAACTTTTTATTTAATTATTTATATTTTATGTATGAGAACTCCGCATGTATGCCTGCATGCCAGAAGAGAGCATCAGACAGAAGAGGGCATCAGATCCTATTACAGACGGTTGTTGAGCCACTATGTAGTTGCTCATGATTCCATGTGGAACTGAACTTAGGTCCTCAGGTCCTCTGGTTCTTACCCACTGAGCCATCTCTCCAGTCCCCAGATTCAATCTATTAATGCATCAGAAACCTCTAGATCTTTAGTAAGAAAGTGAGCTGGTTAGCATATTTGAGGTTCTAACAGGAGTTACCTGAGCCTGTCTAAACTGGGACTTCCCCAGCACATACATTTCAGGGGCTCCCAAAAGCTGGTCTGTATGAAAGAATTCAGCTCTGATAAAATAGAGTCTATCTTTTGGTCTACCTTGTAGTCAAATTTGCAGGTAAAGTCAACACACATTATATCTTCCTAAAGAGGTCATTGGGATTCCGATGTTGATCTTGTTTGCTTTCTTCTAGGAAAATTTCAAGAGACTATTATTTAAAATAAGTAGCTACAAGAGGGTCAGCAGACTACACCTGCAGGGACCCAAGCATCTTTAGCCATTACAGGGAAGAAGAAAGCACTTTTCACACAAATACAGGCATAGGGACAAAACTCTGCAAGGATTTACAGTGGGATCTAGACTCACGTTGGTCTATTGTCAAGGGGGTGAGGCTTAAGCAAACAAGATTTAGAGGAAGGATTTTCAGAGTGTGAGAGTAATTTTGTGGTTGGCTATCCCAATAACTCTCATCTAGAAGTAGAACAGAGCTGTGCAATGCTAAAATGGCATTGGCTAAACAACAGTCTCTGATTTCACCTGGGAGGAGGATATGTGGGGTGTTGATGTTTGGAGAAGGCTGATCCTTTTCCTCTATGTTCAGAAATGTTGAGAGAGAGAGAGAGAGCTAGATTATGCATTTGTGTATATGTGTTTGGTTTGTATGTATGTGTGTACCCTTCTCCTATGTATATGTGTGTGTGTTGATGGCTCCATGTATCTTGGTCTCAAAAGGACCTACCTAGGAACGCTTTGTGAAATTACTTAGGTTTAGACTGCGGTTTGGCTATTAGAACCAGAACAGCTCCTGTATATCTGGGATGATGGTCTATGCCAAAGTATGGGACTTGGAGACAAAGCACCCCTCCTACTCCTCTCCGCTAGGCAATGTGGCTGCAGACAAGTCATTTCATCTTTCTGTTTCTGTGCATGCTGAACTGAACTCTCATTATCTCCTCTGTGGGTCTCATGGAAAGGCTGCAAAGGTCAGGTGACATTGAATTCATAAAATGAACTTTGGAGGCACAAAAATGCCATGTGTTGTGGTGATCGCTCCACTGGATATTGTTGTCACCTTCGTCATCGCCATCAGCAGCATTCAACTGCGCTGTCTATGGCGTACTGAACATCACTAACGATGAGTGCCTCTTAGCCCGCTCAGCTCACATACTCACATTCAGTTGGCTTTCCAGGACACTCACACTGACTCTCTAACTTGAAAAAGGTTCACAGGAAAGGTTCCTTAATGAACCAGAGACTGAAGTCGGCAGAGATCATACAGAATCTACAAGCATCATGAGTCCTGGAGATGCTCTTGTCTGGTTGCACAGGAAAAAAAAAAGCACTGTGAGCCTACTGCTTTCTCAAGGTCACTGTCAGAGCAAAGGAGAATCCGAGAATGGGATCCAACTCTCAGAACGCCACACGGAGCACAAAGTAGATCTTTTTGTTTAAAAAGGTGAAGAGGGCTTGAGTCAGCATGCCCAAGACAGCAAGGAGATAAGATTTCAGAGGAAGAGGAAATGTAGAAATCAATGGCAAAGAACCCAAGGAAATCTTGAAGAATGACAATGTGTCAAGGATTTAGAGTAGGGACTCCTCTGTGAGTTATGATGGAGCTATCTTATTGATGCCATTAAAACTTGAAGTGAAATCTATACTGTTTGTTAATTCCAGAAAGATAGCATTGTTTCATGGGAAGGAGACGGAAAATGGAAGAGACAAAATGCCAGTGAAAAGTGAATGGAACCTCAGGATGGCCATAGACGGGTAAGGGCAGTCTGCCCACTCCAGACCTAGTCATATGGAGATGAAGACAGTGGGAGACAAATGCTTGGCCTTGGCTTCCATGAACCTGACAAGATTGTCAGGCAAGGCTCCAGGGGTCCTGTGTATAGCTCGAGCTGACTGTGGACTCTGGAACGATGTGTGAGACTTATGGGGGGTGGTAGGCAGAGTGAAGAGACCATAACAATCCCAGCATACAAAAATGTGTGAGACTTACAGAGGGGTAGGCAGAGTGAAGAGACCATAAACAATCACAGCATACAAAGCACTTACTCTTCAGAAAACCACAAAATATGAAATAGAATTTCTCAAGGGCCAGAATCATTTGCCAACACAAAGCACACAGGAAAACACAGCTTTAGCCGAAGGTCCTCACAGTGACTGCTGGCTAGCTGTGCAGACCGCTTTGACCTTTGGTTTCCCTGGGACTGCCAAAATTCCATGGTTATGGCTGGAGTCTTAAAAGATGACTCTAGAGCGAAGGTTTGGTAGCATTGGACACTGTTTGAGAAGCCCTCCGTGAAGCTAGAGCTGTTTGGGGGATAGAAAATCTGCATGACTTCCAACTTGAAGCCTCCTTCAGTTAATACCTTTCCATGGGTGGAAGTCCATGTGCGACTCCTCAGTTTCTTCTCCCCAACTGGGAGGAGAATGGTGTAGAATATTATTTTAAGGTATGATATCTTTGTTTATGCTCTGGGACATTTGTTTAATGATGAAAAGTCATGATGCTTTGTTTAGGCTGCATTTGTTTAACTCTGTGAAGCTGTGATTCTTTGCCTGTCGAAAGCACCTTATGGTCCTATTGAATGGCCAATAGCAAGGCAGGAGCAAGGATAGGCAGGGCTGGCAGGCATACAGAGCATAAATAGGAGGAGAAATCTAGAAAAAGAGGGAACTAGATAGAACAAGGAGAGGAGGACATCAGGGGCCCTCCACCCAGCCAGCCACAGAGTAAGAATGAGAGCAAAATATTCAGAAGAAAAGAAAAAGTCCAGAGGCCAAAGGGTAGTCAGGCTAATTTAAGTTAAGAAAAGCTAGCTAGAAACAAGCTGAGCAAAGGCCGGGTATTCATAATTACGACAAAGTCTCTGAGTGTGTTTATTTGGGAGCTGGGACTCCCAAAATAGCTAAAGTAAAAGAGTGAAAAACAACCAACAACATTTTGGCATTCCAATGTGGGACTAGAGTGAAAGAAAACCCACTAACAGGAGAAGGCGAAGCCTCACAGGTGTAGGTACTGCGGCCACCAGGAATCTGAAGACTGAAAAAGCCTAGTGCTTTTTCTTTGGGAAGAGGACCCTTTTCCCTCCTAAAGCTGTTCTCCTTACAGTTTCCAGAATTGCATAGACGGATTGTGCTAAGATACTCAAGCAGTAACATCATGAGTCAAAATGCACCAGTGGCTTGGCTTGAGTTCCAGCCCTGGAAATAATGCTTCATGGGAAAAAAAAGATGAGCTGAACTTAGAACATGGGGCATTCTGGTGGACTTCCGAAATTTTTCCCAGGTAAACTCAAGAGTTTAGAATGCTCAGGATTGCACCTCTTGGGAGACATGAGGAAGAGTGTATCCCATATACCAGGCATTAGAAAGCATTCTTTCTACCTCTTTTTGTTTTTCCAGAATTAGATTTTCTTGTTTCTCATTTTAAAAGAAAGGATTGCTGTCTTCCCACTCCTTAGAGGGACTAATCAGGAATGGGTACTAAAAGATTACTAGAAAGCAAGAGAAGAAAGAGAGGAGGAGAGAGGAAAGAAAGAGGAGCGGCCAGAGGGTCTAAAGGGGTGGGAGGGAGAGAGGGGTAGGGTAATGGAGAGGAAGGGGATAATAGAAGAATAAGGAAGGGGGGAGAGGAAGAAAGAAGAATTCAGAGAATGGACGAAGGAAGCAAAGAGGAGAGAGAAGGGTTGGGAAGAAAGAAAAGGAGAAGATGAATATGGAAAGGGAGAGTTTGGAAAGAAAAGGAAGATGAAGAGAGAAAAAGAGAAAAGGGAGACGAGAGAGGAGGGCAAGAAGATGGAAAGAGACAGGGCCGGCTCTCTTTAGAGGGATAGCAGTCATTTTCAGTTTTATCAAAGCACAACCTTTCAAGTAAACCAAATCTCCTACTGTAGATAAATGACGACTGATCAACAGGCTGGATCCGTTCTTTTTGAGCCTTGGGATGTGGGTGCTGGAGGTTGGATTTATCTCTCTCCTGGAGGCACTTTTCACATATGCTGCTTAAATCACTGCTTACTGCAGCTGTTTATTTAATTATTTAGTACCGGTGTCTGGAGGCCTGATGTTATATAAGCAAAGCCTACAGTCCAGATGCTGGCTGTGACAGGGTGTTTGTGCATCACAGGCTCTACTGGGCAGCATTTCCATAGAGCCAGGAGCTTCTTAGCTGTGTATGGCCCAGTCCACCTCAGGACTATGCAACTCCTGACATCCATCTGCAGCTTTGTTGGGGGAGGGCGATTATTAGGGGAAGGAGGAGTACGGCTCTGTGCAAAGGCACTGGCTTCCCTGTGACTGGCTTCCCTCTGACTCAGTTACTAGTGAATCTCTGGAAATTCTACTCATGGTAATGTGTTTGGGGGCATTTGGGATACCATCATCTCAAAAATCCATCTGGATGCTTTTCTCTCAACCCCAAAGTCAAATGGCCTTTTCTTCCGGAGGTCGAAGAATGCCACTCTGACCCACACTTTCTCCTTCCACTGCGGGGTAGACAATGCCTCTCTGTTCGTCATGTCTTGAAAACCTACAGAGGGTACATTGATCACGGCCACTCAACACATGGCTGTGTCCATGAGGCCCAGGCTTATCAGGGGAATCATTATCATGAACAACCAATCCTTGTTTAAGTTGCTGGAATTTAAAGCTGCAAACCTAGCGGGCATTTCCCACGGCTGTTAGGAATAGAACTTCTGTACGAAAAAGAGCCACACATATACAGCCTGTGGACACATCTGGAGCTTGCAGTTGAGTTTGGCTCAAAGACATCAAGCAAAGAGGACAAGGCTTTCCAGTACCATTAAAGATCCTTTTTCTATGACCTGGGGAGGTGGCTCAGATGGTAAAGTTCCTGGTATGCAAGCATTGAGGACTTGACTTTGGATACCCAGTTCCATGTAAAAGCTGGGCATGCCAGCTGTGTCTATAACCCCAGTGCTGGCATGATTGGGGATGGAGGGTTAGAATAAGCAAAATGGCAAAATTCCCTAATTGGCCATCCAGTTATACTCACATATCACACACACACACACACACACACACACACACACACACACACACACACACCACATACACCCTCTGCTCTTGGTTTAGTATAGCTAGCTAGCCTTCCTCCCCCTATTGAAAAGGGAACTTTATTATCAGGGACTCCTCTCCTTGGGGGCAGGAAAAGCCAGACTAAGGACCTCTCTGCAATCGCCTCAGGAACTCCTCTGTGTCCGCAGCGCAGCCTCGACATCAGGCCCAGCTTTTATTTTCTTTCTGTGAAAAAAGCATAAACATATCCTCGACCCCAAATATATATAGGTCGGGTTTTTTCATAATGCATTGCAAGGTCTTTTCCACCTTGCCCTAGCAAAGGTCAGCTTGGTGTTATCATGTCAGATCCGTTTGCATCTGGATCTACTTGCAAGTTTCATAAGCTGCTTACAAGGAGCCTTATTATGCTCCATAATATTTTTTTTATTATTATTAGCCATATATGCAGTTCCTCCATTGGAAGAGCCATTTGTAAAATTTAACATAAAATCCTTTAAGGGATTTTTTTTGCTATAACATTAGCAAAATACAGTTGTGTGAATTGTAGCAATAATCATCTGGGGATCAAGCCATTTTTTAGCTTTTATCCTGCCCTTTTGTACCAGACAGGCTACTGGTTTAAATTAAGAGTTTAATATCTTAATTGGCAAAACTTGAGAAGATTTTGCCATAAACAGCATTTTCTTATAAAAATGTTGTAGAATAAGTTTTATATTTAATATGCACACTTGCCATAGCTGCATTATAATTAATATACTGTGTTTGTTGATTATTGTATACTTTACCTGTTGATTTATATTTTACCTGTTTGAGTACCTGTTAGGCAGCTTTAAGCTCTCTCTATTGGAAACTGTTTTTTTTTATTTTATTTTTTTTTCTATTCTAAGATGGCTCCCTTAATTAAGATGTGTGCTTCTCTGCTCCCCTAACCAACCTTCCTTTATCCCAAACATCCCGTTTCCCCAGGTTCCCCCCATCCTCCCCTTCTCACATTTCTCTCCCCTTCTCCCCTCACCCCCCCCACTCTACAGGGTGTCAATTCTGCCTCCTGAGTCCAGGGAGACCCGGCTGAGATAATGCCAGGATGTGCTTCAGATAGCTGAATCCAGCTCACCTCACCCAGGAATCCCACCGGCCCTGAAGCACAAGTGCTAAACTGCTTCTGCAGCTTGAACTCTGGTCTGCTTTGGAGCTGAGATGCAGACTGGACATCAGACTGTTTTAATCTCTGGGACACAGAACTCATTTTAATTAAAATACTAACCTCTTCACTTAAGAAGGGGAAAGATTGGGGTTCCTGTGACTGTTGCTCAGAGTCTGGAAATGGTGGTATTTGACAACAATGTATGTCATTGTACTCTTACTGAAATTGATCTAATGATATTTGTAACTGCTTATAGATGTTGGGAAAGGTTTGACACATGCTGTAAAGTGTTTGGGTTCAATGCATATGTTAAGAATTTTAGATTTTGATCCCTTTTTCACCTCCCTAATTGATGGCAGGCAAGCACACGTAACTTTTTGTGGAGTAGGCAGTTAGGAAGGAGGACATACCATGGGCCAGACTAAAAGGTGAATACTGGGTTTGGAAGGTGCCCCTTTCTTCTTGTCTGGAGATGGAGTTATTGGTGCCAAAATTATATCATATCTTTTGTTTAAGGAGCACCTCACAGATTTTTCATTAATGATAGACACAGGGGCCCAATGACGGGAGTTAGTGTGGATCCTCACCTAAATTTCAAACCATACAGAGGCCGTACAGGCCGGCTCAACATGGCATGGTTTTTAGGTACGAGGGCGCTCTCCACATAGCCTAAGACAGGGTGCCCTGTGATCTGCTTACTTTAATCCTACTAGATACCTTTTATTTGAGAAGCTCCAAGAAACTAATGCTACTCATAAGGCACCCCTCTGTTCCCAGGAGAGGTAAATTGCTTCACCAGTCGAGAGGAGGGTCTCTCCTTGTCCCAGTCCCTTCTCCTTTAGATCTGACACCATGGTTGACTCTGTCTTGGTGCCCTCCACTTATAACTACTTGCCTTTATATAAGAAAGGAGGAATATGTTGGGAGCCGTTTCCCCCCTAAAGATTGTTACAGAAACCATCACCTTGGGGAGCCTGCAGGGAACCCCAAACCCATAATTATGTTAAGAATAGTCCTATTGGCAAAACCTGCCCCACACCCAATTAGCTATTCGCTAATTGCTAACGAACCTAATCTGATAGCGGAACTGCCTTAAATTCCAGCTATCCAGGGAACTAGGTGTGGCAACTCCTGACTTCTTGGCCTACCTGACCGGATGTAGGTTACGTGACTGGGACCACGCGGCCAGATTCCATGCTCCTGTGCCCTGCTCCCCAAGCCCTCATTCAGGGGGGTATATAAGTTGTTACCCTGTCCCTAATAAACGGAGGCTTTGACAAAAAAAAAAAAAAAAAAGGGAACTTTAGATAGTACGACTCTTTGCCCAAATTAAAAACAGCCAGTTCCATCCTAGGGCCCATGATTTCCAAAACCATGGGGTTTTTGTTTCTGATTAGAGTACTGGGAATTAAATTCCTTCCTGAGAAACAGGCCCCATCCAATCAGAAAGCAGTTGGTTACCTGCTTGTGTTACCACTGCACAAGCAGGCACATCTTGGTAGGCCAGTATTGCAGCACGCAGGGTCACACCCCCAAACTGCCTTCTAGATGTTATTTATCTTATACCCACAGACCACTCTCACGCTTAGTCAGAGAGGCTTCTTTTGGTTATGGGAAGTTATCAGTGGAGAGGTTCACAACTGGCCAGAACATGTTAAAGAAAGACACTGAGTGCTCAGCCCTAAATGAGACATCTCTATCAACCCCTCCTCCACCAAGACTCAGGGATCATCGCAGAAGATGCGGTCAAAGTGAAGTAAGAGCTGGAGGATAGGGAGGAGTGCTGAGAAATGTCTTCTGCACGCAACAAGGCTGTCATACTCATGAACTGAGAGAGGTTCCCTGCACAAGACTATAGAAGATCAAGCCAGAACAAATACAAGCATAGATGGGGTACACAATCTCTAGGCCCCACAACTCACTGGGGAACTACAAAACTAGATAGTTGCTGGGGGGAGAGAATTCTTTCTTTCTTTCTCTCTTTCTTTCTTTCTTTCTTTCTTTCTTTCTTTTCTTTTCTTTTCTTTTTTGAAGACGTGGCCACTGGCAAGTTTTCCATCGTCCAGTGAATAGCCCCCTATCTGCATATGTATGGGCAAAACTAGCTGGAATTTGTAGGTTACTAAAATTAAATTGGGTGAGAGGATGTTAGGGAGAGTTGGAGGGAGGAAATGAGGCCTATATGACCATACCTCACTGTATATGTGTATGAGAGTCTCAAAAATAAACAGAAAAGTTTAAAAGGAGTTTTCTTGGTTGAGCACCAGTTGAAGCAGCTGGCTTGTGCTCAGGGGTCACATTCTACTAAAAACAGGTTTTCTGCAAAAGCAAGCGCCATGGTACTTGGTAAGTTAAACATGTGAATAGATGGCACTGAGCCTTTTGGTAGAATCAGAGGTTACAAGCCGGATTTTCTTTCTTTACACAGCAGGGCCAGCAGGCCCTTGTTGAAGTTCATGTAGATCTCACAGGACAGTCTGCTTTGCCTAGGTGCTCAGATGGATCAGTTTTCCTTCTCTTACCTGTCACCAGCCGAGTCAGCACTTTCATCTGGTCATTGAGAATGTTCACTGTCACGTTCCTGGCAGATTTGAAGTAGAGGGCATTACCCTGTAATAAGAAAATGGAAGACACAAGTGAAGGTGGCAGGTCACTGCAATCAAGGGACTGTGATCCCAGTTCTTCCAGGGCTGACCTGGTACTTGACAAGTTCTAACTGATGATACATCCTGGTTTTAGAAATCGTGATAGTTGAAGGTAGGTGTTGATGGGCACACAGTTAACAGACATTTTCTCTAAAGAGAGAGACCTCCAACACACATGTGCACACACACGCACAGGCACACACATATACACACACATACACACTATACATGCACACACACACAATTGAATAAGAAAGAGCTGAGATGTACAGGATTTTTTTTTTTTTGGCGTCTTAGTGTGGAAAAGAGTTAGTCTTGTAGCACAGGAGCAACTGATCACCTTCCAGCCATGTCCCTTCTGGATTCCAGTTTCTCCAGAGGAACCATGCAGCTCCCAAAGAGAAGAGCTGACAGGTGAGGTGAACACCTTCCTGTCAAGAGAATCCTCTATGCAAATACTGATGGCAAACATGAAGAACCTGGGAGATCATGATGTGGAGACCCAGAGAGACAGCTGAACCGAGTTCTTGGGAGCTCACTGGCTCTAGGACTCTAGACCGACAGCTGGGGAGTCTGTATGGGAACAACTGCATCTGGGTGACAGTTGTGTAGCTTTGTCTGTTTGAAGGATCCCTAACAGTGGGACCAGAATCCGTCCCTGATGCATGAGCTGGCTTTTTGGAACCTATTCTCTGAGATAGGATGCCTTATTTAGCCTTGATGCAGTGGGGAGGAGCTTGGTCCTTCCTCAATTTGATATGCCATGCTTTTTGACTCTTCATGGGAGGCCTTATCCTTTGTGAGGAGTAGATTGGCAGAGGTAGGGGAGGTGATGGGAGGGAACAGAAGGAGGGAAAGGGGAGATTGTGGTTGGTATGTAAAATAAAGGATTTAAATTTTTTTTAAATGGTGGTGGTGGGGGAGAGAGCCTGGGAGAGATGACATCCTCAGGTAAATCTCTGCCTGCCCATTTTTCCTGTTCTCCTTCCTAGGGCTCTTTTCCTTCAAATACTCTTTGTCAGACTCCATGTGTCCTCTTCCACACTGTGCTTCTTTCCTCCTTTTGAACAAAATTCAGAACAGGACATAGCATTCTGTTATGAAAAGCCTGCTTCTAAACCTTGTGGGATGTGTGATCTCTGCTGACACGCCTCTCCTCTGCCATCTTTGTCCACAGTCTGTCTTCAATAGGTGCACCAGGAGGCATGGTTCTATGCCAAGAAAATGTCACCATGGTTGTACATAATCTCTGGATGTTACATTGCTTTCATTTTACATTTAAAATCTTATGCAAACTTAATGTGTCATAAAGTATGATGTTCTTCTGTCTTTCTCAGTCATTTAAAAGCTAAGAAACCCAAGTAAAAATGAATAAATAAGCCAACAAAAGCCAAACAAAAATAAAAAAACTTCTGAGTGTTTTTTTTTTTACATAAGCAATTCAAAGCCATGACTTGTCAATTTCTGGTTCAGAAGTTTTCCTTTTTATAATACCTGCTGGTGGCATCAGTTGTTTGCTATTGGAAGAATTAAAAAGAATTTAGCAGTGAGTTTTGTCTAAATCTGTCATTGAATGGTATATGCCTCCCACAATATTCATTACTACAGCACTGTAATGAATCTTCCCAAATGTCATAAAAAAAACCCATTCTGTAAGACAGACAAACTGAGTTTGTGCCTCAAAATCCTGGGTTTGTTTGTTTGTTTATTTATTTATTTATTTATTTATTTATTTAGTTATTTATTTTGAGACAGAGCTTCTTTGTGTAGTCCTGGATGTCCCGGAACTCACTCTGTAGTCCAGGCTGGCCTTGAATTCTGAGATTCGCCTGTTTTGCTTCCCGTGTGCTAGGATTAAAGGAGTGTGCCGCCACTGCCTAGTCAAAGTCTTGCTTTCTAATGGATACAAATGGTAGTGATTTAGGTGCACAAAATGTTTGAAGGGCCTTCCTGATGCATGGGAGTAATTTGTAACTTTGGGCTGAGCAGTGAGAGAAATGCAAGATGTCCTGGAGTAGCAGGCACTTAGGAAGGCACTCAGAAGGAGCAGAAGCATGGTCTTAGCATGTTGAAAAGAAAAATGAATGCCAGGTGGAGTAGTGTGGGTTGGGCGTCCAATGTATTTTTCCTTGTGTGCTTCGTGAGGATAGGGATTGATTGATCTCCAAGCCCAACCTAGTATCTGCTTATGACAGAAAGAAAAAAAAAAAGGAGCAACAGCCAAAACCAAGGTCAGAGGTAGGTTTCTCCCTTGGAAGAGAGGGGAGGGCCTGGCTGGCAACAGAAACCCACAACCTGGACTCACAGTGTCTCTCACCTAAGGCAAATTGCTAAAATGAATTGCTAAACTCCATGACCTTTAGGCCATAAGGAAACAGTTAACCTTGGATGTGAGCTATGGACTAGTTAGTGTCTGGGGTAGAGAGGATGACTCCTAATTCATCAAGTAACATGGAATCAGTATAATCTCCACATGGCTTAAATCTTAAATTTCCTCCTGATGTAGAAAAGTCTTTAAGTCTTTTTTTAGTTTAATTCAGTCAGAAGCACACACACACACACACACACACACACACACACACACACATATATATATTCTACAAGGAAATACTAGACTAAAACAGTTTTGCCATTGCTTCTAGTAGCACTTATTAGCTTTATTTAGATCTCAAAAACATTGAAATAAAGTCTGAATTTGGAAAAATGGAACCAAGACAGGGGGTTACAATTCCAGAAGTAAATGCTCTAAACTAGTTCTTCATGCATTTGTCAAAATGGCTCTATAGAGAAAAGAGTGGCCTGGAACCAGGAAACTAGGTACTCTGACTACCATGTAACCTTGAGAGCGTATGTTGTAGCCATGGCATTCTCTGCCATCAATACCAGTGTCACTATGAAGCTCATCAATACCATGGTTGAGCAATTACTTGTACTGGATATTCAGTAGAAGATCTGAAAAGCAGCGAATTTCCCATCTCTGCTCTACCACTTACATATAAGTTGTGACACTGATAAATAATTATTCCAGGCCTTGGTCTCTTTATATGACAATAGAAAAATTTATTGTTAAGCTTTTAAGTATCCTTATAATAAAAATTAACTTATACATATAATTGTTAAAATAGACATGGTCTAGTGTCAGGCATGGATGCAGAAAGAAGCAGAAGAGAAAAAGGGGTCATGAGGGGGGAAGAGGAAGGGAGGAGGGGAGAAGGACAGGAATGAAGAAGGGGAAGGAGGTGGGATGGAGGAAGGGGAGGAAGTGAGGAAGACAGCCCTACTGCATCTCTGGCTTTTCTCTGCTCCCTGCACAATGATTTAGGAGTCTCCTCCACTTCTAGCATTTTCAGCTTCGACATTTCAAAGAGTCTCCCTTTCTCTAAACATGCCATTAACTGACCATTGTCTTTCAAATCCCAGCATCTTCCATTACATGACTGTTCGTGCTGATAGACAAATCATTCTGCCATGAACAGTGCCTCATAACAGCTTTGTTTAAGATTTTATAGTAAGAGAGATTATATAACCATTTGCTTTTTTTCATGTTTTACTTATTTAATTTTTAATAGATTCATTTTTATTTTTGAAATGAAAATATGACTTCACAAATTCTCCTTTTCCTTTACTTTTTTCCAGACTCTCCATGCACCATGTCTTCAAATTCAGTGCCTCTGACCTCCTTTTCTTTAATTGTGATACACACATACGCCTATATATATAGATAGATAGAAATACTACCTGCTGAGTCTACATTAATGTTATACACACATATGAGTATATATATTGTATATATATATATATATATATATATATATATATATATATGATTTCAGGGCTGTTTATTTGGTATTGAATAACCTATTTCAAAATTCTTTTCTGAGGAAGACTTTGGTCCTGCTCTCAGCATTCCTTAGTTGCCTATAGTTCTATAGTGTTAGGGCCCTATGATTTATTAATTCATATGTGTATGTGTGTGCACAGATGGCAGTCAGAGAACAACTTGCAGAAGTCAGTTCTCTTTTTCCAGCATGTAGCTTCCAAGGACCTAATGAGGCAGTCAGGCTTGGCGACAGGTCCTTTACAGGTTGAGTCATCTTGCTTGCCTGTTTCTTTTGATCAACAAAGCAAAATAGTATACATCAGCATTAATTGTTCTGCTATGCTAGCATACTGTGATATTGAATCTTTGCTATATCAGAGTTTAAACAATGAGCATCATTCTTGCCCAGTACTTTCGTTATAACTTTCAACTTTACTTGTAATAGAAAGGTTATCGGGGAAAGATCATGAGCCAATACTCAAAGTGGAAGAACCTTGCATGGCAGCTGAGTCCTTGTGAATTTCATTTTTTTTTCTTTGACGGCATCTGAGAGGAAGCCAGGAAAACAGCAGCCAAGTCAGCACTCCCAAGACCTCTGCTGTATCAGAATGCATGCGGAGTCAGAAGTGAGAGATGCCAGTGTGTGCCGCCCTCTGCTTTTTCTCTGCTCCCTGCACTATCCCATGTACCCAACCGGCCCTTCTAGACATGGGGGAGGCTATTTGGGAGGTATAGAAAAGAGGCCATATTTTGTGCTGGGCCTTGTAGCACACAGAAGCTTTGGTAGAGAACAGCTCCCTATCTCTCCAGTTCTCTCAAGCAACCTTACAGAACACAGTGCAATCTTTTCTTGACATCTTGGGGTCATGGACATGAACATCATTCACCCCCCCCCTCCAGTGACTACAGTATGTAAGAGGTCATTTCAACACCGAATGGCTCTATCCTGCTGACATTTAAAATTATAGTATCCGTTTAAAAATATATTATTTATTCTTATATTGAAACAGAACAGGTAAATGTCAAACCTGTGAGACTTACAGCGAAGAGCCCTAATTCAGGTCTTTCGTCACTGCGAGGGCTTAGAATACATTTACAGGTCTCTGAGGGATTTTGCACCCTGTAGCCCAGCAAGTCCTTTTCTGCTATCTCCAGCGTTAACCACTTTAGATGTTACTCCCTTACTTTCTGCAATGGTCTAGGTTCTGCTTAGCTCTGAATCAACCACTCTTCTTCAACTGTATTATGGTTGTGTATGTGTTCTTTACAGTCAAGACAAGGAATATATATTTCTGTGGCAATGTGAATGAGAATGCCCCCGTAGGCTGATATATCTGAATGCCTAGTCCCCAGTTGGTGCAATTGTTTGGGAAGCGTTAGGAGGTGTGGTCTTACTAGGTGAGAAGCTGTACAGACAAGGCCTTGGCTGAAGCTGTGGCTGGAGCCTGGAAAGGAATCACAAAGACCAAAGAGGTGACCAGGCTTAGTGAGAGGGCAGCTTTTGATAATTTGCTGGAAGTGACCCAACAGATGGCCCTAATTTTACCTGAAAGACAGATGCTCCAGCTGCTCAAACTTTAGCCTGACTTCCAAGCCTATAGAGACGTTGCCTTCCAAGGCTTGCCAGGGCTCTGCACCCCAGACTGCTTTCATCTCTTTTGCTCTTACTGAAAGGCTAGTAGGTTCAAGCTTTGCCCTTTGAGTTCCCTTTCATTACCTCCTTGATATGTTTCAAACCTGTTCTGATTCTCTTTGTCTATCGTTGCTTATTCTCTTCTCGATGGCCACATGACTTCATCTGTTCTAACGTCTTTTTGGAAGAAGCAAGGATGAGTTCTTGCAGCTGTCAGTTTATGTAGAGTCTGTAGAATCACCTTATGCTATGTCCAGCTCAGGAAGAAAGTCGGGCACATTTGCATGCAAGAAAACAGCCGGCAGTTGCTAGTCTCAATCCCAGGGGCTTATTTTAGGGATCTTCAGTACTTTAATGAGATGCCTGGCTCATGTCAGATCCCGTACCAGGCTCAGGAGAATGGGAAACATGAATAACCTTCATCTTTTAGAAGTTCCCAGCCCAGGAGGAGACACCGTGAATGCCAAGTAACTATAATAACAATGTGGTATCACTTCAATGGAGACTTACGCTCTCTTGGTAGGAGACGCACAGATTTGAATATTTGCACTGAATCAACCCCAGCTCACCACAGTCTGTTTTGACAGGATGTAGTAGCCTGGTGTGTAAGATAAGATATGATCTGGATAATCCCACGCTGCGGTATATTCTCCCTGCCTGGTGAGGAGTTAGCAATCTGTTCTGAAGATCATAACCGGGAAAGCACAAGATAGCGCACAAACAACAGCCACACTTCGGAGGGCTCTGAGTGGTGTGCCTGGAGTTCAGACAAAAAGAACCAGCTGCTGACACGCGGCAGAGAGTCATCCCAAGGAGAGCCAGGCTGGCCTTTTGATTTTGCCTCCCCACACAAAGGCAAGAGGAATCACACGTGTTTTCATCTAATGCTAAGTAGGTACCACAGGGATGCTGGGCTTTGTGGAACAATGGTCAAATGTTGTCACCAGGACGGGCTTGAATCACAGCTTTATTTCCGCAATAATTGTACGACTTTGGGTCAGTCACTTTGCTTTGGGTCTCAGCTTCTGCATCTCTGAGGTAAGGTTTAGGCTACATAATGTAGCAAAAGAGGAAGAAATACGTACAAACTGTGTGCACGAGAATGTGTGTGAAATCATTTTAGCACAGTAAACAAGGAAACAGACAAGCTATGTTAGAAGAAAGCAGAGCAATGGTTCTCAACCTTCCTCAAACTTCAGCCCTTTAATAGAGTTCATGTTGTCGTGACCCCAGCCATAAAATTATTTTCAATGCTACTTCATAACTGCTGTTCTTAATGAAAATATCTGATATGTATGATATCTGATATGCAATACCCAAAGGGGTCTTGAGAACCACTGCCCTAGAGAAACTGCTGATTCTAACACAGGAACACAGAATCTTCAACCTGGGCCTGGAGCAGTGTTAATGCCATAAGGCATGTCTTAAAAAATACTATCAGAATCCAAAATACTTTCATGATGGGAGCATGTCAAAGGGACACAGGGGACACTGAAAAGCACTCCCAAGTGACCAAATTCAAACAACATAAGAAATAAGATACAGACATAATCCAAAACATACAATAAATATCCATGTATCTATACAAGTATACACAAATGAATAGCTAAGTCAACTGTGAAGAGGTAGAAAGGATCCTGTATAGATGAATTCCAGATAATTCACACAGATACAACTCTCGATTTCTTCAAATGGACTGAACATAATGCTTTTCTTTGAATGATATAAGAGGGAGACAAAGCAATTTCTCAGAGCTAAGGAGATGATAAACAGTGTGTCAGCCAGGTGACCAAGGTCAACAACATCATCATCGATAAATCACATTGATAGCATGCGTCATTGGTACACTGAAAAGACAATGCCACCGAAAGTCAACGGTGGTCCTTTCCTCTGAGTCCATGACTCCCTCTGCTCATGAGGCAAATCTCAGTTAAAGTCCATTTCATAACATGTCTGACCCGTACTTAACTCAAGGTCATCAAAACAAAACTAAACACAGTACCTGAGAAACTGTCGACATTCAGTAAGAGACTAAGGGGATGTGGGGGCCAAGTGCATTACGATTTTCTAGATAGCATCCTGGATCAGATAAAGGGGCGTTAGGCAAAAATTAAAGTAATCTGAGTAAAGGAGGGGACTTTACAGTAACCTACTAGCCTTGGTTTGTTAATTGTATCATGATATGATTTTATTGATATCAAGTGTTAGTAAAATAGTCTGGATGTGGGTTAGATGGGGAAAATGAAGCTAACAGAAAATGGGTGTTTTACTATCATATGAGGCTACCAAATTCCAAGCTCTAGAATTTTAGAACGAGTCCCTAGAGTGGCATCTGTCCCTACGCAGGTGAGAAGGGCGTGATACCAGAGACAAGTGATTCTACTCTTTGCTTGATTGTATGGGAAATTTTCTCTTTCCCCAACTTTTTCATAGTATTAGATATATGAGAAGAATTACCTCGGGGGACCCAGTGTTGGCCCTTCATCTAAGCTACTTTAGTCATAATTATTGTTCCCTGGTCAGCTGACCGAAATCAGGGGTAATCAGAAATTCCTGGCTTCTCAGCAGTATCATACAGAATAGAGTGCCACGTTTAACACTGAAACAACACAGAATCTGGATGTGCTCTAGAAATGAAAAGCATACAGTTGCAAACTGGATTTGTCCTTAGATCTTTTCAAAGTGCTAATTGGTAAGTTTTTCTTCAGTTTTTCTCACCAAGTGTTTGGAAGGCATCATTATTTTTCAGTGGGTGTGCTTTACGTGAAAAGAACACCTGAAAAGAAGGTATTTACAAACAATACTATATATGACTTTCAATTTCTTCTGAGGCATTTTTTTATAACTGTGCTTAGATGGATTTCTATTGTTTTACAACATTTTTCCAGTATCAAATAATGAAGCCACCCTGTGAATAATTTGCTCAAAATAAGCTGGGAAGCAGTCCAGTTATTCCAGCACGGCTTTCTAGTTCAGCTTCTCTGCTCCATGCCTAAATTTGGGTGCCTTAAGAGGTCTCTTTCAACACTTGCTGGTGATGAACTGTTCTGTCCCAAGGATTTCTTCCAGGCACCACGGTCACGTGCCAATGTTACAAGGAGACAGTCAGTTCTTCTGGTACCCAGTACATTCCTGGCTTCTATTAGGGTTTCAATAAACATTTGCTGAATATCTGAATGTGCAAATCAAATTAGGAGTCAACAGAGAGTGATCACTGTCAATAAACACAACAGTCAAATGGAGTCTGAAAGTGGCTGTCCAGATTTTTGTTTATTTGTTTGCTTTTCGAGACAGGGTTTCTCTGCATAGCTTTGGTGCCTGTCTTGGAACTAGCTCTTATGGACCAGGCAGGCCTTGAACTCACAGACATCTGTCTGCCTCTGCCTCCTGAGTGCTGGGATTAAAGGCGTGCACCACCACCACCCAGCTGGCTATTCAGATTTTATAAAAGCAAACCATTAAGCATGAGCAATGTGACCACTTGAAGAAGGAGGCAGGATTGATGGGGAGGTGGCAGCAGGATAAACATTAACCAACAAATATTTGTTTACCACCTGATTCAGTGCAAGGAACTGTGGGGCTACAATGGATTATTTGAATTTCCTAGCCTCTGGGTGGCAAGAAGCCACAACGCAAATATTTACCCTCGAGTTTTGATAAGATAAAAATTAAATGATGTCTGAAACCTCCCCTGGATTAGTAGCACCCGTGCAGCATCTGGTGTCAAATGCCCCATCTTTTAGTTGTTCTGCATCTATTTAACTCATATTTTCTCAGTATCTTTGAAGCAGGAAATGCTTGCCAAATGCTAAGCAGGTGGTCTTTTAATCCTCTGGAGCTCACCGGTATACAGGGGATGGGCAATAAACTTAGAGTTCTATAAATAATAATGCATTTGCAACGGCAGTGTGTGCAGTGACTGGTGAATGCAGAGAAGGTGCATTGAAGGCTCTTGCAGAGACTAAGGCTTACTCAGGCTTTTGGGGGCCTTTTCTCTGTCATTGTTTTTAATGGTATATAATCATACAGAGTACTGGGCTTCATATAGACCATTTATTTCAAAAATATCTTATTCCATACTCACCTCTCCCTTGCCGTTCTTCTAGTTTTCCTCCCCGCTCCCACTTGCTAGTCTCCCTTCTACACTCCTGCCTGATTTGACATTATACATATATAAATCATTTTACATAACTGCAAAAAATCAAGCTCCCACTAATGAGGGAAAATACAATACTTTGGGGGATTATTTTGCATAATGCGGTGATCTCAGATTGCATCTATTTTCCAGCAAGTGACACAAGTTTATTTTTCTTTTGTTTATTTGTTTGTTTTTTCAAGACAGGGTTTCTCTGTAGCTTTGGAGGCTGTCCTGGAACTTGCTCTGTAGACCAGGCTGGCCTCGAACTCACAAAGATACATCCTTCTCTGCTTCCCAAGTGCTAGGATTAAAGGTGTGCACCACCACTGCCTGGCCGAGTTTATTTTTCTTTATGGTGAAATTTGTGTAATATGCCACATTTTCTTGATCCGTTTATCTGTTGATGGATACCCACTTAGGCTGATTCCATAACCCTTCTATCGTGGAAAGTGTAGCAATAAATGGGTGGGGAAGGATCTCTGTGGTATGAGTCCTTCAGTATACGCCAAGAAGTGGTAGGTACACCATTGGAACAGCTTCTTTGGGGTGGGGACCTCTATACTTATTATTTTAAGTTTTCAAAATTAGCACACAAAGTACATGGGACTTTCAAACAAAGTATGTTTTAATATGTTCTCTTGAGCTTCTCTCATCTTTCCCACCACTTTGGCGTGGGATGTCAATCATCATACCGATTTTCATAGTAGCTGGACCTGCTACTAATATATAAGGGTTTCATTTTTCCCACATCCTTGCTAGTATTTTTTGTTTGTTTGATAAATGGGGTGATAAGGAATCATTGTAGTTTTAACCTATGTTTATTTGATGATTAACGACATTGAGCCTTTTTTTCTTTTACATGTTTATTGGCCACTTCTACTTCATCTTTTGATAATGGCCTCTTCACTTATTGACTAGGCTGTTTGCTTTTTGGGTGGTGTCTTAGTTACTTTTCTATTGTTGTAATAAAACTCTATAACCAAAGCAACTTAAGAAAATGTTTAATTGGGCTTATGGGCTCAGAGGTTTAGAGTTCATGATGGAGCGAAGGAGAGCTCACATCTTCATCCGCAAACAGGTGGTAGACAGGCACATCGGGAATAGTGGACATCTTTTGAAACCCCAAGACTTCATCCCAGTGACATATCTCTTCTAAAAAGACCGTATCTTCCAGTCTTCCCAAACAGTTAGTCCAACTGGAGACCAATTATTCAAACATATAAGTCTATGGGAGTTATTCTCATTCAAATCAGCAATAGTGTTTTCTTTTCCAGTTCTTTATATATTTTATATATCAATCCTTTGCCAGATATATAGCTAGGAAATAGTTTTCTCTAGTTCTGTAGACTGCCTCTACATTTGAGTTTCCTGTGTTATGCAGAACAGATAATTTGAATCCTTTGCATTATTTCCTGTGTTATCAGAGTCCTTTTAGGAAAGTCTTTCCCTATGCCTGTATTTTGGAGTGTTTTTCCTGTGTTTTCTGCTATGTTTCAAAGTTTCAGTTCTTATATTAAGGCCTTGAATCATTTTTGAAGTTCTTTTCATATGGGATGAGATCCTTCATGCATCTATATAGAGCTGCTAAGTTTTCTTAGTACCATTTGTTGAAGACACCGTCTTTACTCCAATGTGTATTTTGATATATTTCTGAAAATCCATGGGGCTTTATATCTGTGGACTTAATTCTGCATTTTCTTTTTTATCCCACCAATCTTTGTATCTATTTGTTGTGCCAATAACATATTTTTTTGTTACTATGGCTTTGTAGTATTGCTGAAATGAGGATTATTTGGCTCTCCAAACAATCTTTTGTGTTTCTCTATGAATTTAGGGATTTCTTTTTGTGTTTATATATAAAGAATATTATTGAAATTTTGAGGAGGATTGCATTGAATCGGCAGAACACTTTCGGTAGTACATCCATCTTCACTTTGTTAATCCTTCTGAACAATGCATATGAAAGAACATTCCATCTTCTAATGTCTTTCTTTTTTTTTTTTTGTGAACTTCCTTGCAGAGGTCTTTCACTGTCTCAGCAAGTCATTTCAGGAATTTTCAGAGCTATTGTGACTGGGATCGTTTTCTTGGTTTCTCTCTAAAGCATATTCGTTACTGAAACAGAACAAGAGATCTGAACTTTGTCCACTGCTTTTGTATTCTGCCACTTTGCTAAAGGTGTTTACCTATTGCTAGGGTTCTCTGGTGGAGACTTTATGGTCTCTTACATACAGGATTGTATTAACTGCAGACATGAATAATCTGAATTATTTGTAGGAAAGGCCTTGGTCAGGAAGAAACTTTCTGACTTTGACTTAAGGGATGAGTGAGCACTGGTTAGATAACCCAGAGAGGAAGGTGTAGATGTATTCACCCAGAAGTGTGAAGGGGTGTTGTATATTTATGAGACAGAGAGAAAAGGTCACTGTGGTGAGAAATTTATGATTGAGGGAGACATGACAATGTGTTAACATTGTCCGCACTGCCTCTGATGAACAAGAATGCTTAATTTTTGATGTAAGAAACTCATTTGTTCCTCTTTATGGATAGCGTCTTGGGCATTCGTTAAGAAATCCCTTCCTACCCTTTATGTTTTCTTCAGTTAACATTTCAGTTTTATTATTCATATCATCTTTATTTTCCCTGGAGTTCACGTTCACATGGAGTTAAGCAGGAATATACTAATGGAAAGCACTCCACTCAGCACTATCACCAAATCGCCAGCATCGCCCTCCCAATATGTCCCACTATTTTGATCATATACTGATTCTCAAATATACACCAGTATCAGGTCCTTTACTGCCTCCCTCACTGCTCTTGCACTAATGCCACCTTGCCTTTATTTCTGTGGCTTTTCAGTGTGTCTAAAAATCTGGGGGGCCTATCACAGTACTTTTCTTCTACAGGAGAAGTTTGGAAAGTTTTAAAATTTCTCCAAAAATGAGGATAACCTGGAGGGTATGAAATCAGAAAGTGATTGGAACCTGACTTTCAAGTGAGTATTGAGTTAGTTTTGTGTTACGAATACCATACCTCACACCTGGCTAGTTATAAAGAATAGTGTGCTCAGCTCATAATTAGATGGCTTAAGTCCACTATGTGGCAGCCATGTTGGTTTGCATCACTGATGACATGGCAGTGTGGTAGGCGCTGGTGTCAAGAGTGAACATTGCATCTCAAGCCATGGAAAGACAGACTCTGGTTCAACAAGTCCCCTTTAAGGGCAAGTCCCTGAGTAACCTAAGGACACACCTATTTAGTTGTTCTAACTCCTGCCCCATTCCAAACCCCACCCCTTCTTAGAAAGCCCACCAACAAGTAGTGGCTCCTCCCCCAGTGCTGACCTCACCCACAGGACATTTAAACTACCTACTCGAGAGCCTTTGCATTATACATAAACCTCTAGGGGACCCTATATTCAGAGATCACAAATCAACTAGTAGGTGAAAACCTGTTGTTGATCACAGGGACAAAGACAATTTAGCACCTGGACTGAAAAATGATGGAGGCTTGATCTGGAGCAGAGTTAGAGGAAAGAATTTTAGAATCAGTGGAGACTGGTGACTGGGCTTGGGCATAAAAAACAGGGAGGAGCCATGACATCCCATGCATTGTAGACAACGGGAAAGAAAGTAGCTATTGACTATCTGTAGGTCAATAGGTAGAGAAAAAATATTTGGAGTGATTACATAGTATGAGATTGGGTCTTGTTTGGGAAATGCTAAGAATGAGACACACTGGGAGTCTGGTGCATTGCTGTGGACTGGAATTTCTTTCAATCCTGTGACATAGATGTCAAGTCCCAATGTACAGTTATGCTGAGTGTCAAAACCTTCTTTAAAGACACACTCATAATCATACCGCCTCTGAAGTCAAATTTTAACACAAAACCTTGCATTACTACATTCCGTGTTCTCTGGTAGCAGAGATTTTTTTCTCTCTGTTCTTTCTGGCACCTTCCATAGGGATCTAGGGGATCACAAGCATACCACAATGTGGGCCTTGAGGATAGTGTGTCAGTCAAATTTCTCATAGTTGGAAGATTGTAAATAATCCAAAGAAATTTCCCAGGAGGTGAAATAGTGTGTGTGTGTGTGTGTGTGTGTGTGTGTGAGAGAGAGAGAGAGAGAGAGAGAGAGAGAGAGAGAGAGAGAGAGAGAGAGAGACAAGACAATCTCAAATTACATACATAGATCTCTGGTAGCCAAATAAGAAGCAGATATAAAATTATAAATTAATACTAATTTCCTAGTAGAGGTCCCTGAACTATAGCCACATCCGAAAGAGAATAAAAAGTGGCTATCTTTTCCTCTTTGGTTATAGGGTCAGATAGGGAAGTCACTTGAAGTGTCTCAGGAAAGAATAACTTCCTCAGTGTCCCTAAGTACCCAAATCCCTGAACTGAAAAGAGAGAGAGAGAGAGAGAGAGAGAGAGAGAGAGAGAGAGAGAGAGAGAGAGCTAGTGACCAGGATTCTGCTGTGTGAAAGTGAGGTTGGGGTAGGTTTGCTTTTAGAGCCTTGTGATTTGGCCTCAAGTAGTAGGGGAAGTCTGTGCTGGAGGCCAGCAGTTGCCACAATCACCTGAAGTTAGCAAAGGTGACAGAGCAGTGAAGAGGTAGCTAGAGCTAAGGGCTGCATTTGGAAAGACCAGAGTCACAGGCGGGACAACCGAGGCCCTGGTGGGATCAGACAAAGACCAAGGTGGTCGGTCCTTGGCAATGTTAGGTACACAAGTCTACACATTCCCAGGTAACCCTTTCATCCACACAGAACCCAAGCTCACACCTTGGCTAACTGCCTAAAACCTTCTCTGTGATCTTTCCAGGGTTTTGCCGAGAACTGCAAGTAGCCAGCCATTCTTATAAAACAAAATAAAAGATGAAATGCTTTAAAGGAAGAAATCTCTTCCTCCTCCACCCATGTTAGTATTTTCCCCTACTCTTCGCAGGCTTTCCATCAACAGCATTTGTTCTCCTGTGGCTAATCCACATCTCTTGTGTCTATTTCCTTGTATCTTTATAAGCACAAGTTATTGCATATTTAACTCGGACATTACCTCACTGAAATAACAAGGCAGCAGAGTACAGCTACAGTCTCAGCACACAGCAGGCTGCAGCAGGGGCATTGCAGACTCAAGGCCAACTTGCCCTACATAGCTAGTTCCAGGCCACATTAGTCTATCTAGCAAGACCCTGCCTTGCAAGAAACAAACAACAAAACCATAAAAGGCTATGCCAGAATCTCTCCCAAGATAAGGTCTCTGGTATGTCTGCTGGAGGATTTTATGTCCCCAGTCCTGTTCCACTGCCATTTGATGAGGAGGCTGAGGCCAGGTGTCAGGCTTGCCTTGGGCAGGCTCCCATGCTGATAAACTGCAGAGAGAGGACTTGGGAGGGAAGAGCTGAGCCTCTCACTCCTGCTCCATCCCTCTGGAGCACACAGTATGAGCTGTAAAGGCATGGGCTGTAATGTTGGTTCTATAACTGGTTAGCAATGCTAGGAAAATCTTTATATGGAAGGTGAGACAAACTTGACCAGGGCTTCTGAGAAAGGCAACAAGCAGAGAGATTTCATGTAAAGAGGCCACAGCCTTTTGCCATGAGGCCAACTGACTCCAATATTAACATGTTAAAACCCACCAGAAGCAAGTTGTTTTTTCCCCCCTGATTTCTGAAACCAACACAGATAAAAATCGCTCTGCTGCTGTTCTTCAGAGCAGAAATGTCAAAGGCCAGAATTCTCTGACTTTCAGCCACATTTGCAAACAGGGCTTTTCCTTGGCTGGTGTCTTTGTCCTTGTGTGGCCCTGAAAGCACCCCCAGGTTTTAAAGCACAGATCTGGGCCTTGTGACTGGCCCCACACATTCCTTAGTTCTGTTTGCGAGTCTCCCTTCCCCCATGAGCACAGGCCTGTTGATGCAAATCATGACATTTATAGAATGGTGTGCAATATTCCAGGAGCTGGAAGATAGATCCCAGGAACACTTTGTGCAGAGAAGATGCAAGCCTTTCAGAGAAGAACAGGTTGAAGACAGAATTACCAACAAGAAGTAAATGCACCACACATATATGCCCCAAAGAACATACAGAACAGCGCCAGGTAGCTGATGTCTTTCAGAGCTGAAGGGGTTAAATGAAGCAGTGTATATATAAAAAATTAAGTATCATGATCACCACCCCTTAAATGTGTGTGGGGTATGGGTTTCTCTCTCTCTCTCTCTCTCTCTCTCTCTCTCTCTCTCTTCCTCTCCCTCTTTTTGTAAATGATATGACTCATTGATATTGTGGTTGTCAAGTTTTCTTAATCTCATCAAATTAACAAAAAGGTTATGTTATGACTTGTTCTGCACTATACCTAGTGATTGGAAGCCTTATTTGTAATAGACAGGCTGGGACTATCACAAGCCACCCCTACCCCATACCACAGTGGTGTAAACACAGTTACTGAGTAGCTGTGCTGCAGTTTGAAGGGGACAACAGTACCTGCTTTATAGATCACTGCAGGAACTAAGAGAATAGCTGCAAAACACAGCGCAGTGCCTATCAAGCAGTGGGGGCAGTCTGTGATACTATTAAAGAATAAATTAAATTTATTCTTTTAAAAATAAATTTATTCTAATTTAATGAATTTATTCTAATATTAAAGAATGAGAGCCATGCCTCATGGGTATGAAAATGCATTGTACTCATGTATGAAACTCACAAAAACATTAAAAATAAATAAACATAGACATGTATACATATGCAGATGCAATCAAGGAAGACATACACATACATGTGCATGTGGTCATTATTATGATCTGCTGTTGTTTTGTCCTGTCCCTTTAAGAGGCAAGCCCTGCCCACAACCCCTTCAGCCAAGGCACTGGGATCTTCCTTCTGCTTCCAGCCTGCCTATCTCTCTTTCTGACCTTCTTCTGAAGAGTTGGCTGCTGCCTCTTCTTCTCCCCTCCCCTCCTCTCCCCTCCCCTCTCCTCCCTCTCCTCTCCTCCCCTCCCTCCCCTCTCCCTTTTTATCTTCTCTTCCATAACCCACTGAATAAACTCTGCACTCAAACTCTCACTCTATGGCATTGTATGGCATGTCTATCTGTCTCTCACCTGCTTGGGGGGGGTCTGTAGTGGCTCTGCCTTGGTATCAGGTCACAGCCTCCTCCTGGGACTGGCCTTCCCTGGCCTGGGACCCTTGTCCCTCATGGAACCATGCTGCTATTTATTTAAACTATAACACTTATGCTCTCATAGACAAGTGCACACACACACACATGTGAACATGCATATGCATACATGCACACCACACATACAAAAAACAAATGAAAAAGATAAAAATTAACATATGGTGAAAAAGGATAGTGTAAGCAAATACTGTTAGAAAAGTAAGAGATCAATAAAATGGATAAGGCTGTTAAAAGCAATGCCCCTGTCTCCGTGACAGAGGAACAAAAAGACTCTGTGTGCATGGCAGGGATTATACGGAGTAGCAATCTGAGAAGTCGGACTTACACAATGGTAACTGGTAATTATTGGAAGCATGGGCAAATTTAGCACAGTACACAAGATTTCCACAAAGAAAAATTCTAAAGAAAAAAACCTTAGACCTCATGGATCAAATAATAGCACAGAGATGGGAGATGGGAACACCAACGTTTAGCTGGTTAGAACTGATACAGAAAACTCTGAACTCCCTGAAATAGGGATCTACATTGTTTTCAAATATGCTAAAACATTTGCCAACAGTATCAATGTGCTATTTTACAAACAAACTTTAAGTGAACATTATGCCAAATGTATTTTTCAGACTGTGGTGCCATTAAAGTATAAATCAATCTGAAAAGATAATTAAAGAATGCATCCTGGAAGAAGAATTAGCTGTCTTCCTCTATATTGATTACCTGGCTTCCTCTCTTGCCCTCCTGAAGTCTGTTATCTTCAGGAAGGTCGGGTAAGTCTTTGCAAATTCAACATATGTCATTGCCATAGGGCAGCAGGGGTGGGGTCAGGGGAGTAGGAGTAGGGGTGTGGTGGGAGGGCATGAGTCCTCCCAATCTGTTTGAAGTCAAAATTCAAGCTCCATCTTATAAGATGTAACTGAATATCTCAGGTCCTCCATGATCTCCTCAGTGGTTATTCTCTAGAAGTTTCCTTCCAACCCTTCATCTGTCCCTCTTCTACTTCCCTTCCTCTCTCCCTATCTTCCTTTGCTTCATTTTGCTCTTACCCCTCCCCTGATGTGAGATTCCCCTTTGTATGCTGTGAATGTTCTATTACCATTGGTTAATAAAGAAGCTGCTTCTGGTCTATGACATCATAGAATAGGACAAGGTGGGAATTCCAAGCAGAAATGGAGGAAAAAGAAGGTGGAGTCAGAGAGAAGCCATGTAGCTGCCAAAGGAGACAGATGTGCCCCAGAACCTTGACTGTAAACCACAAGCCTCATGGTAATACACAGAATAATAGAAATGGGTTAATTTAAGATGTAAGAGCTAGCTAGAAATATGCTTAAGTTATTGGCCAAAGAAAATTGCAATTAATATAGTTTCTGTGTGATTATTTCAGGTCTGGGTGGCCAGGGAGCAAACAAGCATCCTCTGCTTTCACTCCTTTTTCTACCTCTCTACTCTCCTTCTTCTCCCTTTCCTTCTTCATCTCCCTTACACTCCCTCCTCACCTTCTGCCTCTACTCTTCTCCAACTCCCTCCTCTACTTTTTCCTTCCCTTCCTTTTCTCCCGTCTTCTCCTGAACTGAGCTCTCAATAAATAACTGAGAATACCCTACAACTTTCAATCCCCCTGCCTCATCCTCCTGAGTCCTGAGTGCCAGGACATTATGTCTGTGCCATCAGACCTGGCTTCCCTGTTATTTGTTAAACAATCTGGGACTTTACACTTCCAGAGATTTGCACTTTTGGTCCCTGTGACTCTTCCCCCTGCCTGCCCCTGTCACCTGTCCTCCTCAGTGTCCTCCTCAACTACCACAGAAGACACTTCCTTCTCTTCTTACTCTGGCTTGCTCTTTATCCTGTTATCCTTTTTAAATAGCTATCTATTTGATTATCTAACTTTTATTTATCTTCCCTTACCATAGTACAAAGCTCACAAGGCAGGGAATCTGTCCATTCACATTGCTACATCCAAGGCTTAAACACTGTCTCACTCCTAGCAAGTACAAGGATGTTTTTCAGATAAACAATTTCTAAAGTTAATATGAGCTCCCCAAATGCCAGGACACTCTACACTGTAGTCTTGACAAGAAGGCGGGTCCCAAGTCAACATGATTCTGAAGGCAGACCTGAAGCATTAAGTCCAGAGATACAACTTAAATATGGAGAAGGAGACAAACAAAGGCAAACAAACACAGTACAAGGGCAGCATAGCCCCAGTGTCTGAAGAATATGGTTTTGTGACATTTCACTACAATGATGATGAGCTTGGGGACAGGATTTATCCTGTGTGTTTCCTCCCTCAGTCACGCAGTGCTCAATGGACTGTGAAACTTAGCGACACCTGCAGTCCACTGACACTCCTCTCATGCCTACACCATATGTCTGTGAGGCACTGACTCAGATGATTTGTGTGCAGCCTCCTATTGAATAACTCTGCACTTTCAGCATGCCTGTGGAGGGCAGATCTGGCCCTCATGGGCCCGCTATGCAATCTGCTTTGTCCCATCCAGCCTTGACTAGCTTGTAGCCAAGCATTTTCTCAACCTGTTGGAAGTGCTAGGAGACCTTGCACTGGTAACCAGTCAGTTACAGGTATTAACTGGTCCCTCACCATGGTCAAATATATCTGCTTGCTCTAGTTTTATGACTACTCTGTATACTCTATAATGCTCTCAGGGGTACGGGCCTTTGCGGTTCTAAAATAGACCCTGTGGTCAGATCCGAGACCTGTCTCTCAGCTGTTCTATATGAACTCCCACACATTGCTTAATTCTTCCATTACTGAGTTTCCACACTCATGCTAAAGATAGAAAAACAGAACCTACATTTCAGGGTTTTAGGAGAATTACACTGCACATGAAAAGCAGTAATAACTGTGACCAGTGGAGAGTACAATTTTAGTTATGTTAACTATGTCAACTGCCACGTCTACCAGTAATGGTGATGGTTATAGTATCCATGTCACCACTTACCGCGACCACTGCTTGATCACTACGTTGCTTGGCTTATAATTTCAGGAGGACTTTTTTTTTTTAAAGATTTATTTTTATTTGTGTGTGTGTGTGATCCAGAAGGTGACAATGAATCCCCCAGAACTAGAGTTATAGTTGGTTGTGTGCTGCCTAATCTGAGTGTTGGGAATTGAAACTTGGTCCTCTTAAACCACCAAGACAACTCTGCAGCTCTCAGGGGAGTAATGAATCAGGCTCTTACCATATTCTAGTAAGATATATATATATATATAATTTTATATATATAAAATATATATAATTTTAGAGTGTCTTGCAGATACATACAAATGTTTGGTAATTCAAACAGAAATAAAGTTCAAATGATTGAGGGGCAGGAAGAAGTACACATACACAATCATGAATAAAAATACATTTTTAGGAAAGAAGGTCTTTTCCTGACATTATAAACTAAGCCACTTAGTGATGATGACCAGTCAGTGGACTTGATAGGTGGTGACATGGACACTATAACATTGTCATCACTGATAGCCATGGCAGTCACCAGGGCTAACGTGACTAAATGTTTATTCTCTGCTAGACATAGTTACTACAGCTTTTCATGAGAACTGTATTTTCCCCCCAAACTCTAGACCAGGAACAGGTAAAATGTGTCACAGAACATATTTCTTATAAACAGGTCATTTTCTTTCTAGATGCCTCTTAATGTCATTGATGAAATAAAGTGATGTCTCATATGGCACCTGTGATGTTTAATCTTGATTGTTAACTTGATTGGTTTTAGAAGAAGCTAAGAGATGTTCTTCTGGGTGAGTCAGTAAAGCAATACTTCCAGGAATGATTACCGAGGGACAAGACTCTCCCTCAGAGTGGGAAGCATCTTTCTGTAGCTGCTCAGATGGAAGGGGGTCTAATAGAAGAGCTTTGTGCACTCGCCTTTGCCTCTTGCTGCTTCTGTCATCACTATTGCCATAGTTTGCTGACGTCCAAACTGGACTCCATGGACCAGAGACCAGTGGCTCTCCAGGGACCCTCCAGGCCTTAAGCACAGATTGGGATAGTTAAGGGTACTTATGGATTGATTAGGTACTGGGTTCTTAGTCTCCCTAGCATGGAGAGAGTCATCGCTGAACTACCAAGAACACCGTGTAAGCCAATCTAATAGCTCTCCTTTGACACACACACACACACACACACACACACACACACACACACAAATTCTGGGCTTTGGAGAATGCTCGTAGATACAAGTCCTATGAATGCTCCTATGCCTTTATAAATGCTTATATTTCCATTTTTATCAAAGAGAGTTGGCCTCAAGTATAATATTTTCCTATTTGTGGTTAATTATTTTGTATCTAAGTTTTTTCCATAGGAAATAAGATAAGTGATATAGTGCTCCTTTAAATGACCAAGGAAAACAAAAATACATTAAGGAATTATTGCTTTAAAAGACACACAGGCATGACCCATCTTCTCAAGGCTGCCAGATCACTCAGTGTGTGGTGACACAGGGCAGAAGACATCTCAGTGAGGATGCTGGCTGACCAGAGATCACGCCATGGACTCAGTGATGATGCTGACTGACCACAGGTCACCCCATGAACTCAGTGAGGACACTAGCTGACCACAGGTCACCCCGTGGACTCAGCGAGGATGCTGGCTGACCACAGGTCACCCCGTGGACTCAGCGAGGATGCTGGCTGACTACAGGTCACCCCGTGGACTCAGCTCTAGATCAGGCCCTGCATGGGGATAACTACTGGCTAATGTCCCTCATCGCCAGACATGTGAGCCATGCTTTGCGTATCCTGTAACACACTGGTCCTTTCAATCTCATGCATTCATCTTCTTGAAATAAAATATCACACCCTCTACAGTCAGTCAATAAAGCACGTGGATAATGTTCAGAAGTGTGTACATATTGGCATTATGATGTGGGAGTGTCATATCAATCTGTTGATTTCATTGGTTAAAATAAAGAAACTGTTTGGCTAGCCCTGATAGGTTAGAACATAGGTGGGTGGAGTAAACAGAATAGTATGCTGGCAGGAAGAGGAAGTGAGGTCAGAAATCATGCAGCTCCATTCAGAGAAGCCAGGTTCCTCTCTCGCGGGCAAACAGGATAGCTCTGTGCTCTGAGGCACGTTCGCGATGAAGCTCCCACCCAAGATGGACACAGGCTAGAATCTCCCCGGTAAGCGCATCTTGGGATGCTAACACAGACTATTAGAAATGGGTTAGACCAGGTGCGAGAGTTAGCCCGTAAGAGGCTAGAGCTAATGGGCCAAGCAGTGTTTAAATGAATACAGTTTGTGTGTTGTTATTTCGGACATAAGCTAGCCAGGTGACCGGGGTGTTGGGGACGCAACCCCGTCGCCCCCAATTTCAACAGCATTATCTTTCTTTTAGTAGAGAAGTACTAGTTTTCAAAAACTAAATTTATGAAAATTTTATTTTAAGGCAAGACTTGAATAGGGTACTTCCTGTCTTCATACCAGCCCCACCCCACAAAATACTATGATTAACTCTTTTACTTTGATTCATGTAATTGGATCAAAAAGTATGTGTCAGATGGACAGGTCTGTGATACAAGTTCAAAGAGAATAATCCAAAGCTGGAACAGCTTTTTTAATTATTAAAACTGAAATGACTTTCACTCATAATTAGTTTTATATATTCTTTGAAGAACTGTCAAGTCATAATTCTACAAAGTTAATATTTGAACAAAACTCTTACTGGGGAAAGTAGCACTTTTATTTTCACAAGACGTAAATACAACCTCCAAAGCAAGCTTCTGGGCAAACAAAACGACACACCTAGTTGAGAACAAATGAAACATCATGACTGGGAAGAAAAGTTACCAAGAGCATTGTCCTACCTTGTGATTCTATGGGAGAAGAGTTACAGAAATGTCTGCTTTGGGAACTGTGAGACTGTCCCATTAGCTTATACAAGTTGGTTGTTGAGCCAACCGTAATTCAGGTCTTCACAGGCTGGGGGATGAGAAAGAAAGACTTCTGCTTTTGTGTCTCTTCTTGATTATAACATGATAGGGCTTTCAAAGCTCATGCTAAGCCAATCATTGTGCTCCAAAACTTTTAAAATGTTCTTGATTCATGAACAGATGGCTGAACAGAAGAGGGGACCGAATTACTATTCAATCTTAAAAACAAGAAATGCCTGACACCATCGTAAGAGGAGAACCAGGAAGGTGTGGTGATAAGTGAAATAAGCCAGTCATACAATGAAAGATACTGCAGGATTCTATTTATGTTGGACCTGAACGTTAAAATCATAAAAAGAAAGGTTGCTAGGTGACAGGGATGGAGGAGAGATGGGAAGTCTTGCCAGTTCATCCAAACTATAAACATGGGCCTTTCATCTACAAAGTTCATGTTCTTGAGAACTGGACAATGGGGTTTGTTAATGTCTCATACTGTTTTAAGTGAGTAAGTTTATGATTTTTGTGTCGGGCCACATTCAGGGCTATCCTTGGCTGTCTCTGGTCACGGTAGCCTGCATCTCATAGTCTAGATAGGCCACTCTATGGAATCCTGAGTGTCACAGGGTGGATACGCCACCTTACGGGTTCAGAGTTTGTTTTCTAAGGAAAACAAAATCTCTGGGTAGGGGGTCACAATGGCTAAATGTGAATGCATTTTAAAACAAGCGAATAAACAACAACAAAACCTTAAAGGCTCATGATGACTTTGGGAGAAAAAAAAGAAGAAAAAGGAGGAGGAGGAGTATTTTGATTTAATTTCTTGTTCTCTATTTTCTCAAATGCAATTTCCTGATCCCCACAGAAGGCCAACTCCAGCCACCCTTAAGCATCATTGTTACTGTCTCCATTCTTTGAAATTGATTCCAGAGAGGAGAAAGACTATGACACATCCCTCTGATTTAATCTAAAGAACTTGAGACAGCAGATACCATCTGCTAGGGAATAATGGAAAAACACATTGGGTGGTCTCAAGTCAGCTCCTCATGGACGCTCTATCCTTCCAGCAGGGCTGAGTCAGGACACCTGGGCTTGACTCACACAGCTCCTCTGTGGACATGGCCCAAAACCCTGGTTCTATCCCTTGGTCTTTCTGTGCCCTGGGTTCATTGTCTGTCAAAAAGAGCCAATGATCTTGTCTCCTCTGTGAAGCAGATGGATACTTAGCACAATGTCTGTGTCAGAGTCAACAACCATCTATTTTCACTGCCTTCTTCCTGCTAATGGCTCTCCTCAGTTAAGTGGACGAACACTGCCTGTGACTACAGTCCAGGAGATTGAGGGTGAGTAAGTGGAAGAACCCTGAGTTTTCCTTTAGAATCAGATCGTTTCTCACTTCCCTCCCCTGCTCCTTAGGATTCTGCGAAAGGCTAATCTCCCCTGTTGCTGTCTTCCCAGCCTCACTGCTGTTCTAAAGGCTAAGCCTCTAACTCAGTAGTTTTCAACCTATGGGTCGGGGCCCTCTGGAGGTAGCCGAAGAACCCTTTCATGGTGATCACCTAAGACCATTGGAAGACACAGATATTTACATTATGATTCATAACAGTAGCAAAATTGCAATTATAAAGTAGCAATGAAAATAATTTTATGGTTGGCAGTCAGTTACTACCACATGAGAAACTAAAGGGTCACAGAATTAGAAAGATTGAGAACCCTGTTCTAACTAATCAAAACCATGTCCTCCTGACCTAACTAGTCCAATAAGGTTCACTCAGAGCTCTTAAGATTTCCTTAGGAAACTAAGCTAGGCAGCAGCATACAAATTCTGTTGTTTCTGGCTGTGATCTGGCCGGTTCCCTTCAAATGAAGCATCATTTTTCACTTTTGTCTATAAATATTTAGTCAAGGAGAATTTCCTGGATGGTCAAAAGGCCAAGCCAGGAAGAGTCCCAAGAGGGAATTTAGTTGGGATTTTTTTTTTTTTAATTTCCATAAGGGGAAAAGTGAGGGCTTGAGGTAGCTGGTAACCTCTGAAGATCCATGAAGCAGTCCAAAGACCAAGACTGGCATCTCCTGGAGGGAGGACCACTAACTCTAAAGCAGATGGAACCCTGAGAACAGAAGGCCTTTCCACATCTGCTTTAACTCATCAAGGCCAGAACTGGTTTTGATAGTGTCTTATCCTTTTTTTCCTGGAGCAAAGTCTAACTATCACAATTGTTACTAAACCTCCACATCTAACACAGAAGGAAATAACAGCAGTTGCCAAGTGCACATTGTCTGTTTAAGGAACAGTCTCATGTGCCCTGCTCCATTTCACCCTAGACACAGCGTCATTCATTCTGGACATTATTATCCACCTCTTGTTCTTCAGATGAGAACACTCAGAATCCGTGATAGAAACGGACTCACCTAGCTTACCTAGAGAGTCACAGGCCCGGCACAGGTTTTAATTAGCAAGGGGTATGGTTCACTTCAACGACAGCACTCACAGCCACATTACTAAGTGACATCAGTTTTCACTAAAATTATCCATAGTTCATTGCACTTCCCTGAAACTTAGAAGGGGGCATGAGAATTGAGTCTTTTCCTCTGTGCTAACAATGATGACGTAGTAACTTATTTACGGGTTATAAATTTCAATCGAATCTGCTTTTTAAACTTCAGATCCAGCCTTGTACACATCACACCAGTGAGCTACAACTCAGCCTGTGTATGGAATTCTTCTCGCTTGTAGGTGTGTGCCTGTATGTGTCTCTGTGTATGTGTCTGTGTGTATGTGTGTGAAGCCTAGGAGTTGATGTGTATGTGTGTGTGTGCATGTGTGCATTCGTGTGTTCCCCCATGTGCAGGCTAGGAGTTGATGCTGGGTGTCATTTCTTAATTATTCTCCTTAGTTTCAGAGACAGGCTTGCTCTCTGAACCTAATGTTCCCGACTCAGCTAGGCTGGCTAGCTAGCAAGTTACCAGGGATCCTCCTGTCTGCTTGCCTTCTTTTTTTTTCCACCGCAGGGGTTACAGAAGTTCCCTGAAGTGCCTAAATTTTACATGGGCACTGGGGATATCAACTCAGGTCCTCAAGATTGCATGGCAAGCTGAGTCATCTCCACAGCCCCTAGACGGGCTTCCCGAACCTCTTTTGTTTTTCAGTCATAAATATAGGTTACAAGTGCATTGACGCTGGCATTCCATGGTAAGGTCATACTCATGCTTCTAAAAGATTTCTGAGGCTAGTCTGGAGTGACTTTCAGAAGGCAGAGGCTTGTTCTTTCTAGATGCTCCTTTCTCCAGAGCTGATGCAACATCATTTAAATTTAATTACAATCCATAGAGACTGAGAGCTTTTCCATTTCCAAGTGGCTGTGTGTCTGCTCTGCAGCCGAGAACTCTGGGGTGGGTGTGATTCTGGTGGCAGGAAGAAAAATTACATTGCAGCATGTTTATTTCCAGTGAGGGATGTAAGAGGAAGCTGTTACATCTGGCTGCTTTTCTTTGCCAAATTCTTTAATTGCTTTGTAATTTGAGGGAAAAAAAAAAACAAACCCAAAAGGTGATGAAAGAAAACAGACAGAAATAACTAACAATAAATAAAACAAGTCCATAACAGAATAATAACTCCATCACCATGGTAACACGTACTTATATTTCTAACCTCTGACCCCCTACTACTATTGGAGGCCTCCGCTGGAGAGATGGATATAAAGGGATCCATACTTTTTCCCAGCTAAGACTCATAAATACCATTAAGTGGAAGCACTGTTACATTATAGAAAATGGGGACTCCTTAGTACCCTCATACTGAGACTTTGAAACCCTCTTCAGGGCTGGAGAGATGGCTCAGCAGTTAAGAACACTTGCTGCTCAATCATGAGGACCAGAGTTAGGATCCTGGCACTCACATCAGGGGGCTCACAAATGCCTGTACATCCAGCTCCAGCTCTAGGAGATCTAAGATCCTCTTCTGGCCTCTGTGGGTACCTGTACTTACACATGCACACACCTTTACACATACATATACATACATACACATTAACACATCTACACACACACACACACACACACACACACACACACACACACAACAGATAAGTAGAAAAAGAAAAACCCTTGTCCAAGTCATTGTGAAGTCAATTCCCTGATGCAGCCTCCACTCCTTAACAGGATAAATACTATAAATACTAGATATATACTTTCTACGGAGGTTCAGGGATCTAGTGTCTAGAATAATAGCCAGTGCTTCCAGGAATTATGAACCTACTCAGTTCTTTTTTTTTAAATTTATTTATTTATTTATTTAAGATTTCTGTCTTTTCCCCACCGCAGCCTCCCATTTCCCTCCCCCTCCCCCAGTCAAGTCCCCCTCCCTCTTCAGCCCAAAGAGCTGTCAGGGTTCCCTGCCCTGTGGGAAGTCCATGGACTACCCACCTCCATCCAGGTCTAGAACCTACTCAGTTCTTAAGGACCCTGGGGGGTGGGGGAGAAGACATCTTTGCTTCCACTGACATACTCCTAGATAACTCACTTCAGATCTCATTTGGAGGAAGTGGGAATCTGAATTTCCTAGACCAAAGTTGCTGTTGACTGACTCCCTTGTTGGTCTTGCCGCGTGGGTGTGGCCACAGCCTTAAGCAGCCAGACAGTGACAAAGCAGAGGCTATGTCAGCTGGGGAGCTCTGTGGCCTCTGCCATGATGACAGAAAACCTCCTGGTCTGAGACACCCATGAGAGTTTCAATACTGAGCTGTTGTTCCTCAGACTGTAGGCTAGAATCAGGCTCGACCAGCTGAAAACACTTGCAGTGGGACCATTCACAAAGCTCAGTTTATTGACTTCCCACAGGGCAGGAAACCCCGACTGCTCTTTGGACTGGAAAGGGAGGGGGAGGGGGATAAGGGGAGGGGTAGGGAAATGGGAGGAGGGGAGGAGGTAGAAACTTTTAAGTAAAAATAAATAAATAAAATAAAAAAGAACAAAAATTTGGGTGGGTAGAGAGGTGGTGAAGGATCTGAAAGAAGTTGAGAAGAGGGTAAATATGGTCAAAGTGTAATGTTTGATATTCTCAATAAATTAGTCTATACTGAGAGTGTTTCATATTCTTAGAGGGTATAACAGACACATGGATGATCAATTTACATACTAAGCCATCCACGTTACATAGTGACCCACATGCAGGCAATACGGTCTGTTGATTGGGTCTCAAGAGAGCAGGGTGTGATCACTGTGTTCTGCTTAGTGGGGGGCAGGACAGAAGGAATTGTCACATCATGGAGGACTACCTGGAGATGGTATGACATCATAAGCTAACAGTTTCAAACCTAGCCTGAACTTGGGCTGCATTTGAAAGTCACACTGACTGTGTGACAGTACCAAATTTCTTCTAACAATTTTAGGGTAAGTGTAGGTGAGATTTATGTGCAAAGAGTCAGTAAATAGTCTAGTTTCTGTAAATATGATAGACCATTTCTCTATCATGAATAACCCATTCTGAATGTTTTTAAAGAGAGTTGTGGAGAATATACAAATGAATGCGTGTGGTGTGCCTATGTTCTAATAAAACTTTATTTATATAAACAGGTAACAGGCTGAATTTGGCTCAAGATCATTTGTTTGCAGACTCCTTTATAGTATGACAAACTAAAACCTAGAACAGCAGTGTTCCTTTCAGCTTTCTCTAAATTCATTAATGCCCACATGATCCTGTGGTACTTATCAGAACAGAAATTTTGGCACGTCAAATCAGATACTGGTCCCAGCATGCAACTTGCCTAATTATGACTAATACTTCCCATCGTTATTTGAGAGAAAAAACATTCTGTGAATGCACAGATGGTGTTACTATGGCATCTTCAGCATCGCCTCAGCTGCCGATGTAACTACACGGGTTGCAGGCTGAAAATGATCAGCCTACTGCCGACTTCCCAGGGAAATACTGAAAACAAAGCAAGTCTGCAGATGGGAAGTTCAGAACCATGCTTCTTTCTCTCAAGTGAAGGCTGTCGTTTGTAAAAAGAGAAATCAAGGACACTAGTTCAGAACAACCAAAAAAACTGACACAGCAGAGAAAACACCATATACTAACCACACACCATCAGGATGCGCTTGCAGCTCCCCATGACCCCTCAACTCCAGAACCCAATGAAATCAGCTACCTAAATAGCGGAACACACAACTGTATTTGTAAATGTGTCTTTAGAGTGTAATATGTAACTACAGTTACACAAAAGTAGCTATTTCTCTGAGACTTAGAATATGTATCACCTATGTCATGAATTACATGGGCAACGTCAAGGGAAGCTGAAGAAAGAAAAGATGAAGGAAGGCAAACAAAGGGTGATGGTATGTCTCAGCATCCTGAGAGCAACATGGGTTGACTCCACACTGACTCCCACTTGTCTCAGAAATGGTCTTGAGTCTGAAGAGACGATTCTTTTTTTATTTTATAAGTGATTGTTCCAAATACACTCCAGCAAAACAGAAGAACAGTACTGATTGAGAGAGAGAGAGAGAGAGAGAGAGAGAGAGAGAGTGAGTTCATGCACTTGTGGGCTCATATGAGTTGTGTGTGTGTGCGTGCATGTGTGTAGACAAGGTAGATTATGAAACAAAAAAAATTAAGTAAATGAATAATATTCTTGATGGGGATAAATCCTAAGGGGAAAAGGCAAATGGTGCAGGCTGAAAATTAAATGCTTCTTCTAAATAGATGTTCATCCACTGTGGTGATCTCTAAAGAGATCTGGATGAAGGGACAAGATGAGGACATAACTTAGCTTTTACTCCCCAGTGGAAAGACGTGGTAGATAAGGGAGATGTTTGTATTGTTTGAGGGATAGGTCTAAATAACAAATGGGGTGTCTGGGGGACAAGGCCAGCAACCATTTGGCAACAGGATCCTGCTTAGCATACCCAAATACTGAGAGAGAGAGCAGAACACAAGAGCAAGAAAATATGCACACTGTATAAGAGGTTCTCTCTATAAGCAAAAGCAAAGATCTCAAAACAAAGGCAAGAAAACACACGGACCATTCGTGCAAGCATCATCTTCCCACAGCCATCTCTTCTTATCTTGTTTAAAAACCGTATGCTAGCATGACTACTGGTGTCATGTTTGAATGGGTAGGGGGAGGGTACATGGGAGCCACTGGAGGGGAGAAAGAGGGAGATGATGTAATTACAGTAACCTCAAAATACGAGAATAAAGAGCCATTCATACTGACGTTAGCATTGATGCTTTGATAACAATGGCCTCTTTAGTTCATTGAGAAAATCTCGCTAAGGCAGTTCCCTGTTGGAACCCTAACTCAAGGGAAACCATCAGCCAGGAAAGGGACCCTGATAATGATGTTTTATTTCAGATGACTCTTCCACAATGGGAGCCACTTGTCTGCACAAGCTGAAAAATAAAATTGAGTCATAAACCTCCCTGCACTGACTCTTGGAGCAGAGCACTCAGTGATGTATATGTGGATGGAGAGACGGGAGGGTAAATCAATGGGCATGAAGTCAGCTTTCCCACTGCACTGCCAGGTCCCACACTAGCAGCAGTGAGACCAAGGGCTCGGCAGGGTATAAGCCACCCTAGAGTTCATCACGTGTACAATGACCCCTTGTGCGTCATGTTCCTTTCTGCTCACAGTGGGGAATCTCCCAAAGCTCACTTCCCTACTTCTGTACAACCAAATCCTTATTCCCTCAGGAACCAAGCCTCACCTCCTCCCCAAGGCCTTAATCCTTGGCTCAGAGAAGAAAGAGTCCTTGTCTATGCTATCAGTCTTTAGCACCCTCAAGGTCTGAATCCTCAAGTTTGACCAACAATGGTTATAGAATGTATTGACAAGTCACGATAGGTTTAAGAAGAACTTACAACAGCTTGGGCAAGACTGGCACAAGATTAGACCAACCAAAAATCTCAGCATGGATGGGGAGGTGGTGCTCAGTGCCACCCCAATTGGAAGCCCTAGTCACAACTGATGGCTGATTGGGTAGAGCAGGTTGTTTTTAAAAATGCAACCTCTGAGAGGTTACCCATGCTCAAGTAGTCCTGCATGCATGCATGTATAGGCAACAGTAAGTGGACTCAGTGGGTTCAAATGTAGAGCACATAAATTTGGGTGGGGAGATGAGGGAAATCAGAGAGGAGGGAATGGGGGTAAGTTTGTGCAAAGCACATCATATGCATGTATGAAATTTTCAAGTGATAAGAACAAAAAGGAATATGGAAGGATATGTATGCATTATTTGCACACACAACATCAATTTCCATAATGGATTTCAGCCCCCATAAACTTTGGAATCATCTGTAGAAGTTTCTAGAGCCATGTCACATGGCTGTTGTGAGGCAAATGTGTTTCTTTTAGAATCTGCACCACTTGAAAGCTTGTGCTGAGACTCTGAGAGGTAGTGCAATGACTGTGACCTGCCGGAGACTTCCTGAGATCTCGAGTTTACCTGTCTAATCTTTCACCTCCATTTGCTGTACCTCAGCATCTCCATCTATGAAGATGTTGTGGCCATGGTAGAAGGCCCACAGGAGTTCTGGTGAAGGTAGGATGGACTTATGCCTGACTTACAGTAGGGTTCAATAACTTAAGGTATAATTCTTATGAGTTAAAAGCTATCTGTTTTCAATTTTGTTCATTGATGACATATTAAATTAAATTTAAACATCCTGGTAGCAGTAACTGCCTGTCATCATTGAAACAGTGTTATTTAGTAGAAAATTTTTGGACACTATAGTAACATAGACATGAGCTAGAATTTCAGGTCCATTGTATGATAGCACTATGATTTCTGGCAATGACACAAAAAGTCAAGAATTGAAATATTGTCAGTGAACACATCTGAACTAAGAACCTAGTATCTAGTAGCCAAGACAAAAAAAGCAATGCCATGATTAATAGTGAATACAGTGAGGATTCCTACTGGAACAAGAAAGCAAAGTCAATTATATTATATAGTACATATCTTCATATCTTTCAGTCTGATAGAATCAATCTCTTGCCTGTAGAACACATCTAGCAAATATGAAGCCCTTCAAGGTCTCCACATTCTCGTCCACCTCAGAGTCTCTGCATCAGCCCTAAGTGAAGTCCATGCTCTGCACTGTAGCGGGTTCTTGGCAAGTGTCTCCGAGGAGATGGCTAAACATTTGTAGCCAAGTGCTTTAAATATAGCATCACAGTTAGGCTTAAAGAATCCAGGGCTATAAAATTCCATGACGTTTATATCTAGGCTGACAAGGCAGTGTTCCACCTCTTGCTAATGGAAAAAATCTGCAGAACAGCTGTTTTCTTCAGGACTGATTGTGATCAAGTACGATACCAACTATATCTCGAAGAAGATACCTGCTGGTAGAGTGTGAAAACTATTGGACGTATCACTCCGATCTGGATTGGTTTTCTTTTTTCATTTTTGGAGTTTAGTGACTCCATTCCTCCTTTCATCACAAAGAAAAAAATGAAAAGTTTGGAAAAATCATCTAAGTAACTTGTCCGAATTGATTCTTCTATAGCTTAGCCAGACTTTACAGAGCAGAGGGCAGAACCAGATTTCAAAGTGCCACGGAATATATTTATTCAAAGAAATCGTTCAGATTTTTCATCATCTTTAAGGAAGTCTTGAGAATTTGGCAAGACTGGAACCCAGTCTTGGTTTCTCCTTTTCTGGTATTCCCCTCTTTTCTTCCTTTTTCCCGAGCCTTTTGACATCTCCTGACATGATGTCAGGTATCCACCTCCTCCCCAGTGACTGTGTTTGAAGTCTTCCAGGTCCCTTCCTGCATGAACTGTCTTACACACCCTACCAGTGTCCTAAGGATGTTTTATTTTCTCAATTACACAGATAAGAAAAACTGCATGGGGAGACAAATACCTCAGTAAAGTTCATCCATTCGTCTAGAGTCTTGGCCACTTCTGTTTACAGCAGAGAGGGAAAGTTTCAAACCATAGTTGAACAACATCCAATTTCCCAGAAGACTGTGTTTTCTTAAACTCTCATGCAATTTTCTCTCTCTGCTGGCTCAGCAAATTCTTCTCTCTGATGCTTTTATTTTGTTTTGAAGAAACTTGTATTCAGTTAGAATTTTTATTGCCAAAACATAATCTATCTGAATGGGGATTAGCTCAGAACGGGAAAGGTACACTCACAGATCTTAGGGTATGCTGCACAAATCTGATTACTTTTTTTTTTTTATGAATTTTTGTTAGAGACAGTTAACCACACTTTACAAAAATTTTTATAAAATATAAAATTAAGCCTTATTCCAATTGATGTTATTTGCACAGTGATTACTAATTTATAAAATGCCTGCAATTTGTTTTTTTTTTCATCTTTAATTATTAAGACCTCATGTGTTCTGAGCAAGTACCCCAGCACTGAGTTATACTCCTACCTAGGTTTTATTTTTTTTTATTTTATAGTTTGAGGCACGATCTTGCTAAGCTGCCTTTGAACTCTGCTGCAAAAGCAAACCTTGAATGTGAGATCCTCCTGCCTCTACCTCCCAAGTAGCTGAGGTTTCAGGCTTTTGCCCACCAGGCAAATTATGGAATAGCATTTTTTTGTTTCAACCAGAGTTGTCTACCTAGAGCTATCTGGCAAGGCTGAAGGATATTTTTATTGCTACAACTCAGGGGCTACACTGATAATCAAGTGGGCAGAGATTGGGGCCTTTGATAAACATCCTAGAATGCAGAGAGTGGTCCTCGCAACAGAGTTACCAAGCCTTGAATATAAAGACTACGAAGGTTAAAAAATAAGACTGGAAAAATGAATAAGGCGATAGTGATTATAAATGTTTCTGTCAAGGGAAAGTGAGTATATGTAAACAGATGGAGCTAGAACCAAAAAGAACTACTTTCCCCCGTTTGATTAGCATTTATTAACTGTACAAGCTAAAATGTCATTATGACATTTCACACATGTATACAATTCGCTTTGATCATCTTCAGCCTTGTATTATCATATCCTGCTCCTACTGTCCCCTTCCTCTACCTCCAAGGCATCCTTCCACTTTCATGGATTATCTCTATTGTTTTAATTTTCAAATATTATTATTATGTATATATATATGCATATAAAAATATAAATGCAACTCGTTGAGTCAACATAGGGTTGCATATACGTATGTGATTTTAGTGCTGATGACATACTATTGGATAACCAATTAGGGTGCTCAGCCATGGGGAGGACTGATTCTCTCCCTCTTAGTAGCCATTATCATCTACAGCTCTTTATCTAGGTGTGGGACCTTCAGAGATTTCCTTTACTCACACTGCCACGTCCACTGGTATTGTCATTGCTCAGGTCTTGTTTAAGTAACCAGATTGTTGAGATTTCATAGGTCCTGCTTCCCTGCCCTATGTAAAAGACAGTCTCAGAACTACTTTTAAATAAATAAGTGGGCTGCGGGGTAATCATAGTGACAGAAAATTTTAATGGAAAGAGTTGGAACCTAAATGTAATTTTTCTTATTTGAAATTCAATGTATTTCCTCTTAAAGACCAACATCTAATTCAGTCCTTTGGCTGAGGCTACATCAAGGGTCCCCTGCTGATCAGGCTTCACAGTTCTCACTTTTCCTCATTCTAAGGTTTTGTTCATTTGCTTATATGGCTGTTGAAATCCAAGTATAAGGTTAACATGTATCTGATACCCTTCAAATCTTGTCCACATGGCTGTTAGCTCAATATTAGTCCCATTTGACCAGATCATATTTAACACATTTTCATAATCAAGGAAAATCAAGTAATTTATTCCACAAAATTTTCTCTTATCTTGTCAGTTCATTTTGATTTTTAATGTTTATCTTATAGAGGATTTTGTCCATAAGATTTACCGGAACAAAAGGAACTTAAGAAAGTGTATTTCATGTTGTCTTCCCACTGTGCGCAGAGTCTATCATAGTAGCAGGGTTACTGCTGTTCAAAACACTTAATGATGAAATATGCACACACCCATATGCATTTGCTGGCCTTCAGACTCAGAAGGGAAAGCTACCTTTGCTTGGGGTGGGGGAAGGGAAGGCAATAGAGGAGAATAAAAAAAATGTAAATCCTAACATGAATATAACACAACACAATAAATCACATTATCTCTTTATTCACTATTTAGCAATTTTTTTTGAGAATGTGTTTTGAACCTATCCATCCTCCCAACTCATCTTAGATCCACTCCTTTGCCTACCACCCAACTTTGTGTCTTTAAAAAAAATTCATCCCTTAGGTCGTTAATTTTGTTTATTTATTTATTTTTACATAGGTGGGTATTTTACCTTCCTGCATGTCTGTATACCATGTGCATTCAGTATCCATGCAACCATGTATATTTAGGGTCCAGAAGGGCCAGAAGAGGGTGTCAGGACCCTTGCCTGGTATTGGAATAGGAGACAGTTGTGAGCCGGCCACTGTGTGGGTGCTGAAAATAGGCCCCAGGTCCTCTGGAAGAGTAGCTAATGCTCTTAACCACTGAGCCATCTCTCCAGACTCAACTCACCATTAACTCTGGACTGTACCCCAATGATCATGCTGTGCTGAAATTGTTATCGTTGTTTGGCACAGTTACTTTCCCTCTTCCTTTTATTTTTTTTTCTTTTCTTTTTTTTTTATTGGAAAAAAAATTTCTGCCTCCTCCCCGCCTCCCATTTCCCTCCCACTCCTCCCTCCCCTCCTCCCCTCCTTCCACTCCTCCCCCCTCCCTCTCCAGCCTGAAGAGCAGTCAGGGTTCCCTCTGGAAAGTCCAAAGTCCTCCCCCCTCGATCCTGGTCTAGGAAGGTGAACGTCCAAACTGGATAGGCTCCCACAAAGCCAGAACATGAAGTAGGATCAAAACCCGGAGCCATGGTCCTTGGCTTCTCAGCAGCCCTCATTGTCCGCCAAATTCAGAGAGTCCGGTTTTATCCCATGCTTTTTCAGTCAGAGTCCAGCTGGCCTTGGTGAGCTCCCAAAGACTCAGCCCCCACTGTCTCCACGGGTGGGCGCACCCCTTGTGGTCCTGAGTTCTTTGCTCATATTCTCCCTCCTTCTGCTCCTCATTGGGACTTTGGGAGCTCAGTCCAATGCTCCAGTGTGGGTCTCTGTCTCTATCTCCATCCATCGCCAGGTGAAGTTTCTATGGTGATATGCAAGATATTCATCAGTATGGCTATAGGATAGAGTCATTTCAGGTTCCCTATCCACAGCTGCCCCAGGAACTAACTGGGGACATCACCCTGGGCACCTGGGAGCCCCTCTAGATCCAAGTCTCTTGCCATCCCTAAGATGGCTCCCTTAATTAAGATGTATGCTTCTCTGCTCCCCTAATCAACCTTCCTTTATCCCAATCATCCCGTTGCCCCAAGTTCCCCCCACCCTCCCCTTCTCACATTTCTCTCCCCTTCTCCCCTTAACCCCCCCTCCCACCCCCCCCACCCCCAAGATCCCAAATTTTTGCCCGGCAATCTGGTCTACTTCCCATAACCCAGAGGATAGCTGTATGCTTTTCTTTGGGTTCACCTTCTTAATTAGTTTCTTTAGGGTATCAAATTATAGACTCACTGACCTTTATTTATCTCTAGAAACTAATTATAAGTGAGTACATCCCATGCTCATCCTTTTGGGTCTGGGTTACCTCACTCAGGATAGTGTTTTCTATTTCCATCCATTTGCATGCAAAATTCGCGAAGTCATTGTTTTTTACCGCTGAGTAGTATTCTAATGAATATATATTCCATACTTTCTTCATCCATTCTTCCATTGAAGGGCATCTAGGTTGTTTCCAGGTTCTGGCTATTACGAATAATGCTGCAATGAACATAATTGAACAAATGTCCTTGTCATATGATCGGGCATCTCGTGGGTATATTCCCAAGAGTGGAATTGCTGGGTCCATGGGTATGTAGATCCCAAATTTCCTGAGAAACCGCCACACTGCTTTCCAAAGTGGTTGCACAAGTTTGCATTCCCACCATCAATGGATGAGGGTGCCCCTTTCTCCACAGCCTCTCCAGCAAAGGCTATCATTGGTGTTTTTGATTTTAGCCATTCTGACAGGTGTAAGGTGATATCTCAATGTTGTTTTGATCTGCATTTCCCTGATCGCTAAGGAGGCTGAGCATGACCTTAAGTGCCTTTTGGCCATTTGAACTTCTTCTGTTGAGAATTCTCTCTTCAGATCAGTGCCCCATTTTTTAATTGGGTTAATTAGCATTTTAAAGTCTAGTTTCTTGAGTTCTTTATATATTTTGGAGATCAGACCTTTGTCTGTTGCGGGGTTGGTGAAGATCTTCTCCCAGTCAGTGGGTTCCCTTTTTGTCTTAGTGACAGTGTCTTTTGCGTTACAGAAGCTTCTCAGTTTCAGTAGGTCCCATTTATTCAATGTTGCCCTTAATGTCTGTGCTGCTGCGGTTATACCTAGGAAGCGATCGCCTGTGCCCATCTGTTGTAGGGTACTTCCCACTTTCTCTTCTATCAGGTTCAGTGTGTTCAGATTGATATTGAGGTCTTTGATCCATTTGGACTTGAGTTTTGTGCATGGTGATAGATATGGGTCTATTTTCATTCTTCTACAGGTTGACATCCAGTTGTGCCAGCACCATTTGTTGAAGATGCTTTCTTTCTTCCATTGTATACTTTTAGCACCTTTATCGAAAATGAGGTGTTCATAGGTTTGTGGGTTAAAATCCGGGTCTTCTATACGATTCCATTGGTCGACTTCTCTATTTTTATGCCAATACCACCCTGATTTCATTACTGTAGCTCTGTAATAGAGTTTAAAGTCAGGGATGGTAATGCCTCCCGAAGTTCCTTTATTGTATAAGATTGTTTTGGCTATCCTGGGTTTTTTGTTATTCCATATAAAGTTGATTATTGTCCTTTCAAGATCAGTGAAGAATTTTGATGGGATCTTGATGGGGATTGCATTGAATCTATAAATTGTCTTTGGTAGGATTGCCATTTTTACTATGTTGATCCTCCCAATCCACGAGCAAGGGAGATCCTTCCATTTTCTGGTATCCTCTTCAATTTCTTTCTTCAATGCTTTAAAGTTCTTGTCAAATAGATCCTTCACTTCTTTGGTTAGAGTTACCCCGAGATATTTTATGCTGTTTGTGGCTATTGTGAAAGGTGATGCTTCTCTGATTTCCCTCTCTGCTTCCATATCCTTTGTGTATAGGAGGGCGACTGATTTTTTGGAGTTGATCTTGTATCCGGCCACATTACTAAAGGTGTTTATCAGCTGTAAAAGTTCTTTGGTGGAGTTTTGGGGATCACTTATGTACACTATCATATCATCTGCAAATAACGAAAGTTTAACTTCTTCCTTTCCAATTCTTTGCTAATGGTAAAACCATCCTGACTTTTCTTTTTTTCCATCCATTTAGGAGTAACTGCATAGCAATGTTACATTTGTCTCATATTTGGAAGCAAAGCTCAAATGGCCCAAACCATAGGGTGTGTAGAATAAAAGCAGCATCCACATGCACTGGAAGGCCTTCACTTCCAGCGTTCTGCTGAAGGCACAGCATTCTGAGGACAGCAGGATGATGGGTGAACATGCTGCCTGTGAGGCTTCATGTGGGGGCCTACACAATACTTTCCTTTCATGCAGAACAAGCTATTATCTTTAGTTCTTATTTTTCATAAGCATCCTTTTGTTTTCTCCAAATCCCTCACTAGATTTTTTTTCCTCCTCTAACAATCCTTCTTAGAGTATTGTCCTTTTCTCAGTCAAAGAGCCTGGTTCTAATCCAGACACTCTTGGGGCTTGCGAGCACTGGCTATTCTTCCAAAGGACCTGGGTCCAATTCCCAGCACCCACATAGTTCACAGCTGCCTGTTACTCCAGTTCCATGAGACCTGATACCCTCTTCTGGCCTCCATTGGTACTGCCTGCATACAGTCTAGAGTCACGCATGCAGGCAAAATATCCCCACATATAAAAATAAATTAAGGAAAAAAGCTTAAAAAGAAAATGGCTAATAGTGGCATGAATACAAAAAGTGTTTCCATGGTCATCTTCACCTTGTCTCTCAATGTTGGACTTTTCTAAAACTCTTTGTACAGTCCGCATCATTTGCTGACTCAGACTGGGAAACACAGATGAGCAAAATCATCACTCACATAGACCTGGTAGGAAAGAAATGTCCCTGGATTGGAATTGGTGTAGAGGCTGAGGTACTGAGCTAGGACCTAGTCTTGGAAATCTAGAGGTCTGGTGGCTTTTGTAACTGACTAGAACCAGCTTTGACAACCTGGTACTACTCTAGGTGACCATCTTGGATGTTCCTATGACATCATTCAGCAATGCCCTGTAATTCAGCCAGCATTTTCTGTGGTGACATGGGGGCACCTGTGGGCTGACTGCTAGGGATTTGTGTCTGGCAGTAATTCTCAAATTTGGCCAGGTTAGACACTTAGGATTTTCTGACTCAGCAATTTTCAAATTTCACAACCTGACAGTTTTCAAATAATCTTCTTATTTAGTTGAAGAGTAAACTAATGTCCAAGTGTGTTGAGTGACTGGCTGAAGTTCCGACCAGATGTAGAGAGCAGAGCATTATAAGACCAGCCTTCTGAAACCCAGCAGCCTGGCTGTTCCCTCTCTCTGATAGTCTTGCTCGTCTCACATAGACTGGGTATCTGAGCCCTTCTCTCTGGAAGGGATTCCCACCCCAGCCATGTGTGCCTGCACTCATCCATCCCCCTTTTCAGACACAGGATTTGTTTCAGAAAATCCTTGTTCCCTGGAATCTACCCAACCAAGCTCTCAAAGCTACTTCCTGAAGAGATGCCATTAATCCCTCAAATCCTTTAATCGTAGGACTGCAGGAGAGGCTCAGCGAGTCCACCCTTCACTGTGACCCACAGCGCCCACCACAGGCTATGGAAAGGTTCAGGATCACAGAAAGATGGCCTTTTCCTCTAAAAGTAAAGCCATCAATGGGGTTTCTGCACGTATGGGTTTATGGAATCCAGCAGAGGTCTCCGGGACTCCCTGGAGGGCAGAGGTCAAATACTATGTATTTGGCATTTAGGCCATTCTCTCACTCCCATTTTCTCATTTAAACATCCCAACAAAACCTGCCTCAGCTGTTATTACCATCTTTGGTTTTCAGAGAGGGACACTGTAGGTAGCTCAAGGTGAGTGAATGACTTGTCCAAGGAAGAGAGGCCCAAATTTAAGTCAACACGATTTAGACTGTGCCTAACAGAGACCATACATCCTCCTCCATGCCACCACGTCAAATGAAGCCCCCAGGCCAGTGTCACAATATAGGAGTCCTGCTTTGTTACTGGGAAAGGGTCCCTGAGTCACAAGATGTTGAAGATTGAGCAGCACTTAGCCAGCATCTGTAGATGAACAAATAAAATCGTTTTCTCCTTTGCTGCATCTACAGCAGTGTTTGCAGGCGGCATGTGGAAACACTTAGTAGAGGAGTTTTTACTGTAATGACTGGTGCACAGAGCGTGCTACTTGCATAGATTGAGTAGAGGCCAATGGTCCTACACTTTATATGACTACCTTTTGTGATAAGGAATCTTCTAGTCTCAAACATCAACAGTGTTAAAGATGAAGGACCCTAGTGAAGGAGAAGCTAGTCAGGTGAACAGCCGACATTCATAGTTCATAATGTAGCATCTGCCTTAGGAAGTTTCTCAGACTTAGAATCCTCTTTGGTTTTAGACCTCTGACACGTAAGCCTTTTGTCTATATCCAGTCTATTTGTCTGTGTCTGCCCGAGTCCATGCACAAGGACAGGTTCTGGGTCTGCTGAGCCTAACTCTCAGAAGACTAGAGGATGAAGAACTGGCTCTTCTGTTTCAGGGATCCCTGCTCTGAGGACAGCCCTGATTTACTGCTGTATTCTGGACAGCGCTTTCCTATACGCCATCAGGTTACAAGAAAGCAAAATAGAACCCATGGATTTGGTGAGGGCTAAAGGCAGGCAGTGAAGAGGAAAACTCAAGGCTTGCTGCCTAAGTGGGGATGCTGGCTCTTATCTGATTAGCTTAAGACAGGCTAGTCCATCTCTCTAAGGTTCACTGTTCTCTGGGGCTCACTTGCCTTGCCTTTTTAGAGGAATGATGACGACATTCATTTCCCTGAGTTCCTAGGTAACTTACATGAGTGAATATCTCTAATATTTGCCAGACAGTATATGAAGAAGAACTTTACTTAATAACTTGCCCCCCTTCCAAAAACTGGTTGTAGTCAACCAAACTCATTCCAATAAGTCAGGGTACATGCATATGAGACAGATAAGTAATTTGATAAATTCTTGCATTTACATGGAGGATTCAGTGACTATATTAGTACAATCAGTCCCAACTAAACTACCTTGTAGAACATAGTGGTGATTGGTGTAAATGGGGGAAATGGTTGGCAAAATGCCACGGGAAAATAATGTAGTTGAGGAGTAGGTTTTTTTTTTTTTGCCTAAATAAGTTTTAAAAATTAGAATCTTCTACTTCCTTCCAATGTACACACATACACATGTCCATGCCCCCCCTCTCTTACACACACACACACACACACACACACACACACACACACACACACACACACACACACAGAGAGAGAGAGAGAGAGAGAGAGAGAGAGAGAGAGAGTTTTTCAACTTCCCTAGGCTTAGAATGCCTATGCCAAAATTGCCAAAATTTTTATTATGTGTGATTGTTGAGATTAATTCACATACGGAAGGTTTAAATGATTCCTCAGCCTCCATAAATGAGAGATCCAATTTTTCTTACAATGTAATCTTTCACTGTGCCCTAACCATGCTAGTGTATTCTGGAGGCAAGATTCCATACTTTTTCTTAAAAATATTTCAACAAAAATTATAGAATCACCCTTGATTTTATTAGAAAATGTACCCTGTTGTTGGAGTGCCTAGCTGAGATAAATGCTGCAAGAGGTGCCTTTGGTATGGGATAGCTACCCTATTTCTGGTCATAACAAGCTTCGAAAAATACTTATCAATACAATACCATGGTCAGAGATGTGAACTCTAGAGTCAGGGGTTTAGAGTTAAAGAGTCCTAACCACATCTAAAGCTTTGAACAACTTAGAAATCACTCAGAGTTTGTTTTCTTTCCTAATGATGGCCTGACATTGTATCATATTTTGAGAGTGCTATGCACATAAGAGAGAAAGGGAAGTAGCCACTGAAGGCTCCATGATGCTCGCATGTTCTATGATCTCACTCTTTTGTATTACGATTGAGTAAGAGAAAGCTTAGACAGGTCCAACTTTTTTTTTTTCTCCTCAGCACATCTAGTCAAAAAGACTGGTTTTAATTACTTCTTTTGTTTCCTTTCATATAAAATTCATGTTTTGAAAGACACTGGAGTTAGTATTCACATAACGACGAAAACATAATGGAGAAGAGTTTGAGGGTCACCTCTTCCCTTTACCCTACAGCTTCAAAAAGAACACCATGGTGGTTTGAATGAGAACTGTCCTCCATGAGCTCAGGTATGTGAGTACACGGTTGCCAGTTGATGGTGCTATGTAAGGAGGTTTAGGTGGTGCAGCCTAGCTGGAGGAAACACATAAATGGGAGGGAGGGCTTAGAGAGTATATAGCCTCACACTCTTTCCCATTTCCTTTCTCTGCTGCCTGCTTGATTTTGAAGATGTGAGCGTTCAAGTTCCTGCTCCCATTGCCACGCCTGCTGTTTGCAGCCATGCTTCTCCACCATAAGGGACCCATATCCTTCTGGAACTGTAAATCTCCAGATGCTTCTGGAAGTGTTTTCTGGTTCTGTGTCTTTAGTAAAGCAAAAGGAAAGCAACAAATACAACCACTATCTCTATAAAATCTAGGGAGTGAGATCAATCCACATGGTATGGGTAGCCTCTTGCTTGAGGTTTCGAGGGATCACGTGGTACTTTTCCAGAGTTTCCCTGAAGTTTCTACCAAGGGCCCGCTAAACTGTGCCTTGATTTTTTTTAAAAATCCATTTTATACTTTCCCATAAGACACCAACTCTTGAGTGCAATATTTGAAGCAGCTGCTATTTGCAATCTAACTCAAATTAAATTTCATTTAGGAATTGCTGAGAAAAGAATTAAAAGAACAGAGGCATTTTGACTAAGGGGTAGTTGTGAAACTGGGTTATGGTAAGACAGTACAAAAGAGGACATTCCTTTGTCCTCCAATTCTCTCCTTAGCTTTTCCAATGACTGAACTGTCACATTCAGCAGTGCTTCATGGCATACAATGGCAACATTTAAGTCAGTGCCAATACTTGAGACAAAACCAGACCAAAGATACAAATAATCTCAGACAGAGGTTTCTCTTAAGTGTTATCTACCAGGTGATACAGGGCAGGAAGAAATGGGGGCATCTTAATTTACATTAAGCACAGAAACTTAATTAAGTCCACAAACACTAAGTTCTATAAGATACTAGAAGGGGGCGCAGTTATTGAGCTCTGGGGGGTAGCGTCCATGAGCTGTGATGGCAGACAGCAGACTTAGATTTTCATATATTCTAAAAAAAACAGATTCAACTAAGGAAAATATTAAAGGAAAGAAAACAAACAAAAAGTTCAGAGAAACAAAGAACATAGAACTCTAAATTCCTATTCTTTCCTGATTACCCATGATACCATAACAATATGGCTGACTGCCTAAACTAGACCTGAATAATGACATTAATAGACAGGCATGTTATTATGAAAGCAGGCAATATCCAGAGGCCCCAACTATAAACAAACTACTATAGGCAGCTGATAAGTTAAGAAGAGAAATAGTCTCTCCCCAGGGTTGAGACCACCCTGCCAGAGCCGGTGTATGGAGCCAAGTGGTCAGCCCTGAAACCATGTACATACTAGCAGGTAGAATTTGTATATTCATTTATACTTAGACACACACACACGCACACACACACACCTGTGTTTGTGTGCGTGTGTGTGTGAGTGTAAGAATAATAATCAAAGGAAAAGCAGCCATGAATTTGAGAGAAAATAGAAAATAAGTGGATAAGCATGCAAAGGATTGATGGGAGAAAAATGAGGGGGGGGAAATGACATAATTATATTTTAATTAAGGTTTCAAAATTATTAAGAAAAAAACCCTAAAGAGATCAGCCATAGATCACATCACCATAATATCTGGTGAAGCCACTTCAGACAGCACCTAGCTTATCTCTAACCAATGTCAGCTTTTCAAATAATTTTTGTAGACACTTTTAGCTTATGAGAAGACCAAGAAAGATTTGTCATTAGCCAAAATGCCCTCTGAAAGCATCATAGCCACAGAAGGCTTGGCTCAAAGGGGAAAATGCATCACCTTCTGTTCAATTAACCCTCAGAAGAAGAAAAGTCAATGTACCTCACACAGGCTTCATTAAATCCAGTCTGGGATCTAGACAAACGCTCCTTGTGGGAAAAGTCACTGCATAGGGCTATAATGGTTACTTAAAACTGTCAAGTTAACACGATTTATAACCACATGGAAAGAATGTTCCAGTTGAGCAATCCCTAAGATCAGCTTGTCCTGGGTGTGTCTGTTGGGGAATCGTCTTTATAGTTAATTAATATGGGAAGACTCAATCCGTTTTGGGCGCCACCAAAATGGAATTTCTTTGGCTGGGAGTCCTCACATTTATAAGACAGGGAAAGCTACGTGAAAGCAGAGACACACTTAACATCTTTTTACATTTGACTGTGGATGTGGTGGACTTATAGAAGGTAAGTACCTTTGTAGAATAGCATATGAATCAGCTTGCCCAAGAACAGCATGCCTTCCTTGCTGTTTTGCATAGGAACAGCATTGTAATTCTAGAACCAGGAATCTCCAAAGAGATTATTTCTGGAGGAAAGCAGGCAGTATAACTGACTCTGTGGGCTACAAGTCTGCTGTCCACTGCCTCCTATGAGTCTAAAGCTAGCAACTTGCAAGTCAGAGGCTGACAGAAGCAGAGTCTGATGGGTCCAGTTGCTGTTGTGAGTAGATGCCTTCCTTTAAGTTTTGGAGCTACCAAGGTAAGACTATATCCCAGAAAACACACCAAAGGGGGTTTGGAACATGGGTCTTAGGTGAGACATATACAATTTGTGAATGGAGTTTTGTTCCTTGTAGTACCCCCACGTTGATCATATCTCTAATGGAGTAGAACATTGATTTTCATGAAAATATAGACAAGAAGGTCACCCCCCCCAAAAAAAAACTCCTACGCTGACAAAATAGTGAGATCCCAAATAAAGTCTCAGTTTAATGATGCTGTGTGTTGGAAGTTTTTAACAGACTAATTAATTAGGCATCTGCTTGACACTAACTGACTGCCAGGTGTTGTGATGGGCAGCTGAATACAAAAGGAAGTCCTACCCTAGGACCCAAGACCACAAAGTGGTTACCATCAAGGCAGGTGCAGTAGGTACTTCCCTGATATGAGCTGTTCTTTAAGCAGATCAACACCAAATAGGAAACATGGCCCCAGATTCGTGCTGCTCAGAATCTGAAGTCTACCTCTTCCATACATCCACTAGGCATAGCGTGTACCTTGCTTTTCTTTATCCACGAAACAATGTGATCTGCCTTTTAACCGGGGACTTACAGAAAACATACACAAAGATTTCAGTCACTACCATAAGATTTCAAAAAGCAGTAGAAGAAATGATCAATAGGATGGGGAGATGTTTAGGATGTTAATATATTGGCATAGGAAATGAATATTATCATTAACTACCCCTTAATAAAAGTTAAAATGAAAAACTATTTAGCAGAGACTATTCATTATCTCTTAGTAGCCTCTATTATTTGATTCATCTTATATAAAACTCCCCTTCAACTATTTTTTTTTATTTTCTGAACTATTATTGTATAAATAATAAGTACCGCCTAATCTAGGACTTAATCATCTCATTACTTTTGTGTTAATTGTCTTCTTACAACAAGGCTTATCTCCCAAATTATGTTGCACAGCTCACTGAAGACAGCACAGACGGTATAGTTTTGGGATATTTTCTTGCATGTTTTAAGTTGTCAATAAATATTGACAAAACTGAGTAGGAAGGATTTGAGTTTTCAAATTTATCAATGTATAAAGCTGTAGTCTGTTTTGAACTCTGACCATATAAGGATAAGCCCCAACATTCACAGGCCATTCTTTCTAGTGTTTTCTGAAAATGAAGAAGAGTTTGTAGCCAAATCAGAAATGCAGTGGGAAACCTGACAGCCACCTTCTGTCACATGAGAATCTTCCTTCGGCTTTTGAGTAGGTCTCAGCAATGCCCAGGGCAGGCAGGGGAAGAGGACAGACTCCTTGGAACAATTCTTAAGTTGTATTTCAACATGGAATCTCATGGAGTTTGCCTGTGGCATTTTGAAAAGAATTTCATTAAATGTTGCTAACATGTCATAAGCTCCTTTAAATGGAAGGGTAATGGCTCATAACATTTGTAAGCTTTTTAATTTCATGGAATATGAGCAGCATAATCAGGACCTATTAAAGTCAATCAGCTGTGCCAAGTGGGGCTACCTACCTTTGCTTTGTTTCTCTTTTCCTTGTGGGTGTACCCTGGGAACCAATGGGTAGCAAGCCCCAGTAACATTCTTTAAGGTTCACACTGGCGTGTCGCATTCTGAATAACTTCCAATGAAACCATTGTGGCTCTATTTGCATACATGGGTTGAACAGACACCTCTGGGAAATGACTCTCTCTGGAAAAGAGAGATTTCTCTTTGCATTTGCTTCAGCTCAGAAAGCAGAATCTTGAGAGAATTCAAAATCTGACCATGGTAACTGGAATTAGCAAATGGATAATAAACATGAGCAAGATTCATGTCTCCTGCAACCCAGAAAAGGCCATCTACTGGTGTATCAAGTCCTGTTCTGTGGTTCTTGTCTACCGTCTAGCCTTAACTTATAACAGTGGCCACTTTAATACCAGGTTAAGCAGCAGGAATGGTGGTAGGCAAAGTGCTAAATTTATTGATTTGGGTTTCACAGAAAAAAAAAATCAGTGTTTGGAATGACAAGTGTTAAGATGTCAAACCACATGCCAAAAGTTACAAAGCTAGAAATGGGCAAAGCCACGCTTCAGATCAGTTTCCATCTGGCCCTAAATCACATGCATGGTGCTTTTGTGTTATACTTTTTTACACATGCCTTGTTGTTAGTGTTCCCAGAGGAATGGAAATACCTCAAGAGCATTTCCACACAGGGAATAGAAGTATCATTTTAGCATGGCTGAAAGCTATAGAGTTAAACAGAGGGAAGAGATATCACAGTCAAGGGAGAAAATACATATCACAATTTGAAAGGTAGAGCTGAGTATAGTGAGTCAGAAAATGGCAAAACCGCAAGCACTTGACAATATGGAAAGAAGGAAGACAACAGATGAGGACCTGAGCCAGCGATAGGCACCTGCGATGGTTAGACCTCGATGGCCGGCTTTACTGGACGTGGGGTCACCTAAAATGCACCACTGGATGGGTCTGTAAGAATGCTTCTCGAGAGCTTTAACTGACCTGTAGAGCACCAACCCTCAACATAAGGCTCACTCCTATGGACTGGGCTCCTGACCCAAATAAAAGGGGAAGGAGGAAAAGGTACAAGACCAACACTCTTCTCTCTCCTTTTCATGGACGTAAGGCAGCAGCCAACTGCCTTGCGTTCCTGATACCATGTATTCCCTGCCTTGTTGGACTATATCCCCATAAAATATGAGCAAAATAAACTTTTTCTTCCTGAATTTGCTTGTGTTGGGCTTTTTCACAGCAATGGGAAATGCAAGTAGCACAATGCCCAACACACAGAAGGAAGGACTTTTGATTCTGTTTAGTTCCAATTGTGTATTATAGCCACACATCGGTGTGGGAGGTTCTTCTGTTTATGTGTTGCTTTTATTGATTAATGAATAAAAAAACTGGCTTGGCCTATAGCAAGGTAGAAGGAAGGCAGAGTCATGGAGAAGCCATGTATCCGCCGCCAGAGACAGATGTGCTGAAAACTTTGCTGGTAGGCCATAACCTCATGGTGATGCACAGATTAATGGAGATGGGTTAAATTAATATGTAAGAGTCAATAAGAAGCTAGAGCTAATGGGCCAGGGAGTGATTTAAATAATATAGTTTCTGCATGATTATTTCAGGGCTAAGCAGCTAGGAACCAACAAGCAGCCCCCCTCCTACAGCACATCTGAGGACTCCAGAGTTCAGAGATGTGCCTGTTGAGGGAAGCCGCTAGTTAGTTCCCAGCTGCTCAGCCCTGAAATAACCACACAGAAACTATTAATTAAATCACTGCTTGGCCCATTAGCTCTGTCTTCTTATTGGCTAACTCTTAAATTAATTTAACTCATTTCTATTAATCTGTATATTGCCACGTGACAGTGGCTTACTGGCTATACTGCTTTTGGCATGTCTGACTCTGGCAGCGACTCCATAGTGTCTTTCTAGCTCCGCCTTCCTCCTCCTATGCTATAGGCCAAGCCAGTTTCTTTATTCATTAACCAATAAAAGCAACACATATATAGAAGGACCTCCCATACCATTTTCTCTTTTCTCTTTTAAGATGAGTATGTAAATCTTCACAAGATAAGCATAAAAACTGAATATCCAAACTGAAATTTCACAACAACATGCATACAGATACACTTTATACCCTTGGTTACAATTTATACAAATCCTTGGGGGAACAATAGCTATTTCTCAATCTGCCAGTAATGACCAGACTCTGAAAATATTAATAGCACCATAGTCTCAGGTATATATACTCACTCTCATATAAAATATACGTATTTTTAATAAAAAGAGTAAAACAATTATATCCAAGAATATTTACTGTATAGGTAGGGGTGCTGTGGGATTATTTGAGTTGAAAAGAAACAGGGTTGGAGAGATGGCTCAGGGGTTAAAGGCAGAGTACTGAGTTCAGTTTCCAGTACCCAAGCCAGGTCATGGCCACCTGTAACTCCATCTCCAGAGAATCTGGTACCCACTTCTGGCTTCCATGAGCACCCACAATCACATACACGCACACACATACACACACACACACACACACACACACACAGAGAGACACACACACACACTCATACACATAACTTTTAATCTTTTAAAAAAAGAATGAAGGCAGAATTCAAAAAGAGATAATCAGGATGTACATATTATAAGCAGAAGAATTTACAAGGCCAGCTGAATTCAGGATGGAGACAACCTTTCTCCAAAGGGATCCCAAAAGATGCTTTAGTCCTAGGACAATCATTAGCCACATCAAATTACTTCCTCTCCTATGTATCTACAGTGGAGTGGAAGGACTGATAGAGGTGGAAGACACTCCGTAACACTTTCTGGGTTTCCTAGTTGAAATAAGAGAACCAGAGGTAAAAATGCCCAGGTCTCTGGAAGTTTATGGTTTCTGTAAGTCTAAACATGTCTGTGTGTTTCACATAGGCAGACTCAGAGGTGAGCAGAGTGCTCAGACATTAGAAAATGAAATAGTTTGATGTCCCAGCTAAATCATAGCCACACAACCCAGTTTCACTGAAATAGTATGGTAAATTTTATATATCTGTATGTCACTGAGTTGATTTGTTCACAAGTCCTTGACCAGTTCCCAAAAGGTACTCTATTACAGTTCCAAATAGAGGCATAAGTAGAAAGAGGCCATGATGCAGTGGGAGCTTGTACAGCCCATCAGGTGTGTCCAGCTTTTGACATTGCAAAGTGATGTTTTCATTTACAAAGCACATGCTCAAAAACTGTGTAATAAACATTATAAAAATATGTCTCATAATGTTTTCAGTAAGTTTACCATACTGTGTTGGGCTGAATTCATAGCTATCCTGGGGTACATGTCACCTACAGGCCACAGGTTAGAGTCCCCTCCGATAGGGGATCTGTGATTTAAGTGGAGGAGAAAATTAGACTAGAAGCTGTGAGAGGGGGTATGAGAAGTGACCAGAGAAGAAGTAAGCAGTAGCAAAAGGGAGTAAGGTTCTCTAATCTTCGTAGCACTACTGAGAGTTCTGCATGTTTCCACAAATTACAAAGAAAAGCAGTTAAGCAAACAGCACAATATAACCTATATCTATCTCCTACTGCTCAAGATAGGAGGAAACATCCCACTTATAAAGGTCAGTATTAAAGTCCAGTCTGGGGAGAGGAGTACGTGTGTGGAGAGATGCTTCAGCAGGTAAGAACACTGGCTGCTCCTGCAGAGGATGTGGTTCAGTCCCCAGCACCCACATGGATGCTCACAGCCATTGTAGCTCTAGCTTCAGGAGACCTGACACCCTCCTCTGTCCTCCTTGGACACTTGAAGGCAAGTAGGGTGCTTACAGACATGCCAATAACACACTCGTACACATAAGAACAAAAATAAATCTTATTAAAAAAGGGGGATCAGGTGGATTGGGATATGAGTCTTGTGTTCATTCTGTGTTTTGACTGCACATCCCTAGTGAGATGACTGCCACACGGATTCTTCATAGTGTCACCATGAAGGGATGAAATGGGACATTTATATGTGTCTACTAGCTTTTCAGCATGGAGGCTTGGGCACATATTTCTTAGTGTGAAATTCAGTAAACATGCATAAACAATTGCTGTGGGTTACGCTGCAATTGCTTTTTACACTTATTAGTTAGTTTATTTGCTCTAACAGCAAACCTTATTTTATGTATAAAAGATAGTCAATATTCAATAGAACCCAAACCCAATTCCTCCGAAGAGTGGTCTTAGCCACCAATGACTGGGGAGGGCCTTGAGTGCATACAGCACCGGCTTGGCATGCACGGATCCTGGCAATCGTTCCTTAGCGTGGCATAAAGCCCTGTTTGGGGCAGCATGCCTGTAATCCCACCAGTCAGGAAATGGAGGCTGAAGGCAAAAGTTGAAAGTCATCGTCTACTATGTTATATCCTTAAGGCTAGCCTGGCCTGTCTGAGATCTTATATCAAAAAAAAAAAAGTGTGTATTTAATTCCTACAGTTTTCTAGTAGATTTTTTTTTTTTTTTTTTTAGTTATCCTGCAAAAATAATAGCTCTATTGTCCAAAGCTCTTTACAGGGTAATTTCCCCTTTACTTAGTAGAGCCTTCATGGCTCTTTTGTGCCAGGAATTTACTGAATAAGGCTGTAAGCATAAGCCCAAACAACACTAGGCTTTGTGGGTTATTTAAGCTTTTCCCCAGGGGGGTAACTGAAAAAAAATAGGTATTTTGTGAGGCCAACTTAACAAAAATGAAAATATACAGGTTGACCTTATAATCAATATTACTGGATCTCACAGGACCTTGGTTAGCCTGTGGCATGGGTAGTGATGAGTACTCAGACAAAAAGAGTTCTTTGTACTTATCTACGAAAAGATGGTAATGACCCCCAACCCACCATTCATTACTGTGCCGTAGTTGGCCATCTACTTACAATTTTTATTTTATTTTTTAATCTAACTACCTGGTATTAGACAACCCTGTGAATTTCCTGATGACTTTATGTGTCTGTCCCTATCTGCTATCTTGCTTGAGACAGGGTCTCTTCAGGTGTTGCTGCTTTTAGCAGACTAGCTGGCCTGTGAACTTACTGGGATTCTCCCGTCCCTGCCTCCCATGGAGCCAGGAGAACTGGCCTAACAGGCATATGCTGCAATGCTTGGATTTATACAGACTCTTGGAATGCAAACGCAGGTCCTTGCTCTAGGGCACCAAGTGCTTTGCCATTGAGCCGTCTCCCCAGTCACGTCTGCCCTTTCAGTGCCATCACATGCTGCCAATTCCTGTCTTATTTTTACAATACTTCCTCTTGTACGTTACAGTTCAGTTTCTGTTTGTAACAATACTCAAACAATTCTGTACAGAATAACCTACAACCAGGAGGAATTTATCATCTCATAGTTCCAGAAACTGAGGAGCCCAAGGTGAACATTCAAGTAAATTCAGTCATATGATATGGCTGTTCTCACTGCTGTGTATTTCTGAAGGGAGGATGGATGTTCTGAAGGAGTGAAGAGGACAGAAAGGATGTAAAAGGTCAGATGTTTTATGTTCTTCCCTTTAGAATGGTTTATCATAATGGAGAATCCCTTGTTATCTCTTAAAGAACTGGCTTTTAGGGGCTGGAGAGATGGCTCAGAGGTAAAGAGCATTGCCTGCTCTTCCAAAGGTCCTGAGTTCAATTCCCAGCAACCACATGGTGGCTCACAACCATCTGTAATGAGGTCTTGTGCCCTCTTCTGGCCTGCAGGCATACACACAGTCAGAATATTGCATACATAATAAATAAATAAATATAAAAAAGAACTGGCTTTTATATAAACCACTAAAGGTCAAACAGAGGTGATATACCTCAGTCATAGCTCTCCTAGCCCCATGTTTTGCTAACTTAAATTGCTGTGGCGCCTTTGAGTGTTCGTGGCAGCGATGGGAAGCATGGTCATAACTTCTGCACCTCAAAAAGCTCAGATAAAAAGCAAATAAAAATAACTATCAGGAACATTACAAAATGAGGGACTCCTGTTAACAACCCAAGTGAGGAACAAACAATAGTTTTATGCTAATAACTGAAAAACGAACCCAACTCCATTTCTTATGTCTTAACGAGCTACCACCTAAGAATACCTCAACGTGCCATGAATATTCCCCTCATGTTTAGCAACAAAATTGAGCCTCGACTGAGGGCTAAAACCAATCTATGTCGCTTGATGGTAGAACACTTCAATTATTTTACCATCTGTACTTGCGTCTTTCTCTTGAGAGAAGGCAGTTTCATTTCCATGACTCTGATGTTGCATAGCTGGAGCTGAGCTGTATGGCTCCGTAGCCGGAGCCAGGCACACTCCTGCAGCAAGCAAGGAGGACAGGCAAGCCGTCTGTTTCATTCCCTCACCTTGGCGATTGCCATCACAACCCACCCTCCCCTCTTCCTTTCCCACGAACAACAACAGGTGCATGGCAGGCATATTTATTAGCCTTAAAAGCCTCATTTTCTTCACAAGACCATTTTAGTATTTGCTTGGGGGCAGAAACTCTGGTGATAAAAAACAGAATCCCTCGTGGAGATGGGGAGTCCCACGCTCATAATTTTAGGCAGCCGCCGTTTAAAACATCGCCGGTAATAATTGACTGTGCACCGCAGCGAAAGGTTACACTTTGCTGCTTCCAGAGGTCACCAAACCCGGCGGAACAGCACAGATTTGCTTATCATTTCATAGGCCAAAGAAATGTTCCCTTCCACCTTTGAAACAACGTCTTCCAAACAATCATCTGTGATTTTGACAAGGAACAAGGTTTTTTAAATTGAGACCAAGAGTGCAATACACAATAGCAATTATGAAGCACCCGGTGCTACAAGCCTTGATGAAAGATGAGTCTGTTTTGATTGAAACATTATGAAAAAAAAATAAACATTTTAATAACTTTTTTTTCTAACAATTTAATTGTGAAGAACAGCAAAGCTTTTAGGAGTATAACAAAACATGAGTCATCCTTAAACCTTAAACCTAGCTCCTCCCAGGTGCTCCGCAGGCACCGCTGGCTATGAGATGCCCCTGGATTGAAATTAGATGCTCCTTTACCATTTAAAGAGCATCAATCAAACCACAGTGGACTCTGGCATGCATTCATTTTTTTGTTGTTGTTGTTGCTAGTTCTTAAATGTTAAGTTCTGAAATTTTAAATGGTAAGAAGTAATCACAAAGTTGTCACGGCACCAAGGGGCCGTTGTTGTCAGCACAGACGTGGCAGTCTTCCACCAGTGTGTACCAGGCACTGTATCAGCACAGGCTATTGGCACAAATGGGACCTGGTGACATTGCGGAAGCCCACTGATGGTGCTGAGGAGCTCCACAGTTTGAAGGTCTGGAAGTGCTAATGTTTAATCCTTGGTCCACGCATGTCTCCATTCTTAGGAGTTTACATTTGCTTATAGACAACACGGACCAAATGTCTGTACGTCCTTACTATAGAGAAGTGTGATGGGCTTCAACACCTTTACAACACTTTCATCTCTTTCAACCACCAAGTTGTCAGTCTCCCATCAGCCTACGTTGTAGCTCATTCCACATGCCACTGAATGAATGCTTAGCATATGCATGAAAATATAGTTAATTTACATACAAACTCTTGCAAAGGAGACACTTGGTTCTGTTTCTAAGTGAGAAGTGTGGGCCTAAGAGAACGTTCATTGCTTCTTACCTTGTCACAGATGTGAGTCCAAGAACTTCAGAGGTTAAACAGAGATAATGATAATATTTTTAAATGCTAGCAACATATAAATATCATATTCAAACTTATTGACTTGTATTCAAGGTACCTTTCTAGAAGCTACATATATTCACATTCACAGTGCTGTAGTAGGTTTGGCAGGCAGAGTTACAACTGTGCCCATTTTCTCGGGGAGCAAAGTGAGTCACAGGAAAGGTCAAGACATTTGCACAAGCTCACATACCTAGCAAATGGGTAGACCCAGGATCTGAACTAAGGAAGGTGGTGCTTTAGAGTCTGGTCACATGTGTGCGTGTGTGCATGCGTGTGTATGTGTGTGTTTAAGGTTTACTAATGACATAAGATACCTGTCTACAGTAAAATGGTTACTATATTAGAACAAATATACAGCCTTAGTATCATATTTGTAAGTCTGTGTTGTTAAGGAGATTTGCTGGAGCAGGAGACTCACATAGGAAATTGTAAATTTACATAAATTTATATAAATTGGTATGAGGTAGTATGGAATGATGTAAGGAAACAGAGGCACCTGGCAAGGGTTGTGTTTTGGACGCAGTATCTTGGGAAAACCTCTATCTGAAAGATGTTGGAGCAGACTTGGAGATGGAGTGAGGCTAGATGCTTTCTAACTGGGTACATGAAACCTACTAAGTATCTTACACCTGGTAACAAGGGTGTCAGAGAGGTGGTATAACAGGCTGCTGGGCCCTTATCACTTTGGGTTTGGGTTTCCAAGGGAAAACTGCTTAATGAAGTCTATGGCTTTCAATAAGCCATAGCAAACCACTGATGATTTCCAAAAGACAAAGAAACCGAGACACGAAGGAGCTTGTTCAAAGGCTCACTGCTCATCAATAGGACATTATGAAGAGAACTTGACTGTCCAACTTTGAATCAGTAGCATACCCAAAACACTAATTTGCCACCATTAATTTCCCTTTCTATCCAAGGGGTTTTAAATAAATTCTGAACTTCTTCTGCTGTGGGGAAAGATCTTAATTCACAGTCACGCTTTGGCTTTGAGTTCCCAGCATTCTATTAGCTCTGCCTATTCCTGCTTCCTATTCTACTTTAGACTCCTTCCAACCTTGTCCCATTTTATAATCGATAGGTAATATTTTTTTTTTTTTTTAGTTTCTGTGAGGCATACTTCACACCCAGATGAAAAAGGAATGTTTATGGTATGATATTAGCTTTAAAAAAATGACTTTCAGTGATCTAGGGTCTTCAAAATGAGACCAGAATGATGGATGGGGTAACCTGAATGCCAACGACCCTCAAGTCATACAATTAGACAGTCCCAGACTTCAAGCTTATGCCTCCTTCCTCCACTACAATCGGGGCTAATGCAAATATAACTGACACCTGAGCAAAGTCCTCCATAGTCCTGGTAACTTGGTTTAAGATCAAACACAACTTCTCCTGCTAAGGGAAGAATAGAAGCCTTACCAGTCCTTTATATTCTACAGCAACCAAAAGCCTTCGAATATTTTCAGCTGTTGCCCAGGAAAACCAACCCACCAGTGCCAGTGTTTATCTCTTCATAATTTGTTGCCTGTTTAAAACAAAGGCAAGCAGCTGGTTTGCAGTATTGGCCACAATAAATCACAACGTGTTAGCAGATACATGGGGGAATGGTGCCTGGTTTCACTGTACAGATGGGCTTATAGATGACCCTTCCACGAGGCCTACTACCCTGATTTATGTGTGAGCAAGGAAAGGCAAAGATGTCTAATGCCCCACTCTGACTTAGCACAAATCATTTTTATTTACCCGGGCAATATTTCATGGTCCAGTTAACTTCTTAATTAAAGACAGCAAGATGCTCATGTTCCATGCAAGTGGCATGGAAAATACTGGTCTGTGTGCAATATGTTCAGCCGGGAGTCGAAGCTGTTTGGCTTATTCAGGAGACACCACTGTAGCCTCCATTTGATTTCTGCATAGCTCACTACAACCAAATGATCAGTGTTCCTGTCTGTCATCCCACATTAGTTCTGATATTTTCCCCCTTAGATAAAAGATTCACAATCCCAAATTATCTGCCCAACCTGAACTTGGTGTGCATAGTCATTAGAAGGATGAACACAAAAAAGGAAGGCACATTCTTGAGACAGAGCGAAGATGGCTAGAGGTGGAGGCAGAGGCAGGCGGATCTCTGTGAGTTCGAGGCCAGCCTGGTCTACAAGAGCTAGTTCCAGGACAGGCTCCAAAGCTACAGAGAAACCCTGTCTCAAAAAAGCAAAAGAAACAACAACAACAATGAGAATAAATTGTAAGTGAAAACCAGTGTTCTTGACAATTAAAAATAATAGTAATATTGCCCTGCACAGGTTTAGTACTGGGGTTTTCCTGTGTTTTTTTTTTTTATCTCCTCCTTCATTGCATCATCTAGGATCCTGCTAATAGTGGCTACTACCATCTTTGCCACAAAAGTAAGGGACTTGGTGTGACAACCTTGTTTACAGCACCACACCTAAGTCTTAAGTCAAAAGCCAATTTAACCACCATCCCCATGTGCCATCTCAGCGTCGAGCAAGGTACATTCCCCCAGATTTAGATTTCAGAACATCAATTGCTTTCTTTTCTCATCAGAAACTTACTGGTCGGGACTGGATTTCTTTGGCGTAGAGAGGTTGTAAGAATTCTGAGTCTCCTTCTAGCTTCAGACCCTTTTCTGTGATTCTTAAGTTCCCCATTCCATCCTGAAATAGACACACAGACACAACAGGGAAAATATGATGAGCTAACATTTCAAAATACCCCAGGCTATCAAAAATTGAAACAGTTATTGCCTTCTTCCTTCCTTCCTTCTTCTTTTTATTACTTGCAGGAGTGAGATGAGGGGAATCTAAACGAACATAAAATACCAGGAGGCATTGTTCAATACAATTATGCGTATTATTCTTTTCGCTCACTTATACCAAGCAAATTCTATTCCGAGAGTGCCCTTTAGCCACTGACTTGCACTGAAAGAGGAGGCCCTCATCCCTAAGCTACACAGAGCAGAGACGGCAGGAGCGGTGGAAAGGATGATTCTCCAAGTAGAAATGAAATACTCTAGATCCCAAATCCCTTGCAGAAATTTCATACCAACAGCTTGGGGTCAAATTGTGTCTGCATATGATTTGTTTGGATCCTCAGACATTTGAGAACTCTAATTAGTGATTAGCACTTTAAAGAGTATTTGATGTGTTAATGCTAAAACATATTCAAAGGTAGAAATCTTCGGCATCATCTACCCACTTATCACCCACCTTCAACATGTATCAATTTGTTCCCTATCATGCCCGCCTCCATTCTCCCTCCCCCTTGGTCAAAAATAATCCAAATACTATTTAAATGATTGCAATGCCTCTTGACAACCATACCTTAATATCCAACATAAAATATCAAACCCTAACAATCATTCTTGTGTTAATAACAAATACCCATATTAATGCCCACACTTTATTGGTAATATGTTTTACTCTCTAATAATTTGCTTATTTGAATGACATTTTCTACCATTATTGGTTGATAGAAAATGCTAGGTAGCTTACTATAGCCTCCAGGCAACATTTCTGTAATGAATCACTTACCTATATTTTCCCAGACACTGAGGCTTCTGTATTCATTCATTTTCATCCTTCTCATATCCCCCCTCCTCCTCTCTGTATTTCTCTTTATTTTGATAAAATACAATGTCCGTTCTCTTCCTGTGCCTTATCATCTTATATAGGTTTCTCTGTAAATTGTCAGTTACATCAGGAGCCTTGACCAGTCTCGGATAGAATTTTCTATGACTGTATCCAGAACAAATTCTAGGAAACGGGGTGTATTTGTTTTCTATTGTTTTAATGAACCACAAGCCATAAAGTTGTTAATATTAAACAACACAAATTTTGTATCTAATATTACTTAATGTTTGAATTCTTCCCAAGGGCCCATGGGACTAAATTCCAGGTGCTGGAAGGGCTGGTTCCTTTGACACACACAGTTGAATGAGAACCTTTTTCTGTTGTCTAGCTTCTATAGGCTTCTCTCAGTCCTCAGTTCATGCCCTCTTTCCACCTTCAAAGATAACAGGGACCAGTTGAAAAACCACTAAGCACTCTGACCATAGAGCAAAGCTCTGTGATTTCCTTAGGCTTCTGACTTCCCTAGGATCATGATAATACTGGACAGGATCTAGAATTATGCAGGCGAGAAGCTGATCGGGATATTACCTACAGTATGGCAGCCTCCTGGAAATTCTGTGTGGAGGTTATCTGAATTATGTTAATTGAGGTAGGAAGATCCACCTTAACGGTGGGTGGCACCGGTCCATGGACTGATATCTTGGACTACAGAAGACGGAGAAAACAAGTTGCACCGCAGCATTCAATGCTCCGTGTTTCTTTAATACAGATACAATGTTACAAGCTGCCTCAACCTCCTGCTGCTAAGACTTTCCCCTCCATCATCAGCTAGCCTTTTCATCTGTGAGCCAAAGTAAACTCCTCATTCCTTGAGCTATTTCTGTTTTGTGTTTCAGTTGTAGCAATGAGGCAAGCAACCAATGAAGCTAATTTAGGGCAACCTCGCCCTTCTGCCTTCTGTGCTCACCTGCTCACACAATTCTACCTGCAATTTTAACCTCCCTTAGCTAAGAACAGTAGCAACTTAACAAGCTTTGCCATAGGGTGTGGCTACCTTTGGGATGGGGGAATTTTTCTGTTTGCTACCTGGACTGTTTTTCTATCAATATGTGCATAGCATTCTCGCTATGATGTTATCAGCTGGTGCTGGTCTCTGTTAGAAGGAGTCACCATTTTACTGGAAGTTAAAACAGACAATAGCCTGGTCCCATTAAATTCTATTGAGAAAGTTTCATTTCCTTCATGATTTACTTGCCTTAAGTTACATTTTACAGGGAAATGTAAAGTTCTTTATTCATTGGTATTCAGAAGACTGAGTGGAGGTAGAGAGATCAGGAGTTCAAGGTCATCTTCCACTATACACTGAGTTCCAGGTCAACCAGAGTTTCATGAAACTCTCTCAGTCTCTCCCAGTTAGTCTGCTAGTTTGATTTAGTGAAGTGTGCATACAAAGCAGCTTCAGAACCCCCAATCTATCACCAACCAGACATTATGACTAATAAAAACAATAAAAACTAATAAAAATTTTGCCAGCCCTGAAAAGCCTAGAAACATCATCTCTTGGCAAAGTACAAACGCTGGGGCTTCAGTCACTGGAACACTAGTGTGTTGTCGTCGTCATGACACCTACCCATGATGATAGTCAACTTCAGCGTCTCCTTGTCCTCTCTAGTTCTTTCATTCCATGCCATTTTAAAAGTCAACTTTTGTTTTGCAGATTTGTAAACTATGTGCACGCTGTGGTTTTATTGCTCTCTGTTTCCTAGTAACACTTGAAAACTGAAATCTCAGCAAGCTTTTGTCAATTCTGGGTGGGCCTCTCACACAGTCGCTGCTTCCTTGCTTTAAGGACATCACATACTCTCCCCAACCTATTTCACAAAGGCGTGAGATCTCAGACTCCCACCCCAGCTTTCTATTACAGACAGAGCCATCAGGTGTGTGTCTCAAACATTCCTCCCTGCTATTTTTGGGATGGAGCTAAATGACAAAATGGGTGCTTTTTCCCATTCCTTTTTATAATCATGTGCCAGCCTATGGGTGAGAACTGATCTTAGCCACAATGCTGATTTACTGGCCATGTTCCTTTTATTCTTATTTCTGGCATTTATAGACACAGCTCTGCCATTATGGCCCCAGATGAGGCATTCAAATCCTGTCAGAGAGGCCACAGGCTGGTGGACATGTATGTGACTCAGCAGTAGCAGGAAGGACTTGCAATAAAGGGAAAAAGAAGAAATCAAAGAAGAGAAAAGATAGAGAAATAAGTAAAGCCCAAGAAAGCAAACCTGTTCCAACAACAGACTAAACCCTGGTAGAAGTAGCTTAGTTTTTATCTCCGTCTCTCTCATGACCACAAACACACCACAACCTTGCCAACTTCCCGGTTCTTCTTAGTGGTTCCTCATAGCTTCCTGTGTCCTATGCTTTAGTTTTCTAGTCTTCTTCCTGCTCTCTATGTCTTTTAAAAAATACTTAGTAGTGTAAGTTGATTAAATAATATGAGGTGGTTGGCTTCTGATTGCATAAACATGGCAGAGTCCGGTGGTAACTAAACGTCTGTCTACCTTTAGAGTGTCTCCTTCAGAGACTATCTCAGAGATTCATCAACAAATCTTGCACCACATTCCTCTGAAATAATTGCATCTTCAAGTATAATAGGCAGTTGAGCGTAGGACTAAGATAGCATTCGCAGGGAAGACCTGAAGCCTAACTTTCCTCCTAATAAACCATAAAGAGGTATTTATTACCAAATGTACAAAATATGTGTTTTAAACAACCTGCTGATTTCTCCCCTGTTCAAATGGTAAAATTTCAGTTTCTTTAAGTATCAAGAGAGGCAAAGAGCTCTCACTGGAGTGAATCCCTTACTCAAGGGTGGCAAAGAACCCTCAACATAAAGGGACCACATACGTGAGCGTGACCCCAATTCTCTTAGTTGAAACCAATACAGGGTAGGGTCTGGTGTTTGGCCAGATATCAAGATATCTGGAAAGTTCCAAGTGAAGTGGATCTGGATGCTGGCCTTGAGGCCTGGGAGCTGTGGTTTTAAGGAAGAGCACTGCCTTGCTCCTGTGTTCTTCCTGCTGCATCAGCATCAGCCAGGTTTTAAGGCTGTCAGCACATCTGAGTCTTGAAGTGAAGCCAAGTGCTATTTTAGTAAGCACTCACGTGGCAATCTCTTCCTGAAGCAGTTTTAATGGTAGGCAGGAATTAGATTTGGACCAAGCAGGAAATGATATTAGGCAATACAAAGACGGCATGAGAATGTGGACTTGATGGGGGTATAAGGCTTTGGGCTATTTTCCTCACCGTTAGACATTCAGTTTCTAAAATCTTGCCTGGGAAGACGTACCCATTCAACAAATGCTTTGAAGTGAAAGAATTTATTCACGCTCAATGGAGATGTTCTGTAGCTGAACAGTGATGTGACTTTCCGTGGGTTTAGTTGAAAGGGATCGTAAGTTGGAAATAGCACTGGTAGGAAATGCATTTGTTTTATGGAATACACTGAGTATCACAGCTTAGCACCTGCTCGCCCTTTGATTACAAGACTGAGATCTGTTGCTCACTGCTCTACCCAGCAGCCCTCTGTACCCAGACGAAGAGGAGCCCATATGAGTGTGATCAGCATCACACATTTTAAAAGCCAACATATTTATTAGCCGAACCGTGTAGAGATGATAATCTTGTGTGGTTACCTTTGGAAATGTAGTGGTTGGGTTGGAGTGGGGTTAAAAAACTGCTGAAGTTGGGTCTGCTCCCATACCAGCTTTGAAATTGTTAGAATATGCTTTTTTAACTGGGATGGGCGGGCCCAACATGCAATACTGCTTAATGACAAGTTTAAGGAATGAAAAATAAATCTTAGGTTTTCTTTCTAGAAGACATAAATGGTTTTATATTCATATTGTGCAAGTCCATCTTGAGGGGAGGAAGTCAATAATGAACTGTTAGGGAATTAGACCTTTTAAATACAATATCCTTTGGGAATTTCATACATGTATGCATTGTATTTGTTCACAGTCACCTCCCATTCTCTCCCACTCCTCCCAAATACCTTCAACTCCTCCCCATGCCCTCCAACTCTTCCCTGATACCCTCCAACTCCTCCCTGATATCCTCCAACTCCTCCCAGATATCTTCAACCCACTCAGCAAATTCATATCCACCCTAACTCTGTTACTTTATTCTTTCCTTTCTTTTTAATAACTCACCCCATATAATTCCAGGTACTCACATGTACATGGATGTTAAACCATCATTGAAATCTAGTCCACCTGCTGGGGTCCACAGCCCTAATAAAAACGGACTCTTCCTATCCTGCTTGACAATCATTGCCTGGAACAGCTCTGCAGCTAAGGGGTGGGTGCTTCTATGCTCCTCCCCATCCATGCAGCAATGTTGGTTGGCTTGGTCTCCTGTAGGTCATTTGCAGGCAAGCGCACCTGCTGTAAGTTCAGTATGGGAGTCTTATTGTGCCCAGACCACACGGTTTCACCTAGACATCCCAAACTCCGACTCTTGCAATCTTTCTGCCTTCTCTCCATGATGCTCCTTAGGTCCACGTGTTAGGGTGTTAGAAGTTTCCGGCTGTGCTTTTCCCTATAGAGGGTCACTTTTAACACCTATGCATTAACAGTCTTGATAGGTTTTCAGACTTTGAAATGTAATAAAACAGCAGTAGCAGAGGAAGATACGGAACTTTTTAAAAATATATAAATCTTGTTATTCATTCCTTGGGAATTTCACATCATGTACCCCTATCCCATTCATTTCCAAGTCCTTCCATGCAGAGCCTTCACCCTTGTTGCCTCCCCATCAAAAAGAAAGTCATGGAGATCCTGCAGCTAATGTTCTGCAGGATGGGTCCCTTCACACACGCCCTAGCAGGCCACCTTTCCTGCGTTTGTGTGGTGCCAGGCCAGCTCTCAGCTCTTTAATTGTGGCAGCTGAGGTGTGGGGCAGTTTTCCTAGAGCCATGGAAAGTTGGGGCCAGCTCTTCCTTGCCTATGCTATTGGGGTATGAGGGGGCACTCTCTTGCTGAGGTGGCTGGCAAGGAGTGGGACCACAGATACAGATATGGTCCTCAGCTGTACCTTGAGCCTGAACATCCATCACCATGATCCACTATGATTGGTATGGCACTGGTGACAGTTTGGCCCTTAGATGTCAACATGGCCTCAGGTGGTGGCTCAGACCACAGGTATCCATATGGCCTTTGATGGTACTTTAGGTCATGGACATCAACACAGACCCCAGCTATGGTAGGGACATGGCCCTTGGCTGGAGCAAAGGCCCAGACATCACACGGCTCCAAGTGGCAGCCTGGGACTCCCATATCAGCCTGTTTCTTACCACCATCAACAACATCTTCAGTTCTGCTTCTCCTCACAGTGCACAACCTATTCAGCTTCCCCTTTTTAAGTTTCTCTTGGTCTTTGTAGATGGAGACTGATTTTTTGTTCCTGACTACCTAGACCCAAATAATCACACAGAAACTATATTAATTATAGCACAGTTTGGCCAAAGTCTCAGGCATATCACTAGATAGCCCTTACATTTTAAGTTAACCCATTTCTATTACTTTATATTTTACCATGAAGCTTGTGGTTTGTTGCCTCTTGCTTCTTGGACAGTTACGTGGTGCCTGTCTCCTTCAGCAGCTACTTAGGGTCCCCCGTCTCTGCCTACTTTATCTCTTCCAGCCTGGCTATATTCTGCCCTAACATAGGCCAAAGCAGCTTTATTCACAACCAACAAAAGCCACACATATGCCAAAGGGCAACCTACATCAGTTCATTGTAGTGGCGTCCGTCTGCCCAGGGTGTTTGGCATGGACCAGTCCTATGGCTGTCTGGATCTGTGGCTGGCTTCAGGTGCTAAGATGGAACTTCTTAATCACACAGGCAACACTCTTCATCTTGTTTTTCTTGTTTGTTTTCGTTTTTTGTCTCTCATCAAATACAACCTGGCCACAGTTTTCCTTCCCTACACCCCTCCCAGTCCCTTCCCCAAGCCTCACATCCCCGTCTTGCTCTAGCCTCTTCATCTTTTCCATTTTTGAGTGTTTACAGATGTCCCTCCCTCAGCTAATAATAACCTTCCTACCCTTGTGCTCCCCCCGCCCCCATCCTTTGGATTCCTCTAGGCTGTCTTCTCCATAGCTGCTGTCCCAAAGCCAGAGGTGCTCACCTCTCTTAGCTCTCAGAGCCCCTGTGCCCTGCTTCTTGACTCAGGGCTTCTAATCCTCTATCTTATCTCCTTCCTCTCCTGTCTCCTCAGATCGTCAGCCATGCAGATCTACTTTTTCCCTCACCAGACGTCAAATTGGTTGAGCTAAAGCATTTGTGTATCATTTCCTGTTCTAACTGAGTCCAGTATACCATTCACATTTCCCCAAATATGTGACTGCAAGAAAATCAGGATGTGTGCTGTACAAAAGGATGCCCAGGAATTGCTCATTAATTTGAATATTGAAACACTAACAATAAAAGCTACCCGGTCCCTAAGCATTGTGCAAAGCTTGTTCTCTACATTATATCCATTAATCCTTGTTATTACTCGGCGTGTAGATGGTGGTTCATACTGTTAGCCTCATTTCACAAATGAACAAACTGTGGTCCTGATATTAATTCCATCTCCCAAACAAAACTGCTCAATATCATATGTTACATTGGCCTGTTAATCTCCAGCTGTATGCACACTGCCAGGTGAACTGGCACAGAAGCATACAGATGGGATCACCCCTTCCAGGAGTTCCAAAAGCCAAAAGACACACACACACACACACACACACACACACACACACAAACACACACGAGTAGCATGAATGATGGCAAGAATATGGAGATACACAATCTCCAATGTGGTACCAGGGAGAGTGTAAAGTGGTATGAGCACATGAGAACTTTGAGAAAGATTGGTTTTTACACATAGATATAATATGGCCTAAGAATTACAGTGTAAAGCATCTGCTAAGATAGTTCAAACTAATACCCAACCAATAACTCACAAATGTTCGCTGAAGCATCATTTGGAGAACAAGCAGAAACCACCAAAAAATGTCTATCAACTGACAAGGAGAAAAGGAAAATATTTCCCATCCCTGCAATGGAATGCTAGCTAGCAGTAAGGAGGAATAAAACAATGGCCTATTCCAAAATATGAGTACACCTCAAAAACATTATGCCAAGTAAAAGAAGCTAGACATAAAATTCCACGTACTCTATGGCTTCATTTATATGTAATGTCATGAGAAACAAATCTAGAGAGACATAGAGTAGATTAGTGTTGCCCAAAGCTTAGTGTGGGGATGGGAACCGACGGCAGAGGCATTCAAGGGATGATACTGAGGCGATGGGATTGCTCTAAAATTGGATTGTGGAGACAGCTTCAAAATGACCAACTGACTGAAAATCACTGACTTGTACACTCAACGTAGGTGAATCTTAGAGAATGCAAATATAACCTTAACAAGGTCCTTTTCAAAAGAGTGGCAGCCTGGAAATAATGCTCCCAGAGACATTGGCTCAGCAGTCTGTGCCTTGGGATCCTCCCAGTCACTTCTGAATACCTGTTCTGAGATGTGCACTGGGCAGGGAGAGCTGGCATGTTCAAGAGGAGGCCAGTGACAGACGCTGGGTTTGCCTGCCCTTTGTGTGACTCTATTAAAAGTATAGGCTGGCAGTTTTCTGTGGCTATCACGGACCAAGATTCAGGAAGGATTTCTCAGGGGAGACAAGATAGAGTTTTTACATAGGATACATTTGGGAATCCACACAAACTGCATAATCAGTGACTGCCCTTTACTGGGGAGTAGAAATGGGGATGCCCACAACGATGGGTAATGAACACAACACGGAAGGAGACGACCAACATGACAATCTGGGTCTCTGTCACAGCTTTGGGTTCTATCAGCCATATGCTAGGTCATTGCAACTTCATGTAGACTTTCTTTCTTTGGTCACTCAGGCTGATTATGGACTTTCTGCTTTCTACACTTGCTACCCTCCTAGTTAACATAAAGCTTGTGTATCAGAACTCCGTGGGGTGGGGGAGGAAGGGAGCCAAAAAGATTTTGACAGACAGGAAATAACACTGCAAGTTTTGGCACTTCAATGGATCAGAACTGTGACTGCTCACTCATAAGGTTGCTTAACGTGAGTTAGAAAGTGAAGGTTACTGTATCTGAAGTACCCCATGTTTTCTAGCTGCCAACAGAAATGGATGGATAGGCATTCTTTGCTCCATACCATTCTGAAGTGACTAAGTGAAGGGAAGTGGCTAACAAAGCACACAGGAAACAGATGAGTCTAAGTCTTACTGACAAATCAACCAAGACCTACTTATCCTTAAGGGCTTCCCCCAAAGCACGTATTTCTATTTCTGTGAGAAGGTGTTTCTTGATTCCCACGGTCCTTCAGAAATTCCTCATCTTTGCTTTCCTCAGTAACTGTAGCAGGTTACATTGAGTGCTTGGGCATACTGACCATGCATATATGCTCCAGGATCAGGCAGCACTAACTAGAGCATTGACTCAAACCTTAGTCCTCAACAACCCTTAGGAGATGAAGGTGATTACTATTTCTAAATTGAGGATTCATATGCATGCATCATTCAAAAGAAGCCAGGTTATAACTTCGGAGACAGATGCTGAAAACCTCAGTGGTCTCAAATAATGAAGATTTATTTATTTCTAGCCTAAGACAAGCCCATGGGTTTATCAGGACAGCCACTCAGTAGCACAGGATGAAGGAATGAATGCCCACCATTTGACATACTCTGCTGATCTCTAGTGCCCTGGATTTGGAGGATGACATTTCCACACCCACTTATAACTGATTATGTTGGTGAATTATGAGCAATTCAGTCAACTAGGAGAAGGTGCTTAAGAGCTCCAGCTTGCCTAGCCTCCCTTTCCCTCTCCCTCTCCCTCCTACCAGTTTGCACAGCCAGGGCCGATATTTGAGCAGCGTTTTGACCGCAAACCTTTCCCATACTCCCTGACTCAGGAGTACTTTTCTCTATTATGGCAGAGGAGACATCTTAGTCACAAGGAACCATATTCCAGCTCCTAAATGAACCCAAGTGGGACTGAAAGGTCAGCAAGCTACAATCCCACATAATCAGTCCAATGCTATCCTTATTGGCCTTTGAGAAAGCAGCCAGGCCAGCATGGAGCTTGTGCACATGTCTGCACATTAAAGATTCTTCTTAAACTGGGGTCGTTGGCTCTGGCCTGTACTCCCAGCACATGCAGTGCAGAAGAACCATGAGTTAGGTGCTTAAGGAGAGCCTGGCCTAAAGCCCGAGATTCTATCTCAAAACGACAACAGTTGCAACAGCCCCAAAGCCCAGAAAATGTTCTTCTTTAAGACTGTGAGGTAGGGTGGTAGACAGATGGGTAGCTCTCTTGCAGAAGACTTTAACTTCGTCCCAGCTCACACATCGGGGCAGCTCCTGTTTGTAACTTCAGTTTCAAGTGATCCAACACCCACCTTTGACTTCAACAGGTAATGTGGTCAAGTGCCTAAGTCTACACACACACACACACACACACACACACACACACACACACACACACACACTAATTAAAAGTAAAAATAAAATTGATTAAAGCAGAATGTTTGTGGGGGAATTGAAGTACATAGACCTCACAGAATCATAGGGAAAAATATAATGTGTTGGCTTCTAGTCTTGACTAGCTAGCTATTCATGTTGTGACTAGCTATTCATGTCAATTCGGACAAACCTAGACCTCTTGAATCATCTTCCCAAACCAGTGTGGACTTGGATGGTATTAAAATGAAGTCTTTCCCACCTAAAAGGGGTTGAACTCTATTCAGGATGATGTACAAGAATAAGATTGCCTTTTAAACTACCACAAGTTATAGCTGTTGCTAGGAGCTGGTGCCCACCTTCTAGGGGGATACAATGAGGATTTGGGTGGTTTGGACCTCTGCAAAAGAAGTCCACGGGGAGAAGAAAAAAAACTCAACACAAAAGTTCCTTTAAGTCGCTCCACATGTATAGCAGATGCAGAAAGGATTTAGTCATAAAACCCAATGGCAGCGCATCATCCTGCAGCCGGAACGTGTAAGCAACCTTTAAAGAGACATTGGAGGAGAATTTATCGATTGTTTGAAGGGGAGAAAATGAGAGATGGATAATAAAGTGCAAGTCGCTACATCCCCTGTCCTGGGTGAAAAATGGGAGCCCCTGATTCTTGAGCCATTGTTGATAAAGGAGCAGACTCATTTATCTTAAAGAGACACAGAAAAGAAAATAAGTGAAATATGATTAGGCCTCTGCCAAGGGTTTGGATTAAATCCCTACCATGGCAGTCCCTGCTGCTAGGTGAATGCTTCCCACTAGTAAAGCCCGATTAAGATGCTGGCACGAGTGATGCTAAAAATGCATGCTGTGAAAATCCCTTCCAAAATAGATTCCATCCCCAGGGCTCACGCCCCAAGGGACCTGCTTGTTCTGTCTTCCCTCTGGTTTCGTTAGGAAAAGTTGTCAGTTGTACAAGGCAGTGTCTTTCATGAGGCTTCAAGCTCTGGCTTCAAAGGGCCCAGTGCCTTTTTGATACTTGCAAGGAAGGTTTCCAGGGAGGAGTTCATAAACACAGAAGCTTCTGCCTGTACTGGAGCAGGCTACCAATTAACTTGGTCTCCTCGTCAAGCGTTGGTGTCCAAATTGGTCTTCCAAAGATGGCATTAGAAGTACTCCTAGTCTCTCAGCCGAGCCTCCAATTTCCATGCTCGTGTTTGAAGAAATGGTTGTCCAATTGTGACAATGACTGCTACGTCCCTGCTTTTGCTCCTAAGCCCAGATGATCTTTACATTTCACACACGAGCTCCTGACAGGGTGGGGTTGTTGGATATTGTTTGGGGTATCACTGATCCCTTGCAGAATCCAGTGTTGTCTTCCCAGCAGACAAACATATGACATGACTTCTTTGCTCCTCTTGTAACCAGCATCAGACAACCGAAGGTAGGAAATATTACAAAATAAAACAAGGCAGAGGAGTGTAAGCATTGCATGGGTGTGCTCAGGGAATGGGTATGATTCAGATGAGAGATCTAGAAGGTTTTTTTTTGTTGCTTGTTGTTTTGCTTTTGCATTGTTTTGTTTTTTGGAAAAACCCAATTGACAAGAGAAAGACAGCTCCTGGAAGATCTGCACATTGGGATCACTGTAAGGATGCTGGCAATGGCTGGGATGGAAGTGAGTTCCATCACATGATGTCTATCCTAAGGTAAAGAAGAAGAGGCGATACACTCAGAGGTGGGAAGAGATGAGTTCACAACATATTAGAGCAGATGCTTCCATGGAGTCTGGGTCTGTGTTCTTCATGTAAGCAGAAACCAGGTGCGCAATAAACATGTGAACTCATAGAACTATAAAGCTGAGATTTACACTTTAATTTAGGTAGATTCTAATGAGATGTCCATGATCACACAGAGCCTCAGAGTTCACCCCTGAAGCAGCTCTCTAAAACGTGTTGATAACAGTAGATTCTGTGATTTTGTTTAACTTAAATAACTGTTTTGGAAGGCTCTCTCTGCTTCTTTTTTTTTTCTAAATAAATTCATAAAACCAATAGGCCAGACCACAGGTTTCAGAATTAGAGTGCTCCAGTTTGAAGTCCAGATACCTACAATGAAGAGCTGTATACTTTTCCTGACCTTCCCTGTGTTATCAGATGGCTATCACAACCTCCTTCTTTGAGGACTATGTAGGTCATCTGCTTAGCAGCCTACCTGGAGCAGTGCAAATATCCCTAGCAAGCCTTGTACTGAATCATTCATCCCCCAGCTCCTCCATCTACATCCTTCTTGATTGTTTTCACTTGCTTCTCTGATTTCTTTGGACTACACACCACTTAGCACTTATGTGTTTCAATGTGTGCTAAGATTTGCAGAAGAGGAGGAAAGGGAGGCTGCTGATGGAGCTGCCAGTGTCAAGATGATGGAAAGGGAAAGTGATAAGAGACAAGCCCAGGGAGTATGCTAGAAAATTTGTGTTTGATGGTTCGCAGGGTTATTCCCCAGGCCATTTTAAAGCCAGCAACCCAGGAGTAGAGGACAGCAGGAAAACTGCCTGAAGGTTCGCTAAAATTGAGGCTGCTTTGTTCCCTGGGCCTCCCAGCCCATTAGTGATTTCACTTGAAAATAAACTATCAAGTAGTAAGGGACTAGAACCAATTAATGGGATCTAATTTGCTCTTTAGCCCCTTCAGTTGCTATGGTGCACATTTCCCACACCCACAACCTATCCCCCTTCACAAGGAAAATGGAAACCCTTAAAGGTTTGAGTGGTTTTGGGGACCCAGAGTTAGGATAATTCTCTGATCAAGAAAGACAGCCAGCTAGGCAACACTGGATGTTAAAATCTACATCCCACTGAGAACCAGTTTTTAGGCTGTATTTACAGATAAAGAATAATTTAAGTGAACATGCAGTTACAGCTCCAGACATTTGGGCAGATTTTATTCTGCGGTAGACAGGAGAAATATGTTCCAAAAAGTCTCTGTGATTATAGTTAATGAAATTTCATTCTTTCATATTATTGTTGATGTATGAATAGATTTTAATTGTTCTCACTACAAAAAAACCTGTGTAGCAATACAGATGCTGATTAACTTGATTTAGCTTTTCTACAGTGAATCAATATGGCAAATACTGAAGCATCCTACTCTAAACTATATATACATACATATATTATATACATATATATGTATAATTTCATTAAAATGCATAAATTTATCAAAAACCATGTTGAAGATCTGAGTTTTTTTTCTCCAGTGAGATTATCATGTTAGACTGAGCAAATGTGATTGTTCTCCCTAGTGTGGGCCTCACTCAATCAGTGGATGTCCTGAAGAGAATGTAAAGGCAGTCCCTTCTGTAACACAGATTTATATTGGAGCATGGCCTTCTTCTGGATGTCAGGCCTTTTGATTTGTCCTAGAGTTGTATCATGGCCCCTTTGAGATGCCAGAGTGACAACTTCAGACTCTGAAACTAGTCATCCTCCATAGTCACATAAGTCAGTTCTCCAAAATAAATATATTTATTCATGGACTCACAGATACCATCTATCTGTCTGTCTGTCTGTCTGTCTATCTAACATCTATCTATCACCTATCTACCTACCTATCATCATCCATTACTCTATGCTATGCTATTCTATTCTATGCTGTTCTGTTCTGTTTCTCTGGGTAACTATTAACAAAACTCTAGAGAGCCTGCTCCCCACAAGTAGTTTCTAGAAAGAGAACCATGTAACCTTGAGCTAAGGCTTCCAGAAAAGATTTAAACATCTTAGACAGTCTCATCACCTACTGCACACCCTTGAAGTTGTGCAACCAATGCCATTCTTGTGGGACAAATAGTCATTATTATTGCATCCTGTACATCACTGCGTTTCCACATGGAGGAGACCTATTGGGAGTTCTTAAGCACAGGTCCAGAGCCTTTGTCCAGACTCTCCAAATTATAAAACAGCCAGACACAAGTGAACCATGACTAAGAGAGTCAGAGTAATCTTGACCTTGCCTGGAGGAGAGTTTGCCACAACACATCAACTGCTTAATGCACTGTAATCCCAGGCGTAGTTTGGTAGGAGTTTATAACTTCATCCATCTGTTCTTAGTTTGTATCACACACACCTACAAAGGGTCACGAGAGATTTGCTCTCGTTTTATTAGTGGTTCAGACACACTAAGACTTCCTATCCCTACATTCTGAATATCTTGACCATGTCAGACAATTTAACAAGAAAACAGTCTTCCCATCCTCATGCGTAAATGGTGGCAAAAAGTGAAATGCATAAAGTTAGGAGAGAAGATGAAACCTGTCTCAGTTCCTGCTTTAAAACAGGAGAGATCGAGTTAGCAGAGGGTGGAAGGAAGGAGAGCATCAGGTGTCACACTGCAGTGACCCCTTTATACACTTATAGACAGCTTTCCACCTGAAAAACATAAGCCCACAGCTTAGCCCCAAAGGGGACAGGACAGGCACCTTTCATTTACCTCACCAGCATTCTCAATTCTGGACCGAATCCTATTATTCAGGATATATGAAATGGCTCCTGGGACAATTTTCAGCAATAATTATTCAGAATTGAAATCTAATTTAACCAAGAAGACCCCAGGAAATTACAAGCCCAGGTAAAAGGAAGCTCCTGTGTCAGAAATGGCTATGTTATTCATTCCATGCAGATGGTGCTGGGGAAACTCTCAAATCATTTTCTTAAAAAAATGTTTTATCACCTAAGGCAACTTTTTTTTATATCATACAATGCCTTGTAATGGGCAAGGCCTAACAAAGAAGCATCTTCTGCTATGACTGGCATATGTATGAGAAACACACACAAAAAGCCATTTCAGAGCGGTGGAGTAAAAGGAGCACATGAATAGCTTGAGAAGATTCACATTTGAACAGGTATGCAGAGGGTACCTTCGGGGATGTCTCAATAGTTTCTTTCTGAACTTCAGTTTTTAAAAGGGCATCCCTTGTGAATTGCTGCAGTGGCCGCTTCAGCATCCAAAGGGCCTTTGCTCAAATGCCAGTTGGATGCCTTACTCCTTAAGTGACCCTGGGCAAAACAGCTCCTCCCTTTACCTTTGATTTCCTTCATTTATAAGTAGGAATGTGTTTTAATTTTCCTGGCACGGTGCAAGGTGATCTGTGGGGGCGTCAAAAATGTAACTTCTTTTCTAAGTAAAATATAGATATTTGGTCTTGGTATATTCTGTTATTTTTAAAATATGACCTAAAATTAAAGATTCTCTTTTCTAAGGATTTATTTGATTTTTAGTTGTGTGTGTGTGTGTGTGTTTATATGTATGTGCACACAAGTGTGGTTGCCCTCAAGGGCCAGAAGAGGGCACCAGACCCCCTGGGATGAGTGAGCCCACAGGGTGCTGGGAACTGAATTTATATTCCTTATAAGCTCAATCTCAGCCCCTGCACCATCTCTCCAGCTCCAAGGTGGAGATTTCTGCAGCTAGGCTGATCTCAAGTTTTCCTCTTCTTTAATGACATTGACTATGAGTTCTTCGGTCATTGTGGACTGAAGTCAATAGAGGTATTTCCCATAGGTCCAAACGTAATATATTGGCTTCATCTGAGTGAGTTCCTCTGTTTATTACAAAGACCTGGTTTCTATTATGTCTACCTCAGACCCCGGGAAGGATTCAAAACGTGTCCTTCTGCATCAGTGCACGCACCCTTCAGTTCTTGACACCTCAAGCATCCTGGCTGAGCCAGCCATTCTACGTGGTGGCAGGGAGTTGCCTCTCTTGCCTGCTTGGCTCTGTGCATAAATAGTTGCTCTGAGTTCTGTTCCAGAGATGGAAGGAAAGTGCAAGTGAGAAGACCCCACACAAGACACTATTGCTTACACTGGCAAGTGGACAGCAGGGGGAAATCCCCAGTTAAATAGAGAGAATAGCATTTGACTCTTGTCCAGGCATCACAGCAATGGTTTTCACCAGGTTACATGGCAAGGCACCAGGGTAGTTACAGAAGTGACTTAAGACTTGTGATACTTCCTCTTGGACTTTTCCCGACTTCAGTATGCATTAGTACTGAATGCTGCACACATAAGTCAGACTTTCTAATAGTGACCATGGAATAGAACCAAACTTTAAATGTCATGACACAAGACCACCCTGGCACACTATCCCACTCTACTGCTGAACTTGTAGAAAGCTCAAACATACACTCATGGGGGAGTTCTGAGTAATGTGGAGTAGAGGCTGCCACTGTCTCTGTGAGAGCTGCTCAAGCAGGGAGTCAAAAGAAAACAAACCAGACTTTATTCTAAAGAGAAAAGCTAGAAAAGTTTCAGCAATTTTTGAAGGAAGTAAAGGAAAAAAAGCAGAAATCCAGGCCTATGTGCAAAACACAGAGAAGCAAGCTCAATGCTACCCCGGCCTATCCTCACCTCCCAGCTACAGTCCTCTGATGTTGGGAGGGTTCTCACAAGTTCCTTCCAAAAGGTAAGTTGGGTAAATTTGAGCTATCCTATGCTCAGGTGAAGCACACAGCTTTTTTAGGCCTCAAATACAGCTTCAGCTTATGGCGAAGCTGGGATTCCTCTGGCAGATCAGTCTGCAGCAGCAGAGAGAAATCTTACTATCCATACTACGTGACTTGTATGGCAATAGATGAGCCCTATCTTGAGAGACCTTTCTGTTAAAATCTGAGTTTCCTCAGAGGTCTGAGACTAGAGAGCATCCACAGGTTGGGACCCTTAAGTGGGCCTGTTAAAGCCCTCGGGTGTGAGGAGGCCCAGAGAGACCGTTGTGGAGTGTAGAAAAACCAAAGAGTGCAGGTGACCAGAGACTGGGTCAAACAGAAATGAGGACATTTCTGAATTCATTTTTCAAGCTGGATTCCCCTTAATAATCAGTGAGCACAGTGGCCTAGTTTTAGATACTGCTTGTCAAAATGAAGAACTAGTGGGGTCCTGGAGTGATATATGCTTTGGCTGGCGTAGGTGGCCACATTTGTCATGGACTCACCCAGGACCCCAACCAATGTGGACATGTAGTGGTTTCTTATTGGAGAGGCAGATGAATAAGGAGTGAATAGAAGTCATAAAGCTCTAGAATAGATATGTAAAAGCACAGAAATCATTCCACATTTTTTCATGAATCAGGAATTCAAAACAAAACACTTAATTTGGGAACAGACTAGATCCAGTTCAAAGACCCCAAATCAGGGATTTGGGAGACTATTCCTATAGCTGGAGTCCAGACTGAACCCGTGGGTCACGTGGGAATCTAAGGTTTCTAACTGGACAAAACGTTGCATGGCAGCTGTGAAGATGGCATGAGGAACACACACAAACTTGTACCAAATTTTCTAGAACTATTTTAGAAAAGTTCTTTGACTAAAGCGTTTAAGTCCGGTAAGCCATCCTGTTCCAAGTTTCTGAGGCCATGAACTGTACGTGCTAATCAAAGAGCTAAGGGTAAACGTGTCTTAGTCATTTTGTATGGCTGTGATAAGCTACCATGACCAAGGCAACTTATAGAAGAAGAGCCTAATTTAGAGCTCACAGTACCAGAGAGTTCAAGAGTCCATGACCAACATGGTGGGGAGCATGGCAGCAGGCACAGAGGCACAGTGCTGGAGGAGTAGCTGAGAGCTTATGTCTTAAGACACAACCACCATGCACAGAGAACTAACTGGGAATGGTGTTGGCTTTTGAAACCTAAACTCACCCCCAGCAACACACCTCTGCCAATGAGACCATACTTCTCAGTCCAGTGTTTCTCAGCCTCTGGGGTTTGACCCCATTGGGGTTGAATGACCCTTTCACAGGGCTTGTATTTCAGATATCCTGCATATAAGATATTTACATTATGATTCATAACAGCAGCAGCATTACAATTATGAAGTAACAATGAAAATAATGTTATGGTTGGGGTTCATCACAACACGAGAAACTGTAACTAAAGGATCACAGCATTCACAAGGAAAAGAACCACTGTGTTAGTCCTTTTCAAATAGTTGCACCAACAAGGAAGTGAGTATCCAAACACATGAGCCTTAGTAGTCATTCTCACTCAAACCACCATAGTTGGGCATATTGGTACACACCCGTAATCCCAGGTCTTAGAAGGATGAGACAGGAGGATTCTGAGTTTGAAGTCTGCCTTGGATGAATAAATAGTGATACTTTGTTTTCAAAATTTAACATCAATAAACAATGACAAGACAAACTATTGTGGGTTGTCCAAAGAGCCAGAACAGGCTGAGTAGATGAAAGTCACGAGAGTGGATATTTGTGGGGTTGAAGAGATGTCTTAGCTATTATGGTTCTCATGTTCCTGCAGAGGAACCAGGTTTAGTTCCCAGCACTCATGTCAGGCAGTGCACAACAGCCCATACATGACTCCAGATGCACGGAGATCTGATACTTCCAGCCTCTATGGCCATTGCCTTCAAGTGCACACCCATGCACAGACATATAAATAAAATAAACCTTTGTTTAAAAAATGGATTCTCATGATTTAGCTGGAACAGATCCTAGCAAAGAGTCTTAACCCTTATATCAAACGAGAGAATAAACAGGAGTAAGACTCCCAGGAAAAAGTGCTCCTAGCAGCTACATATATATATATGACTGTAAGATTGAAAAGCATTATTTGTGATGTCAATACTACAAGAAACCAAATTATTTTAGGAAATATGTTTCACCCTTAATATCATGTATACTGGTACTGGATATGCCCATTTAACTCTGTGCTAAGAAAATCACTTCCTATTCCTTGCACATCTCTGCTTCTGGTACCCCATGACCCAGTAATTTCACTTTTTCTGTCTTCCTGATTCAACTGTATTTCCATAGCATCAAACCTGGACCACCATGAAAGGCTCCTCCACTCACTGACTGCACAGGTCTAGTCTACTGGATCTCAGCAGGGATGACTGTGCCCACAAAGGTGACACGGGGACAGGCAGAGGGGAGCAACCAATGGACATAGAAGGGTTGCAATATAACATACCAGAAGGAACAAGGGTGTGTCCCACGCTACAGAAATCTGAGACAAAATATAGCAAAGGTTCCATGGCTAGGAATCCCTGTCTTAGATATAACTAATCTGAAGGACACCTCTCTAACTTACTTTCTTACATACAGGAGAGAAATTAATAAAGGAAGGTAAGTGCTTCTGTAAAGTGCTTCACAATGCTGCTGCTTCTTCTCCATACTTCTTAAGATCACACAGAGAGGACAAGAAGATGCTCTACATCCTATTCATACACACAATCACAGAATTTAACTTCAGAAGAGATCTTCATTCTAAAGAGAAAACCAAGTTCCTTTTTCACCAGACTCCAGACTCTGGTTCAAGTTCCTGGCTTCACTATAAATGTACTTACAGAGTAAAATTGGGCCTGCTCCTTAGGGAAAAATTCATAGAAATTATTTTATGCATGGATTCAATTACTATCTGATGCTAGCAGTTTAAAACAATAAGGATAAAGTGAGAGAAAAGACTAACACTCTATAACTGCACCCAAATGATAGGCTGAGTGCCCCTGCATGTGGCACTGGCTACCACCCTGCATGTGGCACTGGCTACCACCCTGAGACCACGGTGGGTGGCTAGGACATTTTGTTGTTGTCGTTCAGGAGGTTAATGTTTGTAAATTTCCAGAGGAATCCAGGTCACAGTGGTCTTTGAGCTGCTGTGGTGACTTCCTTGCTCCTTAGCATCAGAGCACAGCCCCTCAGCCCTTGGTGACGTCACATCCCCTTATTAACCAACCCTAACACTGGACTCCAACATCCTTTGGGCTTGATCTTTGTACTTCTTCCCTTATCCTAGCACTAGAACCTAACATCAGATCTCTCAGGTACCTTGTTGGTTGACAGGCCAGGCAGTGGCCTGTGTGTGTTTCTCCCAATGTCTCATCAAGCAGATGGAGGTGTCTGGGTAAGGAACTGGGGGAGGAGCGAGCTTCTCCTAAGAGGTCCTGAGATACTATCTCCCACAGCCCTAGAAGGTGGCCCCTATGGGTAGAGACTGTGATTGGTCAGAGTAAAGGAAGCTGGTGTTCCTTATGCATTTGCTTGCACAGGTCCAGGGAAACAGGAGAGGGGATGCGGGTCCCTGTTCAGTTGTGCTTATGTCTCTCAAAGGTTTCTCTGAAGCCTGCCTTCTCATCAGCTCTGTTTCATAACTGGCCCCCAGAAAGGGGAATTCAGTCCATGTTAGAAGCTTATCCACTTCTTCCCCCGAGTCTTCCACAAGTGAGTATTGTGATGACTTTACTCCTTTAATGCATGCCCCCCCCAAAAAAACAAACAACCAAACAAAAAACAAACTCATGCAGACGAAGTGAAATGGTAACCCAAACTAAAGCTTACCTGCTCATGGGATAGCCTGAGATAATATCAGTAAGCTTTTTTTTTTTGGGGGGGGGTAATTTATTAAAAAATAAAGCCGGCAAAATCCAAGAGCTTTCAATTGTGGTTTTATCTTGAAAAATTAATATCTATCGAGAAAACCCAAATTCTCACATGATGACATCCTGACCGAGGCTCTATAGCCACTTCCCTTCACATGCTCAGGACTTCTGTCTGGGTTCAGAAGATCATGTCTACTCCATGTGCGGGTTGCTCTACTCACCCCCTCCACCACACACACACTTCAATATTTATTCTCTCACCACTTTGCATTTGAATCTCCATCTTTATGCGTTAAATTAGGCAAGAATAGCTTATTTTTAAACAAAGAGGGCTTTAAGGTATAGACATGAAAGTGTTATGGTAGAATTCCAAATTCCCATGCTCTAGATGAGAGAAGAATGCGTGTTTTTGTTGCTGACGTTCCCCATGCATCGATCTTGTGAGCATTATCACAATCTCCCCTTAATGATGAACAGTCTGCCTATTATTGTGCAGTGGATTTTTCAGATGGCAAAATCAATGCTAGAGAGATTTAGAGATATGCTCAAAGGCCTGGTAAAGGGAAAGGGCTACGGGGCGGGCTGGCTCCAGCTCCACAGCGATCCTTTCTATTACTACATGGTGTCCCTCTCACAGAATTTCTCAGGGAGCACTGTAGGCTTGGGTTTAGGAGGCAGCTGTTTATGCCTAATGAACCTGTGAAGGTCAATTCTGCAAATTCCTTAATCTCTTGAGATGCAGCTTTTGGAGATTTCTTATAAAAAATAACAACAGTGAAAAGAGACGAGGATAAACACCACACCTGAAGTCCAACAGTGGTGTTCGTGTCATGAATAAAGCACTAACACAATTTTTGTAGAGACCCCAGGACAACAACAGATGTGCCAGAAACCTATGCTATCTGCCTAGGAAACTATATGCACAGAGTACTGATAGATCAAGAGTTGTGTTTGCTGCAGGTAGCAGAGCTGGAAAGACCTTTAAAACTCAGTTGATTCCCTCATGAGCCCCAGATTCTGGACATGGTTTTGGTCTTGCTTTGGTTTCATTATTCTTTCCCATGCTCCCATTTTTTCCTCTCCAGAATGGTAGTGTCTGTGGTGTGCCATTGGCTATAGGAAGCATGAAATTTGTTTCTAAATTTATAGCATCTCACAGTTAAGAAATTACCTTGGGTGAAATCTCTGTGGCAAGATGATACTCGAACTTTGTACTTTTACATGGTCTTAGGATTGTTAAGGATGATGAGGATTTTTGATGTTGCACTGAATGCATTTTGAATTATGGGGTGCCTGTGCACCTATAGATATAAGAGATGAAAGGTTATGACTTAGAAGTGATGCATCTGTGTATCAAATTAAGAAGGAGGTGTGGATTAGCAATTATTAATATTGAACTTGACAGGTTCTAAAATTACTTGGGATGGAAGCAGGAATATGGGATATTATCTGGACAAAACTCTATTTCTATAAGGGATTCTTTAGAACAGAATGATTGAGACAGAAACACTCACTCAAAAGGTGGGGTGGCGCCATGCCCTGTGCTTAGGTCCAGGCTTGCATAAAAGAGGAAACCAGATGAGTATCAATATTCATCATTCTCTGACTCAGACACAATGTTACCAGTTACTTCATTCTCCTGCTCCCTGGATTTTCCTATCATGACAGACCATACCCTCAAACTACATACCACAATAAAATCCTCCTCCCTTGAGTTGCTCGAGCCATGTATTTTGCCTGCCATAAGCAATACAAGAAGTAACTAACACAGCAGAGGTGAACTGACCTAGGTAAGTCCACAGTAATGACTGTCAGAGAAGCACTGGGGCCAAGGGAACAGGCTCAGTGGAGTATTTCCATCCTGGCTGCCAGGAGTGTTTGTCCATGCTGCTGCTCTAATCATCCTGGTTAGACAGAGGAGAAATAGGAGGGACAACATCTGGGCAGGGACTCTTCTATCCACCTTTCAAGGGAGCTGCTAGTGTCACTGCACTCCCAGAACAGCAGCTAGGGGCATTGATAGTGTTGAAGTTGCAGCGATTTTAAATGTTCATATTAAAGCAGGTTAGGACTTCTAGGAACCTACTGAATAAATAGGGAGCGTGATTCTGACACTTGCTGTAATTAATAGTGAGTGACCTGTGAGTGGTGGTGGTTTTCTTTCGGTTCTGTCATTCACTTTCTCTGGAACACAACTGAACAAAGAAAAAAGACAGGCATGTGCACTGCACATATATGAATGAGGGTAAAGGCCAATGTTCGACATCTTCATCAGTTGCTTCTTACTTACTGTTTGGCACAGGCTCTCTCACAGACCATGCAGCTCATCAGTTGTTTGGACTGCCTGGCCAGCAAGCCCTGGGATACTTTTGTTTCTGTCTCTTCAGTGTTGAGATTCCAGCTTCAAACCATGACACTCACAGCTTTTTACATGAATGCTGCACATAGAACTTAGGTCTTCACACTTTGCTGCACAAACTTATTGACTGAGCCTCTTCCTAGCCCCTGGGGACCTTTTGGATCTTCTTTATTTCCACGTCTTTGTGTCAAGGCAAATCAGGAGCTTCTAGTTTCCTTTGAGTTGTGAGTGTAGATCAGATACCACATCTGCCTTGAAGACTACTCAGTAACTGTATTGTAGTTTAATTTTCTTTTTGTGGGGCTGGAAAGATGACTAAGAGTCAAGAATGTTTGCTGCTTTTGTGGAGGAACTGGTTTTGGTTCCAGTTCCAGAAAACTTAGCATCCTCTCTGGCCTCTGAAGGCATCACACACATACACACACACACACACACACACACACACACATGCATACACACACACACACAGTGCATATACATATATGAAGGTAGTAACAACAACAAAAACTCTTATACAAGTAAGTAAAAGTAAGTCTTTAAATCTCTCTCTCTCTCTCTCTCTCTCTCTCTCTCTCTCCTCTCTCTCTCTCTGTGTGTGTGTGTGTGTGTGTGTGTGTGTGTGTATGTGTAGTCCCATCTGCTACTGGGTAATCCAGGCTAGCTAGTCTGTGAGTTTCCAGGGACGCTTACATATCTCCTGCCATTATCACAGAAGCAACACTGGGATTAGGTAAGTGTGCTAATATGCCAAGCATTTACCTGTGGTCTATTGATTTGAACTGAGGTCTTCAAGCTTGTGTGCGAATCATTTTCCTAACTAAGCCATTATCTTTTCAACCCTGTAAAATTTTAGCCTTAAATTTTAACATATGCATGAAACACATTCACACACACACACACACACACACACACACGACGGGGGGGCAAGTGTCATCATTTATAGATTCTGCATCCGTCTACAGATTAAAACAACTACATAGTAAGAATGTTAAAAATCTACATCTATATTGAGTATGCATATCTTTAAGTAAGTTCTCTAAACATCACAGTACAACAACTGCTTCCATAATAGTTGCAAGGGGTGCTGCAAGTCATCCAGAGATACCACAGTCTACGGGAGGATGCACATAGACCTTGGACAAATTCTGTAGCATTTTATGCCAAAGATTTGTACATTCATGGGTTTTGAGACCTATGAACAATTCCTCTGCAGATATCCAGGAATAGGGGGCTAGACAGATGACTTAGAAGTTGAGAATATTTGCTGCTCTTACAGAGGACCAAAGTTCTATTCCCAGCCCAACCAGAGGCTCCCAACTGCCTATACCTCCATTTCCAGGAGTTCTGACTCCCTCTTCTGGCTTCTGAATACGCCTGTATTCAAAATGCCTACTCAGATGCACATACAAACATCTACATAGATGAAAAATAAAACTAATCTTTAGAACAAAGCTAATCAATACCAACTGCACATATTCTTTTACAACATTGAAAAGCCCAAGCAAGACCAAGAACGGGGGTTGGCTCTATTTGAAGGCAATTTCGAAGGCAAGGTGGGCTGTCACAAAGGCGTTCAAGGATTACCTTTCACTTGCAATGGTGCAAGGGGAAAAGATTCAGCGGGATGAGGAAGATCGATGGGGTTTCTGGTTTCCTCAAGTGGTGCAAACATAGGCAGCGGAGAGGATGTGGGATCTCAGCAGGTCTGAACACTAAACCCAGCAACCCTTCTGGGGCTCAGAGCTCCTGCCTACATAAGCTCAACAGGATTCTCAAAGGGTGGGGGTTAGATCTCACTAGCCATTGCCATTAGGATCTGAGGCTGAGGGTGTCTCCTGGTTAAAGCTCTCTGTGTAGGCTTTCATTAAACCTAGTGGGGGCATGCTCAGAAATTAAAGACAGGTAATGAAAAGAAATTAATATGTTGTACTTTAATGACAGTTCTTACATCATGACTTTAGGCAGTGCTGTTATCACTTGGTGGATGGTGAAAGGATCAGAAAGGCTAGCCAACACTTCTGATTCACAGAGCTAATGGCAGGCAGCCTCTTCATTTGGTCCTAAGTCCAGCCATAGTTCCATGGATCCCTGTTGCCTATCCAAGGGTTCTTGCTGGACCACCCTTTCTCCATCCATGGTTATTTTATACACCACCTACATTTTTACCCAGGAATCCTAACAGTATTTGATTGAAGCATTATTTTTTTTTCTCTATTGCCTGCTAATCAACAGTATCATGAGGGAACATCTCACAAAACAAGTTCGGAGAAGTGCTGCATTTTGTACTTAATGACTTAGAAAATAAGTGATTTAAAGGTAAATTGAAGATTCTCATTTTACCTCCGTTACTGCCAGGGCAGATCATTACCATAAAATGGAGATGAAGTGCCCATGGCCTTGACATCACATTTACTTATTACTTTCTTCTCTGAGATATTTTTAAGCCATGTTCATTTTCACAAGCCAGGAAGAAGTAGGCATCCATGTCAAGGTACCATGAGATGCTGCTTAGCCCTCATGTAAGAACAGCTTGTCATCAGAGGTCAAGATTTGGAGCCCTGGCCACAGGAGTATCACTTAAGAAAGACTCTTCTGACTTCCTTGCTCTGATCCTTAGAATGTGAAATGAGGTTTTTGTGACTTGGACATTCCAGGAGTCTTCTCATTTCCCTGGGAACACTCAGAAAAGCCATGGACTTTGCCCGAATGTATTCAAGCACATAGGAAATGGGTGTAATAGGAGGGGGTTCCCAAGGACCATATTGTTTTCAAGAGAGAAGTTTTGCCATCAGATTATATGGGCTGGATCCCACGTGTTTGGTGCTCCAGCTCTGCCACCATATTACAGAAAAACACACGCATCTCCACAACCACTGTACTTTGTTGGCAGCATTCTATGTGAGGTTCAACAAAACTAGACAAACTCTTAAACATCCAAGCAGAATATGGAAAGAATCGGGTCTGAAATGCTCTTCCAAACCACTTTTCACTTCATTTAGCAGTGACAATTGCATGGGTTTTCCTCCTTTCCCCTTTTCTCCTTAAACTCACCGAATTAACACTCTGTCTAAAATTGCTGTTGCATGCAGTTTGAGGATATTGTGAGTTCCACAAAGCTCCTTCTGGGCTCATAAAATGTATTTTCTTACAAACAGAAATCCTTGCTGAGATCCCAGGGTGTGGATCTATTCTGAGACAAACGTATGACTTAGATGGGTGATACCGGCTGGCCCAGACAGGAATTTTGAAAGAAGGATTTAGCTTACCTATCAGACACCTGATTAGGATTTCTGGTGTCATTGTAATACCCGAGAAGCCTGGATATTCATCTCCCTCGGGCACCAATTTTCCCGTAAACAATCCTGCTGAAGAAGGCCCAGATTTGCCACTCACTGTGTTCCAGTTCCCTTGAGCACAATCTTTAACTGCAGAAGCATCCTGCCACGCCCTGTTTCCTGGCAGGCATTTTTCTATTTTCTCATCTCAGATATAGTTTTTCTATGTTCTGATTTCAAACCTCATTTCAAACCCCTCTCTTTACAGTCATCCACATCCACTCTGCAATTGGCCATATTGGAAAATAACGACAGCACTAGAACGTGGTCCCTTAAACTGTCAGAGATAAAGCATACTGATCCCTAAATCCTTGATCTCATCTCCCTCTCCCTTCCCAAGCCCCTCTATCAAATTTACTCTCTTCCTGTTTCAACTACATATCCAATTTCAGTCTGAAGCACTTCTTTCTCACTTTATGGATCTTACAAAGTTCTAAGATGGACCAAAAACTCACTGTTTTTCTGGGTTGGGAGTTAAGTGCAGAGACTGTCCAGAGACAGGACCAATAACCATAAAATGCCAAGCTATCTCTTACAGCACAAATTCTGTCATAGACTGAGGTGATGTTCTCCAGGTGTCATCCATTACAAAGGTCCTATCAGCAGTTGGTAGCTGCTGAGGAATGGAGAATCACTGTTTCTCTTCTTCCTGTTCTCCCTTTTCCTCCCCTTCTCCTTTCTTCTTTCTCATGCAGTCATTGGTCGGATTCTTGTGCTCCAGTGGATGGCCCTGGATACACATGTGGGTATCACTAACTGTACTCAGTGGATCATCCAAAGAATGAGACTATGAAGTGGAAAGGTAGGGGGTAGCATCATCTAGTTCTTGTCATGGTCAAATAGCAAGTTCAACAAAGACCAACACTAGCCAAGCCTATTCAGCATTGGTTTTGAGGAAGAGGTTACAAGTGACTGTTGCAAGGTGTGTGTGTGGGGGGGGGGGGCTTTGTTTGTCCCGGCCACCCGGCTAGCTTACACCCAAAATAATCACACAGAAACTGTATTCATTAAAACATTGCTTGACCCATTAACTCTAGCTTCTTATTGGCTAATTTTTACATCTGAATTTAACCCATTTCTATTAATCTGTGTGTTGCCACGTGCCAGTGGCTTACCGGGAAAGATTCAGCATGTCTGACTCTGGCGGCCCCATGGCGGCTCTCTGACTCTGCCTTCTTCCTCCCAGCCTTCTATTTAATTTTCCCTGCTTACCTAAGTTCTTCCCTATCAAGGCCAAGGCAGTTTCTTTTTTCATTAACCAATACAAACAACACACAGAAAGAAGGACCTCCTACACCAAGTGACACTATCTTATGCTAGAGTATGCCAAGAGCAAGAGACAATTCATTCTGGCTTCCTTCTGGAGCCCTGGGGAGCTTAGTCTTTGATTTCTAAGGCATCCTCCTGAAGGGATGTGCTGTCTCCTCAGCATCTTCAGTCTCTTCTTCCTTCTGTGCCTCCTCACCTGCTCCCTTCAGCAGCACTTGCCAGCCCTTTGTTTCTCTTCCACTCTTAACTTTGAAGATGCCATTGAACCTTATGAATGAAATGGGCACACCTGGTACACAGTGCTACCAAAGAAGTCTATACTTTTGTGGAGCCTGGAAGGTGTTTGGATAATGGAGAAGTTGTTTAAAGTATTATGGTGGAGGAAATGGTACATAAGGAGTACACTTCTATCAAATTAAAGTTCCTTGAGGCAGTGGAGCTAACATTGTAAACCAAAAAAAAAAAAGTCAGCATGGATATCTGGATAAGAGACACAGCATCCTGTCCGAGAAAGAATACAGAGGTGGAAAGGGATTTTTCTTGTTTTTATGAATGGGCTGCAGATGTCGTCTGCCCTCCCAGCTTGCAGAGACTCCATAGTAAACTCTTAGCATGAGCTTCAGTGTTCTGAAGACACGCCATAGCAGAGGAACAGTATTTCCAAAGGAGTGATGACAGGGGAAGCTGGAACAGCAGACAGAGTCATCAGAGGATAATGGTGACTTCAAGGATCAGGTCATGACTGATTCAAAATAATGGATGATCACCATGAGCAGGGGCTAACTGCTCTGCCTGGGGCAAAGAGATCTTCATAAAAATGAAGGGGGATACTTATTATATAGGCAGCACTGGTAAAGCCTGGAGCAGTCTCCAGGTTAACAGAACAGGGAAATCACACCTAATAGCTGACATTTATCTAACATGTATTGAATGTCACTAACTACATTAAACTATTTCTCTCCGTTATGCTTATTTATTCTTTACAAGAACCCTTGTTAATGTAATTATTGTCACTATTATGTGGTCCATAGAAACTAAGGCTTATAGCAATTTACTAAACCTATAAGGTCACATGGTTAGAAAGTACTTATCCACTGAGCTCCAGTGCCCATGTATCAGTTCTCCTCTAATACCGGAAAAAAGCAGATCAAATGAGCATCCATTCTTCTCCACTCATGGCATTATAAGATTCCTGTTCTCCCTTATATACTTAATATCTTTTTAAAATTCCAAAATAAGGGAGGGGACATTTTAGATTTGTTTCTGCTTCAGCTGGGACCAGGTAGAAAACTATCCTTGTCCATCCCAGCTAGCTGCCTTTTTCTGCAAGTAGCTGGGTCATACCCACCTCATCAAAGAGATTTCTTAGCAGAGCTGGAGTGGCCCATGCTCAGAGCCTGTTGTCCTACTGCTAGAAGCTGCTACTTTGTCAAAGAACTGAGACAAGCTGCCACAGAGGTGCTAAGGACATGCCACATTTGCCTACTGGAAAGGAGTACAGCCAGATCTGGGGTTCAGAACCAGGAAAGCGGAATCATACAGCTCATCATTTGGAGTACTGGATGGAAAATCTTGGTAGGCAAAGCTGGGGTTCAAGAAACCACAAAGTGGAAAGATCTCCCATGCTCTTGGGTAGGTAGAATTAACATAGTAAAAATGGCAATCTTACCAAAACCAGTCTACAGAGTCAATGCAATGCCCATCAAAATCCCAGCAAAATTCTTCACAGACCTCAAAAGAATGGTACTCAACTTCGTAAGGAAAAGCAAAACTCCCAGGATAGCCAAAACAATCCTGTACAATAAAAGAACTTCTGGAGGCATCACAATCCCTGGCTTCAAACTCTACTACAGAGCTACAGTACTGAAAACAGCCTGGTATTGGCATAAGAACAGACAGGAAGACCAATGGAGCTCAATCTTGAAGACCCAGATATTAATCCACACTCCTTTGAAACCTGAGTTTTGACAAAGAAGCAAAAAATATCCAATGGAAAAAAAAGCATATTTAACAAGTGGTGCTGACATAATGGATATCAACATGTAGAAGAAGTAAAACAGACCCATATCTATCACCATGCACAAAACTCAAGTCCAAATGGATCAAAGACATCACCATAAAGCTAGCCACAATGATCCTCATAGAAGAGAAAATAGGAAGTACACTTGAATGCACTGGCACAGGAAACCACTTCCTACATATAACCCCAGCAGCACAGACACTGAGAGAAACAATTAATAAATGAAACCTCCTGAAATTGAGAAGCTTTTGTAAAGCACAGAACATGGTCAATAAGACAAAATGACAGCCTACAGAATGGGAAAAGATCTTCACCAACCCCATATCAGACAGATCTCCAAAATATATGAAGAACTCAAGAAATTGGCCATCAAAAGAACAAATAATCCAATAAAAAATAGGTACAGACCTAAACAGAGAACTCTCAACAGAGGAATCTAAAATGGCTGAAAGACACTTAAGGATATGTTCAACATTCTTAGTCATTAGAGAAATGCAAATCAAAACAACTCTGAGATTTCATCTTATTCCTGTAACAATGGCCAAGATCAAAAACATTGATGACAACTTATGCTGAAGAGATTGTAAGGCAAAGGGAACACTTCCGCATTGCTGGTGGGAGCTGGTACATCCCCTTTGGATGCCAGTGTGGAGATTTCTCAGAAAATTAGGAAACAACATTCCTCAAGACCCAGTAATACCACTTTTGGGTATATATCCAAAGAATGCTCAATTGTGCCACAAGGACATATGCTCAATTATGCTCATAGCAGCATTGTTTGCCATAGCCAGAACCTGGAAACAACCTAAATGCCCCTTGACAGAAGAATGGATAAGGAAAATATGGTACATTTGACACAATGGAGTACTACACAGCAGGAAAAAAATAACATCTTGAATTTTGCAGGCAAATGGATGGAGCTAGAAAACATCATTTTGAGTGAGGTAACCCAGACCCAGAAAGACAATTATCACATGTACTCACTCATAAGTGGTTTTTAAACATAAAGCAAAGAAAACCAGGCTACAAATCACAATCCCAGAGAACCTAGACAATAATGAGAACACTAAGAGAGACATACATGGATCTATTCAACATGGGAAGTAGAAAGTAGAAAAAGGCAAGATCTCTTGAATAAATTGGGAGCGTGGGGATGTTGGGACATGGTTGAAAGGGAGGGGAGAGGCAGGGAGGGGAACAGAGAAAAATGTAGAGCTCAATAAAAATCACTAAAATGAAAAGAAAAACAGAACAAGGAAAGGAGGAGGCAGAAGAATCATACAGTTCATCCTTGCACAATGTTGACTCATTTGCAGCCACATGCCCCATAAATACAAAAAAAAAATTGAGGGGGGTTATTTTTAGTTCCTTGCATATTTTTACTTAATTTTTAGAAAAGTAAATGCATCAATTACAAACATGTTTGACACTGATTATGATACTGCTAAAGTTATAGTTCACTTTGGGTCAAAATGACATGTTAACGATATTGAATTTTCCAGTCCATGAATATGGTACACTTTTGCTTTTAGCTGTGTCTCTTACATTTTTCTTGTGTAGAATGGAATGTTATCTTTTTTGTTTCATGCAAGCTCTAAGATATATGTCTATGGTAATGACACCCATGCATTAGTAATAGGTAAAAAGTACCTGAGTCATTGCTATCTAACCCAGCCCATTTCTAAGAATCTTAAAATAGATGAATCATTCAAATCAATGCACAGAAAAGACAAGGGTTTGTAAGTGAGGTCTCCAGAGATTACCCAGCTCCCTAATATCTGTAGATGCCAGTCATTAAACCCTTCTCTACTTCAATGGGTTATTTATTATCTATTTCAATGTCCTTACATAAACTGGTACTGCAACCAAGAGATTCTACATTAATATCTGTTATTCTGTGGGATAAATATAATTTGGTTCAAATTCATCTCTATTATGACTACTTTAAAGCTATTCTGTTTGGGCTTATGTTAAAACATTTTTCTATAGTACAATTTAAAATGTAGCAAAGATATAGCCTTTTATTTATTTATTTTTGAAAATTCAAAGCAAAAGAAATGATAGAGAAAAATGTCAAATACCAGCAACTTCATGAATTATGTAGCAGGCATTCACAGCTAGGCACATAGCCTGTGGAAGAATTCTTCTGTTTTAATATTCGTTTCACGTAATATCCCAGAAGTGAGCTGAAAAGCTAGTGGTGAATATACAAGTATTTTTGTATATACATTTTTCTCTCCTCCAAGGTACTCAAGAAATAAATGAGTCTGAATTTAAAGAAAGCTATTCACATCCAGAAAGGCTATTTTACCACATAAGCCAACTTCTTTCCCAAGGCCCCCAGCGGTCAAGTCTGTCTTGGAAGTGTAATTACACATGAGTTATAGATGTCTTTCTTTGAGAAGCTGATTGCTTCAGGAATCATACCCTTCTCCAAGACTAGCATACTGGCTTAGTTTATTAAAGCCAATATGAACTCGGGAGACTTGAAACCTCAAGATGTGGGGTTGACTTGGTCCATGTAGGTAGCTCTGTGAATATTTTTCAATGGCTGAGACCCTCACAAGTAATTTTCCTTTTGGCAATTAAGGGCAGGATAACACTATGTAGGTCCAAATGGTCCGGAACTTGTGAGGTATACTGCCCAGGCTTCAGACTCAAAGAAAGCTGCCTGCTTCCACCTCCAGAGTGCTGGGATTAAATGTGTTCTCACCATTTCCAGCAGCAAGCAATCCTTAAGGACGGCAATGGGGTTACTTCCATGTTTGTCAGTGGCTTAACCCACACCAAGGGGCTGCACATTGTCACTTGACACCTATCAAGTACCAGGGTTGCCCATGGTTATTGTGGTATTGAAACAATAACTGAATGCTGTAATACACAGAAGCCACACCCATTGAAAAGTATCTTAAGATGTCACTACTATATAAGCTACTCAATGTTAATAGCAGTACCATGATTATGCAGAATTAAGAAATAATTTATTTCACTTGATTTTTTCCGAGATAATGAAATTCACATCTATAGGTGAACATAAAAATTAACTCCGTGTTATCTAAAACCTTTGTTTTTATTTACTTGTCTGAGTATTTTTCCAGCATGTGTGCATATATACCACAGTGGTGCCTGGTACCTATAAAGGCCAGAAGGGGGCATTCATTTCCTGGGAACTAGAGTTACTGTGATATGGGTGTTGGCAGCCAAACCCAGGTCCTCTGCAAAAGCAGCAAATGTTCTTAACTGCAGAGCCATCTCTGAACCCCCTGCATTTGGAAATCTTGCTAAAATATACTATACATAGTACATCAGTTTTAGAGGACACTTTCTTGCTAACTTAAAAGATCAAGTTAAGTGCAGAATATGTATTGTAACCAACAATATGCTCAGGGTATACAGATGTGCGTCCGATGACACGGTCTCTAAGACCACTCCACTAACAGACACTTAACCTGGACACAAGGCTGTGCTTTTCTTGAGTCATGGATCTCACAGAGAAGTGGATCAAAACTTCAGACTTGTATGCTAGAAAAATGAACTTACGAATGCAAGAAAGTTCATAAAATAAAACAAAATGGTAGCAGCACGACAGGTCTGGTAGAGTTCTAACCATGAGTCGTATGTTAGTAAAGGCCACAAGATGTTTCCAAAGGAGTAAAAAATTCTATCTTGTAAAGAAGCAGCGGCAGTACAGAGATGGAGAAACACAACGACAAACGTCTTGCCTTGTGACAGACACTATGGCAGACTTGCTGAGCATTTATCATATTTAATATCTCCAAGAGGTTCATGACATGGATTTTATCTCTGCCCATTTTTCAAAGTAGGAAAGGAACTATGGTATAATAGACTTAGTAAGCTAACAGAGAGAAGGGTGAAAGTTTTTAGCATGTGTGTTCTTTCAGGGGTCTCACCTGTGGTGTCAGTTTTCCTGCAGAGTATTATCCCAACTCTGCAGAAATAAAGATGAAATTATTTATCACCTATTTCATGTCAATGACAACAATAACTTTACAAGGAAGAGGAGAAATAAGTTCTGGCTGCAGCATAGTATGAACAGGAAGCACCCCATCACAGATGTTCTGGCTTTGTTCTGAAGTGAGGCTTAGAATTGGAAGACTCTCCTCTCCTTTGAACATCATAAGTAAATACCCTTTTTCCCTGTGCAATTTTCTGACCAGCCAAGAAATCACAGGAAGAAAGTTTTCTACAGACTCCGATGCAGCAGCCGTTAGAGCTCATACCATGAATCCAAGTGGGGTATGAAACAGGAGGTTTGTTGCAAGTTCAAGGCTACATAAGTGAGTTCCAGGTCAACTTGGGCCACCGAGAGACCTTGTTTCAAACAATGCACAAAAATAAAAAAAAATCATTAATTTCTTAAAGAATTAATATATTCTGTAGACCTAAAAGTATCTGTGCTGGTATCTAGGTTGTTTTGTTTTGTCAATTTTACACAAGCTAAAGTCAACTGAGAAGAGAAATCGTAAGCTGATAAAATGCCTCCCTCAGATTGGCCTATAGTCAAGGGTATAGGGCATTTTTGATTAATGATTTATGTAGGAGGTCATCAACCCACTGTGGATGGTGCCATCCATGGGAAGGTTATACTGGGTTGTACCAGAAAGGTAGCTGAGTAAGCCATGTTGGACTAGCTAGTAAGCAGTGTTCTTCCATGGTTTGTATTTTGGTTTGTAGCATGATTTAAAAAAAAACCCAGAAACAGATATTGGGGTTCAAACCGAAGGTCAGAAAAGCACAGCAGTCAAGCTACTAGAGAGCTCTTACATGTAAGAAATACTCAGAATGAAAGAGGAAATTTAGGAATATGATGCCCATATTCCCAAGAGGTGGGTGGATGGTTTTTTTGTTGTTCAATGGAATATGGATCTTGGCCTTTATTTTGAGTGTTGTTTACAAGTTGTTATGGATAATGATCAGAAAAAAGCTAAACAAAGGAGATTAGATTCAGGGTCTTATTTGAATAGAAACGGAGAATATAAGACAGGAGGAAACAGCTCACAGATACAGTCTCATTCTGAGGATTCCTGGAGGCAGGATCACCATTTCAGACTGAGGTAGAGGTAAGAGCAAGTGACTGGCTGTTTTGCTTTTCTGATCTACAGGTTGAACTCCAATGTCTGTTTCTGGGTTTTTTTTTATTAATTGTGCTACATCAGTTCCTGCTTCAAGTTGCGGCTTTGGCTTCCTCTGATGATGGATTCTAACCTTTAAGTCAAAAAAATAAATAAATAATTAAATTAAATTAAATTAAGTAAAACATAAAAAACAAACCCTTTTCCCCACACACTGCTTTTGGTCGTGGTATTTATCACAGCAGCATAAGTCAAATGCCTTAGTGAGAGTTTCTGTTGTTATGAAGAGACACTATAACCACAGCAACTTTTATAAAGGAACACATTTAATTGGGTGACTTACAGTTCCAGAGGATTAGTCCATTATCATCATGGTAGGAAATGATGGTGTGCAAGCAGATATAGTGTTGAGAGTTATTATATCTTGATCTGCAGGTAACAGGAAATGTTCTCACACACTGGGTGTTCTTGAGCATATATGAGATCTCAAAGCCCACATAAATGGTGACATACTTCCTTCCAACAAGGCCATACCTACTCAAACAAAGCCACACCTCTCAATAGTGCCACTCCCTATGAGCTTAGGGGGCCTGATGACATTCAAATTACCACAACAAACAAAGACAGTAATGTATGCAGAGCACCAACTGTGACTAGCAGAGATGCCAGGTCTGCCTGCCTATGGCATTTAGTTTCTAACTCCTAGCATTCCCCTGGGATGAGATGAAGACCCAACCTGTGAGCTCTGCATGCTGTTTGTGAAAGCCCACAAAATAAGAACCCCCAATCATAGGTGTTGCCTGACTCTGGATAGAAACTCTTTAATCAGACCACACAGATTCCCTCTGCCTTCCCTCTGTCCTGAAGTGACTGAGGAGACACGTGGTTAGATGAGTCAAGAGTCCCCAGAAATACAGGGAAAGCTTTTCACCAAGGCACCAGGGCTAAGGAGCCCACTGTTCCTAAAGTTAGCAGGGAGATTAATTAGTGTTTACAACATGTTTGTAAAAGAAGCAATTGTAGACCATGGTTAAATATGTTTGTTCCCTAGATTATCTCTGCTTCCTAGAGCCTTTGTAGGCTTCTTTATTAAGAGCAGAGATGGAGTGACAGCCCGTGTCACCTGGCCCGCCCCTACAATTCCCCAGTTAGAGAAACATTGGGTTTTTAGGTGCATCTATTCACAAAAATATATGACTTGGCATTTTCACTCTCAGAATATATTGAAAAATAATTTCAGCTGCCTTCTGGTGTTATCTACAACTTGTATATGACATCGCGGGCTGCAGAGAAAGCTCAGGAGGCAGCAAAGAAATGAGAGATTTGAAAGATACTGTCCCAAAGGGGTAAGAATAAGTATATTACTTTTTTTTCTTTACAAACACACACTAACCAAGAACCTCTGAAATAAAAAGAAAAAAAAATTATACCCACTAACATGGAAGCCTGATAGTGTACAGTGAAATGTAGAGTGAACTGAGAGCCCAAGAGAAAGAGTATCTGTTCCCCGAGTCCTGGGATCCATTAATATTGTACGGCATCTTCGTGAGATCATAGTAGGGGTCCTGGAAACCAAATCTGCACCGTAATTCTGTTGTGCCTGACTTTGCTGATTTGTTTGTCTTGGGTCAAAGTCAGAGGACTAATGTGATTGGCAACAGACTGAGGGTATGGTTCCAGCAGTAGACAGTTACCTAGTAACAATTTGAAGAAGTGGGGCCATGTAAGGACAGAGCAGCAATGACATAAGAGGCCTTGGAGGTAGAAGACTACAAATGCTTAATGACTTGTTGTAAGGACTACTGAGAACTTGTTGGTTCCTGGTTGCGTAGCCCCAAAATTAATCACACAGAAACTATATTAATTAAATCACTGCTTGGTCCCTTAGCTCTAGCTTCTTATTGGCTAACTCTCACATATTGATTTAACCCATTTTTATTAATCTGTGTATGGCCACATGGTTGTGGCCTACCAGCTAAAGTTCTGGCGTCTATCTCTGATGCCATCTCTCTGACTCTGCCCTTCTTTCTCCCAGCATTCAGTTTAGGTTTCCCCGCCTACCTCTATTCTACCCTATTGGGCCAATCCAGTTCTCTTTATTCATTAATGGTAATCACAACATACAAAGGGGAATCTCACATCACCTCTCCTTTTCTGTTTAAACTGTTTTAACTTCAGCATAGTAAAATTACATATAACAAAACAGGTATCAAGCAAGAATTACAGCTACAATATTATATCTACTTTATCTTTTATCATAACTATGGAAAACTATAATTATAACCACATATTCTTCAACTCCATCAAAGACTACAGAAAAATATAATATTACTTTGAGTCTAAGAGTTTTAAAAGGAGAGAAAATGTGGTGATGTGGTGTGTGTTTATAGTGTAAGGATGTCTAAAAATAAATCCTGTGTATTTCACGATGTTCTTACTACCCATTGCAACCATAAAGGGTTGTCCAAGGACATAGTTTTCCAGAATTTGGCATGGAATACCAATTCATTTCAGTAGGGCACAGAAATATCCTTCACAACTTTGAGTTACAAAGTATTTCAGTGGGTCAAAATTCCACAGTGCCACCCTAAACTCCATGCTTTGCACGTGTCTTCTTCCAGGGGCACAGGAGCAGACAGACACATGGTAGTCTGAGAAACACCATATCAAGTTGCAACTGAAACACCAAGCACAACAAGGTAAGTGGATGACTTTCTAGAGATTTTAGAAGGCTTAACCCTGAACTCCTTTTGCAAACATATACAACAACCCAGCACAATACCAAGGCTTGAGCATCTAAGAACACTCAATTTAATCTCAAATTGTAGCTGAGGCACAGTAGACTGCGCCTTAAACAGACCTCACCAAACCCAGAATGTACACAGAATGACCTTATCCCGTGCAGCATTTTGGTTTAAGTACAGAAAAGTACGGTAATTAATGTTTGAGCCAGGGAATTGTTGCAGTTTTGACTTTACAAAATCAATAGCAATACAAAAGCCTTTCAATTATTTAGGGGCTGAAATAACTCAGCCACACTCTGCCTACTAGTAAATGTCATTACATTCTTCAACAAACATAACAGGGAGCATTCATGCACTGTTTTGTACAAAGCATGTTTGTTCAGGGGGAAAATAGCATGAAAAGCAACTATCATTCTTTTCTCACTTTAAGAAAATCTGGTAGATGAGGCAGCCCTTCCTGCTATTTCATTGGTTGAGTCAAGAATCTTTAAGAACAACCAACCGATCAAAAATAAAAAGAAGAATGAAAGAAAATTCTCCATATGTCTATATATCTTTTACTAAAAATGTTTTCATAGTCAAAATGGTGATGAGGAGTATAGACAAATAGAGTATCATCACTTACTAGGGGTAGGAATTAGGGCAAGCTCATTGTCCCATTTTCCTCATTTGTACATCAACACAACAGCAGGAGATATTCCATAGGGTCCTTGTGAGTTTTCAATAAGACAGAATACAAACTGCCTAGGACCTGGCACATTGTAAATTTAGCTAAAAGTTAATTAGCAGCTTGAGAGTTTTTAGTATCTCCATTCTGACTGGAGGAAGACCTGAAGAAATTTTAAAAGTCATATCGGGTCACAAGCTTCCAGGATCAGAACAAATAGCTCATTTATCATTTGCTACCCATCAGTCAACACATTAATCTCAATTGGAGAGAGGGGGGAGAGGGAGAGAGAGAGAGACAGAGAGAGCGAGTGCAGAAGACAACTTTCAGGAGCTGATTTCCCCTGTTTTGAGGAAAGATCTCTCTTGTCTCTTCAGCAAGGCTGACTAGCCTGCATTACTTGGCCCACAAGCTTTCAAATCATTCTCCTGTCTCTACCTCCACATCACCTTAACAGTGGTGAGACTGAAAACACACACTTTGGCACCTACATCTGGCTGTTTGCATGGGGCTTGAACCCATGTCATCAGGCATGAATGGCAAGGTCTTGTACCCAACTGAGCCATCTTGCTGACTCTCAACCCCACTATTACGAAAGTTGGTTTATTCAGAGAAATCTGTGGTTTGGAAAACCATTACACTTCAGAGTCTAACTGCTATGGAACACTATTACAAGTCTGTGATTTGCTCATAAGTTAAGAAATATTCAGTTGCCCCCTAAAGAAGACTTCTCTGGAGAGGCAGTCAACGTTCTCTCTTTACAACTGTTAATACACATTTGTCTGATGTTTGTGAAGGCTGTTCCATTTCTTACAAAGGGATATTGCAATCATTTAAGTTCAGGAAAGAGTTTGAAAGGACAGAGAGAAGCTTATTTTATGACGAGCTTTCCTTAAGAATAGCAAACTCTCAATGAATCAGAATACAATTAATCACAATTCTCATTAATCATAATTGCCTATTCTTCACAATTCTGCCTAAACTCATAGCCCATGAAATTATATTACAGCCTTCTTTCCTTTGGCAATGGTACTGTGAAGAGATGTCTACATTCTAAAAACTTCTGTTTTATTCATAAGAGAAAACTTTCTTTAATTAGCTTTACACTAGCCTCTCAACGTCCACTTAATCTTCATTCATCCACAATTCTAAAAAGCACAGTTATCTGATATTTAGAACTAAGGAGACCAAAAAAAATTTAATCTGCTTTCCTCAGATTTTGTAAGTTAAGCCAGTTTGATTCTTCACGTCATGATTTCCTCAACAACAAAATAAGGACGATTCAATTAAAATGCATGTTTTGTTTCCTCCAGTTCTAAATCTAGATGCACATTACACAAATTCCAGCAGAATAGTATCTTTGTGAGGTGTGGTATTATTAGGTCAAAAGGTGATATTGTATATGTTATAATTTAACTAGGAAATTTTTAATTATTCCTTAGAGCTAGGAGCTGGATCTCAGGAAAAAAAATGATAATTGACTCTTTTTCTAATTGCATTTGCTTGCTGATCCCTAGGACTGGAGACCATGGTAGTAAATATCACATTTGAACAAGAGAAGAAAGAACATTCACTTTCCCCTTCATCCTTTCTTCCTAATCCCATTCCTCTCACCAGAAAGGGCAAACATTACATAACTGAGTTTGACCATGAAGCATTTAGTGCCACTCCGTCATAAACAGCTTTTCATTATGTGTCATCGTTCACCCATACATCAATCTACCTTTGACTCAGAGTTGTAGCATTTGTAAGAACTGTCAAAGTGAGAAGCTCAAGGTCCCAAAATATGATTACAGCCCAATGTGTTTTCTAATTATGGAATCAAACAGCAAGTGCAACACAAGGTTGTTTTATTCTCGGAGGAAGAAATAGAAGCTTATTTAGTCCATCACGGAATTTAATTACTTTTAGGATAAGAAAGCTGAAGGAGGGGGCTGGAGAGATGGCTCAGTGGTTAAGAGCACTGACTGCTCTTCCAAAGGATCTGGGTTCAATTCCCAGCACCCACATGGCAGCTCACAACTGTCTTAAGATCCAGTTACAGGGGATCTGACACCTTTATACCAATGCACATTAAATAAACCATAAAAAATATTTAAAAAAAAAAAGAAAGCTGAAGGAGGAAGCGTGGAACTTCTATTCCGTGCCTCTTTTCCCTTCTACGTGAACTCCATGGGTCTACTGTCCTGTGGCTATATGACAATCCAGGTGACCTGAGCCCTAATTATGTGAAATGAGAGTGTGAAAATCAGCAACACTGCAGAGTTTGTCTGCATTGGCACACAGGAGGAGAAAGGATCATGGAGGTGGGTGATGAAAACACAGCAAAAGTAATTTTCTAACACTGTTTTGTAAACGGGACTAATCCGTGGGTTAAAGGTTTTCTATGAAAACAGTATTGCATTATGTGCTTAATAATAAACTGAAATTGCTTCATTTTAGACAGTTGTCTGTTATACTAACCATAAGTCTCATTTCACAGTAAAATAAACTTTCCTTATTTATTTCTAAAATTTCCCATAATGTTATCTGGTTTAGGAAAATTTTGAGGGAATAGGATGTTTATTGTGACTTTTGTTGAGCAACCTGAATGAGAAAGACCAGATGCAGCAAATACTCACATTGTATAAAAATGTAAACAATTAAAAACAACGTTCTATTTTTATTGTGAATCAAATGCAAAGGGAATAGCACATGACCTGGCATTTTTCTGTGCATCATAGAGTTTCCATGAAAAATGGGGAAGGCCTCATAGGAAACAAGAAGCCTGAAACTCGGTGCAGGGTTATGTTTTGTTGAAGCAGGAGAAATCTGTACTTCCCAAACTAAAATCTAGAAAAATGTCCCCCTTTGAACTTTTCTGGGGGAAAATGTAATCCCAAATTTGTCTGTTTGTCTGCCTGTGTGCCAATTTTAAATATTCACATCTTTTACTTACTTTTGTGTCCATTTTTTTCTGAGAATTATTATACAGCCTACAACTTCTTCAAGAATGACATGGCCCAGCTACCTGTTCAAAGTTCTCAGAGTCCTTCGGCAAAGTGGGATTTGGTTAACTTCATGTTTTGGAAATTCATTTGTTAAGGAAAACCTCAAATGGCTTGCCCAGCATGGCAGCAAATGCTATTATGACGTGCGTCATTGCAAACCTGGGGTTGTGATAGCCTAGTGTGAGCCTTCTATTAGCTTTATCATTTCAGGGAGGGAAGTGAATGAGCTCAGGGCTAGCAAACCACAGAAGAGCATTCATTTCTTCATTCATTCATTCATTCATCCCCTCACTCGCTCTGTCAATACCGCTGGTATAGGACACACCATCAAGATTCTCTGCGTAGGAAACAGGGTCATCAAACCTGGCTATGGTTTGAACTTGGGGGGCTTTATTTTCTACCTTTCATATTTTTCAAATCCTTGATCAAATCCTGTCTCTTTCATAAATTCTACCACTGTGGCTGCCTAGTAGCTAATGGATGGTCTGAAAACCCAATGCATCATTAGGATAAGAATTTGTAAACCTTTTAACATTTCCAGATCTTGATTTGTGGCCTAAAATTTTATGCTCTTGCCACGGACTATCCTTCATATATGCTCAGACTCACAAGCCTAATGTGGTTGGTCCAATAAATCATTGTTTTTTTTGATATATGTGACAACATTGCACTCTCTGGCCTTGTAAATGACATCATCGTAAAATGCCCACAACTGAGGGTATTTGCCCCCTCCTGAAATGCAGTAATCAATACTACATTCCCTAGCCTGTATTTATCAACAGGAAATTAACTAGCCTGTATTTATCAACAGGAAATTAACTGCCTTCAATCACTGTTCTAATTGACCTTCTGTTCAGGTTTGTGAAGGAGAGACCCCAGTCACACAAGAGACTTTATTAATGATATCAGTCTATTAGTGGTACCTTTGGTTTCATTATGATGGTGTCATATTCAATAATGACACACCTTTCGACAGTCTAGATGGGGGAGGGACATTTGGGATTCTCACTAAGCAAGAGGGCATAAACATCCCATACTCATCTTAACTGAATTCAGACCTGTAGAGAATATATACAAAGGGTAGCCTTGCTGACATGCAGGGAGAAACAGATGCAAACAAATGATTGCTCTTAGATGAATCTCTAAATTCCAAGAGCACATTAGTTCATGCTTAAAATTTCCCTCACTGAAAAAACTATCAAGTCCTGGTGTTGACTGAGATGTGTCATTTGATATAGTCTGGATGGATGTTGTAAACTATTTACTGTTTTATATATTTTAATCAAAACAGTGTTGGTTGACTTGTGTGTAAATTCTAGAACACATTTCAGTTTCTGTGAACAGTTACTACATATTCAACCAGCAAATGTCAAGGCAGCCTTCTATGTCCCTCAGACATATGGGAACAAAAACTCTAGAGCTAGAGTGACTGATTTGAAGAAGAAAAGCAGGTTTGTAGAAAGGCCATTTTCAGAAGAATTTCCATTATTAAAGAAAAATAAGGTTTCGTAGTGGAAATATCCATATTTGGTAGAAATTTGGCTTCTGAGTAAAATAAAATGAACAGGGATTTTCACACATGGGCAAGCAAAGAGGTTACCACAATAAGGCTGCTTTTGGTTTGTGTTCAGTGAAATGCAGCTAATTGACTAATACTGAAGCCCAGAATCTGAAAATTTTGCCTCAGGCAATGCCTACAATCATGACATGTTCAATGAAACCATATTACTTTGAGATTAATATAAGTTTTATAAGATATAAAAACAAACACCGCCTACATACAAACCTAGCAAACCCAATTATTAAAGAAGCTTCAATTTAATGCTGTATCATTGAATGACATGTGTGAATGCATTAGAGTCCTCCTCCACCATCAAGATAGAAAAACACGTCTATCTACAACAGGTCCTCTTGACTTTTCCAATTATTCTTCTCTGCCACCTTTGACCCCAGGTAAGCGCTGATTAACTTTCTGCCACTAAAGATTAGCTTTTATATTGGAGGGGGCTGTGAAGATTATCTCACACAGCATGTATCCTCTAATAGCTCAGTTTCTTTCATACAATACCATGGTCTTGAAACTCTTCCATGCTCTTGTATGCATCAGTAATTAATTCTCTCTCTCTCTCTCTCTCTCTTTGATAATTCCTCTGTCTGACTGTCACTTGATGTGTTTCTCTCAAGGTTTCTCAACCTTGGCACTAATCCATCCCAGCCAAATAATTCTCTGTTGATCCTGTGTAGTGGAGCATGTTAGGCAACACACTCGCTCTCTTATAACTGGAAGGCTGCAGCATGCCCCTCCCTGCTGTGACAGACACAAGTGTCTATACACATGAGCAAATGTCTCCCTGGAGAGCAACAGCGTCCCTGATTGAGCAGGACTGGTTCATCCTGGTCATTTGTTAGTGGATGTTAAGGATATGCCCAGCCTGGGAAGGAAGATGCTGGGAACATGACCTCCTCCTTCACAGCACCTGTAACAGTTCTCAGCCCCCGACAGAATACTCCTGGTGAGGAGACTCCTTTGTAAAATAGCTGGGGCTGGGGCTGGGGCTGGGGCTGGGGCTGGGGCTGGGGCTGGGGCTGAGCATTACAACCGAAGACCCATCATGCTCTCTGCCTAGAGGAAAAGTCTGGTGGTTTCAAAAGCCAACTGTTTTCAGTGGTACCAGTTGAGAAATGGGCACGAAGCAAGGGAAGTATGTGTTCAGAGACAGAAGCGAGAAGACCTGCTTGCCTTAAACTGAGAGCGAATCCAGGGGGAGAACAAACCTTTAGAAAAACATAAAAAGAAGCTACACCTTTGGCCTGACTAAGAATGGTGGGGACCTTGAAAACTGCTCTGTGAAAGGAAAACCGTGATACAATAAGCAGGGTTTGGAGCCGAGGTGGCCACGAGAGTCTGATAGCGGGAACATGGATAAATCTGAATGAAGAGTCCAAGGCATGTACTGTACTCATGTGTTTTGACAATACAGGCTCTATATTCAGACTGTTGCCATGCCTGTGGCACTTTCTGTAAAGCCAGTGGACTCTTTCTGTACCACTTTTCTCATCTGAAAATCTGACTAATGCTCATAACTTTATCACTGGGCTATTGAAGACCTAGGGAGTAGTGAGCAGTACCAAACCATGAGAGCTCTGGGAAGGCCAATTGCTTTGTTGTCCACTAAGCCCTGGTTGATGCATCCTTGCTAAATGTGATGCCTTAGTGTACTCAGAAACGTGTGTGAACAACCAGCAGTGTGTGTGTGTGTGTGTGTTTGTTCATGTATGTATGTATGAACATCCAGAGGCATGTGTGTGTGTATGTGTGTGTGTATGTATCTGTGATTTCACATTCTGCTAATCTCTGAGCATGGTAAACACAAAATATAGTTAATCTTCTCAAACTTTTGTTTTCTTCGTAGTATTTTAAGTAATAAAATCTCCTGCAAATCTGGTAGCTAGGCAGAACTGCAGAGAAGATTTCTGTGCCCACAACAATTTCAAGCCATCTCCATCACTACGATTCCATTCTACAAAGACAGTCCCCTTATTGTCTGATGGACTTTGACTGAAAACTGCTGCCAAGATTTAGAATAGACAGATGAGCATTAAATAAAAAATTCCTTAACAAGCATGCTCTGGGTACCATCTGAACATAGTAGCTACCACATGTGTTCTTACAAGCACCTCCAGGACCTCCCTGCTTGTTTGGCATCTGCACATCAATCAAGGCCCTTCAGGCACAGCTGTTCAGTCAGCTATGAGCTCATCTGATTGTCCTACCATCCAGATCATATTTCTCCATCGTGTCCACAAGCATGTAATAAGAGACTTTGTCAAATTCCTCTCGGAACCCAGAGCACGTGTCTTTGCCCTTAAAGTGGCCCTCTAATCAAACCCATCAGTTTGTAACACAAAAAAAGAAGCTGTTGGAACAGTTAAGTCACAGCAAAGGAAGAAAGACAAGGCAAAGGAGGAAGGCATGGAGGAACAAACAGAGGGAAAGACAAGGAGAAAGAAAAGTAACAGAAGAAAAGTCAATCACATTTCTGCCTCTATGAAGATAGAGAACAAAAAGACTTACTTCAGGAATTATGGAATTCTAAGTTTTACTCACTTTGCTAGCTTACTTTTTCAATATTTTCTATATTATGTCTGAACTATCTTAATATTGTTGAATAAATTTCCCTCCAAATCTCCCTTCCCCCTTCTCCCCCTAGTAAACTATTCATTTTTTTTCTAATGCTGATTCAAGTTCTAGCTACTCTCTTTTTCTTTGTTTCCATCTACAAAGTAATTGAAATTCAACACAATATTTATTAAGATCAGATAAGGAACATCAGTGCTCACTGGCTCCCCCTCCCATAAATAATAAAGGAACACACCTAAATACTATTTGTTTTTAAAATCTCTTTATCTGGAGTTCAGTTCTTTGCTCCAGGAGACTCATTTAATTCAAGTGTTCTTATATCAAACGTTTCAGCTTTCTATATATGCAAATCTCCTTGTACTTTACCTGAATTTTCTAGAAAACTTCAGGCTGAGTTTCAGAGGAACTTTCCAGAAGGTCTTTAAGAACCAACTTCCCTTCTGGCATGCACAGGGATGTGTGCAGGACTTTAGGCTTTAACCACCTTGAGGCATCTCTCAATTCTGTACCCCACTTCCCACAGACAGTGTGGATGTGGAAAACCGACTGCTGAGGGAACCACATAAGCTGGGAAAGATGAAGAATTCAGATGCAACCCTCAAGAGCTTTGCAAGGAGACTAAGACAAAACATTGTCACAATGCCGTGGTGAATGGGCTCCTCTGAGCAGCTGGGAGGTCCCTGGGAGGACCTGAGTGTTTCAGGTGCTCTGATCCTGCACCCTTCTAGTCTGGGACACACAGCTTTGGTCTCTCAAATCCAAACATAACTATCTATCTTCACCAAGGCAAACACTCACAAACTAAGGCACGAAAGTTATTCAAGACTTACTTTGGAGATATAATGTAACTACAAACAATTGACTTCTCTTACCCCTCCCTTGAATTCTCAGGCCACTCCCCTATCCAGGTCTAACCTCCTCCTCAGGCCACTCCCCCATCTAGGTCTAACCTCCTCCTCAGGCCACTCCCCCATCCAGGTCTAACCTCCTCCTCAGGCCACTCCCCCATCCAGGTCTAACCTCCTCCTCAGGCCACTCCTCTATCCAGGTCTAACCTCCTCCTCAGGCCACTCCCCCATCCAGGTCTAACCTCCTCCTCAGGCCACTCCCCCATCCAGGTCTAACCTCCTCCTCAGGCCACTCCCCCATCTAGGTCTAACCTCCTCCTCAGGCCACTCCCCCATCCAGGTCTAACCTCCTCTTCAGGCCACTCCCCCATCCAGGTCTAACCTCCTCCTCAGGCCACTCCCCCATCCAGGTCTAACCTCCTCCTCACTTTGTTCGTTTACTCACTGAGTCACAAACTCAGAGGGCTTCTGGGTAATTGTGTCAATCACTAGAGATTTTGGAGGGAAGAAATTCAGAGTCAGTTCTGCTCTCAGAAAACAAGTGGTTTTGAATACAATAGAAATAATCCAAACAATCAGACAAGTGAATTATATGCCGAGGGTGAGTCAAGCTATGGACTGGAGTGTGTTTGGTCAGTCAGTCTCTAAGACTAACTGATCTGGCAAGGGCTAGCTCATTTTGAGAGCTTTCATAACACCGTCACCGGTGCACAGAGTAAGAACTAGGGACTTTGATTATCTGCTGTAAGTACTCAGATGGGTGAGGCTTCCCTGCTTGTGTACATAACCCTGGCCGGCTGCTTGCCCTTCAAATTGGCTACTGCCAGGACCATAAGTTTATGTATATGCAGAAATGCCCTGAAAATTAATTAATTCTTGAGACAGCATGGCGAGGCAATCTCAAGCATTTCCTTCCAGCTCACACTGCTTTGCTCCGTGAAAGGACAGAATTGCCAAGCGTCCCACAGAGAGCTCGCTGTGGCTCAGTGTCGTACCACGCAGACCACAGTAATAATGAAACGAAAGAACCACTTTCCACCGTCATGCTCTGATTGAGAAATCAATATAATTCATCCCCAATAGAGCGCTCTAATTAATGCGATCTCATTTTACCTTGTGCAAACTCAGGCAGGTGGTCAAACTGAAGCTGATGTTTTATGCAACAGGTGCTGAGTCGAAGCACAGGGCTGTGAGGGGAATTGGGGGCACGATGCGGTGAGAGTCCAGCGCAAACTCTGGAATGGTAACAGCCATTCAGTGATGGAGGCACCTTGGAAGCTGCTGAGATCAGTTACTAGAGACTCCCAAAGAAACAGTGGCTTTAACTGTGGACAGGTATAATGAGACTTAAGAAAGAGACAGGTGGCCATCCAATGTCCAGATTTACATTTAGACGTAGGTGGGATTGAATACTGACTTCCTCCATTTAAAACTGCCTCCTCTCACTTACCCTCAGTTTCCCCCAACTATAGAATGAAGACATTGGGATGAAGAGCTTCTTGTTCATATCCACTGTTAGAATTCCCCAATTCTGCAGCTCGGCGTGAGAAGCTGGGGTTCATATTCCTTTCCACATTATCTCACCTCATAAAATCAATCCATTCCAGGAATTTTACCAAGGGCTAATCTGCATGACAATCATTCTGAGCCAGCCAGCATTTGCCTGGACCCAGTTCTTTTGGCCAGGGAAAGGAGGTAGAACCTCCACCATCTGTCCTTTCACACGATGGGCTCGAGTTTTGAATGGTTGCCTAGAATAAATTTAATTAGGAAAGTATGCCTATTGGGGGAAATCACAAACCACATCGTAAGACCTGAAAACACAAAGAGAGTCTTGAACAATTTGCTTTCCTTTACAGTTCCGAAGAAGCTGAATGCCTGGACTTCTCTTTCTCTTTCCAAGAGTACCACAACTTTCTTCATGGGTTATAACCACAAAGTTCAAACGTCAGGTTGGGAAGTTGCCTAGTGGGTAAAGGCACTTGTAACCAAGCCTAAGAGACTTCAGTTTGATCCTCAGAACCCACTAGGTCAAGGAAGGAACAGACACTGGCACATGCATGATCTTTGATTTGCACATGCATGCTATGGTACCTGTGGATGAAGAATAAAATGAATAACGACAATTCTTAAGTGTTAAGAATCATTGTTCACACCTATTCCCAGTTTTTCTTCTGCTCCTACCCCAGTGCAGCTCTCTTCCTATTTGCCCCTGTCCTATGATAACTTTTTAAATTTTCTATTTTATGTTCTTTCAAATATACTTCACTTTTTAGAGTCTTTAAGGAATGTTTGCTTGTTTGCTTTGCTGACTTGTACCTATTTTTTTTTTTTTGGTAACAAAATCAATTTGATTTGGCTTGAGGGAAGACAGGACTCTGTAGCTATATTTTCTCAGTTTGGGACTGGAGCTCAGGACCACTGTTGATCACGTCATTCATGCAGCAGGGCTATGTCTCAGAGCCAAGTGTGTTACAGGCATCGGGGATAGCAGGCTAGAATGACAGCACTGTATTTTACTGAAAGTATATTTTTGTGGAAACTTCTAGAGATTGAAGCCTGTGCTTATGTATTTTTCTACTTCTAGAACCTGGCAAACTACCTGGAATAACACTGTATATCACCAAGTGGTTGATGAGGGGAGGAATAAAATATTCGAGGTCACATGATGATAAAAACAATATGTGCATCTTCATGCGACATTATGAGTTTTCCATGCATTTTTACACAGATATTTCCATTCAATCTGTACTGCAAGCCAGCATGCAGACACATAACACCAGTTTTCAGAGCCTAGAGAAATTACATGAGTAATTTTTTTCTGCTGGCAGTCTAGGGAGGGCTTTAAACCCAGGCATGCCTGCTCTTTATACACATTACCACGATATGTGGCCTCATTTTTAATGTGAGGTGAAGGAAAATACCAAGACAGTGATGATGGTAAGTCTATGCATATATATATAGTGCATGTAAGTCAGTGTGTCATGTATATGCATGTGCATATCCCCTTTGCACACAGGTACACATATGTGGATATAGGATCGTGTATGTATGTGTGTGTAAGTCAGAAACCAACACTAGGCATTTTCCTTGACATTCTCTACACAGGTAGGGCCTTCTCCCTCTCCTTAAAGGTAACCCATCTGACACCCAGTTTGTCCCGTGGATTCCTGCTGAGTCCTGGGGAGGGTCTACCATGCTCATCTAGTCTTTGATCCAGATGCTGGGGGCGGCAACTCTAGTCCTCACACTTGCATGGCAAGCTCTTTATCCATGGAACCATCTCTCCAACTCCAGGAAGTTATACTTTTACTTTTCTCTTTGAATTGTCACTCATTCCCAAGTGACAAAAATATACTTTAAAGGCAGTTTATTTTATTTTTTTTTAGTTTTTAAGTTTTTGACTATGGTTCTCAATTTGTCAAGAATATGAAACTTTAAGATTTGTAGATTTGGACTTTTTTTTGTCAAAATCCATCAATTTTGATGGATTCTTGAAGGGAAAAGTTAGAGTAAAACCTATAGTGCATGAAACAGACTGACACAAAGGATGCTGAGCTAGGTGCAGCCCCACACTCCCTCTAGATGCTTCTGGGTCAGAGTTATCAATGACAGCGGACGGAATCAGTTAGGGCCACTCAGTGGCAAGGGAAATATTCATCAGTGAGCATTCCACAGAGCCCAGTCTACATTCTTCAGGAACATTCACTGGGCTATTACCAAGAATGCTAATGCTCTCAATTACACCTAAATTAAGATAAAGCAGTAACCTAGTTACTGTAAAAGTGGTTTTATTTATAGACAGCAATTTAATCTTTAATATGCGACCGCCATCTGTAAAACTACTTAGCCCATCTATCCCATTTATGTCTTTATTATCCTCTTGTAAAAACACATGAAGCATTCTTGGTTAGAGATGTGAAATGAGTTCTTTCTCTAACACTTCTTTTAAGCTTAGCAATGTTGATGTAATTACACTGGATAGATACATTTTCCTGCTGAATGATCTTCATCCATTATATTCTGTAATGAAATTAACCACAATATCCCCAGAAAGGAAAAGGAAGTATTTATGATCATTGAAGAGACAAACAGGATCTTTTCTCTTTCCCCCATAAGAGAAATATTAGTTAGGGTAGAAAAAAGATATGAAGACAGGGAAGGAGAGCGAGTCTTCTGTATTTACATGTCGACTTTTTCAAGTAAATCATTTTGACAAAACAAGCAAGCCTTTCATACCCCCATCCAGTTGAGGGCCTCCAACACGCATTTCCGGAGGTCCAGCTCTATGACTAAAACCTGTCCTCAGAGTCAAGACACATCTAGATGTCTCACTGGTTTTCACCTTACCATCTCAACTGGCAGCTTGTCTATTCTTCAAGTTGCCTTTGGACATGATATTTTGTCCAATGATTCCCTGGTGAAAACCTTTCAGAGACATTGGCTAATTTATTGTGGTAAAATGAATTTTATCAGTAATTTAACTGTGTATTCTATCAAGAGTCTGTGAAATTATTAATACCATCTATAATGGTAGTCTAAATTTTGAACGTGTTATATTATCTCCGCCCTAAAAAGGTCCATTCCCTCTGTTGCTCCATCACACCTATTTCTTTCAAAACCACCATCAAAACTTAAGATCTTTTCACTTTCTTCTTTATCATCTCCTCCATCAGAATGTATACTCTGTGATGACAGTGTGGTACTTTGAGTGAGAAATGTCCCCCACAGGCTCATATCTTTGAACGCTTGATTCCAGGTTCATGGAGTTGTTTGGGGAGGTCATGGGTTCTCTAGCAGGCAGAGCATCACTGAAAGAGGTATGTCACTGTGAGCAAGTGTTGAGAGTTTCTAGCCCTAACTGACTTTAGTTAACTCTCTGCTTTCCACTCATGGACGAAGATGAGATTGCTCAGCTTCTAGCTCTGGCCACCTGCTGTCATGCCTGTCACACAATTATTAATGACTCTCTTTCTGGACCCGTAAGCCCAAGGAAAGATTTTTTTTTCCTTAAGTTGCCTTTGTTCGTGGTATTTTGTTACAGCAACAAAACATACTAATTTCCTGTCTTGCTTTGAGTCTTTATCCCCCAGTACATCGGCTGGAATTCAATATAAAGTTGAGTGATTAAAATATCTTAGTAATTAGGTGAATGAAGCTCAGAGCATTTTTAAAGAGAACACAGAGAGTTTTTACATATATGAGCATCTAAAAGGGAAATTATTGTGCTATGGCATAAATGATAGCTACAAGGATGGGTTGTGAAGTTAGGAAATGGTTACAGAATAAAGGAAAGAGGAGGGAGTTAGTCATAGAACTGCCTGCACGCCACAGATCGAAACATATTCTTGTTCCTTTCAGTCGTATCCATGGCTTGCTCATGTCCGTGAGAAAGTGAGATAATTGTCAAGTCACTAGAATACTGATGTCACTTCAAATCTTTTCACTTCGTGGTTGAGAAAAGTGACTTCTAGACTTGATGGGTACGGGAGTGACCCAAAGAAAGAGAAGGTGGAGCTGAGGCGCCGTGAGGATAAGCAGTCTTTTCAAAGCCACCTCTCATAGACTCCTGAGGTTAGGACTACTTTGGGAGACTTTTAAACCCAAATACCCCCATACCATTTAATATGAATATATTTCATCAGTTCAGAGAACACAGAGAAACAACATACAACTTTCTTACATATTGAAAACAATCCTGCTGCCCCATGATGAAATAAGTCTACTGTTTCACTCTCTGTGCACCCTGTTAAGCTGTTATTGTCACCCAAGAAAATAGATCACCATTTGAGGCCCCAGTGCACTGTTGGTCGTAAGTGCTTTCTGTTCTCCAGCAATGGCTTGCTACATCTCCATATGGAAGAAAAGTTGATCTTGTAGTCCAGCAGCTCACAGGACAGTAGACTCATTTAAACATTCGTTCCATCCAAATCAACTATGCCTGTACCTGGTACTGGGAACCCAAACCCCTGAACCATTTGTGGCAACCAGGGAGTACCTGAAGTTAATCCCCAAAGTCTGACAGCATGATCCTCATAAGTTAGAGAGCTGAAATAGAGAAGTAACATCGGCTGGATATCACTCACATCTCTAGAGAAAATTACCCTACACTACTCCAGGTGACCAACAGACACAGAACTGCATCTTAATGGTGGATTTTGATTGAAAAGACATACAGACTTATCTAGGCAGTCATCTTTCAATTAGTCACACTAAAAAGAGAAGAATCGCTTAGATAATACAGAACCATTCAATGTGGAGATGATTATATATTTCTAACTCTTTACTATATGCACTGATTAGTAAAGAATAAGGTGGTAATTATTAATAACACTGATGATGATAACATTTTCCAGGCGTGCACCATGTACCATGTGCTTTATTAATGAGATGTCTTCATGAAGGAGATAATCATTGCCTTTACAGAATAAGAAACTGTGAGACTTTCAGTAACTCACTCCAGGACATACCATTTGCCAGAGACGCTAGGTTTAAACTAAGGTCTGTTTTCTTTCAAAGCCATGCCTGTGACCAGTGTGCTATACTTTATAAATGTGTGCTCTCAATGTTCTCTGAGGTGCTCAGACAGGTCAGCTTTCAATAAATTGCTCAAGGCCATTCTCACCTAAATTTTTCTTGGCCAATCTATCACAGGTCCTGAAAACACTGGATTGATAACAAAAGGACAAAAACTAATGGGAATAATCTCAATAAAATTTATTTTAGACAAATTAAAAACAGTTATGCTGTAAAGGATGCCATCTGGGGCTAGAGACATGGCTCCGAGGTTAAAAGCACTTGTTGTTACTCCAGAACACACAAGTGCCCAGCACTCACATGGTGGCTCACAACCATCTGTAACTCTTATTCTGGGGTCTCTAATATTCTCTGCTGCCTGCTTCAGCGCTAGGCTCATACACAGTATACTGATAGAGTCCAGCAAAATAGCTATATGAATAAGAACTAAAAATGAATAAATATTTAAAGGGGATCATCATGAATTGTAAAGAAGCTGTATATAGCAGCACATGCTTATCATCTCAGTACCTGGTGGCAGATGAGTTGAGGCCAGCAATTGCTGCTTATCAAGACCCAGGATTAAAGCAATGTAGAAACACAACCCAAAGAATGGGGGCAAATATTTGCAACTACATATCTCATATAGAGCTCATGTCTAGAATATATAAATAACTCCTGAAACTTGAAAAACATTTTAAAGGGCATATATTCAAAGGTAACATACAGAACATGAAATGGTGCCCCGATCATTACAGATATGCAGAACAAAACTAAAAGACTATAACATGTTATAGCCAATAGGGAAGACAATGATGATCATGATGATGACAGTGATAAACTGTAAGTGAGTGCCGCTAGTGAGAGTGTAAACCAATCAGAACTCTCTTAAGACTCTGGAGTGAAAGCAAAACAGTACTGGACAAATAGCAGGTTGGCAGTTCCTCATTAAGTTAAATAAAGAGAAACTCCATGCCTCAACATAAAGTAGTGAAGGTATTTGTCTGCATGAAAATCTACACACAAACTTTCACATCAGCATTATTCATAGTAGTCTCAAAATAAGAACTGAAATATACATCAATGACAAACTTGGCTTCATTCATACAAAGGGATAGTAATGAGCCATAAGAGGGGATTTTGTTTAGATGGACGAATCATTATGACAACTTAAAGAAGCCAGGCTCCACAAAGGAGTTACAGACTACGTGATTCCAACTACCTGAGTCATTTGGAATGTGTAAATCAATGAGGCATGGATGCACATGGTATTTGCCGGTGGCTGATGGGTAGAAGAAGAGATTTTTCTTGGTGGACATGAAGTTTCCTTTAGAGCTAAAAATGCTTTGGAGTTTGATATGGCAGTCAGACTGCTAGCAGGTAAAAATGTAAAATAAGGCACCCACATCAAGTGGACCAAGTGCAGCATCATGCACAAGGCATTCTCTCCTCTATCAACACTTTAGCGGGCTAGATTTTAGTAGTATATGGCAAAGTATTTTAAAAATAAGGACATGGAAGGCTCATGCCTTCTCATCTCAATGTGGTGAATACTAGTTATTATGTCTGGTCAAATGTTTGATTCCATTTGCGCACAAACCCATACAGGGTATATCTGTCAAAGAAACATTTTAGAAAGAGCAAAATTTATGTTTGATTCCATTGTCAGTTTGACAGAATCTACAGGAATCAGAAAATGGAAACTTTAGATAGGTTTGTGAGGGATTAACTATATTATGTTTATTGATATGGGGAGAACCACTCACTGTGGCTGATACCATTTCCTGGATGAGATTCTGAACTGTATAGATGGAGAAAGGAAGCTAAGCACACGCATACCACTCATGCTCTCTGATCTGGACTGTGGATTATGATGTAATGAATTGGTTCAACTTGTTTCTGTCTCGATTTCCTCATGGTGATATATCTTGAACTGTCAGCTAAAATGAGCCCTTTCTCCCATCAGTTGCATTAGTCAGGGTATTTTGTCACAGGAAAAATAAAACAAATGAAGTCAGGAATGATTTTGTTAAATAACAGTCACATGGATCTTATGGGGTGATGATGATGATAATGGTGTTAATTATAGTGGTGATAATGATAATAGATGGGGAAATTTTACCCTCAGGCCTGAATGTGTAGCTCACAATTACAGTGCTAGTTTAGTATATATGAGGTCATGAGTTATATTCTCAGCAAATAAATATCATCATCATCATCATCATCATTGAGACTGGAAAGATGTCTCAGGGGTTAAGACCATTTGCTACTCTTGCAGAAGGCCCAGATTTGGTTACAAACACCCACATGTTGCTTAACAACTGTCTATAACTCCTGTTTCAGGGGATCTGATACCCTTTTCTTGTCTCCACAGTCACTGCATGTATGTGATGCAAAGATGTACATATAGGGAAAACAGTCATACATAGAAACCTTGTTTCTGAAAAAAAAATGACTGAGAAACACTTTCTTAGAAATGTAGAAGAAGAAAAAGAAAAAGAAAAAAGAGAAGGAGAAAGATGAGAAGGAGGGGGAGGAATAGGAGGAGAAAGAGAAGGAGAACGAGAAGGAGGAGGAGGAAGAGGAAGAAGAGGAAGAAGGAGGAGGAGGAAGAGGAAGGAGAGGAGAGGAAGAGGAGGGGGAGGAAGAGGAGGAAGAGAAGGAGGAAGAAGAAGAAGGAGAAAAAGGAAGAAGAAGAAGAAGAAGAAGAAGAAGGAGGAGGAGGAGGAGGAGGAGGAGGAGAAGAAGAAGAAGAAGAAGAAGAAGAAGAAGAAGAAGAAGAAGAAGAAGAAGAAGAAGAAGAAGAAGAAGAAGAAGAAGAAGAAGAAGAAGAAGAAGAAGAAGAAGAAGAAGAAGAAGAAGAAGAAGAAGAAGAAGAAGAAGATTTGGGTACTATTAAGACATGAGTAAGTTTGTACAAGAAGGATATTTATTTATTATTTATTTTAGGTAAATAGCATTTGTTTACCACCCAGATAAATATCGGGGTGTCACACAATGATGCAGAGAACGAGTTCCTTAGTAGGAACTCGGATTGCTTGCTGGATTGCTTGCTACATGACACCAAGCAACTGACAGCCACTTTCAAACTTTGTTTCCTTAAATGGAGCCAGACTAGAGTGTGCTGGAGAGAGCACGTCTCTTGTGTGTTAAATAGGACTGTCACTCTAAAGTACTTGGCACAGTCCTAGGAGAATGTGATCCCTCTACAATGACTGGATGCCATTCCTTGCTTTTGCAGCCTAAGAAAAAAGCCCACAGGTTAGGTATGAGCTCCCAGTTGTATCATGTTCTTCACATTTCTTGCCTGCAAGGTCCCTACGATTGTTCAAGTGGCTGAAATCACAGTCACTCCTTGAGAGTCGTTCAGAGATTTAAAAACCCTCTTCTGAGAAAGCTGAAACAGGTTTTGAGTGTATTCAATCCATGCTAAGTTGTCATAAAGCTTGTTATTACCACCACCGCAGCTGCTATTCTTACTAGACTATATGGCCATTATAGTCATAACTAAACTAGGTGGTAGAGAGCCCATAAAACTGATTAAAAATGTAGCAAATGGAGAGGAGGAAAAGGAAGGTAAATAATATCTGATAGCTAAAAAAACTCAGGTGAGTATTTGTACTGTGTAATTTTATAAACGAGAGAGGACACAGTGTGAGCTGGCACAGCTGCAGGCTTCCTGTGAGAGGGGGGAGCTAGAGTGTTGTTTCATTTCTTGCATTAGGAACATAAGCCCCTCTTTAGCTATTCATCCCTAGCTCCTGTGCATGGAAACAACCTTGTCAAAGAGATCCTTCCGATCATTACTGGACGTCCCACAGGCCACCCGTCCTGCTGAACATTGGCAACCTGGAAGCACACAAGGAAAGGAGCCAGAGTCCACCGCACAGTCTAGTAGGTTCTTGAGCTGCACCGTCTGCCAGAAAATACCAGCTCCCAGAGCAGGAGCATATGGTGAAACTGCTGGAGAGGCAGTGGGGATTTCTATGGCAGGTTATTTCTCCAAGGTTCCTTTGAGAGGCCAAGTCACAGTTTGCCTGACTGCTACACTAATTCATTTATAGCTTTCCAAACAAGCTTGATTTTCCACTGTCTCCAAATCTCACAAATACACCCTCCCAATTCCAAACCCATGCCAATATATGGATATCCTGGACTCCCAAGCCAGTGTGGGTCTGGTTCAGAGATGCGATTTCAGTCTGCCAAATACATTGTCTAGGTAGTTTCCTTAGGGACCACCCTTGGGTCTCTTCTGGGGCATGCAGGCTCCCAAAGTTCCTTTACATCAAATAGGGAATAAACAGTGGGGAACAATTGGTAGTGCTCATTCAACTAACTCATCCCACCCATATGGATGTATATGTTTGTGTGTATAAAATCTTCCTCCTCCAAAATAATAATGTAAATTGCCTGTTTTATTTTCCCCCGAATTACCAGAATTAGATAACATTAGTATAATGCCTTTATTTTTATTCAGTTTAGGACATCAGAATATTTCCTTTGAAAATGAATGAACACACTCCTTTGGGAGGTTGTGGGAAGATAAGAGAATGCAACCCAAGTAATGAGGGAGGAAGTTGTACCCCTGAGCTTGCTGTGTGCATCCTTGGTTATATAAGAGATAATTTACATATAAAAGGGTAGCATTAAAATATTTTAATTTTTTTTGTATAAGTGTGGTTTGTGTATGTGTGTGAAGGTCAGAGGTTATGTGGGATGCATTTGTCAATCATACTCCATGTTGAACCAGAGTCTCTCACTTGAACTCAGAGCTCAATAATTCAGATAATCTAGCTTGCCCTGGAGATCATCTGATTCTTCCTGCCAAGTGTTGGGATTGCAGGTGTATCATGACACCAGTTCAGCAAGGGTGCTGTGGGTCTGAATTCCAGTCCTCATGCTTGCACAGCAAGCACTTTTCCCCACAGGGTCATCTCCTAAAGTTTAATGCTAATATTTTAAAAACAAGTATTAGATATATTAAAAACAAGTATTAAAAACAAAGCAAGTACACTATCTAACCTGCTATTCCAGAAATGTAATTATTAAGATGAATCCCCCGTCATTAAAAGTTCGTTCATAGGAAAGCTTGAGGATGTAGCTTCTTTGTATGTTTAGAGATCTTGGCTCATTGTAGGCAGGTCACCATACATGATATTGGTAGAACATTGTGGTGGCATGAGTGTGTGTTGACAGTGATTGTTTACGTCATGGTGCACAGAGAGCATGAGGATGGAATGAGACATATCATTAAAAGCCATGCTCTGGTAACCTAGTTTCTGCTTCCTGGGGTTTCCCAAACCTCCCAAGATTCCACTGCTAGATAGGGACCAAGTGTTCCAGACCTGAGTCTGTGGGAGACATATCACATTCAAATCATGACACTGAATATTAGATTTGGCCACATTACTTTGATTTGAAGGAGGATATGGGGAAGAGTAGATGTTAGTTATACTTGAATCTTAATTTTAATGTTTTGAGTCATTTAGAATAATTCAGTATATATTTTATGAAGAACAAGTAAAAAGGTGCTTGAAAGTTTTCTGCACAACAAAATAAGCAGTAATTGCCCTTCACTGATTATTACACACCATTATATTCATGAGTGAATGGACAAATAGGTCAGTTCATAGAGTACTATAGAAATGTGTCTCCAACGTGTATCAATTAAAAATAAATTAATATTCTAAAAAGCCAGAAAATTCAGACATTCCCTTGAGGGTTATTATAGCAACAAAATCACAATGGAGAGAGCCTGGTGCAATGGTGATAAGATGGCATGGAGTCGGACCCCATTCATTAATATTCTCAGTATCTACAGATGCATCCCATCTCTTTCCATTTCACCAGTAGACTGGCGTCTTTTCTTAGACCCTTTAAACTTCCCAAATGGCATTGCTCTTCAACATCTGCAGCATTAGTGATAAGAACTGGGATCCTGTGCTAGGAAAACATGGGCTCCCCAAACCTGCAGAGTGTCCCTATTATGTGACTTGATGGCTGATCTTGACATGACATGGCTAAGACATATTGAGTAGTTACTATAAGCCTGTCTCTCCTTTCATTGCCTGAAAAATATGGTATTTTGAAACCTTATGATGGAGACGCATACATTTCTTTGTCCCTTGTCTGTTCTGATGAAATATGGGGCACAAAGAAGCAGTGCAGATATTTGTTTTTGCTGTTATTGTTGGAGATATGATCTCACTGCTTAGTTTGACTCTGAACTCACTATGTAGACATGATAGCTTATAACTCAGACAGCTCTATCTGCCTCTGTCTCTGAGTATTAGGATTAAAGCTGTGTGCTACTATTGCCCAGCCTTTAGTTCAGATTCTTAACTAATGGTTCAGGTGATTTTGATGTAAGTAGTGATTAGAATACTCTTTAAGAAACTGGCAGGAAGAGAGACAAGTAATCATATAAGTTACTCTCTCATTTTTCAGATAGATGTTTCACAATGCTGTCCAGGCTGGCCCAAAATCGCTGGGCTCAGTTAATCTTTCTGCTTCAGCTACCCAAGTATTCAAGATCCAAGTGAGACACCACCGTGCTTGCCTATTTTAAACCAGGGTACCAGCTGCCATGATATAGGGTGACTTGGGATGCTAGGATGTACCCTAATGCTGTCCCAACCTTGACTAGTGGGAAGGGAGAGCAGCCTAGAGTGAAGGATAGCTGAAGTGAGCTTTCAGTGATGAGCAGAATTTCATTAACTCAGAATGAGGAGAAGGGGCATTTTGGACAAAATACAGCAATGAGTAACTACTGGCAAACACAAGATTTTGCCCTTCCTACCTGAGAAGGACTGACTCAGAAGGTTGGCAGACAACACTGCTGCTGAAGTCTCTCTTTAGAAGTATTTGTGGAATTTATGAATGAATAGACAAACAGGTCAATTTTAAAAGGGCTTAGTAACCCACAAGGGTCAGCAACTTCCGATTCCAGGGACCTCTGCCATCCACGGGCCACAGAGCTTACAAAGAATGACAATTTCCCCATATCACTTGCAAAAAGGTAGCAAAGAGTAGACAAGAAAATAATTTGAGTCGTTTGTGTATGGCAAGAGCTGATAAACTCCTGGTACCCCCGGCACTCTTGAAAGTCTGATCTCTTGCCAAGCACTTGACAAATCTTATCATCCGCCATGCAGATTTTCATTTTCCTCATAATACCAGGTACAGATGGATTATATAAGATCTAGAGATAAGAGTCTCTGTCACAAATGTCTTAAGAGGTTTATGGCTTGGTAACAAGAGGGCAAAATGCCATGGAAAGAATTAATGCATGAGTGATACTTTACTGACTATATGGAGACTTTAGTATAAGACACAGATTGGACATGCCTTAAGGGATGTGGTCATGAGGAAGGGATATAGTTACTGTGCACTATTTTTTCTTAATATATTTTCATGGGCTGGAGAGATGCTCAGTGGTTCAGAGCCATACATTGCACTAGCAGAGGGCTGAATTCACATTTGTTGGCAACAACTGCCTAGTACTCAGGGTGCAGGGGATCCAGAGCTTGTGGCCACCGTGGACACCTATGCTCACTTGTAATACTCTTGCAGAAATACACATGATGAAAAGTAAAACAAATCTTAAAAAAAATAAGAATACCATGAATTACACAATCTCTAAAAGCTGTTTCTATTCTACTAGCCCATGAAATAGATTCAAAGATTAATTAATCCTCCAGGGATTAAATAAGATACGCATTTGCTTTCATTCCTTGTGCCTCCACAGATGATCTGTCCTCTACAGTGGGCAGATCGGAAGAGAAATGAGCATGCGGCACGCTTCAGTGTAATGAGGCTGCCATCTAAGAGAGCCTGGAAGTGGAAGAGTGGTTTCCTGAGGTCGAGCTAACTTGCTTGGCAGCTCTAATTCCCTCTCCTCAGTGGCGGAGCCAATTTTCTCCTCCAGCTCTCTGATACACCTTTAATGAATCCATGTTCCTTTGATTACATTAACATTTTTTGTCTAGCTAATTAGCCTGCAAAACCTATGCCAAAGCGATCTGGTAGCGTCTTCATTACTGTTCATTGGTGCATGTTTGAGACCAATCACTGTCAGCTCAATCACCTAATGATGAAGGAAACATTAAGTTTGGCTAATTTGGCTTCCCATGACCATCATTCCATCCCAGAGTCGGGCCAATCACCGCCTCAAATCGACCTGTTTGACAGTGACAGATGTTTTAATCACACACTGTCATTCATTAACAGCCATCAGCACGGCCCACCAGGTTTGCAGCAGATACCTTGATTTGGAACCAAAACTAATTAAATGCCATCTCTGTAATTACTTGATGTGGTTACCCATTCCTAAGTGGGCCAATATGACAAGGGTTAAAAAATCAAGCCTTCAGTGGGGGAGGAGGAGAAGGAGCTCCTTGCTAATGAACTATACTTCCCAGCTGCCCAGTTTTATGGGGTGTGTCTTTAAGGAGCTATCAAATACTCTGACAAAAATCATCTCAGTTTATCTCTTATAGGCAGGATGTGAAGCATCCTGCTTTCTAAATCTTGGAGGCTTTACTCAATTTCCACAGACATATAATGGTGTGCAGACATCACTGGCTTCTTCTGATCATCCATAGTAGCAGTGTTCCTGCATTAGCCACTTAGAGATCACACCTTCTTCTCTGCCTTTGTAACTTCTGCTAACAGTCTCAGAGGCAAGGGAGGGTGGTGGCCCAGGTCTAGCCATGGAGGACCTGGCTATTCCTGGTAACAGGGACTGTTCACTGTCCAGAAATGTTATGCAAGGAATCCGGTTGCAGACAATGGAACACGACTGTGGGACTCTCAAATGTAGTTTGGATACAGTGAGTACTCTCCCCAAGGTCCCGAGGAAAGTTAGTACCTGACCTGCAGTGAAAGGAGGCTAAGAAGTGATGGAACCTTTAAAGGACAAACCGAGTGCAAGTAACGCAACCTCTTCCCTTTGCTTTGATTTCCTTCTTGCCTCATGATTGTTCCTTCTCATACTCTGGCCATTGTAGTTGCACCCACAAGAGGGAATCCAGCCAAAGGGGTCTTGCTACAGATCATAAGCGGCAGTGATGTTACTGGACTTCTGACTGAAAGATTTACAGTGCAGGCATGATCCTGGCAGGTCCCACTGTCGATGGAAGACCATGGCAAGTGGAAGACAGACAGATATGCTGTGCAGGGAGAGCTTGGGTATAGTTTCTTTAGCAGGTATTGCGAGGGTATAATGGAAAGGGGGTTATGTAGGGGAAAGAGAAAGAGAGAGAAAGGACATGGAGAGAGAGAGAGAGAGAGAGAGAGAGAGAGAGAGAGAGAGAGAGAGAGAGAGAGAAAGAGAGAGAGAAGTGGTGGAAGGTAGATTGTTTTATTGAGTTATTTATTTTTCTCCTCTCCCCTCCCTTTCTCCCCCTCCCCTTCTATTCATCTCCATGATCCACATGCTCACAATTTACTTAGAAGATCTTGTCTTTTTTTTCTTTTTTTATTTATTTTTTTTATTTATTTATTTATTAAAGATTGTGTAGATTAGATCCATGTATGTGTTTCTTTTAAGGTCCTCTTTGTTGTCTGGGTTTTCTGGGGTTGTGAATTATAGGCTGGTTTTTCTTTGCTTTATGTCTAAAAGCCACTTATGAGTGAGTACCTTTTGATATTTGTCTTTCTGTGTCTGGGTTGCCTCACTCAATATGATGTTTCTAGCTCCATTCATTTGCCTACAAGTTTCAAGATGTCATTATTTTTTTCTGCTGTCTAGTACTCCATTGTGTAAAAGTACCACATTTTCCTTATCCATTCTTTGGTCGAGGGGCATTTAGGTTGTTTCCACGTTCTGGCTATGTCAAACAATGCTGCTATGAACATAGTTGAGCACATGTCCTTGTGGTATGATTGAGCATCCTTTCATTGGAGATATGCCCCAAAGTGGTATTGCTGGATCTTGAAGTAGGTTGTTTCTTAATTTACTGAAAAATCGCCATACTGATATTAAAGGGGGCTGTATCAGTTTGCCCTCCCACCAGCAATGGAGGAATGTTCCCCTTACCCCACATCCTCTCCAGCATAAGTTGTCATCAGAGTTTTTCATCTTGGCCATTATTACAGGTATAAGGTAGAATCTCAGAGTTGTTTTGATTTGCATTTCTCTGACGGCTAGGGATGCTGAGCATTTCCTTAAGTGTCTTTCAGCCATTTTAGATTCCTTTGTTAAGAGTTCTCTGTTTTTGTCTGTACCTCATTTTTACTGGATTATTTGTTCTTTTGATGACCAATTTGTTGAGTTCTTTGTATATTTTGGAGAACAGCCCTGTCAGATGAGGGGTTGGTGAAGATCTTTTCCCATTCTGTAGGCTGCTGTTTTGTCTTGCTGCACATATCTTTTGCTTTACAGAAGATTCTCAGTTTTAGGAGGTCCCATTTATTAATTGTTTCTCTCAGTGTCTGTGCTGCTGGGACCTTCCCCCAAACTTTTAAGTTAAACAAACCCCATCTTGATAAAGGCCCATCATTGTGTGTTTTATAATAGTCATGTGAAGTGATTGACTATGCTTAGTTTCTCTCCTTTGTCATTTCACATTCTATGACAATAAGGTCAATGAAGTTATATTCTTCTCAGAACCATAATAGGGGATATTTTGTGGGAGGGGCTTGTATGAAGGGAAAGGTCTGGATCGCACATAGAAGAAAACCAATTTAGGCTTACACTGTTAGCATTCTCATAAAGTTTCATGCAATGAAAGGCTGGCTCCCAGAATCTTCATTTTCCAGGGATAAAACACACAGGAACTGAAGTACCAGGAACTGACAGTGAGTCCTCTGTCAACGTCTCTCATTATTTTTATACTTTTTTGTCCTTATTAATCTCCAAAACAATTATATGAAGCTGTAAGTAGGAGCTGGTAGCCTCCTATCGACAGAAGAAGAATGACCCTCAAATAGATAGGGACTGATTATTGTAGATGACTATCAAAGAGGCTTAGCCAACACTGTGGCATCTGATGGTTGTTTTACCAAACCTAGTTCACCGGGGTCACTCCTAGAGCAATGCTTTGGGTGGCAGGAAAACACGTGGCTATGCCATTGCTGTTTTCACTTCTCTGTCCCTGCTTTACTAGACAGATGACACTGAGCATCTGTTAACACCAGTGTCTTTCTGAGGGGTGCATTGTATAGCGTGCTCCCTGCACGAAGTGGATCTTCCATGTCAGTAAAGAAATAATTATTATTCTAATATTACATTTCCTTTAATATTTATATGCACATGCATATACTTATAGTGCTGCACATGCTAAACAAATGCTCTGTCATCAAGTCATACCCTTCCCCACACAGCTGTAAAGCTTTGTGGAACAGAGTCTGGCTAAATTACTAAGGCCTTGTTGGCTTTGAACTGCTTTTGTATCTCATTTTGGACATTTAACTCCCCATTATCCTCCTTCAGCTTCCAGGACTATAAGCTTATACCACCAGGTCCAGTTAAGATAGCTAGATAGTTAGCTAAATAACTAACTAGATGACAGATAGATAGATAGAAAGATAATACATAAACAGATAGGTAGATATATCAATACACACACACATATGCACATATCACTTTTCTTTGTGGTTCAAAATACCTATCATATAAGCCATTTAAGAAAAATGTCCTTTGCTTTGAAGTACAGGAGCAGCCGCATGCTACACTTATGTCAATTGGGTCCCCTAAGGTTTTTCCCAGACACTGCTTCTAAAAATTATAAAATGACAGGTCAAGTTATTTTCAGCCAGAAAAGTTGAGATTATCAGAGAGTGTATGTCTAATTACTGGGGAGGAGCTGGAGTTGAGATTCACTGCAGAGGAGGTGTCAAGATGAAAGCAATTCTATAAAATCATCTTCTAGGAAGTCTGGCAACATCCTGGCTCCCTTTCTTCTGAGCTCTGAAATCAGGAGTGCCTTACCTAACCTCTCGGAGCTCTGCTCTCCTCATTTGAAATAAGATTATTATCTGCTCTTGCGTACACCGAAAAAGAAAAAATTAAAACTCAACTTGGAGAAAACACTGTGCATGAGGCCTTGATTGACAGCTGTTCCTTGAGAACTTCCTTATCAAGCCAGACTCTGTGAAGCTCAGGAACTTGGCAGGTTAGGAAGCACCTGCTATAGTGAGAGCTGCTGAGAACGGTCATTCTACTGTGTGCACAAATAATGGCTTTTATTGCTAAATGTCTATTTTCCTTCTAGAAGTCTCCAAGTTTGATATGCCTCAGGCATACCCTGCCAAGATGACCATAGATGCTAGGACCAAGTTCTTCCTGAGCAATATTTCATAGGTAACACTACTCCTTCTAGTTGGGAAAATGAAGTACATCTGTGTGACTTCCCTGGGAGAAGACTGAATTCATGCATTTGATTCCCCGTGTATCTTTTTTATTAAAACATCAAGTAAGGTTACCTGCAGCATCCTGTGGGTCATTTTCTTATATGTCTGAACCTAAATCTGGTCTTTGAAACTTAAAACACGCAATGTAGTGTTTAGCTTGTAAAGATGTGTGTATGCAGGAGAGATCTACATACTGTTGTACACCATCTTGGCATACTGATGTGGTGGATGAGCAGACTTCCAAGAAATGGTGGTTTTGATGCCGCAGTAATGTTTTCCTATTTGTTTCTGAGAGCAATGTGAGAACAGTAGTTGTCTAAATGCATCTTCACACACTTGTATTGTTAGAGCCCATGAATGAGGAGATTCTCAGTAGCTCTATCTTGCTATGGAGAACTAGAGAATACAAAGGTGTGATGATTCCAAGTGTGTGTGAGCTTGCAGAATTAGGCTCCGTGAAGAATTAGAAAACATCACATATAGCGTAGTGTCAAAGTTGCAGATTAAGGGTAGGCACAAACAAAACACTACATATTTTAGAAGATAACATGAAAATACTCAAAATTCTATGCAATGTTTTTTCCTCTACTCAGGGGGAGGGTGATGGAAATGAAACATGGGAATAAAAGATATGTATTTCATTCTTAAGACTGGAGGCAGGACAGGAGATGACTTAGCAAGTAAAGATACAAGCCTAAAGATCTGAGTTTGATCCCCGAACCTAGAGAAACAGCTCCTGTAAACTTCTTTCTGCCTGCACATCGACACCATGGCATGTGACCCCCTACCACTCAAATAAGTACAATAAACTATCTTTAAATATCTTGAAATAAGACTACAGGGGTTGGTGATGTACCCCAGTTAATAGAGTATTTGCTTAGCATGCACAAGGTTCTGGATTTAATCCCCAGCATTGTATAAAAACTTAAATCTCTACTTAGGGCATAGAGGCAAAAGGATCAGAAGTTTCAGGTCATTTTCAAATAAGACAGTTGGATACCCATCTCAGAATACATGAGACCCTGTCTGGAAAGAGGAAGAACAGAGAGAGAGAGGGGAAAAAAGAAAGAGAAAGAGGGAGGGATAACAGATCATTTCCAGTCTCAAAAAATGTAATGAATACAATTGTATATTTTTCTCCACTTTCTAAGCTCAAGAGGCAAAACAACCCTTTTTCATGTTGCTACTACCTTGTGCTGGTCACGAACGAGTGAATTTTTATTAAGCATCTAATATAACAGGTCCCTAATTGTCACATATTACTTTACTTAATTCTTCCTTCGATTCCATAAAGCATGCACTATTCATATCTTTACCTTGGCAATGAAAAACAGGCACGGAATATCAAGACAACTTGCCAAGATTACAGTCTATGAACTTTGTGAAGAGTGAGAGCAAGAATGGAGAGGCTGTTTTTCTGCTTCCTCTTTAGCATCCTCCCTGTGTGTTGGGCTGTGATTTCACCTTAAAGTCTACAACGTTCCAAAGGGAGATGAAATAAAAGATGTGGGACCAACCCAAGGTGGGGGACATCAGCAGACACATTCTCTCTGTCAGTTTACTATCTATATAGCTTGTGTTTTTAAGATGCTTGGTAGAATGGTGCCTCAAGTACTTTTGCTAAGACTAAACTCCTGCTTGGCGTTTCATGGCCAAGCAAATCACCAGCTCATGCGTGAATATCGCAGAACGACCCCAGAATTCATGGTTTACAGATTTCTTGGCCTCATTTTTATTGTAACTTCCTTCCCATTCTCTCAGTAACCTACCAAAGGAAATACAAACTGCACTTGACATGGCTGGCTCTGGAATGGGAGAAGGGGATGATTTGGTAGTCTGGGAATGGCAAAGTCTAAAGGCATGTCTAGTTGCAGAACTGCCCATGTAGTATACTACTGCCATCCAGCGTGACAGAGGCCAGTCATGCTACTGGACTTCCTTCCCAGGTGCAGAACCTTCCCTACAACAGAGTCAACCTCCATCCAAATGTCAACAGCCTTGTCTCTGCGAAATCCACACCAATGAAGTTGCATACTATGGTACTCCTGAGTTGGGAGATTTGAGGCCATAGTCTACTTCCTTGGAAATGCCTATCAAGCATCTGGTTACATTGCCTTACTTTCAAAAACCTCTTGTTTCAAGCATAGATTTCTGTAAAAGCTGCTGAGATGCCCAGGTCAGTTACATATAATGAAAACCAATAGGATTATGTTGATAGACACCTGTCTGAAAGTGGGCTTTCCTTTAAAGCTTGAGCCTGGGGAATGGGAGACAAAAGGAAAGGGGATGGGGAGGAAACTCTCAGTAGGTCATCCTGATGTGACAGGAGATGGGTTAAAGCCACTATTTGGGGAGTCAACTGTGGCATCGTTTTGAACACTGTTTCCACCTTACACAACTTCTTTTTTTAACTTAGCCTCCTGTGCTCAGCAAATATTTCCCCCAAGTGAGCAGTTCTAAGCCCTCAAAAAGCAATTGGAATGGGAAAAAGAGGCTCAATGATAAGATCAAGATATGAACTATCAACCCCGGCTCCCGGGTGATAAGTTTAGCTTCCTGACCTTCCTCAGAAACCACATTAGTAGAGTGCTGATGGAACAGTTTGAGCCTGTGGGTGGGTGGTGTACATTTCCAAAAGTACTCAGGGACTTGGGGGCCCAGCGTAATACGAGGCTGTACTTATCTTTGCAATTTCATGAGGTCACACGCTGTCATTTCATGGGGATCCCGAGTGCCAGACCTGTTAAAGACTCGCTGATCGGGTATTAGGACTTATCTTTAAACCACAGCTTAATCAGAAACCATTCCAATGGCAAGAAAGGTAGCAGGAGGAGGAATTTTCCCAGCCTTTGTAAGTAGCAGCTACGATTGTTGAAACGGGGCCTCTCCAGGTTCTCACGGAGATGCTCAAGTACTACTAAGGGATCTCCTTTACTGAAGGACCGTTTTGCAATTCAGATTCTACAGCTGTTGAGATGTGACCTGTCTGCTCTTCCAGTCCCTTACTCTCCTCCTCTCAAGTTGTGCTCTTTGTGTTCCAGCTCCACTTCAGAGACTCTTGGGCCACCCTGAGGAGGACAGAACAGTGAGAGTAGAGAGTCTCAAGTGTGGCTGGATTGCTTCATTCTAGAGAAACTTCTGACCTAAGTCTGCCAAAGTCATTCCCCCTTGTAAAGAACACTGTGGTAGTGGCAGAATAACACAGAGGTGACCCAGTCCTGGAGATGAGAGCCCAGTATCAAGGACAATGCAACAAAAGGGGAAAATGTGTTCATTACAACTTCCAGTAATACACTTCAAAATAGGCTGTGCACATGTGTGTCAAGTCTGTACATATGTATACGAGTATGTTGTGTTAGTATGTACTGTGTGCTGTGTGTGTGTATACATACATATGTGTGTGTGTGTGTATATCCTTTATCAAAAATGTTTAAGAGCACAATAATTTTCATGTTATGTTTTTTCAGGGAGTAAGTATATCTGCATATGAACTAAGATATCTGGGGGTGGCATCCCCCATTTTTATAACAGTAAAAGTACCTTTTTATAACAATTTTCAATTTTTTTTTTTTTTGCTAGCCAGGCCCACACAATTTTGTAAAGTTTCCTCAGTTTCATTGACTTTGACAGTTCCTGTAACCATGGTGATTTGGTTCTTGGAAATAACATCACATGTTTCTCCAGATTTTTGACTCCTGTGCTCTAGGGACCTCCAGTAATGGCCAGCCCTGGAGAGATGTTCCATGGCCACTTAACGTACTTTAACTGACTATTCCCAGCTTACCCCTAGCAATGATCAAGTGTGGGCCAGAAAAGAAACTTTTCAATCTCTTGCCCCACTCCTGCCCCATTTCTGCCATGTAATTACCAAAGTTCATAAGCAGACTATACTCTGATTCTCACAGTGACACCATCCCCACACTCCACACCCTGCTCCTGCTTCCTCTGCTAATACCTGCACCATCTTAAGTCAATTATTCTCCTGTCTGCCTTTCCTTCTTGCTGACCTGGAGGATCCATGTAAGTTTGGACACTTCTGGTCTATGCAGTGAGTACGAGGACAGGTGAGGTTACACTGTAGATGCTATCTCAAAACATCAGATAACAACAATGTTAAAACTTATTTGTTATATAATCTGTATCTATGGTCCCCAAATCACATATTATTAAACCACAGATACTTTATGGGTTTTGAGAAAGGTAGTCTGTATACTGGACACATGCGTTGATTAGGCAGAAGATCTTTAAACCGCATGAATGTGAGAAAAGCAGTAATTGTAAACTAGAAGCAGAAACATAATGAAGGCGAGGAGCTTTCCTCCAAGAATCTCGGATGAGCAAGTGTTTGATGAATGCATGACAAGAAGTTTGAGTTCCTTTCATTTAAATCTTACTGGGCAGTTGACTTGCTTGACATTTAAGATACAACAATTATATTCATTAGTGTTACTCCTTGTTAGAAGATAATGAGGGAAAGACAGTTTGAATATTGATAGTTTCATTTGTACATTTCCAAGGATTTACTTAGTACCAGGTACATACTAGAAGGTCAATGAATACTAAAGTATGGATAAAAGAAGTTTTATAAAATTAACAATAGGGCTCTGGTCAGATGAAGAGACCAGCACCAATTTGAGAGCTGAAAATTTACCCAAAGATGTAGACTTTAAAGATGTGGTGTCAGAACGAAAACCCAGGCTGTGTAAGTGTTGTTATTTTTCTTAGAAGCCCCAAAAGATCTGTAACCCCAATAACGATGATGCTTTAAATAAATTCACTTAGTAGAAAATCCCCGAACACACTGTGCAATTGAGGCTGGGTTATTGCCCTCATAACAGTGTAAAGGGTATGAGAGAAACTAGGCCATTTTCATTCTACACCCTTGTGCACACTTTCTGTGTGCCTTTTCATAACAGTTTCATGTAGAGGATCCCATTGAGACAATCTGGAGTTTATATATATATACATATATATATTCATTCAGGATGTGCTGAAGTAAGCATTTGATTTAGGAGAAATAACAGGTTTAAAAGAAAGACACCAGGAAACTTAATCATTATAGACATCATAGGCAGTTATTGGCAGACATTTGATTGAGCTGGATTCAAAGCCCCACTTTCAAACCTAAAACTCACAAGCGTCTGTTTACTACATCTGAATCATAACCATTCTGAAGCATGAAGTACCAACAGATAGGTCCTTCAGAACCATAGCATTCCAAATGGTTCTTCATCTTGTCAACACCACTGGAAAATCAACGTAATTCTTGCGTGGGGGCTGGGGTTGGGCACTCACTGCTAATGATAGTAACTATAGCTTGAAGCTAATTGTCATGACAATTAGACACGGATGGGTCTTTTTATGAAGCTGTGACTGGAATAATGCATGGGTCCTCAATGGTAAAAACCCCAACAGGGTTTCCCAAGCGTACAGAAAAGAAGCCAAGAAGTACCTTTAAAGAGTAGAGATTAAAATTGGAATGCAGATTCAGTTGAGTTGGATATTTATGCAAATTGCATAAAAGTATCAGGTAAATAAATTCATAGCCCTGTGACAGGCACACAAAATCAGCATCAAACTATTCAGTCTATTGTGGAGAATTCATCCAGTGTTCTCTATGCTCTTAAATTGTATCCTTAGGAAAAAGCCTCGAATGATCAGGTTCACAGGGATTCCTCTCCTACTCGGCATGTTTCTTATGTGCTGCTCCCCCTTTGACACTATTTTATTGTATCTCTGACATGGTGCTTTTTTTCAGGGGCAACATCACAAAATAGGCATATGTTCTAGTTTGCCTCTCTTTTTCTACTATAAAACACTAAGACCAAAAGCAACCTGGGCAAGAAAGGTCTGTTTCACTTACACTACTATGTCACAATCCATCATTGAGGGAAGTCAGGGCAGGAACTCAAGGAAGGAACAAGGAGGCAGGACCTATGATGATGGGCTTGATCTCTTCCGGGCTAGTGCTAGCATGTTTTCTTATACAGTCTAGGATTATCTGACAAATGATGGTGCTACCCACAGTGGCTGGACTCTTCAGCATCAACGAGTAATCAAGACAACCACTCACAGACGTAGCTACCAGTCAATATGACTTAGAGAATTCCTCAACTGAGGTATCTCCTCTCAGACAATGCTAGTTGTGACAAGTTGGCAATTAAAGGAGAATCAAGACATCGTTTATTGAACATTTAAAGGCAGGCTAAAAACAAACTGTAAAAACGCTGCTGACAGTGGACTGAACTCACTGACATAATATATAATGCTTAGAGAAGACATGGATTTTTTTTTAAAAAAGAGAATGGTAAAATTGAAGACAAAATTTAAGTACATATCTCTGAGTCTTATTATGGACTAAGATTTGGAATGCTAAAGCGGGATTCAGAAAAGCATACAGACAGTTGTCAAGTCTTTGGGAGGGGTGGACATGTGTAGAGCCAAAACAATACACCCAAAAGCTAGGTTATGCTATGTCCTGCTCTAGAGTTATTCTGGACGAGGACAAAGAAGAAATGTTCCATCGTGTTACAGTGCAAGTATATTCCTAGGCATAGCATACACAAATGTGTGTTCACTTGGCAGCTACCACTCATAAAGGTAGAAAGGCCATTTCTGCTATGCAACCATGAGAAGGGGTCTAAGTCTTAGTCCAAAAAGATAAGTTTTAAAGGTATATTTATCTCTTATTTTACATGTTTAATTACTTTTAGCTGAATGTATATATGTGCACCACGTGAATGCAAGGCCCAGAGAGTTGCGAAGAGGGCATCTGATTCTTGGGTACTAGAGTTATAGATGGTTATAACCCATCATGTGGATGCTAGAAACCAAACCCAGGTTTTCTGAGAGGGCAACAATAATGTTTAACAACTGAGAAAATCATTGTCTCTAGCCCCCTGAAAGATAATTTTAAAGTAAAAGATTAGTCTCATTGACTAACGTAGCCAGCCCCTCTACCATTTTCAGATCACTTAGAAAGCTAAAGACCACTGCATATGGTAGCTGCCAACTCCTACATCCCACTCCACATCCTGTTTTTGTTTTTTTTTTTTTGAGGTTTAGCTAGTTGCCAAGACCCCACCATCTTTTCCTGCTGGTTGCCAGAGACAGAGGGATAACTATGTCTTATGCTTTTCCCATTCTATGAATAGAATTTCAGGCCATTCTGAATGGCAATGCTACTATTTGGCAGAAGCTATCAATTTGATCCTAAAACAATGGTGGTACTGAGGGCAGCAGATAAATAAAGAACCCTCTGTATCCTCATCAATTGAACTCCACTTTGTCTGTTCTTTGTCACCTTAGGAGACCCATGATCTGAGATAGTATATGTCTGTTGATGGTCTCTCCATTTGCTCTCCTTAAGATTTATCTATCTATTGTTCTTTAAGGGATAGGTTGAGGTTATGCCTTCTGTTTTAGTCAATCCCGTGTGTGGAAAAAGAAAAACAGTGTAATAAAATATTCAGGTGCTTATGCAATTTTTTTTGGTAGTCAGGTCATGAAGGAACACATATGCGTGCATTTTGTGGGTGGTTGGGGCAATGCACCCAGCACTATGGTGGGGCCCCTCTTAACTACTAATTTTCCGTTTTCTCTTTCCAATCCCTGCTAGGATGGGCATAAGTAAATATATGATCTATGAGATCTATCAAGTATGCTGTTGAAAGTGTCTTTCCTCACACTCTAGCATCCTGGGAGGCCCTCAGAGACAGCGTTGATTTGAATTCATTCCAGGAACATCTGCTAGATGCTGCCTGCCAGCAGCAGCGTGGCACCTTGCAAATGATGCTGATGGTTCTTATACTCTGTGCAATTTCTTAATATCTGATCTATGCACCAAACTAAGTCTTTCTTCCCTCTATGGTTTAGTGAGACCACAATGTATCCAACTTACAATATTTAAGTCACACATATCCTGACAGGAGGACCAATTTCATGTCATTCGGCCTTATTTCCATAAATGTTCACATCAGAGCATCGATCGCAGGGTGGGGAGACAGAAAATCTCTAGGATCCCAATGCAAGTGATTTTTTTTTTTAGAAGAGCCTGTGCCCAAACATTTTATCTTTCTTGAATCCACTTTGATAAGAACAGGACTTAGAAACTGGCTAGGTCTTTTGTGGCACAGAACACCCAAAGCATTTGAACAGCATTTCCTTGTCGAAAGCTGGAAATACTCAGGGTCCTGCCAGTAGCCTCATCCATAGTAGAGGCCAAAATATTAGAGGACAAAACGACTTTGGTTCTGCCCTGGCCAGATGTCAAGGAAGCTAGAAGAGAGTGTAGATGTTCTGTATGTCTTCTCCCATTCTGTAGAAACCATTCCTGAGAACCTGACAGCCGCTGACACCAGGCAAAGAATCTGACTGACTAACTCATCTCCCCAACATACTCCCATCCAGAAGAACCTTATTAACTCCAGGGTGGTGACATTTGGTGCTATCTCACTCCCAAGGGAATTTGCTCTTGCTACACAGAATTATGCTTTCTTCCTTTCTCTTAATTAAAATATTTCTTTCCAAAGTTCATCTTCTATAATGCACTGATTTCATGCTTTAAACTTGAGAGGCAAGAACCAAAATGTCACTGGGTCATGGTAGCATTGGTAGCCACAGAATTCTAGAATTCAAGTCTCTCCAAGCTAAGTTCAGCAACAGCAGAGAAAGACTCCTTGCTCTCAAAGACACTCCTGCAATTTCCTCTATCAGTTCCTCCACCTGAGAAGCTGGGTGTGGAGGTTGGTCTGTACTTCTGAGCTCTTCGTGCATATGGTCTCCTTTCGTTTTCACAACTTCTATGGTAGATAGAAGCTACCTGACTGCAGTGTATGGTTCTTTGTAGGGAAAAGGATAGAAGGACCTGGCTGTTTATGAATGAATGATGAGAAAGGGTGAGTGTGAGAAAGCATGTGTCCTGGACGGATGTCTTGGCTCTAGACCAACACCAGCTCCATTTGCTTGAGTCCACAGGCTTGCGCTCATGTCTTCCCCCTCGCAGATTTACATGGAGAAGCTCTAAGTTCTATGTAACTGTACTGGGACAAGGCTCTGATGGAGAAGACTGCTGTTCAGAGTGCGGCTCTAATCCACAGTTCTGGTGCCTGGGTGCTTTTGTGACTTGGATGAGCATCAGGCTGAGGGCAATGCACAAGGCTCAAATCCTTTCCTGGACTTGATGAGGTGAGATTCATCATCCAGGCAGAAGAGGAAAGGGAAGAAAGGTAAACTGAGGTCCCAGTAAGAAAGTATTTATTTTAATGACAATGGAAGAAACTAAACTTTTACTTATTGAAAGTCCCATGTTTTCTTTGACATCCCTTTCTCCCACCTGCTAACGTTTCTACCCCAAAGACGTTCTGCTGGATTTTGAGTATCAGCTAAACACAGAAAACAAGTGCCTTTCACTTTGTCCAAATAGTCTTTGTATTTTCAAAGAGAAGTATGCATATATCTATATATCTATATCTTTAGTCTATATAGGTCCTAAATATATATATATAATCTATATATGTATATCATCTATATAGGTCTATATAGGTTCAATAGGATTGTTAGAAAGAGCACAATGTTCTTCTGTTTTCACGCAGTTTGTATTCTACTCTTTTTATAATTATGATGAATTTCCCCCAATAAACATTAAACATGCCTGTCCCCCTTTTAGCTATACAGGGCTTCAGTTTCTAAATTTATCTACTTATTCATCAACATTTTGCAAAGCTTCTATTATATTTCAAGTTCTGTGTTTTGTCCTAGGATGCTCACTAACTGGCTGCATGGTGTAGGGCTCTGCTTCCCGTCTTTGCTATATCTTGTTCTGGGGAGCCTCACAGGAGATCATCTGTGGGATGCTCATAGCCCTGGGAGGAGCTGCAGCGTCCATATGCAAACTGCTTTCCAAAAGGCTTTGGGTAAGCTGCGATGCTGCCTGTAATCCCAGGCTGCACTTCTTCCATCATGACCTTGCCAGCTTTGTGTCTCTGTTAAACTTTAAAACAATTTAAATGAGTTTTAAAGAAGTTACCTGCCTGGGTGTTTTGTCTTGGGTGTTGATTTTTTCCTATATTACAAGTTAAATTCAAGGAAACTCCTAAGTCAAATGCAGATTTAATATTATACCATATTCTTAGATTTTCTTTGAAAGAAAAAAAAACAGTTTTCAGTGTCAGGGTGTGTAAGCATAGGCAGGGGAGAACGTGCTATCAGCTCTCTTTAGAAGAAGTCCTTTCAGAAAGTATTTCTGCAACACTGCACATACTTCTAATGCAGGGTTGCTTGTCACGTTTTCATTGAATTACGCCCTCTCATTCTCCAAGGAAAATCTTCAATTACTGTTTTTACTCTTGTCCCAAACCCCAAATGTTTATCTTCAGACTTACTTGAATGCTGTAGATAATAGCCCAAGCAACAAGGCAACAACACACCTCTCTTGTCATCAATAATAATTGTGAACACTTGAAAATGCAAAACACCATATTAATGCAGTGAACTAATTACAGGGAAATTAAAATAGCAAATGGCTTACTTGAAGTTTACTTAGTATGTTTTAAGTTTTTGATCAGTTGTTACTTCTGTACAAGGCATGGGGGTTCATATTCCTCTCCTGTATTATCTTCTCGTATTCCTGTTCCTACATGTATTAGCCCCGTTATCTCCCAAACAGCACTGCTTCTCCTCCCCCATCTCTCTCTCTCTCTCTCTCTCTCTCTCTCTCTCTCTCTCTCTCTCATATGCATATATGTGTTCATGAAAGTCTTTGCTTCATATCTGTAAGCTGTTTCCAGGAAATGAGTAGGCTGTTGTCTCCATCACTTGGCCTGCCATTACAAAATGCCACAGATTGTGTGGCTTAAACAGCAGACATCATTTCCCCCACTCTGTAGTCTGGAAAGTTGAAGGTCAAAGTCTGGCAGAGTTCAGTTTCTGATGTGGGCTTGGATGAGGCTGCCTTTTCCCTGTGTCATCGTGTGATAGAGCAGAGCTCTGGGGTTTCTCTCTCTCCTTACAAGGCAAAAGCAAGAGCCCTACAGAAGGAAGTTGGAGACAAACTGTTTTCTTCTTACAGCAACACTTACAAACACCCTGTGCTTGAGCAAAACCTAAGGCAACCTTCGGATGCAGGGCTGTGCTGTGCAAGAGTTCTGGCTATGGAAATCTAAGGCTGTGGGAACCTCATCACATATAAGAGTTTGCATCCCCTGAAGCCCTGCACTAAGACTCACCTTCCTAAATGAAGCTGTCATATAACTAAAGGCAGACTTTCAATTTTTATCTAGAAAACCCCAGAGATTCAAAACATGCCCATAATTGGTGCTATTTACACCCTGTTCCTGTATAAATATAATTACTCAGAGTTGGGGCGATACCTCAATGGTACAGCGGACTTGAAAGCCCTGGCTTGCTCAGTATTCTCTCTATAGGTTCATTAGTGTGATCTTTGTTTCTGCTGCTGCCTCCAAAACATAAAATACTGCAACTTCCCTGAGGGCACAGTTGAAACAAAGCATTATTTATTTCAACCACAATAGGTACAAAATCTGATTCTCCATTAAGGTGACAACACCTGCACTGTTTTGGCAGCTTAGGAAGTCATTACTGCTTTTTGTTTATGATGCAGCACATGCTAGTGATGTCACTCCACGTTGACATCCTTTAAGCATCATGGAGATTAAATAATTTGGAGCACATCTCTCAAAATATTTCACACCATTTTCTTCTGTCTTTTATAACAAGGTCTACAAACTCTACCCTGACAGCCTGTGGTCTCCTTGGAGCATTGTTGGAGTGCAACCAACTCTCCATTTACCTATTGTGTGGTGCTGTTCTCATGTCCTAACAGCAGAGATGAGTGACAAGGGAGACCATATGTCCAAGAAAGCCCAGAACACTCACTGCTTGGACCTCAACAGAAAAAATGTGCCAGTCTTTCCTTCCTAACCTTTACCGCTGTCAATGCTATATCAAGGAAGTCCTCTCAGGATCATTTATATGACTTTATATTACTCTGATCAGAAGAATTACACAAAGGAACTTTACTGAAAATGTGTATGTTAACTTGAATCCTATAAATGGGAATTTCAAATTATTTTTCTAGGCTGAACTTATAAATTTCAATAAATACGGGAATTAAGAGGACTTTAAATGTGGAGCTTAACAGAGATGTACAAGAAACAAGAGTCAAGTGCTGAATATTACTTGTGATATTTTAGAAAGGGTTTCCCAAGACACCACATTTACTTTGAAGAAAAGAGTTGCAAAGCTCAAAATGCAGTCTTTTTGAAAGCTTCAAAACCTTCCATTAACCTAAGTTTGAATGAATTGGTTTTCAGGGTACACCGTGCCATTGGAAAGAAAGCAATCGGTGGGACTTCATCTCCAGTATTAATTTAACAGCCGAATGCTTTGCAAAGACACTTGTCTCCATTTAAAAGGAGCCCATTTCTCCAGTGTTCTAACCTCTGTCCAATGAGGAGGCTGTATGATTAGAAACCCACTTGAGAGGTGTGTTCAGGCCAGAAGAGTTAGAGTTTGCTATATATAGAGGGAAGACTCAGTGGTCAGTGAGGTGAAGACTAGTGTCTTAGTCAGGCTTTCCATTGTGAAGAGACACCGTGAATACAGCAAATCTTATGAAAGAAACATTGAATTGGTGCTGACCTACAGTTTCGGAGGTTTTAGTCCATTCTCGTCATGGTGGGGTATGGTGGTATGCAGCAGACATGGTGCTGAAGAAGGAGCTGAGAGTTCTACATCCAGATTGGTAAGCAGCAGGAAGAAAATGGAACTCTAAAACTGGCCCTCAGTAACATACTTCCTCCAATCAAACCACACCTCCTCCAACAATGCCACACCTCCTAATAGTACCACTCTCTCTGGGCCTATGGAGGCCATTTTCTTCCAAACCACCACAGCTACTGAGCAGCTGGGATAAGAAGTTCAAGGATTCACCTGTGAGATGGAATGTCTTCTCATGCCTACTGCATAGGATATTCTGTTTACTTTCTGTGTTTGAAATGTAAGATGGCTTCATAGTCTGAAGTAATATTTTAGGCTTACTCTCCTGGACTTCATGTGTGTCAAGGAGGTTTTTGGTCACCTTCTCATGGTATGGGTCTCAGCTTCAATGCCATGACTTTTCTGGGGGACTTTTCTTCAACCCCTGATCTAGACAGACTGCCTCATCCTTCATCTCCATCTCAGGCCTCACTATTTACACTCTATTTACAGCATTTATTCTTATCCATGTGCTTATTTATTTAACTCACTGGGTTATAAATGCAAGGAAAAGAATCAAGCTTGCCTGGGTCACTCTGGTACCCACCATGATGGGTACCACTTGGCATACAATAGGGAATTCATAAATACTTGCTACCCTAAGGAATTAACAGCTGAGTGATTTTATTGTATGGGCACTGAATTGGTGGACTGCCCACATTCGAATACTGGTACCCGTTATAACAAGAGAGACTGTGGTCAAAGCCACTTGGATTCTCTGGAGCACTCCTCTTTGCTCATTAGTAAGAGTCAAACAAATAGAATCCAATTCATAGAATTCCTTAGGGTTCAGATTAATTCAGTCCTGAGGCATAAAATTATCTGCCCTTACTGACCATTTATATCACTATTTATTTGTCAATTTGTCACCATGGATAGAAAAAAGGCTCACTTTGTTATTTGTATTCACAAGACCCAGAACTGCAATTTTCAGAGCACTTTGATATTCATGGTCTAATTTTGGAAATTTCATCAGCTAAAGGCCATGCTAATTATTCTGAGCAGAAATGATGATACTGAAGGCCACAGTGCTGGTGGCTCTCACCCAACTAGCACAAGGCCAAGAGAGGTACTATCCTATTCCCATTCAGTCTAACTTTACCTTATTTAGTTTTCCTAAGTATGTGTGTGCGCACAAGTATGTGTATTGTGTTGGAGACCATGACTCCAGGGCCCTCTACATACTAAGCAAATGCTCTATCACTGAGCTAAGCACACAGGCCCCTAATATCAGTTTAAACAGATAAACATCAAATACAAAGGTGGAACAAACATTTTATCAAAGTCCACGCCTGAATGCACAACTAAAATCTATTAGCTGGTTTCCCAGATGCTGTATTAAATTTTACTCTTTAGGGAACATAAAAATTTCCTAACTCGTGATAACTCAAGGTAAAGAGGAGAGATAATTTTCAGATGTTTCTTTCTCGCTGTCAGGTAGGAAATAAAAACAGTGCTAACTCACATAGCTATTTTATCGAGTTTCCTTCCTGTTTTAGAAGCATAGCAAAAACTCTTCAACTTTTAAACATGATTTCACTGTGGGACTGGGTACAGCCAAGAAATACTTGGTAAAGTCGGTGTACTTATAAAAAGATCTCTGAAGCATTTCTCTGGGTGCATGGTTGGAGACAGTCAAGCACTTTCTGGGAGCGAAGAATAAAACATAACATGGCATTTTGAGACAATGGCCATGTCAGGAGCTCTGTGTGTGCTGCCTCTGTCTCACAAGAGCCCTGATAAAGCAGGTGTTGCTCCCTCTACTCCACGGAATTGCCAACAAAGATTCTAACACTCCAAAGGTCTCAAACCATATGCCAGACTGAACCGGGATTGTTGGCATACAAAAGAGTTCCAAAGCCCTGGCATGTCTGCCTCCCAGACACCTTGTTCTTTCTCACGTACAGAGCTGTCCCTGCCTGAATCCTGCATGCCTTGGTGCGAAACATCCCTCAACAAGGTTCTGAATATGTCAGTTTATTTTCAAATCCCTACCACTCCATCAAAGCCATGCTTTTAGTTACCGCAAACAGGAAACCCTTCAAGCTTTACAGTTTGTGAGGTGATGGAGGTGGGTCTTGTATCTTATCTGTTGCTTTCATTGGTTAACTAATAAAGAAACTGCCTTGGCTCTCATAGGACAGAAAATTAGGTAGGCGGAGTAAACAGAACAGGATGCTGGGAAAGAGAAGATGAATGGGGAGTCGGCATGATGTTCCCATGTCAGGCAGACGCAGGTTAAGATCTTCCCTGGTAAGCCAGCTCGTGGGCTACCCAGAATATTAGAAATGGGTTAGATTAATATGTAAGAGCTAGCCAATAAGAAGCTGGAACTGATGGGCCAGGCAGTGTTTTAAAGAATACAGTTTCCGTGTAATTATTTTGGGGCATAAGCTAACCATGTGGGCGGCCGGGTGCCGGGAACACAGCCCGGCCGCTCCTCTTTCAACAGTGAGGCAGGCAGGCAGGCAGGAAGGGAATGGAGGCATGAGCTAACTTCTGCAGAGCATATGGTGCCTCACTGAGATAACAGGTCTATGCTATACAGTAGACAAGAAATAAATTGAATGACTCAATGATCAGCTGTGCATTTTATGAAAACCAACCTATGGATATAAGAATGTAGAAATAATAAGGAGGGAGGGTCTTATTTAAAAATTCCTTAATTAAGCCTATTACTTTATATGCTAATTTAAACATATGTTTATGCTTTTAAAAGACTGGAGAAATGACTTGGTGGATAAAGCTCTTGCCCCACTAGCATGAGGATGAACTTCTCGTTTCTAGCACTTATATAAATGCTGTGTGGCTATGGTAACTTTCCTGTAATCTCAGTCCTCCAGACTCTGAGATAGGAGATCCAGAAGGCAAGCTGGCTAGTTAGACTAGGCAAACCAGTCGGCTCTGAGCTCTACTGAGAGACCAAAGCTTTCTTAATACACAAAGTGGAGAGCAACAGAAAGCATTTGACATCAGTCTGTGTCCTCCTGACTCACATGTACCTATACAAACACATGTACACATAAACACATACGCTCCACACACACCATAAGAAACCCACAAAGAAACAACAGCAACAAAAGAGTGCACCTACTCTTATACTTTAATGCATCAATAAACATCTAGGTATCGTAAGAGAAACTGTACAGCAAAAGAAGTCACCCAAGGGAGAAATTTAAGTTGAGAAAGCTGTCTTAAAATCAAAGCAATGAAAGCAATCAGTGTTCAAGACTCCCTCCTGAAAACAGCAGTAAAGTTCTAGAAGTATGATAAACACAACAACATGTTCTCGCTGTATGAAAGAGAAGTTGAACCAGTCCTAGGAAAGAAGAAGGTAAAGAAATAATGAAAGAGAGAGATGAGACTGGGTCCCCAGAAAAGATTGATGGAGAAAATAGTGGTACTGCCATGAGGTCACTTGCCTGTGGTCCATAAGAGGGACTCCTAGGAAGTGAGGTAGCAATGAAAGTTCCTAGAGGAGATTGAGGCTCAACTGTGGATGAACTTGACTGCCATCAAAACTAAAACTATGATACCAATTCCTATTATACTGAGAATTTTGCACTAGACCCAATGCTAGGAATTGGTATTTTTAATTCCTACACCATTTCTACATAGTAGTGATAACGATTTTGCTTTTCCAGAGATCGAAAATGAACCTAGCAGAGAGAGGTTCAGAAATTAAATCAAAATTATTCAACTCCTTAGGGGCAGAATTTATATCATATCTAACAACTTAAAGCCTATACTCCTAGGAAGACTCCTGAATAGCACTACCCGAATCTTCACAATGGAGTGATGATAAGACCGCCCTACCAATTCACAGGAATGAGAAGCAGAGAATGGGGAAAGTGGAAGAGAACTTAAGGATACGTACGGTAAATGTGGGGATGATGTCACTTGTGCCACTGTATACAATCAAATGAGAGCATCTTAGTGGGTGTGGGCCGATAATAGCTATCATTTGCCAGCTACTTGGTGCATAGACAAATAGGACTATCTACCTGCTGTTTTATTTAGTATTTTCAGTAACTCTTGTATGAAGAATGGTCATGGGATGATGATGATAATGCCAATGATTACTATGACTGATAAGAAAACCAAAGCTCAGAGTTATTCTGGGACTGTGTAGGGATGCAAATAGCGAATGTATAAGACAAGAGGAAAAAGAAGAACAGGAATGGAATAGAGTAGGCTGTCAAGGAGGACTCAGGAGGATCTGGTGATGGTCGAGAATCTACAAATGAAAGCAAGCAATGGCCCAGAGTTCATGAAAGCCAGAAACAAAGGAAACCAAAAGCAAAGTGTTATCTTGCATGAAAATTAGAACAAAGTCCTTATTTGCAGACAATATTGAGAACATGTCCACCATTGATTCAGAACAGAGGGACTGTTCAATATAAAATACTAGAGAAATAACAAGGGATATTGTCAACCAACAAGGGTTGGGGATTTAAAGTCAGGTCTCTAGTCCCCTTCTGGAGAACGATTTAGTAAGACAGAAGAGAGAAGAGCTTGTCATAGGCTCAGGGATAGAGGGAGCATCAAGGCCATGAACATAAAGGTGCTGCTTCAGTCACGTAGCCGGATGAAGTGAAGAGAGTAAGTGTGGCTTAAGGAAGAAGCATCAGAGTCGAAGACAAGTCTGTTTCTTTGTAAAGGATAAAGGAGATCTGACTTTAAATCCTAATATTGTTTTAAAGTTATTGTTTCTTCTCCTATAGCCCCATTCATAGGAGGGGAAACAATCCAAGAATGGAGCCTGGACACAGTAGAATCACTGTGGCCATTATCTCTGTTTCGGAGCTGTGGAAACAGAAGATCCCAGGGCTTAGCTAGATGCGGCTTTTTCCAGCACTGAATCTGGTCCTCATATCTCCCTCAATAGGCTCGACTGACTTCTTCCCTAGACATGCAGGGCTGTGGTGGGAAGATGGTAACCACTTCCTTGGGATGAAGAATGTTATCTCGACATAAACAGTTTAAAGGAAGGAGTGTTTTTCTAGGTCATGTTTTCAAAAGCTGTGGTCCATAGGAAGCTTGCAGCATGCCAGACTGTGAGGATGCATGGAATCACAGCACAGAGAGCAGGCGGGAAGCAGGTAGTGGAAGCAGCCATAGGTGAGGTACAATCCACAGCCTCCCACACCACCAATGGTCCACTTCCTGCTGCTAGAAGGCACATGTTGAAGGCTCTATTACATCCCCAATAACCACTGCCACTGGAGACCAAGTACTGGGGGGACTCACACACAACCCATAACAGGAAAGGAGAGATTTCCTAAAGACAGGAGAAGCCAAGGAACAAGGTTGTTACAATACATGGTTTGACTAGCAGATCAAGCCCAGGGTGGGATGTTGCCTAGGAAACTAAGGAGACGAATGGGAATCTTTGTGTAACTTGATTTCTGTTTCTGTGGTCTAATCCAGATCTAATGTAGAATGGCCCCAACATTTTGTTCTTACTGGTGTCAATCGTGTCTCTTATAAAATGTTTGGAGGTACTCATGCAGGGAGGTGGAAAGAGAAATGTCAAGAGAATGGTGAATTTTTAACTTTATCAGGCTGTGATGTGACTTCGGACTTTCTATTTCTGTATTTGACAGTAACTCTGGAATGGGCATGTTGATGTTACTTGGTCCAGCTCTCCACTAAGATACAATCCTTAAGATAGACATTTATGTCTCTAAAAATCCAGCATTGAATGCCATACTGTTACCTTCTGCTTCAAATGATACATCATATAGTCCTCCACATCTGTTCTGGATCATTGTGAGATAGAATGTTTGCAAAAATTAGCATCAAAAGTACAGTCTCTAACACTCTACAGTGGCACAAAGTAAGCCCTGTCTACTATGTATTAAATACACAGGGTAAATAGCAGTGCTCCATAAAGATCACAGTCCTGGGGACTCAGTGGGTAAAGCCCTTGCTGTGCAAGTGTGAGAATCCCCACTACCCATAGGAAAGGCTAGGTGTGATACACACCTGTAGATTGAGCCTTGGGCTGCAGTAACAGGAGGGTCCCTGGGGCTGGGGCCAGCCAGTATGACTGAAATGGAGAAGCTTAGGCTCAGTGAGAGACCATGCCCCTGACTCAGGAAGTAGTGTGGAGAAGTAACTGAAAGAGAAATGTATCAGTCTCTTGACTCTACACATTTCCACAAGGGTAATTGCACATGCACACACTTGCATGTACTGTGCACACATGCACATATGCCGGAACACACACACACACACACACACACACACACACTTGAGGGATTCAGACTTGGTTCTCCAGCTCCCTCATTTCCTGCTCTCTGTGGGATCTTTATTTCCATTTGCTTTCCCAATCAATAGAAGCAAAAGCTGAAGCACAAGCCCTGAGTGAGGCCACTCTTGAACTTAATGGAGAAAATTCATTTCTGAGCACAATTTCTCTTATTTCTGCATTTTCTTTGACTCCTGTTTCTGGTGTCAACCATCCTCCTTTTTAAGGATTTACTTTTAATTACGCATGTGAACATTTTGCCAGCATGTATCTTCGTGCATGCAGTGTTGTGGGGGCTAGAAGAGATCACAGATCCTCTGGAATGAGAGTTATAGATGGATGCTAGCCATCATGTGGATGTTGGGAATCAAACCTGTGTCCTCCGGAATTGCACCCAGTGCCCTTGACTACTGAACCATCTCTCCAGCTCCCTGGTGTCAATCATTTCTTAGTCTTAATCTATTAACCTCAGATATGTTCTACCTTGTACAAGTCACAGGAGTTATATGTTAGGGGAAGGAGACGTCCCTACCTCAGTGAAGCTCAGACACGTGATGGAGACAGATATAACTTGCTAGACACAGGACAGGATGCGTGCTTCTTTAAAGACAATGGGTACAATATTGTGGAGGAATTTATGAAACAGGAAGGTATGGAGGTTGGAGAGAACAATTTTGATATTACAGCTTTGGATTAAAACACCCCAGGCCATGTACTAGCTTGTTAGCTTCAAAATCCTGGGCCAATGATATAAACTCCTTAAGTCTTTATTCTGTGCTTTTGAAATAGGTACATGGTCCACCTCATCAGACTGTCAGTGGCGTCATGTGAGATAATTTGGAGACTTCTGAAATTCGCGAAAACACTCAATGTTTGCTAGCAGAGGCCTGGCAGGGCTGAGCTGAAGCAGCACTTGATGGAATCGTGGAGACTGAATGCAAGTGCTGTGCCATGAAGGGGACTGGGGAGGAGTCCCCAGCAAAGCTCACTTGCAAACAGGCCTTGCCCGAACCCAAACTCCCAAGAACACCAGTGCGGCACATGGAAGCAGCAAGGTGAGGGAAACCACCCATGACCTGCAGAAGGCAGCAGCAGGGACCGGACAAGGCAAGGCAGAGAAAAGCACAGACAAGGCCTCTTGGGTACTAGAGTCTGGTATGTCTCACTAGGATGGGGGATGAATTCTCTGTTGTAATGAGAAGCCACTGAAGGGTGTCTGTGCTAAGAGCCCAGGAGTTATAACTTGATGCCTCGAGGAAGGACACGACTACTGACAGTCCTCCTTATGTCATCTCCAAGGTCTCAGGCGCTCGAGTTATTTCCTGCCTTACGTAGAATCCCTAACAAGCCGACCATGGACTGAACACATTAGAGTCATTCAAACTTCAATGCCATGGATCAGTTGCTGCAGTCATTTTTTTTCTCTCTAAAATAGGGATGCCCACTGGTCTTATTTACTCATTTTTCTTTAGCAAATATAGGGCCAAATATTCCAGGTGCTTTCTATACACTGGAGTGTATAGAGAATACAATAGGTGTGTTGATTGACTATTTGGCAGTGAGTTTTGGTTCTTGACTTGTAAAATCAGTCAGTCTTAAAGTATGTAGGAGTACCCACTGTGTGCCATGTAGTTGGTTAGGCTAATGGTAGGAACTGTGTCCTGTAGCAAGTCTGTAGCAGGATAGGCAAGATAAAAGATAAAATAGTGGAGTGATATTATTAGGAAGTATGGCCTTGATGGATTAGGTGTGGCCTTATTGGAGGAAGGATGCCATTGTGGAGGCCTGCTTTGAGGTTGCATATATGATGAAGCCATGCCCAGTGTTACAGACTTCCTGTTGCATTCAGGAAGAACCTATAGCTCCTCTATTTTGACTCCTTCACCAGTTCCATGTCTGCCTGCATGTCACATCCCAACACAATGAGAGTGGACTAAATCTCTGAAACTCTAAGCCACCCAATCCAACGTTTCCCTCTAAGAGGTGCCCTGGTCATGGTTTATCTCCACAGCAATAGCATCCCTAAGACAGCATCCAAGAGGAACAATGCTCCTGCAGTGGGGGCTGTGTTTCTAGAGTCTGGCACAAAGACGCAGGAACAAAGCAGTTCAAGTTTTCTGCTGCTGAGTGAATATATCACAAAAAGACCTTGCTTCTCCTTATGTATTACTTATCTCTCAGTGAGTCAGGGAGTAGGGGGAACTGTGAACATAAAATGGCCTGCCTGGGGCTGCCTTCCAGTAGGAAGGAAAGTTCAGATTAAAACTCTCCAGTGCCTTAGCCCTAGGCCTTTGCTCAAATTCAGCAGAGCCCAAGTTCCCTAAAACTGCAAGCCTTTTCTTTGTAGTGTGGCAACAGGATTATGGAATAAAGGGTAATCCAGAGGCACACATTATAGGTCATCTTGATGTGGAGTGCACAGCCTCTTACAGTGCTAGACTCTGAAGCTGAATTGTGATGCTCTAATGTCCTCTGTAAATGGCAGGTGGGAGGATGAAGATGGAGAAAGACGGAATGGGGTAGGCTGCGGGTTTGCAGCCTGGAGTTATAGCGTGACACCAAGGAAAAGTGCCAATAAGCACATATAAAATCCTTACAGGAATGCCATACCTGCTAGCTTTCCCAAAATAAAAGGCTGGAAAATAGCAGTTGTCATGGAGAAATATGGGTTTTCAATTGCTTGTAGATTTACCATGTGATCCAGCAATTCCACTTTAGGGCCACACCAAGGAGCCTGGGAAGCAGGGATCTGAAACACCTGATGTACCCGCTAGGCACTCATGTCTGAGAAAAATGGGACTTATGCATGTGATGGAGTTTCTCATCATAGAAAGGATTTGAATGCCCATGAACGCGGCAAGAGTTGTGAATGAAAATACCTAAGAAGAGGCTGTGTCTGGCTGGGAACAGTCTGCAGAGACTGATGGAGTGACTGAAATTTCAACACTGTGGAGAGTTTGGAGTTTTGTAGGTTTAAAGGCTAATTACTTTCATCTTGGGCGAGTTTTTGCCTTCTAAAACACCCATTTCTTGCCCCACTCTGTATCTGGATTAAAACCTCGAGATAAATAAAACCATCTAAGAAGCTATTAACAGAACACTAGCTTTCACTGATCCCAGGGCTAAGAATGCCATCAGATAACATCTTAGGCCTATGGTCTAGCTCTCCCAGGCTCATTGTCCCTGCCTCTATTTTGTACCAACCAATGAATTTTAAACTTGCCTCAATTTTATAGTTCTTTAAAACTATAAAAACCCTGTGAAAGTGATTCCATATTGGATTATGGAATTTGGGATAACCTAAATCTGTGTTCCTGGGTCAGGTCACGCAAAATAGCTCTAGACCAAACTATCTTTTGTTCCCTTTAAGATGAGTGCTGTGGTTCTGATGTCAACAGGGTACACTCTGAAGATGTTACATAATTTAAATAAGTCAGACACAAGAGAGAGAGAGAGAGAGAGACAGTACTTTTCTGTGTATATAGAATGTATCCAAAGTCATCAAACTCATGCAGACAGAAAGAATGAAGAATTGCCAGGGACAGCAGATGGAAGTACTGAGTGCTAATAAAAATGGCGCAACACTTTGGATGAAGACAGAAGGGGGTGATATGTATACACTTACTACCATTAAACTACTGAATTCTCGAAAATACCTACAATGGCAAATTTCAACTTATACATTACTGTCTCAATTTTTTTAAAATGGAGCCTTGAAGTCAGGGCTCAATGTTTGCTAAAGGTCATCTCTCCAGTATATGGCATATTTCTGATACAGGAAGTTCTCAATATATCTGTAAGTGACAGTATTGACAATGGTTCCGCCTTGTGGAGTCCACTCCTGGCTTTCTTTGTCACAAGGTCTTGTGCTTTCACATGTTATTCCATGTCTCTTGGTTGTGCTTATAGACTGTCCTCTGGGTGAGCCTGCCCTGTGTGTCAAAGCTATAGAGGCTCTGTATGGCTCCCAATTCTACTGACCAGTAAAGGAACAAGAGCAGGCACCATGCACTCAAAGATTATTGACTGAATACACAACATGTCTGGATTAACCACTTACATCAACAGTATACATGACGACTTCATTATTTTACATTATCCATGGTGCTTTAAGACACACAGACTTCTAATTCTGCCTGGTTATATGCATCAAGTTGGGAACTGGTTAAGAATACATACTCTCAGAGTTGTTTTGATTTGTATTTCTCTGATGACTAAGGATATTGAGCATTTCCTTAAGTGTCTTTCAGCCATTTTAGATTCCTCTGTTGAGAGTTCTCTGTTTAGGTCTCCATTTTTTATTGGATTATTTGTTCTTTTGATGACCAATTTCTTGAGTTCTTTGTATATTTTGGAGAATAGACCTCTGTCTGATGTGGGGTTAGTGAAGATCTTTTCACATTCTGTAGGCTGTCATTTTGTCTTGTTGACCATGTCTTCTGGTTTATAAAAGCTTTTCAGTTTTAGGAGGTCCCATTTATTAATTGTTTCTCTCAGTGTTTGTGCTACTGAGGTTCTATATTTAGGAAGTTGTCTCCTGTGCCATTGCTTTCAAGTGTACTTCCCACTTTCTCTTCTATAAGGTTCAGTGTGGCTGGCTTTATGTTGAGGTGTTTGATCCATCAAAAACACTGATGATAACTTATGCTGGAGAGGTTGTGGGGTAAAGGGAACACTTCTGCATTGCTGGCAGGAATGCAAGCTGGTACAGCCCCTTTTAACGTCAGTGTGGTGATTTCTCAGAAAATCAGGAAACAACCTTCATTAATACCATTTTTGGGTATATATCCAAAGGATGCTCAATCGTACAAAAAGTACATGTGCTCAACTATGTACATAGCAGCATTGTTTGTCATAGCCAGAACCTGGAAACAACCTAAATGCCCCTCAACCAAAGAATGGAATAGGAAAATGTGGTACATTTACACAATGGAGTACTACACAGTAGAAAAAAGTAACACCTTGAATTTTGTAGGCAAATGGATGGAGCTAGAAAACATCATTTTGAGTGAGGTAACCCAGACTCAGAAAGACAATTATCACATCTACTCACTCATAAGTAGTTTTTAAACATAAAGCCAAGAAAACCAACCCACAAATCACAACCCCAGAGAATCTAGACAACAATGAAGACCCTAAGAGAGACATTCATAGATCTAGTCTACATGGGTAGTAGAAAAAGACAAGATTTCCTGAGTAAATTGGGAGCATGGGGACTTTGGGAGAGGGTTGAAGTGGAGGAGGGCAGAGAGGGGAGCAGAAAAAATGTAGAGCTCAATAAAAATCAATAATAAAAGAAGACTACATACTCTTTGGCATCACTTCTTCATAACTGATTCACTAGGTCAATGTGATGTTCTGGGACTCTGAATCTTGGTTTATTTGCTTAAGCTACCATGCAAATCAGATTGGAAACTTCAATTACCTCATATGTATGTCTTACTTCAAATTAGCTCATAAGACATATGAGCTTAAGAAATATTTGCTATATATTTGGTTCCACACCTATAGTGTCTAGGAGATTAATAACTGCTGAGCTAAGTCATCAGTTTTCCCATAAGCATAAGACCTCACCCAGTGCTGGGTGACCATATGGCAATTCATGCTAAGTCAACATCTCAAGCGTAGAGACCCAAATGTAGCTCTTCATACTTATACAATATTAGCAGAAGTTGATTATTCCTTTAGGTCCACATCTGTTCTTCCAAATACTTGGAAGATAGAAGAGTTATGAATAACACATTTCAGATCACAGGAAAGTCCAAGAGGCAGGAAAAAAACCTGCTGTTAGGGCCAAGCAATGTGTATTTAAACAGACACAGCTGTGGATACAGATCGTGGGAAGTGCTTTAAGCAGGAGTAATGTTACTGATTTGTGCCATAAACACTTCTTTCCCAGGCAATATAGGTTCATATTAAATCAAGTGTAGGACAAGAAGAGCGGTTGGTTTTTTTGATACTCACATTTCTGCATTTATTATTTTGGAATAAAGTCTAAATTCTGTCAAAATCATCACATTACTTATACTCCCAGAGGTCCAGATGTCCCTTTTTAGATGGGTATTTACTAATTTATAATTCACTGACACTTGAGTATAAATTAGGTCAGCATCCTCCACTTGATAGGACTCTAAGTTTGAGAAGGTTTTCTTCAGTGGGAGGTATTTGTGAAGTGACAGAAATATGCATTTCCTTTTCCTGAGAGAAAAATATACCTCCACAGTAGTTCTAGAAGGATGGTAGCTAGGTTACTAACACCGGAATTACTAGAGAATTTGTTAAAAGTGAGAATTTTTAGGCAGCCTTCTTCTTTATTAATTCTGAGGAGTGGAATCTAGAGAGGAGTTACTGTTGAGACAGGATCTCACTCTGTAATCCAGGCTGGAATGGACCTTACTAAGCCCAGTCTGAGCACCTGCTGAGTGCAGGGATTACAGGTATGAGCTGCTGCACCCAGTTGGCAATATATGTTTTTATAACACGAAAAGTCAGCCTGACAGGTACCACAGTTTGGGAACTATGCTCATGATGTAAAGAGATTGGTGTGCCGGGCAATGGTGGCGCACGCCTTTAATCCCAGCACTCGGGAGGCAGAGGCAGGCGGATCTCTGTGAGTTTGAGACCAGCCTGGTCTACAGAGCTAGTTCCAGGACAGGCTCCAAAGCCACAGAGAAACCCTGTCTCGAAAAACCAAAAAGAAAAGAAAAGAGAGAGATCGGTGAGGGTCTTCAAAAATATGCATATTAAATCAACCCTTACTCAAACACATTAGGCCCTTTTACCTCTGTTCATATAGCATCTATTAAATTCTACAATTCCGTAGTTCATGTTTTTCACATTAGAAATCACTACACCAAATTATAAAATAGCAAAATAGAATGATTGGATGACTGTCAACATATTGACAGGAATCAATATGCATTGCATGATAATACATATCATACCCCTGGAATATGTTGGTTAACATTTGAAAGACATAATCTCTTCCTCCCCAGAACATACTGCCTAAGGAAAAAGATAGATAAGCAAAAAATGTGCAGAGAACATGATGTGTGAAGTTCATGCAGTATAGAAGGAAGTAGTGGCACATTAAGAAAGCTGATGGATAACTCAACATCATTTGGGCCTTGCAAGTCATTCTCATCTTTCTCTTGACTTCAGTGTCTTGGTCAACAGGACAGAGTATCTGCTTCCAGCAGTTATTGGATGATTTCACCAAGGCATGCTTTCAAAAAGGACAGTGCATAAAGGCCCTGAGAAGGTCATACCAACTCTAGTCAGCCTAGTTCAGTACATACCTCTGCAAGTCTACTTTCCCTTGGGCCCTCTCCTCCTCTGAACCTCCAAAGTTAGGTACTGTTTCAGTAACTGAGCTGTTGAAACCAAGTTGGCAGTTGGAGAATTGGTAAAGGAGAATTTGTCTCTTTGGACAAGAGCCCATATTTATATCTAGAGAAATATTACCATCTGTCCTACTGCATTAAAATGATTCAAGTGAGGAAATCAGCTTGTCATCTTTGGGGATATAGTACCATAGTAGTGTTGAATATATGATAAGCATTGGAGTAGATATTAGTATCAACTCCACTGGATACAGAAACGCCCATGAGACTAACATCTAGGCATGTGAGGGATCTTCTAGATTGGGTTCATTGATGTAGAAAGATGAACTCTAACTATGAGTGGAGTATTCTATGGACTGGATGTTATGCTGGCTATAAAGGACTAAACAAGTTGCGTACCAGCTTACATCCCTTTCTGCTTCCTAACCACTGATGCAGTATGACCAGTTGCCTAAAATTCCTGCAATGAAGGTTGTGCCTTCAAACTGTGAGCCAAAAGAAATTCTTCTTTCCTTCAGTTGCTTTTTATGAGATTTTGTTATAGAAGTCAATGAGAAAAAGTAATGATCTAGTAGCCAACAAATAAATAAATATATTTGCTTTAGAGAGCAGCAAAATCTCCCATCGATCTTGCCCAACTTCTGTGTAAGTAGGTAGAGACTAACTGGAAAGTTAACATAGAATTTAGTTATATAAATCTCCAATACAATAGAACAGAGCTAACCTGGAGGACTTTGGAAAATAAAGGGAATGTTCCATGCCTATGCTCTTCAATACAGTGGCCTCTTGCCAGAGTAACTCCTGAAAGCTTAAAATGTGGCCAAGAAGGTTAAGAAGCTGTAATGGCTTTAAGAACTGAAATTTAAAAATCTATGAGTGTCCAGTAGCTAACATGTTCGTAATACATTTAGTCATGGGGACTCTGCTAAAATCCTTAATATTAAGAGAGGTATATCAACCTCTCTCTGAGTTTGCTCTGGAAAGTTCTCCCTTCAGCCAGTTGGAAGAGGAAGGGGCAGGGACAATATGGGATCACAATTTTATGGACCACACAAGCAAGTAGCCCATATAATGTCCCCTTCTATTGCATGGATGAGACCAAGCCACTGTTGCCATTTCAATGCAAAAGTCTTGGTGACATGGTTTCAGAATATGCCTTGAGCTACCTGCCAGCTGCAAGTCCACATCCTTGAACACCCAGCTGGCATTGCGTGACTAAAGTAAGAAGTCCATTTTCTAGACATTTCTGCTGCTTCCAACCCTCTTTCAATACTAGTCATGGGCTGCAGAGTTGTATGAAAACTAACATACCATTTTAGTCACTGTCCATCAGATAGTCAGGAGTCTATGCTGTTATATTCTTGGAACACACCTTTGCAGTCTTTAACAGATTATTTGGGACTGTTCTTGTGTGATATTTTGGTCTCACTCTGACAATAAAGTTTGCTTTGAATCAGGGGGTGGAGTTAGCTACTAGCTTACCAAAGTTAATCAAAGGTTTTGGAGGACTTAGGACCAATAGAGAGACATGAAGTAGTATGGCAGGGCTTAGAGAGGGTCTTGGTCCTTTCTGGTTGGAGAAATGGAGGAATGAAAGAGACAGGAGGTCACTGGTGGCTTCTACTCTGCTTCTCTGATCATTCAGGGTCTTATACTCATAGCAGACTCCCAAGTTTTTATTGATAAAGAATAATTAGATAAATGCCTCACGAGGGTGGCAGACTTATGCTGCCCTGACACTCCTCATTCTAAGTTCTTTATTTCTCATAACTGTCCTAGCCAGTCCAATAATCCATCATTATTCATGTCTGAAGAGAAACACTCACTATCTCTTTTCTTCCTACAGTTAGGTCTTCCAGGTGAGAGATCTGCAGGTTAGAAAGGGGATTCTGTGAGGGTTAACCTTCTTCAGGTCAGTAATCAACTACCACATACTTTTCTTGGTAGGTCTATGAGAGAATTTCCAAGATTAACTGAGGGTGAAAAGTCCTTTCTCCAGGGAAACAACCTTCCTGCAGGGTCCAGATATTAATGGGTGTGAGGCAGAAACACCGCCATGTCCTTGCCTGCTGGTACTTCTTACTGATGAATGTGTTTATCTCTGCTGCTGCTGCCATCAGACTTCAGATTCTTTGGGTTCCAATGTTAAAGGGCAGAGACTCACACTCCAAGAATCTTCCAGATCTTTGTTGTCAGATTGGATTGCTGAAGCATCCAGCTGGATGGACTGAGCAGGTACTGGGGTCTCAGGATTTCTAGATCCCCAGTGGCTCTGATGTTCTAACCAGCCCATATCAACTTAGCCATTCTATCACTGTCTATTAGCTTTGCGCCTCTAGATAATCCACTCAGCACAGACCCCCAGTGTCCCAGCAGAAGGAATCACCAGTAAGAAGCCTTCAGACAGTGCCTTGAGAGACAGGCATGTGGCCAATAGCTCTCAAATCCCAGGAATACTGAACAAAGGGATTAAAGTAGTTTGGAATCTGGTCCAAATGAAAAAGGTCAGTGTGTTACTAAATCTCGCCTCTGGCAGCTTCAGGACAGATTCAAAGCCATTTCTCAGTAGACAGGCGAAATGGAGAACAACAGATCTTCTGCCCAGACATTCATCAAACTTGCCCCTGCCCTTGGCTAGGGGCTGTCAAAGAAACTCACTTCTTCCCCATGCTTATGTGGAACTCACCGCTTAGAATGTCACTTTCCTTGTGATGACTTATGTACTGCTGTAGGGAGGGTTCTGCATTGCTGAGGAGCTTGTTGAGCATCCAAGTCTTGCCTCTCTGTAGACTTGGAGGTGCCCCAAGGGTCAGGCATGTGTTCTGTCATTCTGTGTACAAGCATCTCCACAACAAAGTCCATAGAATCTACCCTTTCCCCACACATCCAGCTGTAGCTACTCAGTTTGGTCATCAAGCCCTACAAAACTAATTTTGAAAGATCCCAAGTTTTGGGAACTTAGATAAACCACTCTATCTCTCTGAACTTTGGGTTTGTCTATTATGCCAATATTTGGCAGAGTACAGTCTGTGAGCCACATTCATTCTGTGTAGCCTGTACACTAGGAATTGCTTGTTATATTTTTTAAGTGTGTATGTAAAAGAAAGCAGAAGGATACATGATATGAGACTTCTTATGGGTCTCAAAGACTAATCTGGTACTTCACAGGAAATGTTTTTTGGTTCGTGTAATAAAATGAAAACAATAAACTAGACACAATGAAATGTCTCATCCAAGCGTCTTCCTTTTCCACACTTTATTGGAATCATCTTTCTAATGAAGACCTTACAGGACTCCCTGGCACTGATATTTTATAACTGATTTCAGCTCATTCAGGTTGGTGCTGTTGTGGGAACTGATCAACACCCTTTCCTTCTCCATGGCTGCCTCCTAAGTCCCTGAGGCTGTGGGTATGTAGTTTGATAGCCTTCACCATGACACCAAGAATCAGGAGCACAAAGAATCGTAGTTTGCTTGGGAGTGAATGCAGGGCTTAACACTGGCTAGATATTGTAAATAGCCCTAGCGCCAAGCTATAATCACAATTCTTGACTCTGATTTGCTTTTGGGAGACAGTAAAACACAGTGGCTAGAAGTTTGGCTTGGGAGTCAGAATCTTTAGTTAGGCTAAGTCCTGGCTCTTCCTATAGATATTTTAAGTTATTTAATGTAATATGTAGCCTTCATTGTCAACTTTATTAGATTTGGAATCATTATGGAACACATCCTTGATGTATCTACATGAGTATTTCTAAAAATACTTATAGAAAGGCCTATCCAAGAAATGAATGTGGGTTGCTGTTCCATGAGCTGGTGTTCCAGACCGAGTAGAAAGGAGACAGCAAGGGGAACACCAGCATTCATATCTTTCTGCTTCCTGATTGTGGATACGGTGTGATGAGCAGCCTTACACTCCAGCTGTGGGTCTTCTCCACCATGCTCAGCTGTACTCTCACATTGTTAGCCAAAATAAACCCTTCCTTTATAACTAGTGTGTTGTTTGAGGTTTTCTGTCCTGCCCAGTTCCCACAGTTGTTAAGTCACAAAGAATCACACTGAAGTCTACATTAGTTATAAACTAATTTACCCATTAGCTCAAGCTTCTTATTAACTCTTATAACTTATATTAGCCCTATTCATGTCTATGTTAGTTGCATGGCTCAATACCTTTTTTAGCTAGGCAGTGACATCTTGTTTGCTCTGTGGCTGGGCCAGGACTGCGTCCTCTTCCCAGAATTCTCCTGTTTTTCTTGACCCGCCTCTACTTCCTTTCTGGTTGTCCTGCCTATATTTTCTGCCTGGCTACCGGCCAATCAGTGTTTATTTAAAATATAATTGACGGAATATAGACCATTGTCCTCCATTACAAGTGCACTGTCCTGGCTAGTTATATGTCAAGTTGACACAAGCCAGAGTTATCTGGAAGCAAGGAACCTCAATTGAGAAAATGCCTCCATAAGATCCAGCTGTAAGGCATTGTCTTAATTAGTAATCAATGGGAGAGAACCCAGCTCATTGCTGATGGTGCCAACCCTGGGCTGGTGGCCCTGGGTTCTATAAGAAAGCAGGCTGAGCAAGCTGTATTGAACAAGTGAGTAAGCAGCATTCCTTCATCACCTCTGCACCAGCCCCTTCCTTCAGGTTTCTGCCCTCTTTGAGTTCTTGTCCTGACTTCCTTAAATAATGAACACCAATATGAAGCCATGAGTCACATGAACATTCCCATCTTCAGCTTTATTTTTGGTTGTGGCATTTTGTTGCCATAATTGTAAGCTTAAATAAGATATTCACCTTATTCATCTCTCCAAATAGCCCAATTTAAATAGTTCAGTTTGGGATGACCTCCCCCCACAGCCTTGAGCATAATGACCAGAGTATTCTAATGTGTCCATATGTGGGAACTACCTTCTGTTATTGAAGACCATGTTCTCCACATCCTCTCTAAAGCACACGGTTCTTGAAACCGCTTCCACAACCCCACAATTCAGAGGTCAGTAAGTCACACATTGTAAAGCACCTCTCCATGCAACACGCAAGGGAATACTCTATACATATTAAATAATCAATATTGTTGACAAAGACCTTAGTATCTCTTGGCTGAGAGGCTCAACAAAACCTTGAAATAGTCTCTTTAATGCCCTGCTTACTTACTCTCTGGGCTGCAACACCCCTCCCAACACACACCCCACATACATGAATAAAATATTTCACTGCTAATGAGGGGAAACCCAACAGTTTTCTCATCACTTCCCTGACAAGTTTATGTGCTCTACAACTGCAGTTGAGATATTTTTGCTGTTTTCATGATTTCCTTGGCTTCCTTCCCGAGAAATTAATCATTTCTCTCGCACTTGGGAGAAGCCAAGAAATTGTAGACATAAATGAATGACATGATAGTGTATTCTCTCCACCCACTCAGGCGCCCTCTCTGTGCCTACGAAATTAAATCCTTCCGGCAAGGGGGTGGGGATGATTGTTGCACTGGGGAAAGTTTAGAAGCGTAAGTCTTCCGAAGTTCCTGCTTTGTGGAATGGGTCCACAGGGACATGGATTTCACTTCATTATTCCGAGTTGTCCAAATCCTAATAAAATAGACACATTCCCAAAGTTCTGTGGCTATGCCTGAATTAAATTTGCAGCTGAGGAGGTGACTAAGGAAAGTTGTGCCAGAGAAGGGAGGCTCTGTGGTCAAGTTTGGAATCAGTGAAGCTGACTCAGACGCTATGTCAGAGACCATATTAGATTTCACTTTTGCGAGGGAGGAAGGTATATCTCATCACACAATGGTCTGTCAATAGACAAGCTTTGACAAGGGACCTAAGCACATCTGAACCCAGGTTCTGCTGCTCACAGTCCACCAGGGCTCTCTGATGAGCCACTTCCTCCCTGAAGTCATACATGCTGCTTTTCCTTAGGATCACTAAGAAAAGAAGCCTGGATCTAGATGCAAACATCTTGGGTCTATAAATGGACAGTGGACGAACAACTGTAAAAACAGGAACTGGGGAGCAAAAAAGATTCGGACAGATAATTTAGTGATAAGATGCTTGTTGGGCAAGCATGAGGAGAGGAATTCGATTACCCTTTCCTTCCGCACGCACTTTTAAAAAGCTGGGTATGATAGTGATGCTCCCTTCTCTTGCAGGTAACCTGGGAAGGCCAAGACAGGTGCATCCCTGAGACTCACTGGCCAAGCAGCCCAATTTCAGTGAGTTCTAGCTGCTAGCATGGGCATCTCTTTCCAAACACAAGGTCAGTAGCTCCTAAGGAGGTACAGGACCCAAGACTGACCTCTGGCTCACACAGACACAAATATGCATGCACACACATGCTCATCTCCCAGCCCCATGCAAAGCCATAGGCACACACCCACACCTACACATAAAACTGACACCTTCATTGGACCCACACATTCTAACAACTTGTCCAGAAAATCAACCTCCATCTTATTCCACCACCCAGGAAGCCAGAGCTGCAGAATGCTTGTTGCTTTCTCTTCTCGCAATCCCAAATGTTTAACCTGTCTCCAATGCCCAGAGCTTTCTTGATCAATAAGTTGCATCTTCTCTAAGTCTTTGTCTCTGCATCTAATTTAGGATGAGTCAGAAGGAACGCAAACAGGTACCTTTAACTAGCCATACAAGATACGCTGGCCCATCTAAAGCTATCCCATACTGGGGCATTTTTAAATCCTGGCTCTCTTTTCTTCATTATATTTTCTTCTCTGTCTTTTGAGTCTCTGCCAAAACCTAAGTGAAGGGTGATTGGGTGACTCCCTTTCTTACTATGGAAAACTCAGAATAAATAGTCTTTGCTGTCTGTGCATGCTTGGTCCCCACTTATTTTCACCATGTCCACACACACATGCCTGGCATGTGCCCAGAATAATCACTGACATATGCTGCCACTCAGTGAATTACATGCAGGAGGTCTGAAAATCCACTGGCAAAACCAATAGCATGGAGACTAATTAGTACAAAGTCTGTATCATTTTTGATGTGTGCGTGTGTGTGTGTATGTGTGTGGAGAGAGAGAGAGAGAGAGAGAGAGAGAGAGAGAGAGAGAAAGTGTGTCTCTGTATGTGCACAAGTATGCGCTAGAAAACATGCCTATCTTAGTATTTGTCAGAAGACAGGTTGAAGTCAGCATGCCTTCTTTTATTTTTTGTTTTATCTATCATCTACCTATCTATCTATCTATCTATCTATCTATCTATCTATCTATCTATCTATTGATCTATCTACCTATCATCTATCTATTGATCTATCTATTATCTATCTATTGATCTATCTATCATCTATCTATCTATCTATCTATCTATCTATCTATCTATCTATCTATCTATCTATCTATCTATCTATATCTATTTTGAGGCTGATTTCTTTGTGTGGCCCTGGCTGTCCTAGATCTAGCTCTGTAGACCAAGCTGGTCTCGAACTCAACTCCTCCTGCCTCTGCCTTCTAAGTGCTGGGATTAAAGACATACAACACAATGACACAGAACATGCTTCCTTAATTGGTCTCTATTTTTGTGAGACAGTATTTGTCACTGAACCCAGAGTTCACTATTTCAACTAGGCTGGCTGGCAAGACCCTAATATTCTCTGTCTCTGCTGCCTTGCGGTGGGGTTACATACACTCTCAGCCATGGGTGCTTAGGATCCAGACTCAACCCTCACACTGGTGTGACAAGTACACCACCAACTGGGCCATCTCCACAGCACCCTCTGTCATGATTTTAAAGATGGTATATTTGTATTGGGGCTTAATCCATCTATAAGAGCTTTCTCCATCAACCTTATAAAGAGATGAGAGCAAAGCTGACTTAGCCACTATATGCAGTAGTCACAATTGTGAACTATAAGCTTAAACATCATTTGTGGAAAGGGGAAGCCAGGCCCCCGAGGCATTAACATCATAATGTGATCAGACGAGGTAATGAACAATCTTTATATGGGAGTATACAGTGATGGCATCAGGTTTCCATGTTAGGTTTTCTCCCATAATCTCACATCTCAGTCATGGCAATTCTCTAGTTGTTCTTCTAGCTGGATTTTTGTTCCCCTGGTTTTTCGGGGTGGTGTTAATCTTCTTAATTTATCTCTTCTGCAAATGTGGTAGCTAATGCCTTCAAAAACACACAAAGAATCACTGTTTAACTTATGCAATAACTGAAGATGCCATTGTAAGCCCATAAGTGCTCATCACAATTTGGCCCTTATTGACAATTCACTACTGTCTCTGTCCTCCCCTACAAAGCTCCAGATCCTGGTCATGACTTAATCATAATTTGCCAAGGACCCCCCTCTGCCTGCCAAGGACCAGTACACTCTGCTAGTTTCAAGTTCCCATGTCGCCGCCTCAATGAATTCCTCCCACGGGTCTAATACAAACCTTCTTTACTGTACTCTAAAAGCACCATTGGATCAGAATAATTGCTGCTCAATCCACATCTGTCTTCCGAGCCCAGCATATGACATTTATGAGAGCAGGAACCATATCTCACTGGTGTCTTTTCTGAGCAGCCAAACCTGACATTTTCTAAGTAAAAGGGACTGGAATGCAAAACTGGGTAAAACGCAGAGCTGGTTCAGTATTCAGCATCACCTGGACAGTGTCAGTTTATCCTGCAACATCTTGGTAGACACTAGCCTGATCAGTGAGCAGACGGTCACCCTAGGGGTCAAACATTAAAGTAAGACAGGGCTTTGTTGGTAACGATTTGACAGTGGACTCCCAGGGGAAGGGGAACCCTGATCTGTAGCATTTGCCTATTTCAATGGTGTAAATAGTCTCTCTATAGGAAATGTGCAAATAGGCAAATACTCTCTCTATAGTTTGTCACTTTGAGAATACTGAAACAAAGCTGGGAAGGGATGCACAGAAGCAAACCACCGTGTGTCTCAGAGATACAATACACTGAATAAGTTCAAATACCACTGCCGTAATTTATAGTGCAAATAATTAGGGATAAGATTTGAGTATGACTTTTGAATTGTTTGGAGAATGGTTTAGAATAATTTAACTTTATTTCCATCCATTTGCGTGCAAAATTCACAATGTCATTGTTTTTTACCGCTGAGTAATACTCTAAAGGAGATCACCAAGGCCAGCTGGACTGGGACTGAAAATGCATGGGATAAAACTGGACTCACTGAATATGGTGGACAATGAGGGCTGCTGAGAAGCCAAGGACAATGGCACTGAGTTTTGACCCCACTGCATGTACCGCCTTTGTGGGAGCCTAGCCGGTTTGGATGCTCACCTTCCTAAACCTGGATGGAGGGGGGAGGACCTTGGACTGCCCACAGGGCAGGGAACCCTGACTGCTCTTTGGACTGGAGAGGGAGAGGGTGGGGAGTGGGGTGTGGGGAGTGGGGGGGTTTGGAGGGAAAAAGGAGGTGGGGAGGAGGCAGAAATTTTTAATTAAAAAAATTAATAGAAGAAAAAAATAATTTAACTTTAATAAGGCATGTGTTTACCAGCAAGGTCAGAAGCAAACTTACTAAGACTGTGGCAATTGGTCCCCATAACTGAATGAAAACCCCTGAGAGGAATCCACCTGAAGAGACTGACCGGCTGATTAGAATGTCATTGTGGTGGGGGATTGGAATGTTGCAGGGCCAGAGGCTAATTATCTTGGGCTAAGGTCTGGCCCTCTAGAAAGGCCATTCCTTGCCTACCTCTTATCAGAACTAATGTTATGAGACAGTAGCTAGAAACCTCTATAATCTATTGACTTTGCAAGCAAGTAGCTTCTACCAATCAAACAGCTAAGAATGCCATCTGATTGCTAGCATCGTGCCCCTGTGGAATAGCTACCTTACCCTGACAATCTCACTGTACCTGTTTCTCTAGACAGACCCGCCAATGCATTTTAGACTTGCCTTGATTTATGACTTTCTTGGTTCTGAAAACTATAAAAGCGACATAAAACTGCTTGCACGTTGGAACATAGAATTTGGGATAACTTAAATCTGTGCTCCTGGGTCCAGAATAAATTGTCCCCTTATTCCCTTTAAGATGAGAGCTATGCTTTTAGCATCAACATGACCCAGTTTGCTCTGGCTTCAATGCCTGTTTTGAATACCGCCCGTGAGAATGGTATGGGTGCATCGATTACACAGCAAATGTGCTGCTTAGATTTTTCTATATTCATTCACACAGGTCTTCTCAGTTCCTGCGTCATACTTTCCCACTTCTGAGGTCCCCTTGGCCCAAGTATCCTGTGCCTGCCTGACCTAGCAAACTCTGAGCAGAGGTTGAAGACTCTTTCATTACGTGTCTGGCGCTTTCATCGTGTGTCAATGCTGCTGAGCAGATGGCTGGAGGAAAGGCCGTGGCAACTTCCACTCCATCACCTTTATACCTGCATGATAATGGTCGTGCAAGACAGAGGGTAAGTGTCTTGGAGTGACAACCAGAAGCCATAAAGGGTAAATCCTTAATCAGCATGGCATAGCGCTGCTTGCATCTGAGGAATTCTTGAAAACACATTCAATATATGGGGTGCTAAAAGAGCCAGTATTACAAACAAGGGCCAATTACAGCACCTTTGCAAACAGTTTATACAATGCTCCCGACACAAACAATGAATTACAAGGTGGCCCAGCCAATAACTTATGAAGAAAGCCATGGCCACATTTCATGAGACACCGCCTTCTTGCTTCTACTAGTTACAAGAAGACATTTTGCTGCGGGAATTCTGTCAAAGCTCTGCTGACCAACTGTGAGGGACTTCTTGGCCCGAGGGGCTGAATTAGAGAAGATTATGTGACCAGAATATTCTAATCAAAGGCAGGGGCAGGAAGAAGGTTGCTCTCTTGGATGGCATAGGAGCTGGCAGAGCCATTGTTTGGAGATTCCCCATTGCCCTTTGGGAATGAGGCTATGCAGTGGAGAGGTGCTCCTTCAGCAAGAAGAGCTGGCAACACAACCGGGATTCCTCATTCTGTGCTGAGATATTTATTTATATTTATTTGTTTTTTTTTTAATTGATTTTATTGAGCTATACATTTTTCTCTGCTCCCCTCCCCTTCAATTCCCATGGTCCCCATGCTCCCAATGTACTCAGGAGATCTTGTCTTTTACTTCTTCCCATGTAGATTAGATCCATATATGTCTCTTTTAGGGTCCTTGTTGTTGTCTAGGTTCTCAGGGATTATAATTTGTAGGCTGGTTTTCTTTGCTTTATGTTTAAAAACTAGTTATGGGTGAGCACATATGATAACTGTCTTTATGGGTCTGGGTTACCTCACTCAATATGATGTTTTCTAGCTCCATCCATTTGCCTGCAAATTTCAAGATTTCATTATTTTTCTCTGCCATGTAGTACTCCATCATATAAACGTAGCACATTTTCCTTATCAATTCTTCAGTCGAGGGGCATTTAGGTTGTTTCCAGGTTCTGGCTATGACAAACAATGATGTCATGAACATAGTTGAGCACATATCCTTGTGGTACAATTGAGCACCATCTGGATATATACCCCAAAAGTTGTATTATTGGTTCTTGAGGAAGGTTGTTTCCTAATTTTCTGAGAAATTGCCATATAGATATCCAAAGGGGCTGCATCAGCTTGCTCTCCCACCAGCAACGCAGGAGTGTTGTTGAGATTTCGATATTAATAAAAGATAACATAATCCCCAGACTTCCCTCCTTAAAATTTCAACAGGGAAGATGACTTCATGTTTTAATTTCTCCTGTCCATTTTCAACAAATTTCATTAATAAGTGGGTGGATGAGTGGAAGGAAGAATGGATAGATGTATGTATGTTTATATGTATGTATGTATGTATAGATTTATATTTGGGGACACTTTCTTTTAATCAAAAACAGACCCTATAATACATATATCATGAGAAAACTGAGACACAAAAGAAATAGGAAAATAACTCAGTGTCACAGAAAGCCAATGACAGTAACCTGGCTTCAGAGCCTCTGTGATGCTACAAAAACTACAGCTGGTAAAGAAAACAGTGCTAAAATTCACAGGCCTTCCTCTGATTCTGAGCCACGTGAAGTTAGTCCCAGTCATTCAGAGCACAAGTTTTCATCTCATAAGGTCTCCTAGGATAGGCACCCACTATCTGGATAAGTAATAAAATTATCCAATCTCAAGAACTTATGAATGTTTCTTTTTTTTTCCAAGAGAGACAGGGAGTGCAAATTTCTGCCAGCTGCCCATGTTGTCCAAGCCCTTCAGAGGACAATGTGTTCCTTTTCCCCCCAGAGTGGGTAGCTAACAAGAATCTCCTAAGTATGAGACTTAACAGGTTCATCTTCAAACAGGCTTAGGGAGGGGAGTTTTAGAAGTATAGGGCTTAAAGTATAGGACTATGTATGTGTCTGTCTCTGGGAGGCTGGAGGAAGGGACATTCCAAGTAGTTAAACATATTTTCTCAGTAAGGATTTGCCTATCCATCTCTCCCATGCCGATTGCAAAGTCAAGCCAACTTTTCGGGAATGCACGCTGATAACGTAATAGACAGATTGGGAGATACCAATTTACAGGGCTTGCCATGGGAACTTCCAGTTTCTGTATTCTGAATCTCAAAACAGTATCTTTATTAGACTTTCTACCTCCACAAACATTTAAGGTGCCTAAGGAACACCTGAGCCACTACCATTCCTTTATAGATACTGAAAGTTACAGATTAATGGGACTGTAGAGATGACGCAGTGGTCAACGGCATGCACTCTTTTTGCAGAGGCCAGGAATTCAGACTTGAGGATCCATGTTGTGTGCCTCCCAACTACCTGTATCTCCAGCTCCAAGTGGTCCAACACCCTTTTCTGACTTCTGTGGATACCCACAACATCTCCCACCAAAACAAAGACACACGCACATGCACACAGATAAAATTAAATCTTGAAAAATAAAAGTTACAGGTTAATAAAATCACATAATATTACAAAAGCTGTTAAGAGTGCAGAAAATTTAAAAGCCCAACTTATTTTGTTAGGAGGAAATGAGACTTTTTGAGAAGTAGCTAAAGAACATGTCCAGTGAACAGATCCAAGCTCCTGGCTGTATTTTGTCATAGTCCAGACATGGATTCTGGCACAGTGGAGTCTTCAGACTGCCAAACCCACAGTCAATTTGTAAGAGAAACAACAATCAGTCACTAATTGATTTCTGATTCCTTTTTGCTTTGAATTAAAGGATACCTCCAGGCCCTTGCAGATAAAACGTTGATCAGTGTTTGGGCCCATCTGATGCCAATTTGATTACTGTCCAGTTAGACCTCTGGGTTCACCAAAAGCTACCATTTTCTCGGCACCTGTTCAATTAATCTGCCTTCCACATTAATCCACTGATTGCCATTCTGTTAAGGAAAACCAGAGTCTACACTAGGAATGTGTTTAAGTAAACTATCCTTGGGAAATGTCTTATATAACAGATGTGGTTCTCGGGCTTGTGACTTGAATTTCTCACCATGCCCTTTTTAATCACATAATTATTTAGGTAACTTAGAATCTCAAGCTGGTGATGGTATGAACTCTCTCTAGAATCTAAATATGACTTCTTTAGAATCTCTACACATAGAGTTCAGCTTCCATAGCTCTGACAGATTGACAGTTCATTAATATGAACCTTGAGAGAAGCTGTGTGGATCTACATTCATACCTGGTGAGTCTTAGAATCACCCCCATCTTCCTCCCTAAGATAAAAGATTAGGATGGAAAGAAAAGAGATGAAGTTCTTGGAAACCTTTGCTTTCAGGGCTATCAAAACCAATGAGATTAAGTTCGGATAATAACATGAGTGTGAACTGTGGGACATTCCTGTCCAACATCTCACTTGTGATTTTTGCCACAGATAGTAAGCATTTCCTCAACGACATGTCCTCTATGGACACTTTTTTTTACTGAAAATGCATTTTTGATCAAACATCTCAAAAAGTTATTTAGAGACTATATTCTATGCCAGACAATAATTCCAATTTTATGAAGCAACACCATACCTCCACATCTAAGTCTTCATCTGTTGTGACAGAGTTAGCAAAGAATATTTATCTTCAGCTGGGTCCCCTTAGTCCTTTTACTCAGCTTATAGGTATAATACATCATGCCCTGAGGCCCTCTGGTATTATATAACCTCCCATGCATAACTTGAATTAGCAAGGAAATGACAAATTTATATAGCAATTAAAAATATGCTTAGCATTCCCTGAGGTGCCACCCCTCCCAGCTATTTAAGCTCCACGCATATTAATCATCTGGCAGGGTGTAGTACTACAGAGACAACAGTCATTTCTGTAGCTGGTGTTTCACGCGGCACATGGAGATGGAGTCTGAAGTGCTACAACCTTGAAGCATCACCACACATTGATTATACTTACACTTAAACACAGCGTGCTCTATTATACATCACCACTTGGAGCTGTCACATTGCCAAGCACACAGACTCACACACTTTCATGTCCTCCACTTCACTATGAAACCATTTGGAACTGAGCACAGAGAGGGAAGGGGAGACGGCATCATTCCCAGAGGCCTTCTTGCTACAACAATGTATGTTAGCTGTTCCTCTCAGTGCTCTACGATCACACGTCCTATTAGGCATTCTAGAGTGCTCGGTCCTGACTGCTCAGTATGGCACTGTTTGAAAAGCACACTTCACTTGGCATGTTTGCCCCTAGACAAGTGAGCAAAGGAAAAAACAATGGATTGATGTCCCTTACCTTGGCTGACTGTTCTGAAGTGCTTTCAGAGATGACTACACATCTCTGCGCTGCTAGGATGCTGCTCATGTGGCTTTGGTAGATCCAACGGAATGACAAAGAGGACAGCTCCGTGTCATCCCTCTGCAGGTGGAACACTCTCAAGCAACAGAAGGGAAGGAGTGTGCTGCTTGCTGGAAGTTGCTGTCAGCAAAATGCTGACACTAGTAGGATGTAAGGTGCTCAGAAGGTACTTTCTCCTCCTTCATTTAAGTGTATAGCAATATTATGAGGATAAGGACCATAATTCCCTTGCTGTAGAGTTGAAGAATGCAATCACATGAATCATAGTTCACTTGTTAGAACTCATGATTTTTAAAAGGTCTCAACAACTCAGGCATTTTCACTTAAAACCAGGACATCCACTCCCCAGGGTGATAGCACAGATAGTCTGTCATTTATTTTGTAGTTTTACTCTGAGATATGTAGCATTTGTTTTAAACTTAAATATTAACCTACTTGATCCGAAATTCTATTTTATGGGTGGTAAAATAGAAAATTAGAGATGCTAGAAGAATTGCCATGAATCTCACAGCCAAAAGGCAACCCCAGACAGGTGGTCCTGGGGCACACCCCTCTGCAAAACCCCTACAGTTTCATCCCCAAATTTCTGATCCCACCATCTGATGTCCAGGAAGTTGTCAGGGCTTCAGATTCTTTAGTGGATAGGTAAACTACAGAAAGTTAAGTGACCTTAGCATCACTAAAATGTGGTAGAAGTCATTTTGAACATTCTTAGGAAAGTCACACAGTTAGAACACTTTCCTTATCATTAATTTAGAAGATCCTCCAGACTAGGGGACTCAGAGTTCACAGTCTGACTTTATCCAAGCTCATTGCGAAAACACTGTCCCTCTCCCCTACATCTCCATTTTCCTCATTCAGTAATTGATAGAATAATGGAAAACACCTGTCTGAGTAGTGAGACCTGCTGTTTGAGATCATATATGAAAACGTCACTTAGTACAGAGGCTGGTTATCATCCAGGGCTCCATAAATGAGAACGCGTGTAAGTTTTAGAGTGGAACAAATCATCAGAATCTACCACTCTACGTGAGAAGCCCCATTCCTTTTTGAAAGCATTTCCAAGTGTAGACTATGTCTACACAAGTGCCCAACCAATAACATCCATCAAAGTCTTTTCCACCCATGGTGCACTCTTACTTCCTCCAGGGGACCCCAGATGAACCTAGTCAGACTCTCTCTCCACAGTCCGACTCTTTCTCTCACTCTGACATTCCATGCACCTTTCTGAACCACTCTTACAAACTTTGATCCAACTTTGGTATTGTGAAAATGAAACAACACTAACAATCAGTTAATGTAAGTCAAAGACTATTCTGGCAATCTGTTGCTTCCACTCTGTCCTCACCTCCACAAGGCTCTAGGCTACACATATCTGATGATGCCGTGGGTCATCTGCAGAACATACTACACACTCAGTGACAGTTCCTATGCTGCCTTGTTGTCTAGTAACATCTAGACTGAACTCAGAGCATAGCTATCCCTCAGCCTTACAGAGACAGAAAATGAAGTCCGAAGAGGAGGCTGATTGCAAGGGTTACAGGATTGGTCTTTGAGTTAGAACTCAGGTCTTTCAGTTCTTCGGTTGTCTTTTTTTTTTTTTTTGGATTTTTTTTTCCATTTCACCTCACTGCCCTCTGAGTCTGAATTCCTGGTTACAGAATGATCTCTTGGTACTTTTGACAGGTTGTGCTTCTTGGATTCAAACTCCTCCATCACACTTGAGAAAAAACTTTGGTACAAATAGTGTTCCAGTGCTTTCCCTCCTTGCCCTGACCAGGGTGCCATCTCCTGTGCAGAGATTTGCATCTGTGTCTTGACCCTTTCTGATACATCACATGACAACTTCAGGCACACTGCCTCGGACTGATCCTCAGAACCTATTTGATTTGCTCCCCTGGCCTGTTTCTCTCTAAGCACCAAAGCATAGGATAGTAAGTTTTCATATCAGCATCGCTTAGCTTACCTGAATAGTGTAATATTATAAAATATGATTTTAGAAAGTATAATCCATAGAATTGCTTAGAATATACTTCACAAGTCACATCCAATACCACTGAATATATAACCATGAGATACTAAGCATGTATCACTAAGAATGTAAACATTTAAAGGATTGTGCTTGTGATCAGGTGTTTTCTAGCACCCATTGCTGTAGATAAAACCTTGGATGTTACCATCCCTTGGCATTGAATTTGCTTCTTTGCTTCTTTCTTTAGACAACTATTTGACACGTGGTGATGGCTCTATCTCCATTCCCTGGCTCTGTGTCTGCACATAAGAGGTGCTCGAGAAGACAGAGAACATTCTTAGAGCATTTCCAGTCTAGTAAGAGTGAGACAGGCTTCCAGAAGCTATAGCACAGCACAAGGAAGGCTTTGACAGAAAAGCATACATAGTGATGTAGGCACATATAGGAGGAGAGCAGATGTAAACAAGAGAGGTCATAAGCTTCCTGGTAGATGAGATTTCTCTTAAAGGCTATTAGCAGAATAGGAGTTAAGGAAGCAAGGAAAGCCACAGAGTCTAGAGACCCGAGAAGACACAAGAACACCATCCATCCCAGGAAAGGAAAGGATCTGTTCCTGCTGGTCCTTCTTGGTTGGCTCTTGAGGCTTACTGTAGCTGTATGTGTTTTGCTTCTGTGAATGCAACAGTGTATACATACCTCACACACAAGCATGCATCAGTGCACACACAGTATAAACAACACGGACTCAAAGGAAAACAAGGGATAAAAGACCTGTCACTCAGGCAGTCTCCGTTCCCTTGTTGTTCTCAAACTTGCAGTTTCTTGCCATATTCCTTTGATTCTGATGATTTCATGGACTTTTTCTTTAATATGATTGACCATAAAAATAAGTCAATTAATAATATGGCATTTAGCACTTGATTTAAATAAGCGCATTTTTAAGGAAAAAAAACACCTCCTATTTAATCTGTTCTAGTATTGGAGCAAAGACCCAGCTGTTTCAGACCTAAGCAGAAATGATACCCTCTGAAATGATGCCTCTGAAAAGTAAAGAAAGGATAACCTAGGGTCATGTTAGCATATCTGTGCTTTTCATTATTGGTTCTGGGATGACTTTTCACGCTAGATTCTGATGACAAGACGATTACCAGAATAGTGACTTCCCAAGCTCTACAACAGATCAGAGGAGTGGACGGAGAACTCATGACTTCCCACTAGGAGTTTGGCTCCAATCATCAAAATCCCTGTACTGATGAACTATAGGGGCAAACATGGACTGACCTACACAGCATGTGTCCCTGGTTTCAGGACAGAATCATGGTTAATCTTTCAGACTTCAAGTCATCTTTTTACTATGAAATAACTATTTTGAGTCAAGCTGCATTTATGGGGGCCCACATGAAAGGCAAGGACCTATGGTAAAAGTATCTTCTGAACAGACTAGAGACCAGGATACCCTTGTTTATTATTAAAGAGGCAGTCCATTATATTAAATGTAGCTATTCTCCATGGACAGAATTTTTAAATGCAATGTGAATCACCATGGAGACAAACCCTGGGTGTACCAGCGACCCACCTTCAATGTTCACAGCACCAACCTAGGTACTTGGGCCCTAGGCTGAAGGGAAAAGAAAATAAACAAGCAAGTGAGTTATCCCAGCATTCATCTCTTTCTATTTCCTGGCTGCAGGTGCAAGCTAGCTGTTTCACATACCCGCTGCCATGTTTTCCATACCCCAGTGAGCAGATTGTCTTAAAATGCAACCAAATAAACCTTTCCTTCTTGTGCTTTCCTCTTGAATTTTGTCACAGCAATGAGAACGATGGTGAATGTGCTTCATTTAGTAATCAGGATATTCTTAATAGCCAGATTAAAATATAACAACTATTTTCCTCATGAGATAATGTAATCATTGGAAGTCCATAAAGTCCACACACACACACACACACACACACACACACACACACAGTCAGTTTTAGCAACATCAGGTCAGATGGGAAACACGTTTCACTTACAGATTTCAATCCATAGGATTTGGAAAACAGATAAATTAACTCCCGAAAATGAACACTTATACCATTGTATTTAGCAGAGAATTTATATTCCAATATATTTTATTACTAGTTTAAACTCATCCCCAATTTTTATAACTTTCTGTTTTAGCCTCTCCCTTACTTCATAGCTCTTAAACAATTTTTAGTTGTAGGTAACAGTCTAGTGACACACGGGGGAAATGACGTAGACATCCTTTGTGAAGTGTAGCTTTGATTTACAGGTGAATCTGATGTGGGAGTGTCATATATCAATCTGTTGATTTCATTGGTTAAGCAATAAATAAACTGCTTGGTCCTGATTGGTTAGAACATAGGTGGGTAGAGTAAACAGAGCAGGATGCTGGGAGGAAGAGGAAGTGAGCTCAGTATTCACGCAGCTCCTCTCAGAGCAAGACACTCGTGATGAAGCTCCAACCCAAGATGGACGTAGGCTAGAATCTTCCCGGTAAGCGCACCTTGGGGTGCTAACACAGAATATAAGAAATGGGCTAGTCCAGGTGCGAGAGTTAGCCAAGAAGAGGCTAAATATTATGGGCCAAGCAGTGTTTAAAAGAATACAGTGTCCATGTAATTATTTCGGGTAAAGCTAGCCGTGTGGGCGGCCGGGGTGCTGGAGACGCAGCCCCGCCGCCCCTATTACTTCAGAATCAAGATTTGGTGCTCACTTTCTTGGGACTTAATTCTGCATATATCCTGATAGATCTCTGGCTTTTATTTCTGTTCTAGGGTAACATGAATAAACTCCATCAAACCGTTTGGACCTGCAAAGCAAACTTGCTCTCTTTCAGCTGGTTCCTTTGGGCAGAAGAAAGTTAAAGGAAGACAAAGGTATAGGACATTACCAGGGAAATGTTTGAAAAGCAGAGATTTTCTCACTTTGTAGTCTTCATTTCTTGATTTGAACACACCCAGAATTGCTAGAACATTCTACACAATCTGCAAAGTTGACTCCTTTGCCTTTCATGCCGGTTTGTCCTGATACCTTATGCTTGGTTTCCCTAAGATGTACACATCTGTGATTTCTCACTGAAATGATTTCCTGCTGATGTCATGTCACAGGGAGGGAACAAACTAGCCAAAGGATTGTATTTTTTATGTTCAATATATTCTGTCACCTAAGTCACTGATGTAATATCTCAAACTCCAGCAACACTTCAGCACACATGGAGCTCAGCTCCTACCTGCAGCTTCTGATGGGAAAGGAACTTTTACCCTGGAGTCCTGGGGTTGGTTCTGTTTCTGCTTCTTTGTCACAGTTGGAAACTGGAGCACACGCTGTCTAAGCCCAGTGTGTGCTGTGCACTACACACCTTCTCTGGGTCTGTCTGTTCGGGTCACACAAAGTATTTTAAGAGACTGGTAGTACTATTTCTCCACTTCATAGAGGAGGATGCTGAGTTCCAGAGTTTGGACATACACTTAGCTTTATTGTTGCTAGGATATGGATTAAATAGTATTATCCCACAACTCTTCATTTCTAATCCATGTTCAAAATATCAGCCACTCTAATGCCACCATTACTAAAAACAAACAGCTCTGCAAGTCACAGTGTCTCATGGAATGGATGAATGAATGCATGGACAGATCGATGCCTGGATAAATACCTGGACCACCTTTCATCCTTTCTAAATCCAGCCTGGCCAGCTCTTCCACTGCAAGCTTTAAGGGGATGCTTGTGTTTTCATGCATTTTTACAATAAAATAAGAAATGTAAAATATAAAGCGTAAGCTTATCAAGTTAAGATTCTGCAATGTTTCCTCCAATAGCATAGCAGTGGTAACTTTGTCATGGCTTTGTTGAAACCCCAAATATATTTGCCTTGGTTACTGAGGTGGTTGCCTTGGAGACCCAGAGGGAATGTGGAGGGGCCTGAGAGACCCCAGGACCATCATTGAATGCAGATGTCTATAATGGAGATTACCACTGAGAACAGAAAATTAAAGGGTAGCAGGGTCCAAGACCCAACCACCAGTGATTGAGGAAACATTCAAGATCATAAACATGCAGCCCTGACAGGCTCTGCTTACCACTGCTGGACCTGATCTCTGCAACTTCTTTAATTTAAACACAGGGTGGGAAAAGTTCAATCACAGATATGCTGAGGCTAAAATTATTTGTTTTAAATGGACCATTTGTCAGGTTTTTCTTGTCTGTAGTTACAAAGACAAATTTTTGAAGTATTTTTTTTCTCACTACCAGTATCCTATATGGAAGGAAATCACCCCATCTTTAAACATATCTCCTCTGCTAATTTGTCATGGCTCTGACCCAAACTTGGATTATTACAATAGCATTTTAACTTTCTTATTTGCTTCTAGCTCCTCTGCGATGTATTCCTGTGAAAAAGTCAGAAAGGGGCAAAACTCTGAACGTTGCTTTTTTTTTCTGTGAAAAATAATTTTGTTTGTCACTTGGAATAAAGTCAGGCCTTGATCTGAGTTAGGGAGTCCACCATTTGGCCTCAGCCAACGTAGATCTTGTCCCCACCATTCTCTCCTCCATTACTGATTCATCCATACAGAAGGTCATTTCTACTTTTACCTCTAGTTCTGAGCCTGCTGGCAGCACTCAACTAGGGGGCCTTTGAACATGCCGGCCCCGCTACGACTATAGCATCTGTGTGAATGATTCCCCTGCCTTTCACAGACCATTGCACAAAGTCACTGGATATGTGGAGAGAATGTCAAGTTGTTTCTTATTGTCATTGTCTTAGCCCACTTAGCATGAAGGCACCGGGGTTCATGCATGCTGCTGAACGGGTCCGAATTTCTCTCTTCCATAGGACTCGGTATTCCCTTCTGCATATACACATTTTGTGTATTCTTTCATCTGCCAATGGACTCTTGGGCTTCCAGGTACTGCTTCAAGTAATGCTGTAATAACTACTGTAGTGCTAAAACCTCTTTCAGTTCCTGCCTTTGGTACTTCTGCAGAGATGTCTAAAATAGAGATTGTTGAATCATAGTAAATTTGTCTGTGAAAGAAACTGATAATTTTTTATAACTGTTTCAAGCTACTTCATTACATAACAATAGGTAGTGAATTCAGTCTGCAGAACCAAAGAGTTCTCCTTCAATCAGAGACTTTACTCCATATACACAGAACAGGTTGCAGTTCACAGAAAAAAATGTATAATACTCATAACTATACTGTTAATGCCACCTATTTCCTTTTAAAAAATACAGCAAAAATGGAGTACTGAATATATATAGTACTGGCAGGGAGCAGCTATTTAAATCTACATGCAAATGGTCATGAATGTACCATGCTTTCTCCAGGATGCTGTTTATAAATCAAGTTGATTCCATTCACAGATTCACTGTATTCTACCTATCATGTACTAGCTTCTGGGATTTCAGACACGACCAAAACAAAACCAAGGCTTGTTTTAATGGTACATAAAATTACTTGAACAACACAAATGTTTTGCATAAATTCTAACAAAACACTAATTTCTGCTAAGCCTACAAGGTAGAGACAGCAAGAATCAGAATAAATTTTCTTAATGTAATAGGAGTTTGATACATATTAAAATAACAAATTTATTTTGCAGTGTAAACAACCAATGTTGAGTATCACTAAATTACTCCCTCCAAATTTAAAACCACACTCCAAGAGATTCAGAACAACTCTGGCAGTATTCAGATGCTCATCAGACGAATTAATTTGACTAACTAATGAGCTTAAAGTTTAATTAAACAGTACATATTAAGTTCATTATCCTCCTACCATTAATTTATATTTGACATGGCAGTTTCGGATTTTTAAATATATTCTATCTATAATGTTTCATTTTCAAACGTAGTGGTTTTATGGTATGTGTGTCTTGTGGGAACCTGTTAGGGAGGTGAGCCCCATCTTTTTAAGTCTTGCCATAATTTTCAGAGAGAATTAACTTTGACTCTCAATGGTTTCTTAGCTTTATTTACCCAACAGGAAACCAGAGACATAAAATCAACACTCTTCTAACTTTCATCAGTGACTGTCAGCAAATGAAATCTGTAACTTTTTAAAAGTTCTTTATTTATTCCACTATTTTAACAGTGCTTTCAGTTAATTTTGAAGCCAGTTAATGTTGAGAAAATATAATAAGTTCAATATTCCCCCTTGAAGTACAAAATCAGACTTTAAAATACTACACATGTAGATAGACAACATAGTCACCTCTAGTACACTGTGGGAACCGCTTCTAGGACCACTCTGGGTACAATAATGCACAGATGCTATAGGCCCTTCTGTAAGATGTGCAAAATTTGCATGTAACCTATGCACATCTTCTCTCACACTCAAGAGCTGCAGACTAGTTCCAACACCGAAAGGAATGTGAGCTTTATGCAAACCATTGTTACACTGTAAGGTTTAGGGAACAGTGATGAGAAATACAAGTCTGTATGTATTCACTGGAGACACAAAGTTTTTCTCAATTATCTCTCATTGAAGTTTTTTTGGATCCTGGGAAACAAACTTCTTAGAGCTCAAAAGCCCAACTAAAGTTGATAAACGACTACAGAGTGGAATTGTGAGCTGTTTTAGTCTTCCTCAACCTCTTAGGCTTGGATTTTGTTACTACCGATCTAAGAAGTGTCTGTGTGTGCTTGCACTCCCAGTACAACAGAGTGGGTGGATTATCCCAATGAGGTAGTATGACTGATACAAAATAAGAAAAACCCAACTTAAAAAATAGGCATGAATAATGATGTCTAGAGATGTCCAGCTATTCACCAAAGACTTATATTCACTCTTCATAGTTGGACGTTTGCTGCCTTGAAGCAGATATCCCACCAGGGGCAGTTCTCCTTTTATCCCTTTCACTCACCTATGCACATGATCAAATGCATCAAGGGAATGTTTGTGCAAATAATGTAGGCCAACCCCACACTATTTCCTCACACTCTCTACTCTGTTACACTCCTGTTGATATCTAGGCAATAATAACACTTGAGATGAGAAGTTATGAAACTTGGACAAACTTTTATTAAGATTAGGTTCCTGAATAGCTGTGTCAAGCAGAGCACTCATCTGTCCCTGCTAAAGAATTAGGGTGAGTGAGTCACAGACTATTTTGGTAAATGCTATTTGGGATTATTTATTCTATGTACTACTATGAAGATTCATACCTTGTATCCTCAAGGGCCTGTGCATAAGACATAAGAATGATTTGTCATAGGTAGAGTTTTGTTATAAGCTATGGCAACAATTTTCAGTGTCCCCCAAAGAAATGTGATTAGTTCAAAATTGAAAAAGGAATTAAAATTCATTCTAGGTATGGTAGCACCTGTCCATAAACCCAGCACTTGGAAAGATAAGGAGTTCAAGATTACTACTGGCTATATTTAGTGAATTTAAGACTAGTCTTGGCTACATGAGACAATTTTGAAAACTTAAACAAAACTGAAAGCAAAATAAATACTTGTGAAAATATAAACTGGAGCTACATTGGAAGATGAGGAAATTGGATGAATGTTTGACTACAGGAATTCTGGGCTATTCAAATAACAAGGTCTAGCTGCAGTATAAACAAGCAAGTGCTCAGTCTTTCACAAGCTAGGGCTCACCACCACTCTGAGTAGAACAGTGGGGTGAGTGCCATATAAACTTCCCCCAACTTTGAATTCAACCCCTTTCTTTCCCAGTTACTGGAGCAAATATTTTATGGAAAAGGCTTTGGGAAAAATGCTCACATAGAATGCCCACAGTCTTGAATTTAATACTGTATATTAGTGACCTTTCTTCTCTCTGAAGCTTCCCCAGTGTCTTCTTTAGAAGCCTGAATGTGGACATGCAAATATTATTACTATTACACTGACAAGCCACGTTAAAAAAAAAACACACAACAACAAACTGTGAAGAGAATTGTGAGCCCTTCACCAATGAGATTTTATATGGACTGTAGATTATATAGTAGAATTGCAGCAATTTAAGTGTTTGATGTGGTTGATACACAGTAGTGTTCTTGGGCCTGTGGTTAGAATGTATATAACTAAAGTGTTGGAAGGAGACTTGATAACCCTGGCTTTTTTAAATGCAGGGTTTTGCTCAGTCCATAGGATAAGATGACCTGAGACTTGCTGGGTAGCTTATGCTGGCCTTTTCATCCCTCTGCTGCCTTCTCTCAAATGCAGAGATTACAGGTATATGTCACTGGGCCTGCCTTGTATTTGACTGCTACACTCTCACACCGCACAGTGGTTACATTTAGAAATGTACACAAAGACAAATTAATCCCATTTTACTCTCAGTCCTTCCCAAATCTAGATGTGATGGGGATAGAGAAAGACAGAGAGAGAGAAAGATGAGGGGGGAATGAAAAGGAAGCAAAACACAGGGACAAGAATTTGAGGCAAAAATAAGCAAATGGGGTAATGTATTGATCACTGGGTAATCCTGGTAAAAATCCTCCAGTATTTCTGCCTTGGCCCTCGTAACTTATCTATACACATTGCGGAAGATGGAGCAGAAAAAATTTGAAGAACCAGAGGACTGAGGTTTGCTGTGAGTTTTGTCTCCTAGTTATATCAGAAGCTACACCCATAAAATGCCACCAACATGACTGCCCAAACATGAAGTAAACAAAGATAACAGCAGTAGACATGCCAAAACTGGATGGGGAAAATCCAACAGGGCCTCAACAGTACAGAAAGCTCAATAGGCAACTGAGAAAAGCTGGGAATGGGAGAGGTGACCTTTTCCAGGGAAGAGTATATCAGGTTGTCTAGTGCCAAGTGGACAACAAGATAATTTATATACAATTACAATATAATATATAATTAGCAGTATATAGACCAAACGGCTTATATTTAGGGATATATATGTATATATATATATATCCCTAAATATAAGCCGTTTGCATATATATATATATGTATATGCAAGCACATAGATACATGTAAAAGTAATCAGTGAAAAAGAGGCTATGAATATGAAGAGTGGGTAAAATATATGGGAGCATTTGCAGAAAGGAAAGGAAAATGAGAAATGTTATAATTAAAATTTAAAAACAAGAAGTGCAGAAATGCCATTGTCCAGACTGCTTTTGCTGTTGGAGGGAAATGACTGAAAACTATAGCTACTGTTGAAGATGGTGACTAATGTTTCAGTGCCTGATCCAGTTCACTCTGACACCGGTGACTGTTGTGAAGCTTCAGTTGACCAGCTGTGACATTCTCTATTGCTTTGACCCCAAAGTTCCATTAGCTGTTACAAAGGTGTGTGTGTAGGTGGACCCACCCCAAAGGTATCTTGAGTGAGGTAGTTTCTAAGCAAGGAAACATTCTTAACCAAGAGTGTGAAATGACCGCCTGGAACTGAGGGAATGCTGATGTACACTTCTGTATTGTTAGCTCTTTCTTCCACCAACAGGGCCTCACATTCTGGTATCATTAACCTCTCTCCCCACAGTTTATTTATACCAGTTTCTTCACATCACAAATAAGATCAAGAGTTTATTGATACCACAATACCCTGTAGCTATTATTTTATTTTCCTTCTCTCCTTGTCAGCAACCCATGGTCAAAATTGCGTGTGGAGTCTTTGCTCCTTTTTCTTCCTCACATAACACAGTCTGATTAGTGGTTACCTTCCCAGACCTCTGTGTTGACCATTGACAGATGTGCACACAAACATAAAATATATCCAGGTGCTGGGCAGAAGGTTTGGTGGTAAAGCAAACCTTGCTGTGCAACCCGTGCACAGATGAAAAGAGCTCATCTCTGTAATCCCAGGGCTAGATGTACATAGGTGAATCCTGATTAGCTAGACTAGCTAATTGCTGAGCTTCAGGTTCAGTGAGAACCTTTGTCTCCGGGATACATGATGGAGAAAAATAAAAGAAACCACTCAAAATTAACCTCTAGTCTCCATGTGCACATACATGTGCATACAACACACATGTGCACACACAATAAACAACAAACAAATAAATAAATACAGCTAGATGAACACATAAATCCAAAGAATAATCCTCTCTTGGCATAAGTTATCAACAATGCCTTTCAGGTGGCTCATTTTATTGTATAAATGGATGGTTTTATAATATCTGAAGTTAGGTGGGAGGTATTCTCATGATTACTGCTACCTATCCATTTTTTTTCACTGTTAAAATTCTAAACATGTTAAATAATTCTAAACATGGTGATTACAGTCACAGTCATGGAGATGACTGGTAACTTTTGGAGGTTTAGGTCTCTGTGGTAGTCTCTAAAGTTAGGTTGAATTTCTTCTGAATAATAAATGCTTCCATACAGATGGAAAGTGCCCTGGTGAAGTTCCAAAGCAAAATGTATAATAGACTCTTGCTAAATTAATTCTTAAATGGAGCGATTTTCCTCCACAAATATAGGCTAGCCTTGGGTGGTCTTAATGCACTACTTATTCTTAAGTGATTAAAGGTAACTCTCACCAAATCAATAGAAGAGGCGATACCAAAGAGAGAACATTAAAATTGAAATTACCATTGACTGGGAGAAGACATAAAAATAGCATGAGATCATGTTTTTCTTTCAAGCGCAGCAAAATTATTGGAGGTTACAGAAAAAGAAACGAGAAGATGAAAATGTAATTGGATTGGCAAATGTCCTCCCTTACAAATGCTTCTTAGAGGAAATTACAGTCTTCTGCAAATTGTCTAAAAGACATGCATGTTAACCCCAACACAAGTGAAGCTCCAATGTGTCTGGGCAGAAGAATTGTGAGTGGCTCCCAGCTGGCGATTTAAAGATCAAATATTGCTTGTGATCAAGAATCAGAACTGCATCTCTTGGGGATGGCACAAAAGAAGATGCAAATTACTATGCTTCACATTTTCTGAAATATTATCCTCATTAGGACAGCTTGAATGGAAACACAAGGGCAGATGAATCTATGCCCTTGATACAGAAGAACTGAAAGGAATTCATGAGGGACTTCAGACCCCACTTCCCACTCATGGCTTTTTATAGTAGATGGAGATGCATTTAAAATGAACCACACATGGGCAGGCAAGATGGTAAAGGCACCCACCACCAAGACTGATGATCTGAGTTCAAGCCCCAGGTTGGATGTGGTTAGATAAAGAAATGATTTCCACAAGCTGTCCTCTGACCTGCTGTGTGCACACTGTAGTAGATGTAAGTCCATCTTCTTGCCTGCTATTCAGACTTCCATCAATGTAAGAAACTGACTAGGATACACATGAAACCTTTACAGTTGATTTTCATTTTGGAACACGTAGGTATCATGCCTATGGCATGGAATATCAAAAATCTAAATAGCCCCTTCTATTGGAGATTATTCTTTTTTTTCTTTTGAATGAAGTTTGAAGCAAGCTTTAATTCAATACTGGCCAGGATGATTCGACTCTGGCCAGGTCCATTCTGGTGTTCCCAGAAAATGACCCAGAGATTCATTTTCAGGCAACCTTGTTGACAGATGAGAACTAACAAACAAAAGCAAAGTACATTAAAAACTAACATAAAAGAAAGAGAAGATTCACAAGGCACGGCTTATAGAAATCCCTGTGAACTAATTATATGAGATAAAGAAAACTCAGGTTACCATGGTCACAGTGGAAATAGCAGAGAAGGGGGAGAAGAAGAGAGCATCTATTGTCCAAGTACAGTCTGTCTGCATCAGCAATGCAAAGGTGGGCTCCATTGTTCCTAGTTAGAAAGCTGGCAGGAACCTTCATCTGCCACTCCACTAAAGGAAACCCTGCAAAGCCTAGGATGAAGACACCAGCTACCTGGGGCTCTCTTCAGTTTGTCACATCCATCCTAGTTAAGTATCTCAGAGAAAAAAAATATCTTGACACTTCAGTTTGAAGCTACAGTTGTCTTTCTTTCTCCTTTCCGAGTATTGTGAGAGAAAACCATAGACATCAATCCTAAAAACATTTTTTTCTGAGCATAAAATATCCTTGATTATAGATTATTTATCTCATGCTTTTAACAAACAAAATATTCCTCAAATCAAGTATTAGTTACCAGCTATCTACAGAGGTTAAAATCATAACCAGAGCTAAAATATGGTATCAATATAAATTCCAGAGGATTCCCTATTGGAACTGCTCTCAATCCTGATCCAAATAACTCTGAGATATGTAAACACCTACATAGTTCTGTCTACATAGAAGAAAAATAAGAAAATCAACTGAATGCATTTGCTGTTTCAGCTTTCCTAAATATGGAGGAATCATGCTCCTTAATAGGAGTGGGGTAAAGATAGAAACCTAACCTGGAAACCACACGACATAAAAGGAAAAGACCTTTTTTTTTTTTCTCAATAGGCCAAGCAGTTTTCTTTATTAATTAACCAATGAAAGCAACAGATAGATAGAAGACCCACCTACATCATTTCAATACATAAATCATCATTGCCAGATTGTAGTGGGAGAAAAAACCCAACAAGTCCTGTCAACCTCCAATGAATATTAATAATTAGAAGTTAATTAGTCTCAAATGCTTACTGCTTTGCTGACTACATATATTTCTCTTACCAATTTGTCTTAGGTTTGCTCACAAAAACCATTCTATTTCTTTTGTGTCTATGAATGTCTTTTTAACAACATCATAAAAAGAAAAGTGTCATGCACCTACCTGTCTCCCTGATGGGATATGTGTTTTAGCCTTGTACATGTTATCCTAGCAACCCAAGCGGGTGACCAAAGGGCTCTCAAGTTGACATTTACTGCAAACTTCTTGTCAGACATCATAACATCAACATAAATGAATAAAGCACATAAATCATTCATTGGAATCCAGGGTGGCCCGGAATAGTGATGTGCTCTTCATGCGATATTGTGCAGGCTCTGAAAACGCTTCTAGACAGGTAATTGCTTCACTTCTCTAAGCCTGGTCTTGCATCTATCAAGATGTGCTGGTGCTAATAGTTGATTCCTCTGCTTCCTACGAGGATGCAGTAAGACAGAACACATGACACTGTTCATTGTTTGGGCAGACAAGGAATTTTGCATCCTTGTTAGGAGCAACCTGCGTAACCCCCATCTCCTAGCTCACACTCCTTGTTTTTCTGGTCTCTCTGTGTAGACCCTAGCCTTTTGAGCTGCATATCAAATAATTATCCTCCCAAGGTCACAGAGCAGGATCTGTAATTTTAATACTAAATATCGAACATTTCTGGAGAGTGACTGACCTTTAGGGAAGGTGCCTCTGAGAGTACCCGGCAGAGCCATGAAATGCTGAATCGTTAACAATTTAGAGCAGAAAAGAACTAAACCAAGTTAGACAACTTTTATTAGCTCTTGTGACTGAGACCATTAGGACCATTTTGGTCTAGTTTGGACCAAAATAATGAATGTGAAGAGAGAGTACCTGGAGACAGTCTTTCCATTTCTATCTTAAAGCTCATTTAGAAAGGCCCCAATGTGCCTTTGTAGATTGGTTTTGTTCCCACATAAATATAAATTCATTCCAATAAGACAACTAGTTTTTAACTCTCATTGCCTATTATAGGTATATGGACTCTCTCTCTCTCTCTCTCTCTCTCTCTCTCTCTCTCTCTCTCTCTCACACACACACACACACACACACACACACCTCTTTTTAATGCTGATGTCCAAATTTTGAAGAGCAAAACTGGTCATGTGTTTTGTTGTTCCTGTTTCTTTTTGGTATTGAGTATGGCACCCTGGACCTTGAGCATGCGATCTAAGTACTCTGTCACTAAGCACAACACAAATCCCTAGGAAGCTAAATTTTAATGTCTAATATGACATCCATTCCTCTGCCTTTTATTTGTCTCGATTATGTGCCTCCAAAACTGCTGAGAAGGAAAACACTAATGAGGGGCATAGAGTAGGATTTGGATCCTACCATGGGGATTGGGAAGAACTGTGGTAAAATTCAGGAAATGCGACATTCCTCTAACTGCTTACAAATGAAAAACTCAGTCCCCTCAAATTGTCACCACTCCACAGGTCTCATGGCACATGTCTGCCAAGCACTTTGGTCAACTGTCATCGCCTCTAATCTAAATCTTTTACCATACAAATAAGGGAACTCAGTAGACTTCAGGTCATTTTAAACACAGTTCTGCCAGTGGAATCTCTGATCCTAATTCAAACCTCCCAATTTTCTCAGTTCTGTTCATTTCAATACCCTTGAGTGGCCAGTGGAAACATACCAGCAACAAATCTGAATGAAGTATCAATAAATTTCACAAATCAATTCTAAGCCTGCAAGTGGTAGAAAACTCACTAATTCATTTCTCTGGAAGATAAAAAAAATCTGTTAAGTTCTCCATAAAAATTAAATCCTGTAATTCATAAATACAGCCTTACATACGATCTTAGAACAAGAAGGAATCTCAATAAACCATCTGGTCTACCCTTACTGCCTTCAGGCAAATGAACTGTTACTGCCTCTTAAAAACGAAGCAACAGAGGCTTTGCAGAATAACAAGTGCATCGTGAGTAACAAAGAACCCTGTTTCCTTGCCTTCAGGGTTAGAATATTACTGAGGAAGAGAATTTTATAGCATAAGGCAGAATTATGTGGTAAAATATACAGCACCAATCACAGACAATGTAAATAAACCCAAATCCTGGAAGAATCAATGAAGGTCAGAGAGACTATTAGTCCTTCTCGAGTCTCTTCCTATTTAGTAGGCAAGAATCAAGAGTGGGACTTGGCTATAATCATAGCATGTAGGCAGACATAGTAAGAGTTGGAGTCCAGCTTGGGCTACATAGCAAGACTCTGTCTCAAAAAAAAATTCTTTAGATTCCATAGCTTTTTATGAAAGCCACGCTTAGTTCAGAATTCATGAAAACCATCCCAGATACAATGTCTATGCTGAGTCACCATTTCCAATGGTACCTTGACAGACCACTGCCATCAGTGCACTGCTGCACAGGTCATTGAAGGACATGTTGGGGGCCTCTACACTGCATGGGGAGCTGTGCCTGTTATCTGAACATCCCATTCTCTACAAAGATATACAACTCAATGTTATTCTTCCTGTTCAAATGTGCCATGATGCTGTATGATTGTTGAAGAAATGATAGAATTAGCCATCATCAGGAATGGACTTTCTAAATTAATTAACCTGGATACCTTTCATGCTTATTTCAGGATCCATTTGATTCATTATACTAGTTGATATTCACTTAGCTCCCTACTCTCTCACCAAAGCCTACAAAACATATATCCCTTGATGCCGTTTTTGTTTTCAAGGCTTTAACCCAAGTTTTAACTGCTCAAGTGAAGACAGATCTGTACTGTCTGAGTGGCTCCTGCATACATGGTAACAATGCTAGCCTGCATCTCTACTTCATGTCCCTCTTCTCTGCACCTTCTATCTATGCCTTTCTGGTTGGTGCCCATGGACTATATCTAAAACAGCCTAAAATTTAATTTCTTTATTCCAAATGTTTAAAGTGGCAAATTATATTTTATAACTTGTAGAAAATATTCATAAATGTCTTGTACGATGATGGTTCCAAAACCTTTTGTCATTATATAACCTTTTCATTTGGGATTCTACTTTATATTTAGCTATTTGTTGGCTAGAACAAACTAGTGGAAGATATGTGATGTGAGGTTTAAGCTAAATGATAAAGCAGTTTTCTTCTCTATGTAAAATAAACTACTTTTTTTGATTAGAACATTCTAGAAACAGAAAATTCATATTTTTTCTTCAAAAAACTGTCTATGTAGTCTTTTTGCTTTCTGCTTTGTTCTAAAGGAAAAATACTGAATAAGCATAAATATTTTGAACTGTATGGTGTTTGGAGGAGTCTGGGAAATGGCTCAGTTGGGAGGGCATCTGTCATATCAGTGAGGAGCTAACTAAGTATAGCTCTCCAGAACACATGTAGGTATGCTAGTATGCATCTGTAATCCCAGCACTACTACACAAAGGGCCTGGGGGAAGGAGAGACAAGACGAATCACCAGAAGCTCACAGGCAAGTAGATTCCAGTAAACAAAGACAGAACAACAAAAATAGACCATACTGCAAACAAGATGAGAGGCAAGGACCAATACCCTGAGTTGTCCTCTGACCTCCACACATGCTCCATGTTACAATACATCCATAGTCATACACGTGAATGTATTTGTATACAAACATCCGCAGAGTGGGGATGGTACAGTCAGCACAGTGCTATAATGCTCCATCAGTATATGTCTGGGCGGTCCTTGTATTTCTACAGGATTTCAGCGAGAATCTCCCAAATACATAGCTCAGAAGATACATCACCGTTTCATTGTCGTTTCATCCTTTCCATGGGATTCCCATAATCATTAAGAATTCTTATACACTCTCTTCCTGGATAATCACATTTCTTCTATTTTGCTCTATAACTTTTCTTCCTTACTCATGCTGGGAAAGTATCTCACAGTCATGCTTAATTAATTTACTCTTTGCCCATGTAAATTCTTTGCTGATTCCAAAGCACAATTTTATTTGGTTTTTAACTCTTCTCTTCTTTTTCAATACGTCCGGGGGATCTCCCTTAACTGGAGAACTTCTCCTGCCTCTGCTAGACCTTGGACACTTTTCAAATCAAAATATATTTCTCTAACATCCTACAACTTTCTAATCTTTCTTTGATATGAAATACATGGTTTTCATCCACATTCTCTTCTTCGACTCCATGATGATGATATGCTTGGCCCTTATAGTACTTTTTCTAGATGCCCTAAATCTTCTATCATGGAACACGGAGAATTGATGTACCTAGGCAGTATGCAACCCATGTGGTCTAGTGATGTAGGCAGGAAATTCATTATGTGTGGAAAAGGGAACACTCCTGCATTGCTGGTGGGAGTGCAAACTGGTACAGTCCCTTTGGATATCAATGTGGCAATTTCTCAGAAAATTAGGAAACAACCTTCCTCAAGATCTGGCAATACCACTTTGGGATGCTTAATCATACCACAAGGGCATATGTTCAAGTATGTTCACAGCAGCATCATTTATCATAGCTAGAACCTAGAAGCAACCTAAATGTCCCTCAACTGAAGAATGGATAAGGAAAATGTGGTGCATTTACATAATGGAGTACTATAGAACAGAAAAAAATAATGACATCTTGAAATTTGCAATGGAGGGAGCTAAAAAACATCATATTGAATGAAGTAACCCAGATCCAGAAAGACAAATATCTTATGTACTCACTCATAAGTGGCTTTTAGATATGAAGCAAAGAAAACAAGCCTACAATTCACATTCCTAGAGAACGTAGACAACAATGAGGACCCTAAGAGACACATACATGGATCGAATCTACATGGGTAGTAGAAAAAGACAAGATCTCCTGAGTAAATTGGGAACATGAGGGTCGTGGGAGTGATGTGGGAGTGTCATATATCAATCTATTGATTTCATTGGATAAGCAATAAATAAACTGCTTGGCCCAATTGGTTAGAACATAGGTGGGAGGAGTAAACAGAATAGTATGCGGACAGGAAGAGGAAGTGAGCTCAGAGAATGCGCACGCAGCTCCACTCAGAGAAGCCAGGCTCCTCTCTCGCGGGCGGACAGGATCCGGCTCTCTGAGGCACACTCGCCATGAATCTCCGACTCAAGATGGACGTAGGCTAGAATCTCCCCGGTAAGCGCACCTTGGGGTGCCTACATAGATGATTAGGAATGGGTTAAGAGGTTGAAGTTAGTGGGCCAAGCAGTGTTTAAATGAATACAATTTGTGTGTTGTTATTTCGGGCATAAGCTAGCCAGGCGGCCGGGGTGTTGGGAACGCAAACCCCGACACCCCAATTTCAACAGATGGTGCCCAACGTGGGGCAACTGAATCCACAGAAAGTCTGAGAAAGCTTGGGAAAGAGTAAAGCATGTTTTCTTGGTAGCAGCACTTTCTCGGGTATACTCTGTTTGAGAGAGGCAAGCACGTGCTCTCAGCTAAGAGAGGCTTCCTGACTCAGCTTCAGCTGCAAAACCCTGCAGCTCATTAAGAGGTCCTGCCACGAAACACTTAAACATTGTTGACGAAAAGCTGAACACATGCTTTTCAGTTTTCAGCCATAGCAGGAAAAAAGCTGCGCTGTTTAAAAATGCCGGCTTTCTGGGCCATCCTGCCAGGGCAAACTCTGACTGTTTGAGGCAGGAGGGCAGACTACAGAGAAAGGACTTGAGTGTTGTCTGTTGCAGCTTAATTGCTGGCAGGGACCTTGAAACACTGTAGACTTGTGGCACTGAACGAGGCTCTGGTCGGTACCTCAGTCACAAGGTTGGAATGGCAGAAAGCTAAGGAATGGACTGGAACTAGCTGGCAAAGCCACGCCTTTAGTCCTACTGAGATTGCTTGGTAAATTAAAGACTTATGTGGTCAGAAAAACAAGAGAGAGATACAGTAAAAAGAGATTCAAAGATTAAAAAAATTTTTTAAATGGTTTACAGTGTGTTAAAAATATAAGCAAGCTAAAAGTAAGTTCTTAAGAGTAAAAAAAAAAAAGAAAGAAAGAAAAAGAGAAGTTGGTTGTGGTAGTACACGCCTTTAATCCCAACACTTGGGATGCAGAGGGAGATTCACCTCTGTGACTTCAAAGTGTGGTAGCACACGCCTTTAATCCCAGTACCTAGAAAGCAGAGACAAACAGATCTCTGTGAGTCCAAGGTGTAGTAGCATACACCTTTAATGCCTGGGAGGCAAAGACAGGCCGATCTCTGAGAGTTCAAGAACAGCCTGGTCTACAGAACTATTCCAGGTCAAAGATATACGCTCAAAAAGTTAAAAGTAAAAATAAACGAAATAGAGGTTAAAATAAAGCGCACAAAGATGGAAAATACACAGAGAATGTTAATACTGTATGCTATTATGCTCTGTTTGAATTGTTTGAATGCTGAGGAAGGAGCAAGAGCTGCTAAAAGATATTTGTCTATAAATGCTGCTAAACTAACCCAATGTGAAATTGCCTTGACTTTGGAATTTGGATCTAAGGATATAATACTTTGGAAAGGAGTTTCTTGTTTTGTTTTCACAGAGGATGAGACCCTGTTCATTTCTTCTATTCCGATATGGTATGATGGACCACGCCCTCCTGAAGGGTTGCTGTGAACGCCTTCAGAAAATTGCTTCGCTCAACTGCCAACTGAGATGAAACTAGCACACAGGTTATACCATGAAAGACCTAATTAATGACGCCCCCATTCAGCAGGAAGCAGTTTGGAGAGATAACTGCGCCCATGTTCCCAAATATGGTTTATAAGTGTTCTTTTACATTTAAAGGGGGATATGATATAGGTATGAATAATTTACATTGATATGGATTTTGCTTTAGTGATTTAAATTTAAGGTCAATTTTGTTATATGTATCTGTATTTCTGATCTTGATTAAGGTATTATGATTGTGTAGTTCATTTAAAAATGTAATGTATATAGGTTGTTAATAGATTAGTTAAGATAAGTTAGTTAATATGTTAGTTAAGATTTTCTAGATGTACATAGATATATTTTAGATAGGCATTCTTCATATCTTTCAAAGATTATAGAATATAGCCTTCTAAATGTTTTAATAACTTAGAACTTTTCATGACAATGAGACACTCTGCTCCTGGCAGCACCAATCTACTTCAAGAAGAAGATGGGCATCGAAGAGGATCCTTATGGAGTTTGATAGCCATTTGGGCAAGAAACTGCTCTTGCCTGGACTATTGCATAAACTGGAAACAGAGAACCTGCAGAGAGAGGACTACTGAACTTGCCTAAAGGTGAGATGATCTTTCGGGGTTCCTGATTCATGAAAGAGTCTGCAAGACATTCTTCAGGACAAGCAGATAGTGACTGCCTTTGAAATTTCCTGCTTTATGGAATGTCTGCTGAAAACTATGGGCCTGTAGGCCGAAGACGGATGCCCCAACGGTACAGAGGAACTTTGGGTGACTGTACAGGCAGCAAGATGTCTCTGTAATTTCTAGAGTTTGAAAGTTGCTTATTTCTTGTTTGCTTAGGTAATATTGTATCTTTCTGGAGTCTTTGATGGAGTTAAGAATAGTTAGTTATAGTTATACTTTTCTTTCCTTAGTTATGATAAAGATTATTGTAATTTTTACTTGATAACTGTTTTATGTAATTTTGCTATGTTAAAGTTAAAGCCTTTCCTTTTTTGTTTAAACAGAAAAAGGGGAAGTGATGTGGGAGTGTCATATATCAATCTATTGATTTCATTGGATAAGCAATAAATAAACTGCTTGGCCCAATTGGTTAGAACATAGGTGGGAGGAGTAAACAGAATAGTATGCGGACAGGAAGAGGAAGTGAGCTCAGAGAATGCGCACGCAGCTCCACTCAGAGAAGCCAGGCTCCTCTCTCGCGGGCGGACAGGATCCGGCTCTCTGAGGCACACTCGCCATGAATCTCCGACTCAAGATGGACGTAGGCTAGAATCTCCCCGGTAAGCGCACCTTGGGGTGCCTACATAGATGATTAGGAATGGGTTAAGAGGTTGAAGTTAGTGGGCCAAGCAGTGTTTAAATGAATACAATTTGTGTGTTGTTATTTCGGGCATAAGCTAGCCAGGCGGCCGGGGTGTTGGGAACGCAAACCCCGACACCCCAATTTCAACATGGGAGAGCATAGAAGGGGAGGGGAGAGTAAGGAAGGGGAACAGAGAAAAGTGTATAGCTCAATAAAATCAATAAAGAAAAAAGGAAAAAAGAAAGGTATCTTTCAGGTTGACAAGATTATTTTGTCTTTGATAATCTAGTAATATGAAATTCATAAAATATAGCATGTGGTGGTTTCAGAGAAAATATCCCCACAGACTCATGTGTTTGAGTGCTTGGTCCTTTGTTGTTGGAGGTGTTTGGGGAGGACTGGTAGGTATACCCTAGCTGGAGGATGTGTGTCACTGAGGGTTGGCTTTAAAGTTTCAAAAGCCCACTTTCAAGCTCTGTTCTCCTCTCTTCTCCAACTCTCTCCTTCTCCTCACCCTACCCCCTGCCTCTGTGCCTATAGATCACGATGTCATTCCCAGCTGCAGTTCCAGTGCCTTCCTGCTTGCATGCTGCCATGCTTCCCACCATGATGACCATGGACTAAACTGATATTTAAGCCTTCAATTAAATGCTTTCTTTTATGAGAGTTGCCTCAGTCATGGTGTCTCTTCACACAATAGAATGCTGATTAAAACAATGTCTTCCACTTTGTATTGTACCTTGAATCTTTCTTGCACCTTCTCTTGATTGCATAGCATTGTATATAGGAACCACATCTCTCAAGAGACAAAGTGTCTTAGCTCTATCCTATTTCTATTTCAGTTATTTTGGGAACAGTTACAGCTTTTCACAAATTTGTGAATATGCTTACATACACATGCACATAAAAGTATATATGCATGCCTTTGTACACATGCATGTGCACAGGTATAGATATGCATTTGTAGATGGAGACTGCTCATTTGTTTTCTGGCCACCCAGACCCAAATAATAATCACACAGAAGCTATTTTAATTACAACACTCTTTGGCCAATAGCTTATCCATATTTCTAGCTAACTCTTACATGTTGAATTAACCCATTTCTATTAACCTGTGTGTTGCTACGAGGCTGTGGCCTACTAGGTAAGGTTCTGGCATCCCTGGATCTTTCTCTTTCAGTAGCTACATAATGTCTCCTCGACTCTGCCTACTCTCTCTGTCTCTCTACATCTCTGTTTAGATTTTTTGCCTGGTTTTATTTGGTTAAGCCATTGGCTGAAATCAGCTTCTTTACTAAACAATGGCAATAAAACATGTTCACACCATACAGAGGGGAATCCCACATCAATGCATTATATAGGTATATTTATGCCTATACAAATACAGACATATTTATGTGTTTTAATAACAATTGTGTGTGTCTATGCATATGTGAGATTTCCTGACTGCGAAGATAATTGAAGACTGAATAAACACAAGATAAAGACAGAGGAGGAAATATTTCTTTTCCCAGTTGCTTGCAAGAGTCAGTTTTGTAACCAGAGCCCAATTCAGACCTCAAAAAATGAAGCATGCCCCGAAGAACTCCCACTGAAGGAAGGATGCTTGTATTCTGATGACAGAGTACTATATTGAATATACTTTACATTGTTTGTGTGTGTGTGTTTGTGTGTGTGTGTGTGTGTGTGTGTGTGTGTGTGTGTGTGTGTGTGCATGCACCCATGAGCAGGACTTGCTTTTCTTCCACCATGTGGGTCCCAGAAATCAAACTTACCTTTTGAGCAATCCTTTCTGCCCTAAATTTACTATTTTTAACTATCTTCTGCAGTCAAGATGCATAAGTCTGAAGGATCAAGAAAATTTGGGCAAAAAAAAAAAAACCTGATGATTTCCTTCTAGTCTTTGATTATGAAGTAATCAATTCCTTGTTCTCTGCTCTATCTTAGACTCTACAGTAGATGGCTAAGAGAGGTTGAAAAGGATGCTTTTTCTAAGTCCGGAATTCCTGTTTTGTAATTCCCTGCTACAGAGATGTGCAATGCTACAGAGAAAAGCCATCCAGGGTTTTCTTGGATTCTTTGTAGCCGCCCATTTTGTCAATATGCACTGAGGGACAGAAAGGACACTGAGTACACAGGACACACTGAACTCCCTACAAAATGCAGACCATAACTCAAGTGTCCTGACTTTCACCTGGTGAGCTCTATGTGATTCCTGAGAGAAAATAGTAAGGAAAGCATTTAGAAAAAAAAAAAAAACTACCAAGCCAGTGTGTACTTCTACCAATCTTTAGGGAATAGGAGGAGTGACTCTCATTATTTTTAAAGCACTGTCCTGTCATTAACAATAGCCAGTTCCCATTTCTTATCCTCAGAAGCAAGGGGAAAATGCCAGAATGTTTTCAAACACATAGCCAAAAATGACCTTCCAGTATAATCTGTGTCCAAGACCGAAAGGGTCTTGAGCCTTCACAGATCCTTTGAAAGTCATGGACAAATTGCATTCTCCTTTTTCAATGCCTTATGGGTAGCTGAAGGTAAACCAAAGCTTTTTCAATTCATGCAATCACCAGACACGATTCTTTTCAACTCTAAGCCACACATTACCCCCAAAGTCAATTTTTGCAAAGTGCCACATTCTTTCTAAATATCCCATGGATTTCATTATGTATTAGAAAGAACGTAGCCCTGAAGCTAATAATAAGATAGGCACCAAAAAATCCGTTCCTTTTGAATTGGCTCTGTAATACTGAGTGTTAATGAACCTTAGAGAAATAAAGCTGGGAGAAGCACTTGGCAGATTGGCAGTGCAGAACGCTGACCCTCTTCAGGCAGAAGTCATTGTAAAAGTCAAGAGGTTCCCGGGGCTTCTGCCATCACAGCCCCCGTTTAACTCGGTACATTGGCTCTATCTGATGGTTCTACAATTGCTTTCCCAAACACACCACCTTTTTCCTCTCAGATCATCTCCCATACCTCCCTGAACAATCCACAGGTTTTAGGCAGGGGACTTGCAAGTCAGGCTCAAGCCAATGGTTGTTTCCTGACCTCTGCTACTCTTTCAGACATGGATATTTGAATCCATTTAGGCTGGTGACAGAGGTGGAATTTTTTGGATGCCCTGGGAATGAGGTGCCTGGAATTTTTGAAGTGTGCTCTGAATCTGCACCCCTTCTCAAATCATACAGCCATGAAGGAGATAAGCCATTGTTTCAATCTATAGGCAAAGGCTTATGAAGGAAATTGTGAGGAAGCTACTAAAATGTTTAATTGCCAATCAAACATGAAGGTATGCATTTGGGGAAAAAAAGTCCTGTGGATTCAACAGTTTTCCAAAGTCTTCTGCATTGGGAAAGGTCAACACAGCACAAGAGCCTAGCTCTGTCTGTGGTAAAGTCATCTTTCCTCTGGAGTCCTAGAACTATCAGGAGGTTTTAAAAATAATAGCTATTCTTTTTTGACATTTAGCTGATCAATGTAATTTGAACTGTCAGTCAAAGAGGATGAAAAAAAAAGTCTAGGTAATTTTATGAAGAGTGCTGAACTTAAAAGAACACACTCAAATCATATTTCCAATTTTCTTGGCGTCCATAGAAACAAAAGCATGCTTGCCCAGTTATGCACACATCTTAGAAACAGAATTTGCAGAAGACCAAATCGCTAACTCTTGTGACAAAACTTATAAATCAAAGGGAAGTCATATATTTAAAATTATGCAAGCTTGATTCAGCTTAAGGGAGGAAAGCGTAGATGTAGACAGACCTCCTGGATTCTGACATTGAGGGGTCAACAATGAGAAAGGTTACTATTTGCATGGAAAAGCTACTTGTGTAATTAAGTAAAATTAATTATGCTTGTACAAATTTCACAGACGTGCTGCAGATTTGGGTTTTTGACTAATTAAGCTTTAATTTAGTTGAGGAAACTAAACTGCATAAGCTTTTTATCAGAACTCTCTGCTCACCCATTAAAAGAAAAGAGGTAAAAAAAATCATAGATTTTAGGAACCATCTGGAGAAATAATCAATTAAGAAAAGCTGTAAAGGCACGATGATAGTCAATTATCTAAGATGGAAAGCCAGGCTTTGAGGTTATGCTGTCCTTCATTTTCTCACAAGTACCCCTTAATTGAATGCAAATAATCAGAAAGGGCAATTAATAGATGGCTGTAATTCCCCAAATAGGTAGCAGAGCCTATTTACTGTACATTCAGGGTTCCTGGAATGGTACAAAAACAAAACCAGAACTAACCAAACAACTAAAACAAATGGGAGATGGTCCTAAATTGTTCTCTCGTGTGCCCCTTTACAGTAGTCTTCTACGATAATGTAATCTCAGATGATAGCCACAGTGGTAGCAGCCAGCACACCCACACCAGTATACGGAGGATGGACGTGCTCCCAATATTCACTGGGAGGGAATGAAACTGGCCTTGAAGAAATGAGCTACAGGGTTGAGGCTTGCGAGGTATTATACATATGTTAAAGATATAGCTCTGTTTTTATTTACTCATAATGAAGGTTCCTATAGAGGTGGGGAAAGATGTCAGATTCCGCAGGAGCTGTAGTTACAAATGGTTACAAGTTGTCCATTGTGGGAGCTGTGAACTGAGCTAGCATATTCTAGAGGTTTGGCAAGGGCTCAGAATCACTGAACCAACTCAAAGGCCCTGGATCAAGACTTCTGAGTCACTTAATAAAAGCATCAGAACACAGAAACTGGAGAAAAAGCCATTAAAGAACAATCAGCCTCTTGTGAGTGACCATGAAGAAGGTCCCAGTGTTGCCAGTCCATTGTTCTCACCCTAGGTGTATGTTCCTGCAATGGACAGTAGATAGCAACTCTTCTCTCCCCACTACATAGACTTCTTGGTCCAATCTTCTTTACGTGGACCACTGGACTTCCCTGAAGCTACATCCTCTTCCCCCTTTCTCTTCATGGTTCCTCTTCTAGATCTTTCCATGGCTGTCTCCATTTTGTTACTTTATCTGTTCAGAGAGGCACATTCTGGCCCCTATTCCCAACAAGCACATCCCAGCTCCTTAGTCACATGTCCCCTGCCTCCTTCAGAGGACAGCTTGCTGCCAATAATTACGTAGCTTATTTAGTGGCTTGCTTTTTTATAGGGCATCCCATCTACTGAATAGTTGGACTTTGCAGTTTCCCCGAGTTCTGTTTTAAGTTGAATCAGCAATAATCTATACTTATAAAATATTTGACTGGCCGTAATTCTTATAGTGAAGATGACTTCTGGCAATATCCGAGTTAAATACGTTTTTAAGACTCCATTAGTCATTCGTTTAAAAGTGAGCTTGTGACTTTGGCCTGAGTTTTTGAAACTGGACCTATTTGCTTTGAAGGGCAAATCCCTAGCATTTCAGTTGGTAAGGATACCAGTTAACACCGGATGTATGCAGTGCTTTACTTTCTGGTTATCTTTTGTCCTCATCACAACCCTGCAGTATTCATATTCCAAGTCCCTTCCCTATACATGAACAAGCAGTTCTTGCAAAGTCAAGTCACCTTCAACCATCACCTGGACTGCTGGTCACAGTGCTGCCATAGAAATCCACCTGTCTTCTCCAAAGTGACAAACCCATGCTGTTCCTATCTAAGACTGTGTAGATAGGAATCTCTGCAGCTTTCTGAAGCATCATTGGCAACAAAATCTCATTGTCACTGAGGACAATGAGGTATAAGTAGAAAAGAAGCCAAGATTCAGCCTGGACTGAAAGTATTTGCTCCACAGTCATTGTGTCTGCTGGTTCTTAGGCCTCTTCATCTCTCAGAACTCAATAAGCAACGTGTCCAATAGGAGTGGAGATAATCAGTAAGGTCCATTAGAAAACACAAAAGAAGGTATTTTCTCAATAAACTGCATGTGAGGCACAGTGTCAACTTGGAATATGCAGCAAGCATCTGCATATATGGGCAGTAAGAATGTTCCAGAAGTGAGTTTATTTTAGGGATGTTAAGAGACTTCAGCATTTATCATTTGTCTTGCTGCTGTCCGTAAAACATTTTAACAATGCCACAAACTTGAAAATCAAAGATTCCAAGAATGGAAACAGTATCCTCTCAGGTTCTAAGACATCATAGGAGAATATATGGCAGGATTTTTAGGAGTCTCAGTTGATTGTGGTTTTGTAGTTAGAGTGAGTAACTACCTGACATCTCCTCTGGGTCATGGTTTCTCTTTGCTTTAACCAGGGAAGGAGAGTAACTCAAGGATCCACGTGCTAGGGCTGGTAGATAAGTTAGATAGTGTGCCCCAGGTTAAGTGCACAATACAGTGCCCACTACAGAACAAGCTCGCAGTCCATGCCATGCTGTGAATGACAACTGTTTCCAAGACCTGAGGGGGAGGGAAATGTGCGTGCAAATAGCCAGCTATTGTATGATGGCAATAAGAAACCCAAGATTTGTTATAAGCCAGTCTCATTGCCTTAGTGGAGAGATAACTTCCACTAGATATCAAAATAATCTTATTAACTGTGAGTAAGGCCCCCAGAGCCTTCTAAGAAATGCACCATGCTGCACTGTTACTTCTCTGCCAGTCCATTTCTCTTTGGCCTTTCAGCTGCTGGAGTTTGGTTTTTCTTAAATCTCACATGTATCATGCAAGCACAGTCTCCTCACATAATGCAAAGCATAGAAGACAACCCCTTACTACAGGCCTCTTCTACCTGTCTGCTGCCCCACCATCACCACCACTCAATGCCTCAGAGGAATGTGCCCTATGATTTTTCAGGCACTGATATGCAATCTTACATGGTCACCAAATACTCTTGTGACTAAGTTTTTTTTAACTATGTGTTCACTTTTAGCATCTATACAGCCACTTTTTTTTTTTTGGTTTTTCAAGACAGGGTTTCTCTATAACTTTGGAGCCTATCCTGGAATTAGGTATGGTAGACCAGTCTGGCCTCGAACTCATGGAGATCCACCTGCCTCTGCCTCCTGAGTGCTGGGATTAAATGCATGCACTACCACTGCCTGTCTCCAGCCACTTCTTGAAAGTCTCCCTGATCATGTCAAATCACACCTCCACTAACTCTTATAGCAACCACTTACTGTAGATGTCTTCTGTGTTTATCTGTGTGATTACATGATTTTTGTTCCATAATTTACACACCAGAGTGAATGCTCCCCTAGGGAAAACCACACTTGGCATACTCACCCCTTACCTGTAGTGATGACACACTTCCATACTGTTAGTGATTAACAGGAAGAACTGAGCAACATCTATTGAGTAAGTGGCTGCTATTCATTCACTAGATTGTTACCAGATTGTAACAACTTTGGTGATGAGTTTGAGGAGGCGGAGTTTTAAGCAGAAACCATTCATTTAATTGGGACTGGGAACTCATTTTCAAAAGAAAACCAAAAAAAATAAAATAAAATAAAATGCAGAAGCACAAGGCTCTTCAATACTGAATGAACAAGATGAAAATTAGCCCTACTCTCTGGATCCATGCTTGCCAAGAATCGCAGTACAAGCATCAGCTGAGCATATCCAAAACTGCTTAAGTGAACGAGGCATTTTATTCTACATGGGCAGCAACCACTGTTTAACCTGGTGAAGAGTGGGCTCAAATGATCATGTTTTTCTGTCTGCATGTTTTAGCATTTCTTGTTTGAACTAGGAGATTATCATGGACACGGGGGAATGCTTTCTTCTTCTTTTTTTTTTACATTTAGTTAATTTTTTGAGAATTTTCAATTTCATAATAGTTATTTGATCATATTCACACTCAACTCTTCAGAGATGCTCCCCAAGTTCCTTTATACTTAAATACCTACAGATCACTGCTTTTTTCATACCCTCATCTAAAACGCCTGTAGTTTAATGCTTCTCTCAACCTTCATCAGAAATACCCATAGTTCAATGTTTCTCTCAACCCTTATCAGAAATACCCATAATTCAATGCTTCTCTCAGTCCCCATCTGAGAGACTTCTATGTGCAGCAGATGGTGACAAACACAGAGACCCAGAAGTTAGCAAAGTGAAGAAAATAAACTTCAGAATGATCAACCCTAAAGGTATTACACACACGCACGTGTGAGCACGCACGCGCGTGCACACACACACACACACACAACTCCACATACTACATTCCACCTTCTGATAGCCATCACATTCCCTCAACTTGCCAGCCCAGTCTGGTCCACATTCTGTGGTTTTAAGTGTCTATTTATCCACTTCATTTGCCTCACTGTCAGGAGAATTCTAGTCATGAACTAAGACCCCTGCCCCAACAGCTAAGGAAAATGTGTATCCTATCTCAAGATCCTTAATTTAGGCACATTACCATCTTTTGCCAAATTAGGTAACAGTCACAGGTTCCAGGAAGTAGCCCGGAATTTAACCGTTTAAGCCATCATGGCTTTCTATTCCAATTGATTATTCTAAGAATGCAGTTCCTACATGGGTAAGTATGTGCTTTCTCTATGCATTGAAACAGCTCTTGGTCTGTGCCTTCAACAAAGCAGAAATGATGCTGCTGACTTCTGTCTACGTTACTGTGATGTTCTCTCTTTCTAACCTAAATGGAATACTCTATTATGAAGCCCAGCTATCCCACTGAGAATAATTCCAAATTAATCCCTAGTGATGTGTCATGTATAGGTATTTTGGTGAGGGAAATCCCAGCCAACTCAACAGCAACCACTTACACATAAATAAGTATACTTAAAAGATGAGTCTAGCCTGGCACTTTGAGTAATCTCCAGCCTTAAAGACCAGGTCGATTGCTTGATATCAGGAAATAGTCAGCTCTATGCAGATTGTGGAATCAATAGGAAAATAAGTTGTGACTATATTGAGCCATAAAAAAAAACATAGGGCATTTTGCTGTATAGCAACAGGCAACCCAATCAACCATTCATCCAACATTGTTTTCCTTAATTCTAGGACAGAAAAATCTTGTTTGCAGTCAATGGAAACTAGGAAACATCAAAGGTCATGATCATAATCCCTGTAACGGGAAGATGTTGCAAAGTGATTTGTTCATCAATGGAACTGGAGTCTTTCCAGCTTGACCTCAAGTGTGTCATTTGCATTATTTGGCTCACAGTGTTGACCAGCCCCTGCTTTTTGCCCTCCCACCCCACTTTGGTTCCCCACACTTGAACTTCCTGTCTGAGACTTCCCAACTTCTTCTGACGTACTAATCTCTGATCGCCAGTCCTGTTGCTTTCTCTGCTTTTGACTCCCACTGGAAACATTTCCTCCATCCTGCGAATCTATACCCTCGAAGTTCTCTGAATCCCTTCTAACTTTAGTTGAGCCTTCCTTCTCTCGTGCTTCTTTAAAAGACATGCCTTTCTTTTAAAGACAGAATCATGCTGTAGTTATCCCTAATAAACTATGAGCTAACTATTGAAGTGTAAGAGCGCATTAGGGTACTGGGGAGATGGTTTAGCTGCTGCAGTATAAACCCAGGCTCTAGGACTCATGTACAAAATCCAGGCATGGTAGGTAATTCTTAGATTGGGGCAGTATAGACATGAGGAACCTTGGAACTTTCTGGCCAGTTGGTTTAGTCAAATTGGTGAGCTCTAAGTTCAGGAGTAATACTGTTTCAAAAATCAGTGTGGACAGTGATTGGAGAAGACATCTAATATCTATGTCTGGCCTTCATGTTCATGTACCCATGTGTGTGCACACGTTCATGCTTATGTGCATAAGTACATAGATACACAAATAAGGTAGACAGCATTTGAGAAGGACACCTGACACTGACCTCCACACAGACATACACAGGTCCTTAGGCATCTACACATGTGTATACACATATGAACACATACATACATAGACACCATTTTATCACAATCTTTAGTTTCCACAGAACATGTAATACAGCGTGCAAACACTCTGCCCAGGAAATACTAATTGACAAGTTTGGGAAGATAGCTAAGTCAATGAAGTGCTTCTCCAATAAGCAAGAGGACCATTGTTCAGTTTCCCAGAATCTATGTAATATGTATCCTGTGGTTGTATGCAATTGCAATTCCACTATTCCACTGGTGGTTAGCCAACCAAGCTTTTTCTGTGAGTTCAAGGACAGTGAGAAATTTTTCAATATATAACAAGGATGAAGAACATTCAAGTTTATTCTCTGGGCTCTACATGCATGAACACATATATGCACCTATACACACACATGCACACACACACATATACAGAGAAGGGGGGAGGGTTGAGATTGATGATTGATACATAACAATTTTGGCAACAATTACAATGCCAAATTCTTCCCTCATATTGGTTGATGTATTGAGGTAGACAGATCATAAATGATGAGTGCATGAACTTGATTATGAGGAGGTATTTTTAATGTAGGCATTACCTAGATTCTTAAAAATGCTTCAAAGGCCTTAAAATTAAATATGACATCAGTGAGTCATACCCTTTAACTGACGGGAAATTGAATAGGAGGGGTGTTTTTGGTTTTGTTTTTGCATTCAAATTTCTGTGATATTTAAGACAGGATTTTTTGGCAAGTTTTCAGATAGATGGGTTTGAAATTAATACGTAAAAAATGACCAAATCATGAAGGTACTACAGATGAATGGATGATGAACTCAGGCTGGGAAGTCTGGCCCTGTCCCGAAGTGATGCTAGAATATACACTCATTTGGATGCTATTCACCCACTCAATACATTGACAGTGTTAAATGAAAAATAAAACAACAATAGCATCACTTTCTTCCATTTACTGAGCAAATCTGTCTGTTAAATAAAATGAAATATCCCACTTCAAATATATTTCACACTCTATTGTTGCTTTCCTTGTGTAATTAAAATGTAGCAGGCAGGGGAGGGAATTCTTACATTAAAAATACCCTTCATAATCAAATTAAAACACTCATTTCATTCATTATCTGTCTCTCTCAGTAAATCAACCAATATTTCATTTCAAAAGTCAAAACTCTATTCACCTGCTTTTATACATTTCAACTTAAAGTAACTGTCTAGTCATAACATTGCCTCGTTCATTTCTTCTATCAATAAACTGTCTCGCTATGCTAAGCAACATGTATGCTCAGAACTGTGGGGAGAAGATGAAGAGTTCAAAAACTGCCTTCTGTAGTCACCTCTGAACAGGGGAAACAATCAGCTGCTCAAGGGGCAGGTCTCTAGAAGCAGGTGATTTGGACTTCTCATAAGTCTGCTTCTGTGGGCATGCAAGCTAAACTCACTGGGACATGCAAGGCTTACAGGGACAGTACTGTTCTTTTAGATGTCACTTGAGCAATAATGAGAGACTTTGATGGGGAGAGGTGAGGACTAAAGGGGAATGGCTTCTCATAGAGGGATATCAAAGTCATAAGCCTACAGAAACATAAATAGCCATTCACCAGTAGCAGGGGAAGAGGGGAGAAAACCATGCCTTATGTTGGTCTCCCCAGGCAAGTTTGATGGCTGTGGTTTAGGAATGCCAGCAGAGGGGCACCTGAAGAAGCCACGGTCCCACTTCCCTAACTTGCCCAACTTCCCTAACTGGTATCCTGAATCCCCAAAAGATAGATTCCCGCTCTCCTTCCTGCTGCTGAGTATCCTCATTCCCCTCTGCTTGAGTTAGTTTGACTGGGTCAAAGTAGTGTGGGTCTTCCCAATACAGATGAGGTGTCACGGGCCTGAGTTATGGAAGGGACTGGCCGTTCCCCCTGGCTTTTCCTGTTTTACAGTGTGTCCAATTTACAAGTATTAGAATACCTTCTTCTGACCCTCAGTGGATCTTTATCTTACTTTAGGGTGAATAAATCATTTTTGAGACATCACACTGGACACATTCAATTTGTCTTCATGAAAAATAGCCCTTGGAAAATGGGCAGCATTGTGTACTGATTAAGACTGTACTCTGAGCCAGACTCTCTGCAAGGCCATTCTAGCTTTGCCATTCACTGGACTGTGTGACCTTGGCTTAGCGGCTGTACTTCAAGCTCACCCGGATAATATGGGTGCCTGTCTTTTAGTGCTTTTATGAATGCTGTGGGAACATTATGAAGTAAATTCTATAAAAATTTTATTAAATAAATAGACATTAATGTACTACATGATCAGCAAAACCTATGTTCTGGAGTCTGTAAGTTTGGTCAGTGAAGAGTCAGTCAGGAGAACCATAGACTACCATGATATCACATGACTGGGTAGTTGGCTTTGGTGTTCTTTCTGCACATGAACAAGAGGGAAATTTACAACCAATTATGGAACACACAATGAAACCTGGCTCTATAGAAGCCACTGGGATGAAGCCAAAAATTGAATAAACTATAATCTTTGTTCCAGAGAAGTTCCCGGGACAAATTGGGGGCTGGAGTCAGAAGGTTTTGTGATCCCCCCTTGATTCTATCACCTGTAAAATGAGCATGTCTGACCAGGAGACTCCCGTGGTTCCCTTTTCATCTAGTTTTACATTTCCTGGGTCAAGAGATCCCGCCAGCTATCTATGACTCCTACACCTTCTTAGTTTTGCTACTTAATAAGCACAATGCTCAGTGATGGTGTGTAGAATAGATGATCAATACTGCACTAGCTGGAAGGGTCTTCAAGGCTATGATCTTAGGAACTGGCTTCTGAAGTGTGTGGGCAGAAGCAAGAGTGCTCTGTAGAGTAACACTTCACATACTATGGCAAAGGGCAAAATACAGAATGGCAATGTCTAAGCCAAAGTCTGCATTGGAAGACATGGGGGCTGAAACACTTAGCTCCATCCTGTGTTCTAAGGAGGGAGGTTATATAGAGCATGGCCAGTCATTAACCTCTGACACTCAGGCTGTGGCTTCCTTTGTTGCCCCCAAGTGTATCAAGTTCACTAACAGGCCAGGGGCTGCAGTCAATTAGCTTGTGTTCACATCGCTAGTCTGCCGTCTCAAACCCAAGTTATTGTATCTCTCTCTCCTTTTAAAGTTTGTGATGGGCCGGGCGATGGTGGCGCACACCTTTAATCCCAGCACTCAGGAAGCAGAGGCAGGCGGATCTCTGTGAGTTCGAGACCAGCCTGGTCTACAGACCTAGTTCCAGGATAGGCTCCAAAGCCACAGAGAAACCCTGTCTCGAAAAAAAAAAAAAACCAACAACAACAACAATAAAGTTTGTGATGGTCTATGTTCTAGTTTGTTCTCCATTGCTGGAATAAATACCATTATCAAAAGTTAACTGGGAAAATATGGTGTTCTGTTTGTTTATTTAGCTTATACTTCCACTTCCCAGTCCATCAATGAGAGAAGTCAGGGCAGGACCTAAATCAGGAGCTCAAGGAAAGGTCACAGAGGAACACTACTCATGGTTTTCTCTTAATGGCTTGTTCAGTCTGCTTTTTTATACAAGATAAGACCACCTGCTCACGTGTGGGACTATCCATAGCAAGCTGGACCTCTGACATAAATCGAGAGAACCCACATAAACTTGTCTTGAGCCAATTCAATAAAGACATTTTCTCAGCTGAAGTTCCTTCTTCCCAGATGACCCTGCCTTAAGCCAAGTTGACAAAAAAGTTTTAAGATAGTCTAACTTGGATAGGTTATAACTTTTAAGTTAGGTTCTATTTATGAATGGCAGTAGTACCAGGGAATAGATGGAGCCTGCAAAATAAACTATGCTGATGGCATCCAACATGTATATAAAGTACTTCTCTGTCAGGCTGTTCTCCAAACACTACCACCACTCCCTCCTCTAACATTCACAACAATCTGTGAAATATGTCCTGCTGTGACCTCTGGGAAACGATAGCACGGAGTTCTGGAATTTCTGAAAGGCCACATGGTGAGAAGCAAGAACTATAATTAGAATGTTTGCTTCCAGAGCCTGAAACCTCAATAACGACACCATTGTGTTGGACCTCTGGTGACATTCTGTGGTCAGCACTGAGCCTTCCTTTGTGACAGATGCTGCTTAAGTCATGACTGAATGAGGACAGGACCCTCAAGCTAACATACGGCCCACGAGATGGGCACTTCAGCACAAGGTGATCAAAGTGAGGGCAGTACCCCGAGAAGATTATCCACCACCTGTGCCAATCGAGTGAAATTGAACCTTGCCCATAGCCAACTCTAAGCAGAAAATGCCACATAAGACCTCAGGTGGCAAAGGAAATTGTGACACTGGAGAGCAAAAAAAGATTGAGGCGCCAGCTCCAAAGATCCAGAATGTTACCAAAGAGACGTATCACAAAGCAGCTAGGGTGCTATTTGTTGGACTTTGAGGTTAAAAACCCATTTCAGACTCACTAGCTATAGTATCTTTCACTGAGTCACTTAACTACTCTAAAGCAGGGGTTCTTTTTTTATTAACAAGGATTGTGGTTTTTTTTTAATTGCAAAAGATTAAAACTATTTCATTTATATAATTGTTTTGGAAATCTGTGAAAAAAAATGTAAACGTTAAGCGCAATGCCTAACACAGAGTAGACCCTAGAAACATCAGTTTCCTTTTTTGGCACAGTGTACTTTCAGAGAGTCTGATCTTTAGGTGTACTAATATTGGGAAAGCATGTATTTTCCAAAGCAGAGGACACTAAGAATTGGTGTCAGACTCTCCTGACTGGTCATGGGCACTAGTGTATTCCACCACAATTAGAATTGGTGTCAGACTCTCCTGACTGGTCATGGGCACTAGTGTATTCCACCACAATTAGAGGAAATCAAGACTATTTATCTTTAGATTTATTTCTAAACAAGGGATACCTATTGGTAAGTTCAGATTGTCATAGCAACGGCTCTTCCACAGGCCTTGCATCTTTAGGTTGAGCAGAACACAACTCTGACACCAAATAAAACATCAAGAGTGTTCAATGTTAGATAAATTACTAAGTCCTCAGAAATGAAATAAGCCTCTTAGTTTCTTGTATTCTGGGGGTTTGATTATAATGTAAAATTTCCCAAACCCCCAATTTTTGAACAATTCGAGCCTATAAGACAAGCATTCTTTGACTGATGTTTAAAAGCTCTTCATAAAATGATGCAGCCACCTCATTGATTCCTGCTGCTCTCTCGTCTCCTAATCTCCAGTAGAACATTGATTAACACCTTATTCTATTTTTGCAAGATCTTCATTGTCAGTAAATTATTATTTGTGCCATAGAATTATAATTTTAAGAGAATGTTTTTATGCTGTGATGGATGGACAAAATATTCTTTTAACTTGCAGGGCAAGACCAATTTTCCAATACTTGAGTTCTAGTTGCTCAAATGCATTACTGTTATAAAGCACCAATTATGACTAATAGTGGCATTATTCTCACTGCAGTAAGTACTTGGTGTGGTAAAGCATTAAGGATTTGCAACGTGGCACTCAATTTAGTTAACTCCAGGAAATAGTTGATTTCATATGGATTATTACCTCAGTGTCACACTGCTTTCCAAGCTCACATGTGCACAGGGCAAGTGGTGTTCTCTATATATTTATATTTAATTCTATGACTCCTTGCTACATGAAGCATACTCTACAAATCATATTTGCTTCATATTGAAGTTATCAAAGTTTGAGCTCTTATTTTCCATCCCAATCCCTAAAATCTTCAATTTCAGAGCTGGGTGCCAGGCTAGATAAAAATCTCAAAAATAGGGTACTAGAGCATCTACCAGCAGCACAGGAGGGATGTAAGTCCTCAGTTAAGGACTTCTCCACTGGAGAAGTCACAAATGTCATCACTCTTTCAGAGCCCAACCATCTAACTCTCTCACTGGCCACAAACCCAAATTCTTCCAAATTATCTTTTTGCCCCTCTACCCTGACACACCAACTCATAGGCAAAGTTTATAGGTTCTACCCTTTGAGTTATGGCTCCCCATGCTATGTCTAAGTGCTGGTCTTCTCATGTTTAATAATACAGTATAAAACCTATTTCAGTCTACACATTTTTGCAAGTTAAATTTAAGAACACTATGAAATATGCAAGTTAAGAAAGGTCAATTGTAATCACCTGAACTTCAAAGCAAACCAAACAGGGTAAAGGCCACCTCTCACACATAAATTGCTACAAACTTTCTCTATTCCATCACACCCACTCTTGCAAGGTCTAGATATAATCTGGTTGTGCCCTTCTCTTTACTCAGACATTTCTCTTAACCTTGCATGTTTGTAAAGAACACCACAGTCCAAAATGTATGTATTGAGTGGCATCTACAAACAGGGATCATCATGCGTCTCAACAGTCTAGAACAGATGACCTGGGACTCCCAGCAGCCACATGGAAATTTACCAGTGCTGCATTCCAGAGTTAAATACAAGAGGCTATTCTGTATTCTATAAGCAACTGAAACATTTTCCTTCAAGACAGAGTAAGGAGCATGAGGGCAACTTCTGATTACATATTTCTGAAATTAAACTATGAGTTTTGAAGAACGATCCATTCTGAACAGGAGCATCTCTAACCTTGGTTTTGGACACCACATTTAACCCAAGCTCTAACGAGCACCACTATGAGTGATAGGCAAAGGCACACATAGAATGTATGCATAAAAATCTAACACATGCAAGGACTTGTCCTCTAGAGAGGTAAATATAACATGAGATGCATAAAAGCAGCCACAAAGCATCAAGGTATATCATTTCCAGATAGGAGAGATGGAGGGGGGAAAAAAGACCAACCAGAAGATGCTGCCCAAGCAAGCCAAGCACAAAACATAAATTTAACGATTCAAAAATGCCATAAGTATCAATGTTCACATTTGGGATTTTCCCAGGAAAATCTCACTATTTCACTTTGTTATGACTTCATTTCTTTATCAATGAGAAGTTGTTTAATTGCCTGTTCATTAACTTTTGACATCAGAACGAGAAAATGTATTCCCAGGGCAGCAGATTAGCATCTGTGACCTTCCCATTAGTAAGTTAATTATATTGATTCTACAGACTCAAATCACTAAATTAAAAAGACCTCCAAATACACACATGTTATTTTGCGACAGTCTTCTTTTCACTTGAGTTCCATCAAGTCAGTGCCTGATCTATATAATAACCTAAACACCAGAAAAAAATGATTCTATCAGAACACATATATCTCTTTAAAGGAACAATAAGACAAAGCAAAAAAAAATATAGCTGGTTTCCTCTCATAACCATCTAACACATGACATGCAGTAGCAGAAAATATATCCCTCCCCAAACTAGAAATTTTCAGTGAGCCACAGTGACAGACAGACAGGTGTAATTTGCCTGCTTTTATTCTGAGATGGTTCTTGAAGTTCTGCTGTACTTATACAATTCAATTCTTGCCCGATGAAAGGATTCATCATTGCTACTAAAATTGGTGAAAACAAATACTTTCATTTTATCTTTTATTTCCTTCTGAATTATTTCCTTAAGTGGTCAAAGACTATAGGAAGCAGAAACATCATGACAGAGGGAAGTCAGACAAGATACCTCAAGCGACAGAAATGCCTCTAAATTTGGACTCTCAGCTTGGAGATGGACTGAGGCTAGACAGATGTTGGTGTTCATCCTCAACCTGATCAGACATTCACTTGAACTCAAATGTCGGGTCACAGAACACCTCTCTCCCACATTCCTTTGCTGTCTTGTTCCACGCTTCCCTTTCCTTCAGTGAGAGCTAATACATGTATACAATTTTACTTACAATTGTGAAGTTCATGACTTTGAGGATCCAGATAGTCATGGCCAAGTTCACCAGGATTAAAATCATGAGGAGCAGGACAAAGAAATACAGGCATCTTTTCCTCCAGCCGTAAATCCCCACTTTGTATATGTGTGGCCCCTCTGAGCTGGGCATGGTGCTCCTGTGGTGTGCGTACTGTTCCTGAGGCATCTGAAACAAACCAGGCACAGAGAAGCGCTCACATCAAACCGCTGAGAGGAGAAAAAAGTAAGGGGATGAACTGATAAAGAGATACAGCTGGCTGCTGGCTGTCCATTCCCACCTTTCCGACAACTCTTAATGTCTGTTTTCTCTGGACAAAATCGGCTCTCCCTGGACAAAATCAGCTCTCCCAGGTGCTCAATTCAGTCCCCTTATTGGATGCAACTTTCATCCTTGGTATGTGTGTAAGACACCCACACATATCTTTGAAGGAAAGGATGGAAGTCATTTTCTAAAGAAGTCTTAGAATCCCAATATTCCGAGGACCACCATAGTCCTGGGGTACAATGTAGAATTAGTCTGAGAAAATAAATGAACCCCAACACTGCATAGGTACACCATAAAAAATGACTACTAAGGCGATTTACTTTGAGAGTGAAAAACAAAACATCTTAAATGCAACAATTTTGCCTGCAGTAGCTGACCTTTAGATCTTTTCTGTGTTTTGGTCTGGTGGGAACAACTTCAAATGACTGTTAAACCTTCATTAAGAATAGGGACTACCCCTTTTTCTACTGTGTGTTAATTTTCACTGTGCTTGAATTGCCAGCCAAGGACTAAGTGTGTGCTGTAAGATGATCTCGGGTCGATCACTCAGCTCCCACTAACTCTCCTATAGATCACAGATGTATCATAGGGGATGGCGCCACAGCAGAGTCATCACTCACTGGCATTTTTATGCACAAAGATCAATCAGAAGTAGAGAGAATGGCCTGGGAGCCTGAAGAAAATGAGACTTTATTTTCCATGTAGTCATTCTGTGAAGAAAGGAAACATTCAGAGTCTTACAGTTATACCTGTAAGGTCCCTTGATTTCAATCTGCTAATTTTCTAAAAGGCCCCAGTGAAGATTAGAGAAGTTATCCCTCTGAAGTTGACTAAAGACTTGTACAGCAGGAAGATGAATGACGTAAGAATCTTAGCATAGGAATCTTGCAGTTCTGGTGCGTGGGGCACTCTGGAGGTAAGTGCAGAGAAACAAATGACACTGCCATCTCACTCTGGCTATGTCTCTGTGAGCCACCACAGCCAAGAGTATCACTAGTTATTTAGGTATGGAACGATCACTGGTTGGAAAGATATGCTCAATAAACATAAGCAGGTGAAGATATGGTTATCAAGATTTTTTTTTAAATACACAGTTATAAGTTGACAGAATACAGTGGTTACTTTAAAGAGGAACTCCTAGTTTGTGACATACACAACAGAGTCAGCCGTATCATTTCTAAAGGCATCTATAATCTATTTAATTAAATAACAATAACATATTTTATACCCAGTAACCAGTAACACCATAGTCTACCTTACCACCATATAGATAGACAAGCCTGGAGGCTATTTGTCTGGAATATATCCTCACTCGACCTCAACTAAGCATCACTAAACAAAAGGAATGTAATGATTACAGTGTCTGGTCTCCAGTGTTAGAATCTGTGGCTCAGAGAGACCATTGTAAAATAACCTGCCCAGGGGATTCTCATCATTTGAAAGTATCTGAAAACATAGCTTACTCTTTAAAACTTCTTTTTATAATATGACTATGTTCAGATAAAATCTTGTAACTATGATGTCAAATATCAAGAAAGCAGAGCTCCTTGGAATATCTTCAAAAAACCCTCTGGGTCCCAGGAAGCAGTGATTTTTGTCCAACACCATTATTGACTGGCCAGGGATTTCAAAGCTCTGTCAAACCACAGGGTTAGGATTCAGATCTCGTGCTGAGTGGCTTAATGGCCTTCTCTGATTGGCATGGGCCTTTTTATTCCCACTATACTCCTAACTCTTTCATTTGCAACCCTGTAAAATGAACCAAGAGCAAGATAGGCAGGGGGGAGCTTCCTGGGCGAGGTTATAGTGGAAGGCATTACCGGCAAACATAAGAACTACTATAACTCATGAGTAATTCCCTACCAGGTGCTGAGAATGTTATGTTTTTCTCATCAGCAATCCAAATATGTTGAATTGCTAAAAACAAATAGGGAAAACAATTTTGAATCTGACTTTATTCTTGTTCTTTCTTAGAAAAAAAATTACTGTCCAGCAAATAAAGTTGAAGGTTTGAGTCCTCACTGGGACAGGCCCCTTTGAACAACCTTTGAAGAAGCCCCAGTACTGTGAGACCAGCAGTCAAATATTCCTATGGAGCTGATCATAAAGGCTGCTGTCAGCGGAATTAATTAAACTCTTCCTTTCTCTACTCTGGTTTCCATTCACATTAGAGCTTTGGAGGACTGAGAGGTACCTTGGAGATTCAATTAAGAGGAAACTGAACTAAGAGTTCATACAGTTGGGATGGTAGAGGATATATTTACATGATTTTTGGCATCAATACAGGTACATCATTGATGGCTCTCCTGCTGTTGGTGTGTGTTTTGGGGGTAATTCTTTCAACTCATGGCATCAACTTACTGAACATGGGGTCATGACCAAAGTGATGCTTTGTAGGTATAGGGATCTATGGTGGACAGCATCATATTCATAAGAATAAAATTATTAATAATCAACTACTGTACTACATCAAAACTTCCTGGTCACACAATTATCAATTGCCTTTTATTTGACAACTGTTTACTACTGTAATTTTGTATGCAACAGGAAATTTTCACATGAGTAAAAATTTAAATCTACAGTTCAATTTTATGAATACTTAGTCAAATAAAAAATTCTGTACTCTCATGAAACATCTAGTCAAAACAAAAATTCTTTACTCTCATGAAAGTATTAAATTCACTAAATATAATTACAAATACTATTTCTTTTTAAAAATTACACTAAATGGAATTAATTGAATTACTTGTATCTACAAGTTATATACAACACATATTCTTATACAGAATTATAAGCTTTAAAAAATACAACTATTAATAATTAAAACTGCCCATCAAAACTGCAATGGGAGACAATTATCTGCCTAATATTTGTAAACAAAATTACAGTAGTAAACAGTTGTCAAATAAAAAGGCAATTGAAAACTATGTGACCAGGAAGTATGGATGTAGTACAGTTGATTGCTAATAATTTTATCCTAGTCTTTTTTACCATATCACCTTTTAAAAACTAATTATTTTCTTTTCTCATTATAATTACCTATTAATGTCTTTAACACAAGTTTGTTCTAAGTATAAAGAATTTTTTTTCTTTAAAAAGTCACTAAAAATATTTATTTAACTTCTATACTCACAAATCTAGGGTCTTCCCACAGCCTGCTTCCTATAAAGCACCTCAGACATATCAGGGGCCAGGGAAGCACCACAGAAGATGGTGTGCCATGGACCCAGAGGAGAGACAGTACAAATGTCCCATAAGTGAAGTTCCTAATGCTTGAGGAAACCTAAGAAATCACCCCGAGATCCGTCTTAAAGACAGACTATTTGGCCTCATAACTAGATATTTTAATTCAGGAATTTTAGGGTGTTGCCTGAAACCATATTTTTAGAAAGCCTCAAGCTGATTGTGTCACTGATTGGCGCATGCCCTGAAACATACAAAGACTGGACATAGAACCAGGCCTGTGGGGATCGGGGGCAGAGACAGTACTCTGATGCACAGGCAGCCGCAGGTCTGACTTGAGACAGTCAGAAATGGACTTGAGATGGTTGGGGTGAAAACAGTGAATGAAGACAGAAGAGGCTGAACCCTGGAGAACCTAGTGAGAAGTCTGGGGCTTCTGAAAAATGCAAGGAAAACTATAGCAGTATATGAAATCAAAATCCAATCCACAACCTTGCAAAGTGCACAGAAGTGCCTAAACCATAATAGTGATCAAATAGATAGTCGTTGCTTGGTGATGATTAACAACTTTTTCCAAATTCTATCAAAGCCATGCGTTCAATAACTCCATAATGGTGAATTGTCCAGAAAAACAAATCTTATCCAGCTAAATATGCTTCCTAGGGCATTTTCTTACATATATGGGGGAAATATTGGAAGTAGAAGTCTCATCAAGCAGTGTCTTCTGGACAGAACAGGACCACTATACTCATCAACTTACGGCTTCTGTGGCTGTCTTCACAAGACTTCCTAAGACCTGCACAGTTAACATTCCTGCATGAAAGTAGAGGGGGATCCCCCATCCCTAGCTGAGGAGATATTGACAGGTCCTGACTAGGAGAGGGAGAAACACTTTTCTTTCTCTTTGATTGTTTGTTGCTTGAGACAGGGTTTCTTTGTATAGACCTGGCTATTCTAGAACTCGCTCTGTGGTCCAGTCTGGCCCAGAATTCATCACAATCCACCTGACTCTACCTCCCAAGTGCTGGGATTAAAGGTTTATGCTACCATTGATCAGCTCAAAGGGTCAGTTTTCTTCAAAGGGGAATCTTGAAAGTCAATCAAGTTCCAGTTAATAACCCAGCATACACATGTATATGAGCAGCACAAACTGGACTCAGCAGGCTATTTAGAAGAAGGAAATGGAGTTGGGAGATAGGGTGTGATAAGAGATCTTGGAGGATTTAGGAGAAAAGTATGGGTTGAAGATGTCAGATACACTGTAGGCATATATGAAATTCATACCTGAATAAAATATTTAAGAGGAATCACAAGGTAGGACTAGTTTCTATCAGTATTTTCACAACTTCTTTATGTTGTTTTATAGAATCTTTTAACATTATGTGTATTTCTGAATACAGGCTCACCTCTCCTAAGAAAATAAAATTTTATTGACCTCCAATAGCATCAGAAAGGGCTCATACGGCTGGTTTTTTCAATAAATGAAGAAATGAAAATCACAGCAATGTTAAGTAGACCATACCCTCTAACTGTCAACCAACACACAGCTCTCAAAGGACAAGGGATGAACACATGCACAGTCTTTGGCTTTCCAAAGCACAGCTGTACTAGTGCCAGGAAGGCTTACATACAAAGCATTACTCCACACTTTCAGAAGGTTGTTTTCAGTGTTCACCTGTTCACAAACAAATGCAGCCGACTTAAACCTAACTTTTTTCCCAAGTATAAAGTAGCCATGGGGTTATGCTTCCCAGGGAATGAATATGGCAAGTGTTCTCTTGCTAGACAATTAGGTAGGCATAAATAGCCAATGGTTAATGTTATAATAACACATGGTTTCAGACTAGTGACTGAATACATGAAGAACTCAAAAGGTTAAATAAAAAAGCATGTAAGCAACTCAATTCAGCAGACTGGCGAATGAGATAAATTGATGGTTCTCAAAAAAATTGAGGTACAAATGGCCATTGGATATATCTCTTCTTTTCAAAAGCTTTAGACATCAGAGAAATAAAAACCAAAATCTACCTCACCCCAGTCAGAATTGGTATCATTAAAAACAAATAACAATAAACACTTGTGAGAATGTGGACAAATTATACATGACTGCTGGGAATGTGAATTTGTCTAGCCTTTGTAGAAACAAGTATGGAGGTGCCTCCAAAAATAAATAATCCTATGATAAAGTCTAGCTGTGCAGATATCCATAAGTCAGCATAGCACAGAAATTCCTATGATTATGATTATTTTGGCTCTATCCACAAAGTCAAGTTACAGAACAAGCCTTGGTATTGCTCAACAAAGAATGGATAAAGAAAATAGTGCTGTGGGCCAATAGTCCCATACCCTATAAAGATTTGTCTCTTGTATTGGAGTAATAAAATGTTGATTAGTTGAATAGGCAGGTCAGCCAGAACAGGAAAATTCTGGAAAGAGGAAAGGCTCAGTCTGCCATCATTACCCAGATGCAGAGGAAGCAAGATGAGAATGCCTCACTGATAAAGATACCAAGACATTGGCTAACACAGACAAGAATTATGGGTTAATGTAAGATGTAAGAGTTAGTTAATAAGAAAGCCTGAGCTAATAGGCCAACCAGTTTGTAATTAATGTAGGTCTCTGTGTGTTTCTGTGGGACTGCTGGACTGGGTGGGAAAGAAACGCCTGTCAACAGAGTAGAAGGACTAGCAGAGTCTGGGCCAGTGCTTAGACACTGTATCCATTGTCCCTGTCCTTAAGGAAGCTGCAGAGCTTCACAGGGAAGGGTACACTTCTGTAATAAGAATCAACATCACTCCAGACACATGGGGCAAGCATATTGTATGGTAGTGTTACTGTTGATGCTCCTTCCTAAACAGATTTGGCGTCATGGAATTTCTTAGGATAATCCTTTACTGTCTGTCTTACAGCCTTTCATTCGTAGGTAGAGGAAGCTGGATAGTTCTCAGGCAAACACACAGAGCTAATGTGCTCAGTGGGTTACATATGGTGCTTTGTTATTGCCAGAAGCCAGTAAATGTTTTAGTTCTAACAAATTTATTTTTAATAGAAAAAAATTCTTGTCTCCAAAGTGTAAGAGTTATCTATAATATACTTACAAGGTCTGATTTATAATTTGTTATGTAAGAATACATTAGACATTGGGGGCGCTATAAAATTTAAAGGTATATTAATGTAATCAAGGTTTCCAGCTATTTTCTTCTTTACCTCCCTCCCTCCCCCTTCCTTCCTTCCTTCCTTCCTTCCTTCCTTCCTTCCTTCCTTCCTTCCTTCCTTCTTCATTTTTCTTTTTATAGTCATGCAAAATGTGATGGGCCTGTTAGCTCTACTAATGAAGGATGGTTCAGGGCAAAGGCATTGGCTGGCAGTTTACTTCTTAACAGTGTTTGACTCTGCTGACCACCCTCCTCATTATTGTCTTTCATAAGGGAGGATATAGATATATGGGGAAGAATATGCTTAAAATATAGTATCTTCTTTAATATAATCCTTCTTTATGCAGTACTGGATATTGAAACTAGGGTACCATGCACATCAGGTAAGCACTCGCCTTCTTATCCACAGTCACAATCTTTTGAAAGATTAAAAAAAATCAGGGTACAAAATGAGTAGAGTTCTGTTTAGCTATATATTGTGCATGGAAAAATATGAGGCAAAGCACAGACCTTGCCTTCAATTATGTTCCCTGCCCCTATCTTTTCCATAGGGAAAAAAAAAACCAAACTAAAGGCAAACTGAATTTCTAACCGCACTGTAGACCAGTCACAGGTAGATTCTGGAACAGAGAGGCCTTCAGAAGGATGAAAACTGCCCCATCTGAGCTTCTATCAACCTCCTAATTTAATAAGAGAGGCAGATAGCAAACACTCAAGCTATTGAAACTCTAAGAATTAGAATTAGCTGCTGCCTGGAAGAAAGCATGAAGGGTTCCTAGCACAGAGAACAGAGGCAACCAACCCACTGTGGTCACAGAAGACCAGTCTGGCATAGTGACAACTAGGGTGAGAAAAAGAGAGAAACAGGTTTCCAAAGAGGTCACAGCAAGTTTCACATTGCTGAATGGCATGTTCAAGGACTGGACAAGAGTGAGTTCAGAAAAGAAAAAAACACTGAGTCTATAGAAAAAGGAAAGATGCCAGCATATGTACCACACAGCCATGATAGAGCTAGGGGCAAATGCAGAAGTGCACACTGCATATTATCATATTTGATAATGAGTATGATGCAAATCAAGAGAGGTGGGGTGTTTGGGTGATGCCTCAAGTCAAAATTCTTGGTAACATGGAAAAGCAAACCCGAATTACATAATTGTACAACTCCTGATGAGTTTTTATAAATAGCAGGCAGAAGTTCCTGTACAGGCTCATTATAGTTTTCTGAGCTGATTATGGCATATGAACCATTTTGGATTATCTTGGCACACGCACAGCCTTCTATTATCCATGTTAATTTTGTGCTTTCTGATTTAAAACTATTTGCTGTTAAGGGTTGCTTTCATTCAGCTATACAAACATTAGTCTTGGATTGTTAATATCTGGCACAACTTTGGAAAATTGTAACAAACTTGTCGCTCTGAGATTTGATGGAATAATCAAGTTTTTTTTTTCCTCATAAAATTCATCCAGGAAAGTCAATGACTAACTACAGTCCAAGAATGACATTTTCCTGTAAAATGAATATTTGGGTTAATTTGAAAGTCAGGAATTCTACATTTAGCTTCCTGAGAGTTGGAATATATAAATAGTAAACAACTTTTATTAAAAATTAGACAGATATGTGCATTTAAAAGAGCAGACAGTTAAGAATGTCTCATCTAACTTTTAACCCCTCTCTCTTGAGGCAACCACTTTACTGGACTTTTAAAAAAATCATTCCAGAAATGATAGATACATAGAGAGGCCATATTCAATATGTACAATTATGTAACTGTACAACTTCTGATGAGTTTTTATAATATAATTATAATATACTCCAAAGTACACACACACATTTGAATTTGCCTTTTTATACTAATGAGAGCTAGTTTCACAGACTCTTCTAAATTTAAGTTGTCACATTTATCTAAGCAATGGAAAACATGCAGAAATGTGTGTATATATATATATATATATAATATATCTTTAAGATTAAATTTCAGATATCCTCGGCTATTCTTTACCTCTCACTCTCTGTGCCGACAAGTCTTATATCCTGATCCCCTTAAGAACTGTGATTACAAACACAATCATAACACTTCCTTTCAAAATTATATCTTTAACAGCTGGACCATTTAAAACTGTATGGATGAAGGATATATATGTTCATTCATCTAAATCTGAAGAGATATGAAAACGGAGGCTATTCTGCATAATCTTCTTTCTCCTGTGCTTATTTAAACCAATACTTGGCAGTTTCTACACTGCGCAGACACCTGGCAACAAGACCGACTCTGTAACTCTCACAGAATTTGTGTCTCAGTGTAGGAAACAAAGAAATAGTCATGGTTAATATAGATCATCAATTTGATTTGGTTGAGAAAATTTAACAGATGAGTAAAACACAATTCTTGGTGTGTCTGTAGAAACTCATTTTCAGAACGGGTTCATTAAGGGGTGAAGCCCCACCCTGAATATGGGCAGGACCATCTTATCCACTGGAGACAGGGGAGACAGCTATTATCCCAACTTCCCATTTTTCAAGCCATTCTCCTTTGTCACCTCCTCCTTTCATCATGACAGAAAGCTCTGAAATCTTAAGTTCAAATAAACCTTCCCTGCTTTTAAGTTACATCTGGAATCCCATCATAACAGAAAGTCTGATATACAAATAAACACGTAACTTCATACATATATATCTGGTTATCAACTTCATAAAGGAAAAATGAAGCAGCAGCAAAGGACGATGTTTGGGGCTCTGCTTATGTTGAAGGGCTCTTCCAGAGGAAGCACTTCATAATGGAGGGCTTGGAGGGGAAAACATGAATGGACAAGCTAATACTCATAAGGAGCTGTGGAGTAATGGAATCAGGAAATTTGGAGCAAGGTCTTGGGCTGGGTGTGTTTGCCATGTGTGAAGGGTGTTTTCTAGACCATGGAAGGCCACAGAGAGATTGGAAACATGGGTGATACAGGTTGCTAAGAGGCTGTGAAGGCTTGTACAACATGCCCTCTGCAGTCCAACTCAGCTGTGATGCTGATTGCAACAGTATCTACTGCAGAGGTAAAATGTAAGGATGAGATGAAATGACTACATTGCTCGAGGGAAGTAGCTGTCCAAGATGAGAATGGAAGCTGTGGACCCCTCTGGGGAAAGGTGATATAGTCTAGACCTGTGCAGATGTAGGAAGGAGGGACAAGAATTGTATGTGGAGATAATTGGGAAAACACAGCTAAGCAACCCTGCTGTTGACTGTGACAGGGCATGAGAAAGTTCAGGAGACCAAAACAGATAATGGTTCTGGCAAAGCATCATGGAGAATGAGAATGCCATTTCCCAGAGCACAACATTGAGGAAGCAGAGGCTCAAAGGAAAGACAGTGCATATCATATATGAGGAAAGAGGAGTAGGAAATATGGAAATGAATATACTCTCCAAAGTTCTGGTGTCACAGAGGCACCTAGAAACAGCTCTGGAATTTAGGCAGGAAACCAACTTTAGACACAAGAGGGCAAGTTTCCAGCATAAAAATATTAAGCACTAAGTACAAATAACTTGCATTTAAACATAAAGTACTTTTTTCTAATGAACCAGAAGATTGTTGAGTATCATTATGTATGCCATTTATCACCATTCTAGAGAGGGGAAGTGTGAAATGCCATTGGAATTTTTTTATTTAGACAGAATGGTATCTGTGATATACCATTTGTACTAGTAACTATAAGACATATGTGTCCATTCCTGACAATTTCTGAGAAGTTAATAATTAGAACCATTTTATCAATAAAGAAATAGTAGACCCAAAAAATGCAGGAATATTCTTAAGAAACCTCAGTGGGGGGGGGAGCTGGAGAGATGGCTCAGCAGTTAAAAGCACTGACTGTTCTTCCAGAGGTCCTGAGTTCAATTCCCAGCAACCACATGGTGGCTCACTACCATCTATGATGAGATCTGTTGTCCTCTTCTGGGGTGCAGGTAGGCATGCAGGCAGAACACTGTACATAAATAAATAAATCTTTAAAATCAAAAACACCAATGATAACCTTTGCTGGAGAGGCTGTGGAGAAAGGGGTACCCTCATCCATTGCTGGTGGGAGTGCAGACTTGTGCAGCCACTTTGGAGAGCAGTGTGGCGGTTTCTCAGGAAAATTGGGATCAACATACCCATGGACCCAGCAATACCACTCTTGGGAATATACCCACGAGATGCCCGATCATATGACAAGGACATTTGTTCAACTATGTTCATAGCAGCATTATTTGTAATAGCCAGAACCTGGAAACAACCTAGATGCCCTTCAATGGAAGAATGGATGAAGAAAGTATGGAATATATATACATTAGAATACTACTCAGCGGTAAAAAACAATGACTTCGCGAAGTTTGCATCAAATGGATGGAAATAGAAAACACTATCCTGAGCGAGGTAACCCAGACCCAAAAAGATGAACATGGGATGTACTCACTCATAATTGGTTTCTAGAGATAAATAAAGGTCAGGGAGTCTATAATTTGATATCCTTAAGAAACTAAATAAGAAGGTGAACCCAAAGGAAAGCATATAGCCATCCTCCTGGTTATGGGAAGTAGACCAGATTGCTGGGCAAAAATTTGGGATCTTGGGGGTGTGGTGGGAGAGGGGGTAAGGGGAGAAGGGGAGAGAAATGTGTGAAGGGGAGGGTGGGGGGAACTTGGGGAAACGGGATGATTGGGATAAAGGAATGTGGGTTAGGAGAGCAGAGAAGCACACATCTTAATTAAGGGAGCCATCTTAGGGGTGGCAAGAGACTTGGATCTAGAGGGGCTCCCAGGTGCCCAGGGCGATGTCCCCAGTTAGCTCCTGGGGCAGCTGTGGATAGGGAACCTGAAATGACTCTATCTCATAACCATACTGATGAATATCTTGCATATCACCATAGAATCTTCATCTGGCGATGGATGGAGATAGAGACAAAGACCCACACTGGAGCACTGGACTGAGCTCCCAAAGTCCCAATGAGGAGCAGAAGGAGGGAGAATATGAGCAAAGAAGTCAGGACCACAAGGGGTGCGCCCACCCGTGGAGACAGTGGGGCTGATTCTTTGGGAGCTCACCAAGGCCAGCTGGACTCTGACTGAAATAGCATGGGATAAAACCGGACTCTCTGAATTTGGCGGACAATGAGGGCTGCTGAGAAGCCGAGGACCATGGCACCGGGTTTTGATCCTACTTCATGCTCTGGCTTTGTGGGAGCCTACCCAGTTTGGATGTTCACCTTCCTAGACCAGGATTGAGGGGGGAGGACTTTGGACTTTCCTCAGGGCAGGGAACCCTGACTGCTCTTCAGGCTGGAGAGGGAGGGGGAGGAGTGGGGGGGAGAGGAGGAGGAGAGGGAGGAGTGGGAGGGAAATGGGAGGCGGGGAGGAGGCAGAAATTGCTTTTTTTTTTTCTAATAAAAAAAAAAAGAAACCTCAGTAGGATTTAGCTAGTTTTGGGACACAGAGACCATGTTTTCTTTGTATCACATGCATAGTGAGGCAAAGACCTAGCGTTTTCTGAGTACAAGATAAGGCACTTACAATTACCATGAAGGTGTGTGGAATGCATTGAAATGTTCATAATCATTGCCACCACCTTCCAAGTTTTGGTTTCCTTCAGGTCCTTCTGTGGCACTCTTCTGTGTATTTGAACTACATCAATGAGCAACAATAAAGGCCCCCTCCATGGTCTCTTTGCAGGTAAGAAGCAGTGATGGAGGAGGCAGACAACCAACATAAAACACAATAATATTTTATGAGTTGGAGGAACGATAAAGGGATAGGGTAGCCTCATAAATGTTGTATTTGAGAAAAGATGTTAAAGAATATCAAGAGCTGTTGAAGAGCTGGTTTATAAAGAAATCACTCTTCATCTAGATGGAATACTCAATATTGCAAGTTGAGGACCGGAGATGAATGTGTGAGAGCACTCTTGAACAGAAGTCATCAAAAGCCTGATTACAGATGTAATTCTGTCATCTGTACAAGCAAAGGAAGCTGTGTCCATGAACCATGGTTACTGTCTGGGGAATCCTTTCAACTCACCCAGTACTACATTGAGCTGGTACTTTCTAAATACTCACAGATGTTTTGGAACAAAATCAGATGAGGACAGTCACAGCTAAGGTTCCAGGGCTTTTCTGTGGCTCAAGAACCAGGCTGTACCATAAAGTGAAGATGAGCAAGACTCACACACTTCAATTATAGGATGAGACCAAACCTTGAAGGGTTTGTGGACAACATGAAGTCCCTAACAAATGAGAAAAACTTTCTGGGATGGGGGTGGATTGGGGGACTGGGATGTGCAAGCACTTAATCCAGGTCACAGAGCAGCTACTAGTAAAAGATGGCTAAATAGAAAACAATACGTTTCAGAAATTTCAGGCCTCAGTCTTTCCCATTTAAACTCTTGTTTCATTTTTTTGTCCTTAATCATTGTATACATACAAAGATGTTGTATGACAAAACTTTCAGCTATCTATTATAAAACATGTATAAATTGTAGCAAACACTTATATGTGTTCTGATATGCTATCACTACTTCTAGACTTTTATTTATTTAGCTTTCTCTTTCTTAATTTTTATTTATTCATCTCACATACCACATAACCTGTCTGTACCCTATCCTCCTTCCACTCCTCCTAGTTCCCCCCGGCCCAGCCCTGTCTCCCAGAAAAGAGCAATCCTTTTAGAGACATCAACCAAACAAGGCAAAGCAAGAGGCCATCCAGTAGGATGGAGGAAAAGGGTTCCAGGCAAGAGTCAGAGACACCCCACTCCCACTGTCAGGTATCTCCCCCAAATACTAAGCCTCCCCGCAAAACACCAAGCCAAAACCATATATGCAAGAGGCTTTAGTGCAGACCCATGCAGGCTCTGTGATGACTACTTCAGGCTCTATCAGCCCCATGAACTCTGCTTAGCTGATTTCGTGGGCGTGCTCTCTCAGTGTCTTTGATTGTAGCCCAGGCCGAATTTAAATGAATGGTAATCCTCTTGCCCCATGTCCCCACAACCGGCTCTAAATATGTTACTGAACTGAATTAACCCTTCCAGCATATGGTTATTATTATCTGAGTTAGACATACAAAGCAACTGAAAACCTGGGAGGTTTACTACTCTTCCCAATGTCACTCAGCCCATTAGGACAGTAAGGAAGCAGTCATGCTCACCACTATACCACCAATAAAGCTTGTGGGACTCCTAATAGTAGGGGCATGAGCTGTCACTGACTCTTTTTGCTGCTTTTGGGGCCCTTTTTCTCACACTAGTTTCCCTTAATCAGCCTTAACAAGAGGTGTGATGCCTCTTAATGCAACTTGATATGCTATGTTTGGTTGATAGCCATGGAGGCCTGCCCCTTTCTGAAGAGAAAACAAATATAAATGGATGGGAGATGGGGAGGTGAGAGAAGGAAAGGAGAGGGAGAGAAATTTAGGATTAGGATGCAATATTTTAGAGAAGAAAGGAGGAGGAGGAAGGGGAGAGGAGAAGGAGGAAGTAAAGGAAGAAGAAGAAGAAAAAGGAGGAGGAGGAGGAGAAGGAGGAGGAGGAGGAGGAGAAGAAGAAGAAGAAGAAGAAGAAGAAGAAGAAGAAGAAGAAGAAGAAGAAGAAGAAGAAGAAGAAGAAGAAGAAGATGACGACGGCAACAATGATGACAACGAAGACATCAACAAGGAATAAGGAATCCCTGGTTGAAAAACCTGTTCTCACTTTGTTAAAATGCTCCAAGGTTTTAGGCAAATACCCAGACCAGCTTGACTACTAATTAAAAATATAATTTAAAATCATCTTTGTTAAATTGAGGAGCTTAGTCCTACCTCAACTTGATATGCCATGCTTTGTTGACACCCATGGGAGGCCTGCCCCTTTCTGTACAGAAACATAGGAGTGGATAGGGAAGGGCAAGGGGGGGTGATGGGGGAGAAGAGGGGGGAGGAGAAACTGTGGTCTTGATGTAAAAATAAATAAAAAAATTTAAGTAAGAGAAACAAAAAACAACTTTGTTAGAATTTGCCAGTGCATATTATTAAGTTTATGTAAAAAATAATATGTATTTGATCAATAATGTTTGACAATATATAATTCAGTCAGGGTATGTACTTTTCTCATGGGAAGTAAACCTTCTCAAACCCATAAATTTTTATGACATCATGACAAACAGCTCCAGCAAATGGGTACATTTTTCTATAGTGATTTGGTGGCTCCATAAAATTACAATTGATTCAGTGGATTCTCCCTTAGGAATTGTTTGGCCAGCATCTTCAGCTATAACCTTGATCCTGGATGTCAGAAATAAAATCTATAGTCTAAAAGGAGATGTTATCTAACTTTCAATCATTTCATAGATAGATAGATAGATAGATAGATAGATAGATAGATAGATAGATAGATAGATAGATAGTTGGGTCAGAAGAGATGTCTCAGTAGTTAAGAGCACTTGCAGCTTGCAGATGACCCAAAACAAGAAGCTTACACCACTTGTAACTCCAGTCCCAGGGGATCTGATAGCCTCTTGTGGTCTCAGTGGATACTAACATTGAAGGTAGTGTCCATAAGCTCATATACACATAAAATAAAATAAATAAAATCTTATTAAATTTGTGTATTTTATGATGCACTCTGCATCCATGTTATGAGTTGGTATACATATTTACAAATGCATTTGTGTATTTCAAGGTACAATTCACCCCCACTGAATATCTACAGAGAGTAACTAGAGAGCTCAATGGGTGTTAGACATCTGTGCTTACTTGAAAATAAGATAGGACATATTTTGATCACTCTCAAAATTCTTTTCATGTTCTTCCTTTAAAAAATTATTTTCTTTAAATTATGTGTGTTTGCATATATATCTATGTCAGGGTATTTGCTTGTGAGTACAGGTACCCACGGAAGCCTAAAAAGGATGTTGGATCATCTAGAGCCATTTAACTAACATGAATGTTTTTGGGAAACAATGATAGGTCCTCTGTAAAAAGAGTACTATTTAACTACTTAGCCATCTTAACTATTGAGCCATCTCTTCAGCCCCAGATACAGTGATTCATCTGATTTCTGCCATGTTTAAGCTTTTGACTCCAGTTGCCACTCTTGTGATAGCTTGTATAAACAATATCTCACTGCAAGCCTACTGCTCTTAGCCACCAGACTAAGTTTTGCATCTCTCCTCACTAAGTTACCCAGCCCAACACCACTGTCCAGATTTACATGTACTCTGCTCCCTAGAGCAAGGCAGATGATACCTATGATGAACAGGTACTCAACAAGAGAGAAAACCAAGTATAGGGGTGCAATGGTGACACTAAATAAAGAAGGAGAGGGACAACGCTAGAAAGATCTTAACGAAAGAGAAGAGAGAAGACAGCCACAGGGACACACTGGAATGGGAGAACAGTGTATCTCTGCTCCCGGACACTCTGTCCCTCAGCAATCTTCTCTCATGAAGTACATCATGCGCAGTCCACAACCCCCATCAGCATTTCTCCAGCAGGGCACTGTCTAAGGATCTGCTTTGAAGAAGGTGTCTCACCCTGCCCTGCTACTTATTAACTCTGAGCTCAGTGAAAGCAGAATCTGTGGCTGACCACTTCAACCTTGGCAAGTGGTAACAGGGCCTCCAGGCATTCCAACACATCCTGTGGAAGTCAACTGAGTCTGATCCTATCGGAGAAATTGGAAATGTGTTTTGCACAGAGTCAGAGCCCCTGCTCCCTGACAGTATTGTCTTTATCGGGGTATTGGGCTTGCCTTAATAGGCACCATTGCTTTCTTGGTTAAAACAAGAACAACAAAGCAATTGTATCCACACCACCTACACACCCCCAGCATTAGTACAGCCATCAGCAGAGAGTCGCTAGCAAATCAATCTCACAGGATTTATACGCGAAGTGAACCGTGGTGACACAGTCCTCTGAATTCCACGGGCTCAGCTGAGAGTCAGGTCAGGGGCCATAGCTTACAAGCTTTCCTTTAGAGGAGGTGGCTCACATTTGGCAACAGAAATCTGAAGCAATAATGAGGACAGTCACCTTTCCATGTGGCAGCAAAGGTGAAGTAATGGGGACAGTGAAATCTGCAGAGATATTCAGAGTGAATGTACTTAGAAAGGAAGCTGTAGAAGTCAAAGCAAAGCCTTCGCTGGTCATCTTGAGTCTTTATCATGATCCGGTTATTTTATTCTTTCTCAGTTTGCTTGATAGTTAACATTAGCTAACATTAACCATGTGCATGCCTAAACCTGTAAATGTGTACTTTGCATAGAGCTTCATGTTACGTTTACTCTGCATTCACAACACATTGTGAGGCAGATATTATCATAGTCCATTTAAAGACTAGGACATTGGGGCCTAGGGTGATGAAGAAAGCTGTATTAGGTCACATACTCGGGAGCCCAATGGAGCCTGGGCCCAATTCTCAGCCTTACTGCTCTTTTGCAAGTCATTTGGCAAGGTCATTTCATCTACCTTTATTTATTTGTTGTGCTTCCTCTCCCTGGCATCCACTCTCTTTCTTGCTTAGATGACTGGATTAAAGTTCAGAGAAATATATTTTTATCAATGAGAAGTTAACTAGAATATTACAGAGGAAGATAGAGATGATAGTATAAGAAAGAGTGATAGAGTGATGCAGAGATGGATAAAATACTTCAAGATATCCAGACTTGGAGAAACAGATGAAGAGATATTCTGAAAGCAGGGAGCCTTTTTTGAAGAAATCATAGGTTTTTGAGAAGCACAAAGAACCCGCAAAACATGGGCACGATTCTAAACCTGAGATCCAGAGAAGAACAGAACTAAGCTCTTCTGGAGATCTCTACTGCCACTGTCGGTTTCACTTCCCAAGCCCATTTCTATGCCAAGTCCCACCATCACCTTCATACATGGTTTCAGAGGCCATGAGGAAGACAATGGGCTCCACAGTGCACAGAAGTGCACTGCACCCAAACAGAGAAAAACAGCCCCCAAACAGCCTTGGGGCAGAGTAAGCAAAACTATGACTCAAGACACTGTGTCACATCTTTCTGACACTTACCACCAAAGCCATACTAGGATTCCTGCAGTAGGCAAAAGTCAAAACAGTATTTCACAAGCCCTGCTCTTGACCTTCAGTTTTACTTGGCTTGAACAGAGTCCAAGGGGGAGGACTTTTTCAGAACTGAGAATTCTTCGACTCTCACTTCAGACTTAGTAGTTATTGAAAACTGTGGGTATTAGTGACTTCTGAAGATTCCCCTACTACTAAGACCCTCCTTATATTCTTCATCTGTCTAATATGGCTTCTAAAGTGTCGCTAAGCATCACCACTGAGCCAGAACACATGAAGTACACCCACAACCCATTCCAGTTTCAAGAACCCAGAAGCTCTGTCTCTGTACAGGATTGTCTACGCATCTTAGGCAAGCAATCTTTCTCTGGTCTTAGGGCTTTTATGTCTTTACACTAAAGTTTATAACAGAATAAATTGTTTATTCATTTGGGTTAAGAGTTAAAATGTATTTGATTCTTCTTCAAATGTATTTGGTGCTTCTTCTTCTTTTACTTTCTCCTCCTCCTCCTCCTTCTCCCTCTCCTCCTCCTCTTACCTCCCCCTCTCCTTCTTCCTCTTCTCTTTTTGAATGTCAGGAACTTATGGCCCATACTATCTGTGACCTAACTTACCAACTCTCTATTTTTGGGTGCTAACAATACTTTGATTTACATCAATGGTCAAAAAAAAAAAAAAACCCTTCACCTCAGCTTATAGTTTCTACCTGAGTTTCAGAGAGTGAGAAACTAGCCAAACACAGTCCTTGAAGTATTACTCCATAGGACTAGTGCCTGACTAGAGAGCTTTTGACCCAGTTCTGTCTGTGTGCTTTGAGGCATCAGGGCAAGACTATAATAAAGGGCATTTCTTCCTGATTAAAGGAGTTAGGAGAACAAATAATTCCCCTTCATGCTCTATTACTGCTTCCCTCGCTTGGGCACAGCACTTAGAAATGAAAAGAGGATATAAAGCTTATGTGAAAATAGGGGAACCAATTCTCCCTGCCATAGTCCTGGTTTTATAAGTCTGATCTATAACCATACGTGTGAAAACAATCCTTTTAATACTTAGATTACTATAAGCAGGGTTTGAAGGATTGATGGCCAAATGCAATCTTTACTGACCCAGCTTTCAAACTTTCTTTTCCATTAAAACCTCCTGCAAAATTCCAACATACAGAATAAATTAATGCATCCATACTTCACCAAAACAGAGTATTTCAAAGCCATTCCTTTCCAGATGCCTATAGGAGTGGTATAAAGCCAGACTTGTCAGGAACAGCCTCTCTTGTTAGTGTCTTCTGTTGGTAAACATACAATTCCCTGACTTTGGGCCTTTAGATTCTCAAGCTTAGACCATACTGCCTGGTATGGGAAGACTTTCTGTGTATTGTTGCTTTTATTAATTAATGAATAAAGAAGCTGGCTTAGCTTGTGATAGGGCAGAGTAGAGCTAAGCAGGGATAACTAAATTGAATGCTGGGAATAAGAAGGTGGAGTTGAGAAAAACCATGTAGCCCCACTGGAGATAGACCTTCTGGTAAGCCACAGCCACATGGCAATACACAGATGAATAGAAATGTGTTAATTCAAGATGTAAGAGTTATCGAGAAATATGCATAAGCTAATAGGCCAAACAGTGATTTAAATAATATAGTTTCAGTGTGATTATTTCCGGGAGTCTGTGTGGCTGGGAAATGAACAAGTGGCCTTCTTACAACAAATTGGCACATCAATGTGTGCCAACTAAATCAACTTAAAACCTGAGAGAGCTTGAAAAGGAATTCTAGTCACAAAAAAAAACATAGTTTAACACAGCTTATTGTGCTGTTTGCTAGAAGCAAGCAGAGATATGATTCCTTTAAGAGATGTCTTTCTGATTCTGCAGTAGTGGGGGGGGAGCACAGTTTTGAAATGGCAGCTTCCTGGGCCATATTGCTAACATGAACTCTGACACTTTTGGGAGGTTCTGCTACAGAGCATTTAAATGTGACTTGTGAGCAGAGTGCTACAACTTGCTTAATGGCCACATAGACCTGCTGTGTGCCTGAAAATGTTGCTGTGAACATGGCTCATGTTAAACGGACATCTGCCCTACTATATTAGACTGGGCTGAGCCAAAAGGCAAAGAAGCCTTAGGCTTAGTAACAATGCTTAGCAGTTTAACATTTTAAGAAGCACTCCTGAACAGAAAAGGATTTCAGAAACACAATAGGACATAGTCAGACATAAATGACCTCTAAAGGAGACACAGTGTGTTTAAAAAAAAAATGTGTTATCATCTATCATGAATCTATTCTATCAATCACCTATTCCCTTTCTCCATATCTGTGTTTCTGTAGCAGTCTATATGCCTATGTATCATTTCTCTCTATGCATATATAATCTATCATCTATCTACCTACCTTCCTATCTATCTACCTACGTATCTACCTATTTATATTATAATCAATTTTCTACATCTATACACCTACCTATTTATATTATAATCTATTTTTAATTCTCTTTATCTCCACATCACTCATGTCTTTGTCACCTGTCTTCCATCTATACTTTACCTATACCACAATCTTCTATCACCTGTATCTGTGCACAAAAAGAACCTTTCTCCCAATTTAAAAAAGCATACATAGCATAGTTTTCTCTTTAAAAACTTTGTTTTAATAAAGTAGGTCTAGCAGAGCCTGGAATAGCTTCATCCCAGTAGCAACTTGCTCATGTCCACCACCTGGTCCCTTCACTCAATGCTCCTGCAGGAATAGCTCTGCAAGGAACAAATATGGGCTAAAATAAGGCCTCAAGAGCCTGTTCTCTCCTGCTTAGGAAATCTGAGCCCTCTGGGTAATGCTATTCTTACAATATGTGCTTTCTGATTACTTCCAGAAGGCTCTGCAGGGCTGGCTGACCATAAGGTCTTCCCTCGTGAAAAAGGTAAACCAGCATCGTGCACTGAGACCATGGTTTACCTGCATGCGAAGGCAAGCAGAGTAGTGTCCGAAGGAGTCTAATAAGTGTGCTAATTTCCTGTGCAGAGATCTCCTCCCTCCATGCTTCATGTTCATTTTGCCCTGCTAAGACCTTATAGGATTTCTCCTTTATTTTCTTCCTCCCCACACCCTATTTAAAATGTCAAGAGAATTCATGGTTTTCCTTGTTTGAAAAGAGAAACGATGGAGTTTCTTCCCAGTTTGGGCACTGCTCGGCACAATCCTGCAACCTGGAGTTGCTATGTCACGCCTCTTTCTGCAGAAAGCTTGACGTGAACTAAATTTAGAGGGGGATGACATCCCAGATCACTCTCTGTCTCTGTTACTGGCAGTGGGTGCTTGGCTGTGGTTCACAACAGCTCCTAATCTGTCTGGACATTCAGAAGAGAGCCATGGTCCATCTTGACTTCTAACTGCCCTCCCTTGCCTGAAGGGAGTCCTGACATTCTTTAAGATGCCCCACCCTATCCAATTTTATCCCTCCTGACTCCAAGAGAGGTTAACAAGGAAAACATGTGTGAGCCATTGCTCAAGACTGAGAAAGCCAGCTGTCAGTCACATAGGGATTCTATCCTCCAACAAGATAACTATGGGGCAAGAAAGTATTAGCCGACAATCTGAAAATTTTACTACCAGAGTGACCTTCTGCCTACCCATTTTAGGATGGGAAAACCGAGGTATCCCAGCATCTACCCTTCATTCAGCCCCCACCTCATCAAGTACTAACAAGCTGTTTGTAGGGAGTTCAGGACTCTGAATTAAACTCACCTCATTTTCTAAGAGAAGCACCCAAGAGGTCTAGTAGCTCCTTACTGAGGACCCAGTATGCCAGGACTCCACTCTTTCATCTGTTTTCCCCAGGTCCCCTCTGGGGAGCACCTCTGTTGCCATGGACTGCATAGCAAGGAGCCCTACAGCACGCTGAATGAGCGTTAGTACAGATTTATCTTAAAGACTGTGGCACTGTTCTAAATACGAACACAGAAAGGAATGCTATCAAAGTTCTAGGAGGGCTATCATATGTATTACAATACAGGGTATACTATGAAAGAGAACTTAAATTGAAGAGGAAAGCCGGAATTCCCTCCTGCTAAAATTTATTCAATATTTTTAATGTACTATTTTTAGTTAGGTGAAAATAAAATGACGTGGCCGATGAAACATCCACACCATTTGTCTCTATTTTTAACAAGAATTTTTTTTTTAAAAAAAATACTGTTTTCTGCTATGGCTCTATTATCTGTATTAGAAGTATTTATTAAACTGCAGGTTATTTCTGTGACTGAGTAAAGGGGGACTTGCTTACCAAAGCAGAATAACAACAGCCCAGCATATTCTAGGTAAATATATTACGGCAGTTCAAATCTCACATAAGAAAGTAAAAATCACATATAAAAGACACTAGGAACCCTTACACACACACACACACACACACACACACACACACACACGCACACACACGCACACCTGTTTCTAACCAAAATAAATAAATAAAATGTGTTCCAAAGTAAAAACTTCAAACTCTGATTTCTTCCAATAACAGAGAACTGTTTCCTGCTTGGAACACCCCCTCTTAAAACCTTGGAAGCATTAAGACCTGGAACAGTCTCCTCAGAGCTTATCTTTGCAGTCAATGAAGTGTCCGAGAAACCGAAAGGGAGAAAACTTCCAGACCGCTGGGACAGAGTGACAACAGGAGGAATCCACACTTTTCCTTCCCCCTCAGCATTAGCTGTGGAGTTCGAACTTTCAAAAGTGCCTGGACACTATTAAAACTCCTACCTCAAGGGCCTTTGGGACAAACAAAGCTGAGAACCACCCACCCACTCCCTCTGCAGAGGTGATGGGGTTGAAATATGTTAATTAACACATACACCCGCGACACCTCCCACTCCCCCGACCCCCGTGTTTGTGAACAAACACCAGACAGGGCTCAGAAAGCTAGACTGGAAAGGCAAGAACTGCAAGGTCCCCTACCTCTCCTCTGCTTCGCAGAGTGGCGGATGAGGGTCCCCCGTGGTCCTGGGGAAAGCTGAGAGGCTCTGAAGGAGGCGGCCACTCAGCCCGCCCATGTGAGCAGGCCCTGCCTGCGCTCAGGAGCTGCCCCAGTCAGATTTTCCAGCCGCACAACTGCAGCCAAGTCCCTGCCCATGCCTGAAGAATTTCCTGAACAGCATTCCCGGTCTTTCACTGCCTGCTTTGAAACCCTACTCTGCCTCTACTTCGATCCGGTTTTGTCAAGCCCAGCTACTGGGCTGTCTCCAGATATCAATGGGAAACACGTGTGTCAAACACAGCCTTGCTTCCTAGCTACGGAGCTCATGGCGTCTGCGGGGCTCACACTCACAGAAAAAAAGGTTGCTTCACAAAACGGCTTGGATTTCCCAGCCGTTCTCCACCCAGGCTTTGCTCGGGTATTAGATGCAATAGACAAATCATTCTTTTTTTTTTTTTTTTTTTCTCCCAGTTCAGTGCTGTCTCCTTGTACTTTGCCTGTTCCCCGTGGAATCCCTCACTGCCCTGGGTTAGCCCCCTGCGCTCTGCTCTCCCTGGTCTCAATAATAAAATGACTGCAGCTGAAAGACATGAACTCTAACTCCATCTCCGTCTCTGGCCCTTCCTAACTTTTTCTTAAAATTTCAGTTGCTGGGGGAAGCAGTATTTTTAGCATTTCCAGTTCCGTTCTTCCGAGTTGTCCTCTCCACCTGATTCGTGGTCCATTTCTGCAGCAACTAAAAATAATACAATTATTTTCCTCAGACACTTCGGATCCTTTTTGCTCTGAAGTTGTGCAGGTAGCCTGGCACTGACGGTCACATTTTGCATGCTGTGACAACTGTGTGAAGGTGACAGGAAAGAGGAAGACCCTGGGACCAGAGTGCCTCCTACGCTGGTGCAGTTGTAATTTTCGTTTTCCTAGGTAGCATTCCCTCAAGGTGTTCTGGGTACCTTCTGCTGCATTTTGTGGTCTACCTTGGACATTTTCTCTTTTCTATAATAAAACAGGAGGGAAAAAAATCTCAAAATACAAGAGCTTCTAAATGGAAGCTAACTATATCTAATAACCCAGAAGCTACCTACATCTAAGAAATCACAGTAAAGTTTTCAAGTTAATGTTCCAAAAAAACAAGTTAAAGAGGAGCATTTGGTGTGAGGTTTTTGCTTGTTTGTAGTTCTTTTTCTTCTTCTTCTTCCTTGTCTTTTTGGCATTAACATTTAAATCACATGCCTCTCTCTCCTTTTCTCCTTCCTTTCTCTGTTTTTGTCTTCCCATTTTCTTGCCAGATTTTAAAACTGTTTTTATGTTCCAGAGGGGGCTGCTGTAAATATTAGGATCACTGCGGGTCAGGACTTCTCATTCAATTGCGGTGGAGCCTTTTTAACACAGTTAAGTTTACTACCTTAGCATGTACTGTGGGCATGTGAGCAAGCATGCGTGTGTAAGAATATTGAGGCATATGTGGTCAGGCACACCCATACATCTGAGGTCACCGCACAGCAATTATAAAGCCAGACAACCAGAGACTGCCCAATACAAATAGCCTTCAGCCTTCATCTTACACAGAGAAACCCAAGTCCAGGAAGATGATTCATCCAGAGTTGCAAAGACAGTTAATGCCACAGTTCGTGCTGGCGAAAGCCTTCTGGGGCCTCTCTCTTTTCTGTGTGCTCACTGTATTGTAGTATATTCTGGGAAGGCGATATTACCCAGCCTTCAGAGGAGCCTGGCAGAACCTTCCCTCTCCTCTAACCAGCTGTCCCACCTGTAGGCTCTGGTCAGCTTGCTTCCTCTAAGCCATGTTTTCTTCAACTGTAGATTGAAAGTAATAGTTGTATCTACTTTGTAAAAATGGTCTCTGAGTTACTGGGGTAATCTGTATGCTTCATTGACAACAGTGCCTATAAATCATTTAAGTTTCTTTGTTATTTTAGTGGAGCAAAACCCAGACCCTTTTATTTTATTTTATTTTTTATCAGAATTGTGTCCCTAATTGTGTCTGCTGCCTAATAAAGGCATACCAATTCAAACACAGGAAACTATCTCAAAATTTAGTTGGAGCGATAAACGAGCCATCTGGCTTCTCTTCGTTTGTTCCCAAACAGAAGACTGGAGGCTTTCTCCAGTTAACTTTTAGAAAAGGCAAACAACAAAAACCAAAGCCGCTGTGAGTCACGAGGCAAGCCAAGAGCCATTCGGAGAATTAGGTGTCCCCCCCCAGCACTAAGAGCTCAGAACAGTAGTTCCGTGGAGAGGTCATGGATAGTTGTGCTGCCCATGCGCAGAAACACCTTTATCTCCACGGGCCAACAACACATGAAATCCCCATGCTGAGCAAGAAATTCAGAGAAAACAGCTGCTCAAATCTGAAAGAATTGGATGTCTGTTTGTGCGTTTAGAGGCAGTGGCACCCAGTGCTTAATGAAGCTGCGTTCAGCTTCCTCTGAGAAAAACAAAAGATGGAGTTCAAGTAGTTCTTGATTTTGAGTGGTTTACAAATGTTTAAGTTCTTAAAGACAGGAAAACTCAAGGGGAAAACAAGCTCACAAAATTTTATTTTCTTAATTTTTATGTGGTGAGTTTTATGTATGATACTACAGAGTGTGTGTGTGGGGGGGGGGGAGGTATGCCCAGTATGGCAGCCAGTACAGAGTGGGGGAGGGACACCCAGTATGGCATCCAGTAAGCGCTCAAAGGACCTCAGTGTTTACTAGTGTTTGGTTTGCAAAGATTGGTAGAGCTCCTTCCTCAGTCTCCTCTTACAACTTTTCACCCTCATCATTCAGTTCTTGAATTGCCTTTGATTGCAGCAGAGAGAAGCCAGAATTAGCCAAAAGAAACAGAGGGGCAATGCACTAAATCACCAACTGTAAGTCTGCATGCAGTCCTGAAAGCATGAGAAGAGCGAGCTGAATGCTCTCAAGACTCCCTTCTTTCTCCTCCCCTAGGGTTCTCTTGGTTTGGGTTCATCTTTGCTCCCTCCATCGGTGTCACACACATCGTGTAGAATTAGCAAGAGATTGAGAAAAGTAGAAGACACACTAAAGTGTTAGGCAAGGTCTGGGAAGCAGATCAGTGGGTAAGTACTCTTCCTCTAGAAGTATGAGGTGCTGAGTTCAAATGCTTACAGCCTACAAAAAATTCAGACATGGTCCCCATATGTCTATTCCCCTAGTCCCTGCAGTTGGGCAGGGTAATCTCTGGGGCTGTTGTCAGCCAGCCTAACTTCAGGTTCAGGTGGGGACCCTGTCTCAGTGGAGTAAAGGAGAAGGATAGAGCAGGACAATGAATAACATCCTCCCATAGCCTCTGCATCCATACACTCCATACTCTATACACACACACACACACACACACACACACACACACAATGCACACGTGTACACAAAACAAAACAGAAAAATAATAAAGTGATAATCTATGAAAATTCTAAGAGAACAACCTCTTGCTTTGATGTCTTCTCTACAAAAAAAAAAAAATTCCTGGAGTAGTATGAGGCAATACTTAATCAAGAGATGGAGAAATAATTTTATCACGCTCAAGCCAAAACAACTGAATTCAACTTCATTTAATGAGTATCAGATTATTGAAAGAGTAGACTGATGGCCTCTTTCATTTGAAAGTTCATTTTGCAAATGGTATCCAGTGAGGAGGCACACACCCTGTTTGGATCTTCAGAATAGACAGGGCAAATACAGGGCCACTATTCAATGGCCAAAGGCAAAGTAATCAATTGACTTTGAAGAGAAACTTTCGAGTAAGAATTTGGGACAACTTATGGAAAAGTGACAATCAATGATTTCTCACAATGATTCCCACACATTGTGAGAATATCTTTATTGGTAAGACCATACTGTCTAAGTTCTGCAATTGGAGCAAAGGGAACAAGATCAGTCACTACCTTCAGAAGGAACTGGTACTTGGTTGAATAAAACATCCTTCTAATAGCAATTCATTTAACAGCATGGAGAAAATACTGGTATAGTTGAATAGTCAGTCCATACATTTTTTTTTCTTTCCCAATATAAAACATTGGCCAATTCTTTGAAATTTCTTTCTGGTCCATAATTTCTCCTAATGTTATAACTTACTGAAAGTAAACTCTTGGAATACTATGTTTTTATTTGGAAATAAAATTTATTGATCAATAAAAATGGTCCAGACTCCATGATAGCCAGCAATGAAAAAAAGAACCATGTTTGAAAAATCCAAAACATCCCTTGTCTCTATTTTTACAATACCAGTACTACTTGGAGCAAAATCCAACTGTGAAGTGCAGGAACTCCAAGTGAAATATAAACCACATGAATAACAACATCCCAGCCTCAGAGACCTAACTCTTGGATCTGGCAATTGGCCCAGAGAATAAAGTGCTTCCTATGCAAGCCTGAGGACCTGAGTTCAGATCCACTACCCATGGAAAAGCTGTTTTGTTACATTCCCATAACCCTAGTGCTTGGAGGAGTGAGAGAGAGAGGCAGAGACAGGTGCATCCTGTGGGCTCATTGGCCAGGCATCTAGTTGAAATATTGGGTTGGTGAGATTCAGTGAGAGATCCTATCTTAAAAAATAAAGTAGAAAAATGATTGAGGAAGACATTCCAATCTTAACCACTGACCCCTGCATGGGCAAATGCACCCACTCACATGCATACACACACACACACACACACACACACACACACACACACACACACACACACATGCACACAAGTATCTCACGCCAAAACCTAGACATTGTAAACTAAAAATGTCAAAGACAGAAAATTCATCATTCATTGCATATCTCTTCGCAGTTTTTAAAAGAATTTCATACATGAGTGCTGTATCTTCATCATTGCTATGCACTCTCTCCCTCGCCAACTCCTCCCATGTTCCCCTGACTCTCTTGCAAGTTTATGAGCTCTTCTTTTTAAATTATTATTGTTACAGGCACACACATGTATGTATGTATATATATAAATACAACATGCTGAGTCCGTGTGGTGTTGGGCATATGCATTTGTGTTTAAGGTTGATTGCTTGGGAGTGGATACTCTCTGGGGATAGTTATCTCTAGAGAACACTGCTTCTTTCCTCCTAGCAGTTTCTTATTGCCTGAGAGTGGGACCTTGTGAGATTTTTACCCTCTTTGCAGACATGTCAATTAGCCGTGCAACTGGTGAATGGGTGTTGGAAATAATACAAATGCACAATGGAATTCTGTTAGGCTGTAAAGAAAAATAAAATCATAATATTTGCAAGTAAATGGGTAGAACTAGAAAATACTATAGTGAATGAGGGAACCCAGATCCAGAAAGACAAATATCACTGTATATTTCAAAGCCTTTTAAGGACAATAGATACGTGAGAGAGACCACACTGGGCAAAGTCATAACTCACAATGAGTCTGAGATTAAACAGTTGGTGCGGAAGTGTCCACAACTTCTCTAATAATATACAAAACTAGCGGTGAAAATATTATATGACACTTCATTGTCTATTTGAAAAGAAAAAAACTTCCCAAAAATAAAAAATAAATTAAATCTCACAATTCTTCTGACTGCAAAATTTCTTTGTTTGGGTTTGAAATTTGGCAAACCTTGATTATTCCCCTCTCAAAAAATATTGACCTGCATATCCATGCTTACTGTAGTGTGATTCACAATAGTTGGAATATGGCATCGGTCTAGGTGCTCATACACCTAAAGAGACAAAGAAAATGGGCTTTATTCAGCCATAGAAAAGAACAGGATTATATCATTAACAGGCATGTGTCCAGAACTGGGGGTCACTACCTTCTTAATAAGGTGTATGTGTGTGTGTGTGTGTGTGTGTGTGTGTGTGTGTATGTGTGTGCACACGTGTGTTTCACTTAGACATGTTCTTCCTGACCCATCATCATCATCAGTGGCAGCCCTCATTTGTCATCAAAATATAGTCTATTTTTGAGCTAGCTCATTAGTTGGTATTTACATGTGTTTAGAATGTAAGTATGCTTTGGTAGAAAGAGTTTATATTCAAACTGAACTAACATCCACTCTTAATTTCCAAAGGGTTTAATTATCACAATTTAATCATATGATTTATTTTAGGGGTTACATTTAAAAGCTTGAATTCATTGTTGCAGCTATGTTATTTAGAAGTATACAGCACAGTTTACTTCTTCCATAAGATGATACCCAATGCCACTTCAAAGAGTCCTTCCTTACAGCTAAGTGGATCCAGAAGGCCAGATCTACTCCTCTGGGATTTGCATCACTTCCTGTCTCTTTGTCTCTAGACACTCAGCAAGCACTTTCCCCACTCAGCCATCTCTCTGGTCCAGGAGTCAGCTTTCTAAGACTTGGTCTCATACTATGAACTGTTCAAATGCTTTCATTTTTCTTTGGGTAGTATGGCTTTCCCAACAATTCTATTAAGCCAGCTATTCTTTCCCTATTGCAAAGCCATGGTTCCTTTGTTAGTTACTTCTCTTCCTTGTGGTTTTGTTTATGGCTCTCTACTCTGTTTTACAGTCTTATGTGTCTGTTTTAAATATTAATATCATTCTATTTTGGTTAAAACAACTTTGCAATATAATTTAAAGTCAGTATATTTGGTGCCCTCAGCTTTGTTCCTCTTGCTGAAGACTGTGTTACAGAAGCTAAGAAGATGAATCAGTAGGTTAAATATGTGCTTATAAGCATGAGAACCTGAATTCAATTTCCAGCACCGACATGTCATGATGCACACATGGAATTCCAGTGCTGGGAGTAGGCACAGGAAGATCTCTGGGATTTCCTGGCCAGGCAGCCTAGTTTAGATAGAGAGATCTGGGCTAAGTAAAAGACTATGTCTCAAAAAAAAAGGCCACTGATATCAATATCTGGCTTCTACATATATACATGCACACTTGCAAGCACACACAAAGATAGATAGATAGATAGATAGATAGATAGATAGATAGATAGATAGATAGATAGATAGATGGAACTGTATTAGCTATTGGGAGTCTTTTCTGGTTCTAAACAAATTGAAGTCTATCTTTCCTATTTTTATGAAAAAGTTCACTTAGTTTTGATGGAGAGTGTTAGAAAATATAGATATTTTAGCAATGTTAACTTTTCAAGTCCAAACACAGGACATGTTTCTTCCTTATTTGTGTTGTCTTAACCTTGTTTAAATCAAGGACTTAGACTTTTAAATGTACAAATCTTGTATGTCTGTGTGTTGATTTATTTATTCCTAGGATTCTCTTCTTTTCGACACAATTAAAGATGGAAATATCCTTCTTCCTTTTTTTTCTCTTTTCTTCCTTTTTAGGCAACTCATTGCTTTTTGTATAATTGGAATTGATTTTTCCATGTTGATTTTGTATATTAAAACTTTAATGAATATGTTCATTAGTCATACCAGTTTCTTGAAGGTGTCTTTGGGATTTTCTATTTATACAACCATTTTGTCCATGGAGATAAATTTCTTCTTTTCTTTTCTTTTTTTTTTTTTTTTTTTTTTTTAGTTTTTCGAGACAGGGTTTCTCTGTAGCTTTGGAGCCTGTCCTGGCACTAGCTCTTGTAGACCAGGCTGGCCTCGAACTCACAGAGATCCGCCTGCTTCTGCCTCCCAAGTGCTGGGATTAAAGGCGTGCGCCACCACCGCCCGGCTAAATTTCTTCTTTTCTGATTTGCACTCCTGCTTTCTGTTTCATTTTGTTTTTATAATCACCCTGGCTAGGATCCTTATAACCAACAAGGAGATAAAATACAAAATATTTAGGGAACTTACACTGTTAGATAAGAACTCCCCCCAAACAACCCCACGTAGAAATGAGTGGAGGACTTGAACAGAGGCGTGGCTAAAGTAGACAAATGACCAACAGATACATTAGAGCATGCGCTACATGACTAACCCCCAGGGAAGTGCTACTGAAAATCACGAGTTTCTACTTCCCACCTACTAGAAAGGCAGTCAGAAAAAGACAAACAATAGCACTGGGGTACCAAGGGAAGTCTGTGCATTGCTGGTGGAGACACAGACGGATAGAGTCATTGTGCAAGACAGCAAAAGGAATAGGACAAAATCCAACGCTTCCAGATCTGTGTATACATCTAGCAAAAACCAAGTCAGGACTTTCAAGAGATACTTAAACACCTATGTTCTTGACAACATCATTTGCTACAGTCCAGATATGAAAATCTAAAATCTATCAAAAGATGAATAGATAGACAAATGAGATGGTTTGAATAAACATCACTCAAACAAGCCCGAGTTAGTCTTGATCCCCATCCTATAGTGCCATCTAATGGTAGTAGAATCTTTAAGATGCAGGGCCTAATGGAAGAAAGTTGCATCATTGGTGGCCTCCAAGGGGATTCTGGGATGCCAGCTTCTTCCTTTCTTTGTCTCTTTCGTTTGCTGGTTTTCTTGAAATAAATAGCCTTATCCTTTACTTTGGACTCCCACCATGCTATACTAATTTACCATAAACCCCAAAGCATGGGGAAATTAATAGTGGACTAAAACCTCTAAAACCATGGGCCAAGCCAGGTGTGTTAGTATGTATCTGCAACCCCAGCACTTCAAAAGATTGAAGCAGAAGGATTGCTTGAGCCTTGAATTCAATAGTACACTAGACAATATAGAAAGACTCTGTCTTTACAAACAAGAAAGTAAACCACAAAAACTTAGCAAGGAAACCGCTCCTAATTCTACCTTAAATATCTCAAGTATTTTGTCACAGTAGTAGAGTGGACACTATAATTGACTGTTACATGATAGAAGAAGAAATGACAGAGCTGGGATCTACCCAGAGAAGTGGTGTCCATAGTGGAGTTCTGGTGGATTACAAAGTTTAAAACAAAATAGCATTTATAGAGTAGTTAATTTTAATCAAATTAGTTAATGTTAAATTTTTATTGACTTTTTTATTTGCATTAGGTTCTGTCTAATGACATATTTACCAACCAGTGTAACACCCATTTAACTCTAATATCTTGTCTTTGTTAATTAAATCTCAGAAGATAGAAAACTCAAGCCACCTTATTAATTAATATAACCCTGATGCCTTGACTATTGAATCTTTGAAGCTCAGCAGTGTAGTGACCTTCCTCCAGACTAACCACTTGTTTCTGCTTAATTCATTTTATATTGTTATTAAATCTGTTTTGTTCCTAAGGGCTCTGTTGTATGTAATTCTAGGACACTTCAAATGCCTTGTCACTAGTTCAATGTTCATGCTGTTACAATTCCTTGGGACGTCAAGAAGTACGAATCAAGGGTTCCATAATGAAAGAAAAGATGCCTCAGTGTTCAGTAGAAGAAAATCAGGGTGCCATGGTCTTGGCTGCATTTTATAGACATTTTAACAGAAGGCAAGAGGAACAGCATGCGCCAATGAAAAGACGAATTATATTAATGGAGCATTTTAACGGTAGATTTGGGGTTTATATTGATAATATAAACAATAGAATTATCATTGGAGTTTTTACTTAATGAGGGACAGTAACAAGTCTATAGCAGCCAATGTATCAGACCATGGCCTCAGGAAGTATA